>CM061348.1:241039509-242258884 GCA_030867105.1 Liasis olivaceus | reverse complement strand
AAGATTCTGTTACTATAACTGTTGCTATAATTGATACTATATCAATAAAGTAAGAATTCCGGTATGTTTTATGGAGTGTGTTTCCTGATCTGGCCTACTTTGAACGGCTCATATGCACTCTGCCAGTGATCTCCTTACGCTTGAGAGATAATTGGGTCATCAACCGTCCGCCAACTTCTATGTCAGCACAGCACCAGGTACATTACCAGTAAATATAGGAGTTCCTCCCCCTACCATCCACTGCCTGCAGGCTCCTTCCTTCATAATATACTTCTTCCCACAATAACTATCAGATGTGGCTGTTTCTTACAGTAATACAGAATAAAACCTGAAAGAAGGTGGTTAATGTACGTAACTGGTTGATGCAACAGATGGCTTTTCCAAAACTTACACAGAGGTGGACATTTTAGCAGGTGAAACTTCTCTTAGCTTAGAATAACAAATTAGAACATCATTGATGTGGCAACATTTGCTGATGGTATCACATTATTTGCCGCTAAGAAATAGCGGCAAAATATAGCTGCAAAGGAATCTTTCCAAACAGAAGCAGTGGGTGTTAAATAATAAATGCAAGTGTGATGTATTGAATACTGGGAAGAAAGAAACTTAATTCCATATATATGCTGGTGGGGTTTGAAGTGATTGTGAGTACAGTAATCAGGAAAAAGATGTTGATGGATAGCCTGAAAATGTCAAACTTCTGTGCAGCTGCTGTGAAAACAATAAATTCCGTATCATAATTCAGCTTTTCCCAATCCTGGTGTTCTCTAGATGTATGGAATTCAGCTCCCATAGGCCCCCAGCCAATAAGGGCACTGTTGCCAAAGTCCGCACATCTCAAGAATGCTCAGGATGAGGAGGCTGTTGTAGATCATTAGGAAAAGAAATAAAGTTAATCTAAGAATAGCATAATTCCTTTTGCATGAGCATTTATTTCAGGAGAAGGGGAGAACCAATGACAACAAGTGCATTATATTACACAAATACTACAAGTTACATATTTGAGTCAGACATTGGGACGCAAGTATGCAAGGACAGTGTTTGCATGAGGACATCACCACACATGTCATTTTGGAGTCATTGCAACTAGCTACAGATGCAAATCTATGATGGATCTACCTTTGAAACATTGCGCATCAACTTTGATTCATCACCCACTCTTTCTTGATCCTATCACTTGGTGATTTACCATGCACACATCTTAAATAAGCATTCCCATTGCATTCAAGTTACTTTTGTGTTTCTCCTGAGATATCCAGCCGTTACTTCCTTCTAACAATGTGTGTACAGAAGCACACTTTTATACAAAGTTATTGGGGGGGAGGGGGGAGGTTTTTTTCCTTTTGGCAAACTGACCCCTCACAATAGACCATAACATTTGCATCCATTTCTCTATTTTTAGTAAACCACCCAGAAAGATATAAACATTCATCTGCTTGCTCAGGCTTTGTACGACATATGCAAATCATTCATCCAGTTTTCCCCTTTAAAAAAATACCCAGATATATTTCTCAATGACTTGCTGAAAAAGAAAAAACACGGTCTGCAGAACTGCTGCCTGGCATACGTTGTTCATTTGCACTGCTCATATCCTTCCAGTCGGTATTCTGCCAAACACCTTCCCACTCTTAATAAACAAATCCCCCTGCATTCATTCTTACTACTTTCCCCTTTGAACAATACTTCTCCCAATCATCAGGCGCAGAAAACACACAACTACTCCATAAGCAAACCACATCCATCTTTTGACATTTCTCCTGTGACATCAGCCGTGCCATTTTTTCAATTTCACAGATCATTTATGATTCCATTTCATCTGTTTTTACTTGGACATATTTATAATATTTGTTTTAAATCGGCTCTTTGACATATCACTGTTATTCCCATATGCTTTCTCAAGTACTCCTCCAAATATTACCTCACTTCAGTTTGCACCCCAATTTTTTATCACTTTTATTTTTAATTCCATTCACTCTGCCAGGGGCTCCTTCCTTTGCCCTTTTCACTCACTTCCAAAACAATTTGTTTCCATCAAAATTGCTCTGCATTCCTTCGTTTTTTTAATCTTAACCACTCCTTGCTCTCTCTTCACTGCAGCTATCTTTTTCTCACTCTACACAGCATACACCTTTTTTTTTTTGCAGCAGTTATTCTCTGTTTTGTATTTCCCCCCATCCTTAGCCTCCTTAACTTTGCCATCCCACCAAGCCTCCTTTTTCATGCCTCTGATTGGTACGGCACATCTATGGCGCTCTGTAACATACTTCATTTCAGTCTTCTTCAAGCAGGAATAGCACACAACAGAAGAGGTGGCAGGAGGAGGCAGAGATGGGTGGCAGGTCACAGAACTGCGGTGGGGGGACATAGGAGGCCACACCTGAGCCTCTTGACATGGCTCCCACAATCTGGCAAGCCTCATGCAAGCCCTGTGCCACAGACTCTGCTCTAATGTGATAGACCAAGTAATGATACATTGGATAGAACACAATGGACACCTTTCAGATAGAACAAAATATTAAAAAGAAATCTCTCTGAGAACCAAAAAGATTGCAAAGTTATGCTTTAGGATGTTGCATGCAATCCTATTTACTGAAGTAACGGTATGAATGGTGTCCTTTGAAGGCTCCATTTATGATTTATGATGGGAGGAATGATGGGCTACATCTCTGGATTCCAGAAGGCAAATAATGTAATCTCACCCTGATTTAGGAGTATCCCCTACCGTTAAGAGTTTTGAACTTAAAGGAGGAGCAGAGCTGTAGGGAATAGTGCCAGTTCCCGGGGGTTTGTAGAGAAATAAACTGAAAGGTCACACAAGCCTCAGTCTGCATTCCTATAATTCCAATCCATAATACCTCCCTGGGGAAAGAGATGGGTAACAAGCAGACTTATTCATGAGAACCAGGTGCCTTCAGAAAAGCAAGCTAGAATTACCGTTCCATTCAGCAGGATGCTGAATAAAGGCAATTGGCCATAATACCATCATCTAGAGGCTCCTTAATAGATTCCAAGAATTATTCAAACAAAATTATATTTTGCCCACATTACATGTGGTAGGAAAAGTTTCCCTTCCATAACCAAATAACCTCCCAATATGTTGGGGCTACAACTCCTGCATTTCTTGCCATGCTGGAAAGAGGTTCTAGGAGCTGAAGTCCCAGTACATCAGAAGGATGATAAGATGTAGAAAGGAAAGCTCTTTATGAATGAGCCAACACATCACCAAACCTTTGTCAGCTCTTCAAGGTAGACCAGACTAGGAAACCAAAGTCATGCATGCTAATAATACTTTTCTTACAAGGTTACAGTAACAGAATCTTGCATGTCTGAATGCACTTCCTCCCTCCCTCCCTCCCCTCCCCAAGAACTAGGGAGGGTCTTGTCTGAGACACGTATTTAGGTTACAGTTCTGACCTGACTCAGATTTCTTTTATCTGACCATTGTCAGATAGCAGCTCTTCCTCCTGTTCCTCAAGGTTATTCCTTCTGTCCATGACAACCTTGGACTCTCCAGGTGGGTAGGACTGCAACTCCCAGATTTCTGGAGGTTATGCTTGGCTGGGAATTTTGGAATCATGGCCTACTTGTTCAGGAGAATCCCAAATTTAGAAAAGTTGCCCTTTTATTATCCCTTTGTCACTGATAATTGGTTCATATAGAAATGACCTAGCAAAAATGACCTAGAAATAACTTATCATATCAGTGAGGATGTTCTTATATAGAGATAGGTCTTGTAGCTTACAAGGATCCCAAAAGTACATTTTTAAAATCATTCTTAGGCCATTTTCTACAAGATGAATTTGTAAAGTTTTCTTTCAGTGCAATGGTAGCATCCAATATCAAGCTTTCATTTTCCTCTCTTAGAATGAAGGATAAGGGAATTCCAGACAACTGGAAGCCAAACCTGTCTTGTTTTCTCCTGGAGGCCTCATTCATTCAGTCCACCTTTATCCATCTAAATTTCTGCAGCCTCATTATTATTTTCCTTTCACTAGAACATGACAGATGGTTTGAGACTGCCCCTACGTGCATTCATTATCATTGCTGAAATATGTTGATTGATTTTTCAGTTCTGGATATTAACTAAGCAGCACAATATTGAAAGTGTATGACTTAGTGGCACTGACTCTTCAGTTCCTCCTAACCACATGGGGCACTGGGGTGTAGACAGAGAGTTGGGGGCTCACTCAGTCACCCCTGTCTTTCACTCTATCCACTCTTTTGTCTATGAGACTGCCAATCTCAGGGTCTTCCTTTTGCCTTTGTTCCCAAAGCTTGCATACATGAAGCCTTTTGCTCACTGACTCTCCCCTTATTGTATATTGCTGTGGCATATGGTTTTTTTTCAGCCAGGCTGGCTGCTGGTGAGCTGGTGTGAGTCAGCAGAAGGAAAGAGAAGAAAATGGGGAGAAGCAGCTCAGCTATGGCCTTAGGTGCAGCTGTGCTGTCATGGGGGAGATGAGCTGCCCTGGCTGCTAGCCAGGACTGTTGTGGGGCAGATAGAGGCAGCATTCTCATTGGCCAAGCCTAGTATATAGGTGTTGGGGTCTTAAGCCCTGGAGGGGAGAACCCACCTTCTCAGTTGCTGGGGAAAATGTGTGTGTGTGAGAGAGAGAGAGACAGACAGACAGAGCCACATCTGAACCTGTGTTCTTTTGAGGCATCAAGACAGATGGAGAGCCTGTATGGGAAGTTGGTGGCTGGAGAAGGACATTGCTGGGAGTGTTCTGGGCCACTGGACTGTGCATTTGCCATTTCCTGGCCCAAAGAGAGAAGAGGGGTGAAAACATTGGCTGAAGGCTTCCCTAGGAGAAGTGAAGACCCAGACAGAGGGATGTGCTTCACCCAAAACCCAAGACAGATGGGGATACAGGGAGGTGGCTGCCTGCAGAAGGACACTTGGAGACCTCAAGGAAGCCCCAGATTAGGGAGAGCTGGGCAGAAGACCTAGACAGAGGTGCATCACTCAACATCAACGTAGAGGGAAGGCTGTTGGAGTCCAAACAAGCACAAATAAAGGCTTTAGGCATGCACCAGAATAAATCAGCCTCTCTCTCTCTCAGTAAAAAGCTGAAGAGGAGGGAGGAGGAGGAAGTTGAGCGGGGGGAGGGGGAGGAATTAGTAACTAAGCAATGGAGTGGATGGTCTGGGAAAGAGGTAGGGAAAGTTGGAGCCTTTGGAGAGGCTGGAGGGAGGAAGAAACTTTGTACTGGGAAGTTTGGACACACTGCTGTAAAGAGTTCTGTTTTTTCCTAATACCTGTAAATCTTCTACTTTTACATAGTAATAGAAACAAGAAAGCCTCTGTCTCTGTGAAGCAATTGTTCTGCTTAAAGTCACACACATGCCCAGCTGTAAAAGTACCATCAGTCACACTGTGACAATTGCCTTAAATAAACCCACTTTCTCTTATAAACTGGCTTTGCTAACCCTAGCTTCCAGCTCACAGGAATGCTCACGCATCTACACGGGCAAATTTACTTTTTCCAACACAAAACAGCTACTACTGCTAGCACAATATTCAGAATTATATTCAGGCTGGTGCTGGCACCCAAGAACCTAACGATGCCCCAAATTTGTGGCTAAGAAATGCATAAACATCTAAGTTCATGAATCATGCTAAGTGAATAATGTGGTGTGTTTGGCTTGGCTTTGTGCACTGGATCAATGTAGCCACTGCAGTTTATAAACCTTGGCTTATGACTAGAATAAAACTATCCAACTGGAGTTTATTTAACAACACCTGGCTAAACAAGTTGTGGCTTAGTGTGATATATGAACCCAGCCCTTCCTTCCAGTTATAGATGAGTATTCTCTGCCTCTTGCTTTCCCCACAATCACAGTGCATTCTCTCTCTCTCTCTCTTTTTTTTGCTGCAGATTATTTTAACCATCAATAGGTGTGTCTCAATGTAAAAGAGCAATAGGACCTTAGGAAGGACCTATTAAAAATAAATAAAAAACATTCAGCAGTGCTCAGAATAATTATGTTCTGTAATTAATCTGAAAATCGTTTGGGCCATTGCTAGTAATGCCTGTCTGGCCCACAGTGATCTTGAAGGTACAAGGAGCCTCTATACTTTTATTGTTCTTTAAAAGTGATTAGATTATAACCCCATTATCTCTTACGTTTGGCCATAAGCACTAGGGCTGATGGAAGTTGGAGTTCAACAATATTTGGATGGCCACAATGCCCTTCCTGCTCTACATAACTTCCTATTCTTGCATAACAGAAAAGGGAGATGATTTTTCTTGTGTTTTAGTACTTACATTTTCCTTCTTCATTCCTACAGAGGACTTTAGTATCATCCACATTTTTAATAACCTCAACCGTATCTCCTGGCTTGACTTGCAAATCTTTGGAGCCTCTTTTCTTGGGGGATGGTGCTCTAGATATGGTGGTGGTATACAGAACTCGAATATCGCCTTCATACTGTGGAAATAAAATGAATGATAGTTTACTTGTACAAAAACATTAAAATCACTACTTAATTTTTAATTTCTTCTTAATTCTTGCCTGCAAGATATTTAGGGTGCATGTGTTTAAAATTACCACTAGATTTTTATTTGTTATTCCTTCCTTTTTTTTCCTTTTTGCTATAAAATGATGGGGACACGGTGGCGCAGCGGCTTAATGACGCTGAAAGTTGCTGGCCAGAAATGGCTGACGGCTTCGGCGGTTCGAGTCCAGCCTTCGCCGTTAACAAGGTGAGCTCTTGTTTCCTCCCCAGCTCCTGTCAACCCAACAGCTCAAAAACTTACGTGAGTAGATAAATGGGTACTCTCACTCTGGTGGGAGGAAAAATGCTGGCAGCGCCTTGCACAGAGAGACGGGATCAGCTGCCGGTAAGCGCGAAACCACGCTCGCCCGAAAAGGGCGCGAAGCAACGGAAATCCCGCCTCCTGCGCTCGCCAGCTGGGCTCTGCTCTAGGAAGGAGGCTCTGGCAAACCACTTCCGAAACAATTGCCTTGAAAACTGCACAGGATTTGTCCAGGCAAGGACTTGTCCAGGCAAGGACTCGTCCAGGCAGGCACTGCAGGGTCAGTAATGACTGAGCGCAGACAAAAAAAAAAAAAAATAGAATGATAGATATTAAAACAAAAGTCAAATGTCTGTTTATATACCTAGAATGGCAAATTATTGTTCCTTAATTGCAAAATACTCCCTGGGCAATGACTGAGTGAAGCGAGGTCAAAATCTTGCGGCTCTGTGTACAGTTTAATAAAATATAACCTTGCTGGAAGATTAGGCTATTATCTGATACTCCTGGTTTGTTTCTTGACTTTCCCTCCCAAAGCATATAGTACAAGATGATTTGATTAGATAGTGAGTGATCTTTGCTCTGCTATTCTTCTCACCTGATGATCCAGGCAAGGGACTGGATAGGTTCTATATCAGGATCCTATCCCAGTTGGGGAATGAGTCAATGATCCAACTGTTGCTTCTCCATCCCATTCCTGACATCATAAAGCAGTGTTTCTCAACCTTAGCAACTTTAAGATGGGTGGACTTCAACTCCCAGAATTCCCCAGCCAGCCATGCTATCTCTTATCTGACCCTTCCCTTGGTAGCATCTCTTTGCCCAGTCTTGCAAGGTCTTTCCCACATACCATTACACTACCTAAAAGCACATGAGAGTGTTGGCACAACAAGGACTTTGGAACAATTTCCCTGTGAAAAAACACTGCAAAATCGGGGGTCTCTTAGCTTAGGAAAAAAGCGATAAAAGAAGACCATAGCTGAAGGTTATAGAAATATACATAGTGTGAGAAAAGGAATCTGAGATCCTGAATGAACTTCTAGGATCATTCAGGAGATTCAGGATATATAAAAGGAAACTTTTCTTTAGAATGCTTATATTTAATCTATGAAATATGCAATGTGACATGATGACATCCACCATGTGGGATGGCTTTAAAAGAGGATTAGACAGATACTGGGAGAATAAGGCTATTCATAACTAGTAGTCAGGATGATAATATTTTACCTCCAAGATGCAGCTGAAGTCTCTAGGCCAGTCAGTAAGGAACATGAGTGGAAAGTTCCTAATGCCCTCATATCCTGCCAGTGGTTTCTCAGAGATTTCTGCTTCACCAAAGTGGGAAGAGAAACTAAACCAGAGAGCCTTTGGTCTGATCTATCAGAGCACTTCTTTTGTTAATCAGTCATGCAATCCAGTCCTAGGGTTACTGGATTTTACACCTTCAGAAGAGCAGTTGAACTGTATAGGTGAGCAAGGAAACATATAGTGCGGTGGCAAGTTGGATGCCAGGGTTTTTTTGGTCCACGGAGAAGTGCAAACCAAACCATGCATCGTGCTCTTCAGAGATTTGTATGTCCTTTGGATCAAGACTTGAACTCTCCCATGAGACGACTGAATGACTTCCCTTTGCAATTGTACCTACAAACAGCTTGGCTAGCACTGTTTATAATGAGGAAATATACCACTTTCACATTTTTCCCAGGGGAGTGAGAGATGCGTAATATTCTCTAAGGCAGTTTTTTGAAAAGCGTCTTGGTCAGCTTTGAGGAATTAACCTTTTAAAGAAATGGTCTAAGTCAGTGTTTCTCAACCTTGGCAGTTTTAAGATGTGTGGACTTCAACTCCCAGAACTCCCCATGCTTAAAGAATGAAAGTTGCCAAGTTTGAAAATTACTGCTCTAGAGTATGGTGTGGGGGCAGTGACTGAAAATGCTTGTTTTCAAGGCCCTATCAGATGGCATTTTTGTATAGATGGGACTTGGAGGGAATTGACCCAATTCATGCTGATCTGGACAGGCAGATGAATTCAGTAGAAGTCAGTTCCTGAGATAGTTATTTTGTCAAATGTATTTATCTGTCAAATTTAAAAGGTTGCCAATTCCATAAAGATCTGAGCAGATAGCTCAGTCTGGAGCCGTTCAGGGCCTTAAGGGTGACACACAGCATCTTAAATCATACCCAGAACCAACCAGCAACCAATGCAGCTCCTGAAGCAGTGGAGTCACCTGAATATTTTGGAATACACCTATCACTCCCTCGGCCACTGCATATTGTACCAGTTGTAGCTTCTAAGTCCTTTCTAACAGCATCCCCTTGTACAGCACATTACAATATTCCAAGAGCAGTAACTACTGTAAGCAGAGGTGACAGCGCACAGGGTTTCCCCATCCAGAATTGCTGCAGTTGCTGAAAAAAATGTCACCGTACAAAAGTTCTCCTGGCCACAACTGTCACCTGCTGATCGAGCAGGAGCTGTGAGTCCAAGAGGGTCCCCAAATTGCAAGCCACCTCTGCCCAGGGCAGTACAACTCTGTTCAGAGCCGAAAACAATTTTCCCCTGGAATTACTTGGCTCAGAAAACAAACAAAGCCATCTATCTCAGAGGGATTCACTCTGAACCTGTTCCTCTCCATCCGGGCCCTGACAATCTCCAAGCACTGGGTCAACACTTCTACCATTTCACCGGTTTGACATGGGACTAAAATGCATAGTTGGGAATCATCAGCATATTGGTGAAACTGGACCCCTGGCCAGTATTGTGGGTTCTTGTGAAGCTAGGAAACTATATAATGGTCAGATGTTCCATTGATATGTTTAGGATTTTTTGTCGCTCCACTTTATTTAACTCCCTTTTCCATTACTAGCTGAAAGGTAGATTGCAAACAAGCAAACGAATACTTACTTTGAATTTTTTCCGAAAATCTTTCTCTTCTTTGTCAATCTTCTTAAGCTTCTGTGAGTCACGTCCATCGGATTTGCCCCTCCCAAAGTTCAAAGATTTTATATTTATCCCTAGGCTAAAACAATATATTGGGATAAAAAAAGATAACCATCAGTGCATTACTTTGGTATATTTATAGACAGTTATTTGTTATATTTACTACTTTGTACAGCAACTCAGCCATCCCCTACTCTGTGCAAAAGAAAACAAAAGGCATTATTGAATAAAACCTTTTAATTGATTTTAACTCACCTAATTTCTTTTGGTGGGGGAGGGAAGTCAGTTGATTCAACATCATCATAGACATCACTATCTCCGGAATCTAAGAAAGATTTGGAAAAAAAAAGATAATAGTCATTTGTTATGTTTGTATATGTAGTTTGGTGATAAATTTGGACAAAAATAATAAGTCAGGATTTCAATTTCAGACATGACAAGCCATAGTTTAAATCAAAACATTATCTTTGTTATCTTAAAGCTTTGTTTGACATTGAAGTTTGCAGCTTAAAAATAAACCATAATTTGTTTCCTGGGTTGTGTTAGCCATTCAAATAAAGTTTAGTCAAGGCAAAAGAAATCATGATTTAGTGTTATATGTAAGCCAGACCACAGTACATTGAGTAACAGAGAATCTGGGGACTATGGTATGCCGTGACAATTATAAACCAGAGTATTACATGATCTTTCTTATATAAATGGTGTTGAACAATCTAAAGACCTTCTGACCGAGTTAATTAAGAATTAGCTAATGCATTTCAGAGCACTCTTGGCTTATTTGTATATATTTCTGATTTGGATTGTGTCCTGTTTGCTGCCAAGCTGCATTACTAGTTGTTGTTAACCTCACTGAGCTGGTATCTGGAATCAGGAATTGCTTGGAAACAGCAACACGTTTTAAAAGAATTCATTTAATATTATGTAGGCCCAAAGCTACTTGTCAGTATTTGTTGCCATTAAAGGAATGTTATGCTTGTCATTGCAGATACCCCAAAACGTCCCTTCCAACAGTCTCTGGGCTCAAACTACATATAACATTAAAAGCATTACAGTTACTCCTTGTTTAGCAGCTGCCTCGTTTAGCAACTGTTCACCATTACAAAGCTGATGAAAAAATAACTTTGTGACCAATCCTCACACTTACAACCTTCACAGGTCTGGAAAGCAAAGGAAAGCCAAAGTAAGATCATAAGCACAGTCGCAGTTTCACTTGGCAATCAATTCACTTAACGACCAAGTTGCCGGTCCCAACTGTGGTCACTAAATGAGGACTACCTGTATTTGAACTGGTGTTCAGTTAGAAAGTAAGTCATTCAGGGCCAGCACGGAAGAACAATGGCACCTTTTCCACAATTCCAAACTGACTGTTCTGTGAGATAAAACTTATAACAATACTGTACTGGGTAACAGACTCACTTCAAGGATGCAGGATGCGTGCAGTGCGGCCCATTTCATTCTGACCCCACCAGAAAACCGGAGTAACTGAGGGAAAGTAGAATGAATTATGGGGAAGTTGCTGCAGTGGGCCTCTCCCTTCCTGCTAACATTAAGGCAGTCTTTACATGATATAACCAGAGGGTTTTTGTTGTTGTTGTTGTTTTTGTTATAGCAGGACCCATTATGTCAGGACTGGGACCAGTACAGTGTAGACGCAAAGCAGGCAAAATTGAAATTTATTCTGCTGCTTCTGCCAGAAGCAAAACGACTCTTCTCTAACTGTTGTTTGGTGGAAGGAAATACAATATGTTCACTGATACTTGGATAACAGGAGAAAGAAGAAAAGGATACAGGCTTTGCATACAAGAAAGCATCCATGACATTCCTACAAGTTAAACCAGTGTTTCCCCAAAGTGGCTGGCTGGGGAATTCTGGGAGTTGCCAAGTTTGAGAAACACTGAGTTAAAGCTACCATATCCAGGCTGCAAAAGGTTAGAATTTTTAAGATCTCTTTGCTGCCATCTTATGGTTAACCAGATTTCTGCAGCCCAGATATAGTAGTCCTAATTCAGGTCAATCACAGTCAAAGAATTTGATCCAACCACTTACCCTTCCCTGTTTGTCTTGCTGAAGGTATCCCTCTAGAAAAAAAAATTGAAATAACCTTAATTAATGATGTGAAATGATGGAATTGGTATTATCCCAGCTTCAAATCATATGTGGCCAAACACACAGGTCTTCAGATTTACACTGCAAATATCTTAAATTCTTGTCATTGAACATACAGCCTAAGGTTGGTGGGTTCAACATCAAGAGGGCCATAAGTTGTCCATCCTTGCTTTAAATAATTAAACATCTATGAATAATAGCAAGAACCTCTGCCTTTTACCCACTTGAACTTTTCTTGGCTTTGTTTCTTGGCTATATTTAGGTATCTATTTTTAAAGCTATTATACCACTCTGAAATAAATACCTTGGCATGAAATAATTTCAAGGGCTTTAAACTGTTCCAAAGTATTACATAAGTGCAATATATTATTGTTGCTGTTGCTATTAAAGCCATACAATCTAAGTCTAGTAGGAGAGAAATGCTAAGGAGAGTGAAATGGATTTTTCTAAAAATAAATAAATAAATAAAAAATGGTTAAGGTCTTTTAGCCATGGAAGTGTGAATTTTTGTCTGCAGCTTGAACTAATACCCCCAAAGGACCAAATTTATTGCTGGCAGAAGAACAACAGCTGAATAACAAGGCTAACGATCATTTACTAATGGATGAAGAATAAATTGGGGCAGCAATGGTAGAGCTACATGATGGGGCGGGGGAAGGATGTGTAGCAGATTTAGTAGAAGAAGAGTTTATTCTTGGAATGGGTCATTTAGTGCAGGGTTCCTCAACCTTAGCAACTTGACTGCTATAACTTTTTTAAAATGACATTTGATTGATGCAGGTTCTGACAGTGGGTGGACTTCAACTTCCAGAATTCCCCAACCAGCACCAGAATTCTGGGAGTTGAAGTCCACCCATCTTAAAGTTGCTGAGGTTGAGGAATCCTGATTTAGTGGTTTCAGCTCCTTATCTTTATGAACTTCTCATTTCTGTTTTGTTATCTGCTTAAATGTATTTACATGGAACATAACCAAGTTTTTTTTATGTCTGACCTTTAGTGTCAGATTGATGGACAGGTAATATAAGAGGATGTCTTCTTCTAGGCTAAACTATTTGTGTATCTAGACCAGCATTGTCTGCTCTGATGACAGAGTTGGATCTTTAGGGACCTACAGATCCCCAAGCACACACATCTTTTCTAGGGTCATCATATTGAGCCCCTTGATTCTGGCAGTCCCCCTACTTCAAGGTTCCAGGCAAAAGTCCTTCACATGACTTGCAACCTGAAGGTCTACCACAGCAGGGAAAATCTCACATCTGTCCCTAGAGATACTGCTGTGCTCTTACAGTATAGCATCACCTGCAATCTGAAATTGGCAAAAAAAAAAAAAAAAAAATGCAGTTGCCTAACAAACAGTGGCTTCTTTTCCACTGCTGTGTCTCTGCTTCAGCAGGAACACACACCTGCATGCAGGTCTCCTGTCTTTTATTTTTCAATTAAAAAGCTGACCCCACGCTACACCCACAGACTGCAAGCTGTGGCACATGAGATAAACAATAAAGAAAAACAAGTAGGGTTTTCTCTCCATTGGGGATGATTTGTAGCGTAGCTGGGCCCCTGATCTTGTTTAAATAGAAAAGAAATTTGATGAAGGACCTCCTGCACATGTTTTATGCTGTGGTATAGTCAAATCATCCTACCTTCATCTGCAAGATATAGAAAACTGGTGTATATTATATCAGAAAAAGACGACTTATAATAATTTTTGCTCATGATTGAAACAATTCCGCATCCAAACTGTAGCTTCAAAGACAAATCTAAAAGAATTGTCATTTTTAAATTCAGAGAAAAATCCATTTGCAGTCAATTAATAGGTCCATTCGGATTAGGAAATGCACTGGCTTAAATCAGACCCATGCAAACTTTGTGTTGTAAGAGGGCAGGCAATAGAAACGTGGAAATATTTCTGCTAAACTGGAGTTTATATTCCCCTTGAAGTGAATACTTCTTGATTCTCCTGTTCTTTCATGTGTGAAAAAAGGCAAAGGAAATACATTCTATTTTTTTTCTCACATTTGGTCCTTTGCAACTATTGTTTAATTCATGAAACACAGCAATTCCTTAAGCATCTACTCTGAGTGCAGCTGTATCACATCAACAAAATTGCTAGCAATATAATTAAAGTAGGACCATGACTATAAGTGCTTCCTACTTAACACAGAAATCCTATGAAATCCATACTGCCATTGACCCACTAGGAGTCACACTCCACCAGAATGTTTTCCTGGGCAAACCCAATTGATGTGAATTAGAGCCATACAAGGCCAATCATTTTGATTCCAGTGGGTCCGATCTAGCTGCTCCTGATTCTGCTACACAGAATGGTACACTGAGTCTGCTCTCAGTAGAAGCCATCTCTCCTTCCTTCCTAGCAAAACTGCTTCACCTCACATGCAATCATGATAGCCAAAAGACAGAATATGACCCAGTTTTTCATAGTCAAGTGGTGTTTCTGTAGCTTGAGTTATCTCATGCATGTTTGATTTGTGGCTAGTTAGGCTGCTGTGAGAAGTGGTTAGTAGTGCATAATCATCATTGTATCTGTGGTATTAGCTTTAGTGAGCTTTGCTTGGGTTACTTTTCACAGCAGTCTCTTACAAGGAACTTTCATCTTCAGTCACATTGACTTTGGGTGCTGTTGTTCGCATACTTTTCTTTTGGCAATCTTTTCCCTTTAAAATCTTCAAAAGTCCCTTGGACCAGGTGTCACTCTTCTCTTCATCCTGTGACACAGATCTTTGAAGTATGTACACAATTATTAGATAGCAGAATAAAATCCAAAAATGTTAGCAAGTACTTTGGCCTAATGGTTTAATCGAATAAGCAAAAATATGTATTCAGGGAGCTGCTTGTAGATTATTTAGGGCAGTGTTTTTCAAAGTTGGCAATTTTAAGATGTGTCCACACATCTTAAAGTTGTCAAGTTTGAAAAATACCGATTTAGGATTACACTTTTGGCAGCTCTGCCCACAGATCAACAAATGGTTGCGCTCTTGTACAAAAATATTTCCTACCATAAACTTACGAAGGGTGCCTATCACACGTGCACACAAATGCATCTTACTACATGTGTGTGTTTTTTTAAAATCTTTATTCTGTAACTACATGTGTTTAGAGATGTGATTATCATGCCTACAGTTGTTTGCTATGGAAAGTGTTAGCATTAACAGTGTTATACCCCATAATTTGCTATATGAAGTATAGATGCCCTGACATGTTTAAAATGTACACCCCAAAATAATGTGTGGATACAACTAAGATACATTTGGAAACTTATGCAACGTTATTGTGTGTCCATATGAAGATAAATTGGGATTGGTTGCTTTATAATGTGTGAAATGGGCTAAGGTGACAACAGTTACAATAACAATAACATACATGACTCATGACTTTAGCCCAGTCCTAAACCTGTATACGTAGAAGGAAATACCAATAAATTCCATGGGATCCAGTGAAGGAAATAGTCATAGGACTGAGTTCAGAAAGCAATTTGCGGTTAAATATGTGTATAATTTCATTTTTAAAACCTTGCAAAATTTGCCCAGTGTCCAACTTGTTAATTTCCTAACACATTTGTATCTTGAGCTAATGCTTTTCATTACAATTCATACTTACTTTGTTGGAGCTTCATCATCTTCTACACCATCATAAATGTCATCTGGTGGAGGAGGTGGAAACCCTATTTTAAGTGGATGGGGGAAGAAATAGGTAAAAATGGAGTTTAGAAATCAGTTCATCTTTTAGTTTGAAATTCTGCAGCAAGAGGAGTTTATGGGTACAAGGAATAACTGCAGAATAAGTAAGGTATAAATACAATACCCTAATACACTTAAAGTTATTTACAGTGCATCCAATACATTTCTATTCAGAAAATCTTACTGAGTTCAGATTTAAGATGGACAGATATCCTAGTTTACAGAAGACAGTCCTCAATTTCAGTCTTGCCCAACCTGGGGCTTTCCACACATGCTGGACTACAGATCTCATCACTCCCTGTCAGAGAAGAGTGTTCTTTTCCAAGACAATCAAATCTAAGCTGGCATCTTGTTGCCCATTAACAATAGGCACATACTGAGTCCTCCCTTGTACAATGGGATGTCTTGTATGGATTTTATGATGGATTAAGTTATATTTAATAAAGGTCTGGGGAAGAACCTGATCAAATGAGTAATATAGCTTGCAGATTCAGTAGTTATCAGCTCTCTCCATTTGGAGCTACTGTTAAAAAAGTTAAAATATATTCAATTTTAAAACAAATATGGTGATTATGGTTGAGGCTTTATTTTCATGCTCATTGTTTTGAGAATAAACCTGTTTACCCTGAACTTTTAGCACAGGGGCAAACTTTTCTGATTTTGCTTGGTGCTGAATGGGAGGTAGTCAGAGGGAGAGGTTTTGACTGGCTAAACTTGAAAGTCCTCTTTATTGGTCTCAAATTAATAGGAATATTTTAGTAATGGGAGCATTATGAGTTGATTGATTTTTGTGGTGTAAACAAGTTACTTGCTAATTGTTATTATGAACTAGAGTCGTAATTTTACTCTGAATTATGACTGCTGAAATATTATTAGGAGAATCGTCTTATTCTGAGTTCACTTTCTTAAGATGGAGCCATACCCATCTTAAACTACTCCAGTTAGTTGGTAATCCACTGTTTATAGATTAGACTCTTGTGTGAATCCAGACATTTGTGGTTAATTCTGTCAGCCATTATTAAGCAAATCATAGATTTGCCTAGCGTTCAAAACCTACGTAGAAACCACAGCTCAGTCATGCTGGACTGGCTAACAAACAAACTGTAACAGAGAGGTTCTGAAATCTTCTGGGGACAGCAATCACAGGAAATGATGGGCACCAAATAGTTGCCATAGTTGGTTGGCCAATCACAACCCCCTATATACCAAAAGGTAGATAAAGCCTTGTACAGTAGCTAGGCACCATTTTATTTTCCAAGAATGCCTCTAGTGTCTATGTGGGGCCCAGAAGCATTGTTGGAAATACAGGTTATGCTTCACATGGATCAATTCTAGGTTTCTATTCTTAAAAAGAATATCAATGGATCTAACTGTAGCTCCCAGATACAATGCTGAGGATTCCTGGTATAATTGTTATCTCAAGACATGAGCAAAAGTAGAACTTACCTCCCATGGCACTTTGACTTCCACTTTGGCCATAAAAACAAACAAAGCAAAACAAAATGTTGAATGCAAAGAAAACCAGACATATTTGCACATGCACGCAGAGTCCAATTTAAGGGTCAATCACTCTCAGCAATTCTTTTCATACTGCTGATCTCTATAATTGTTATTTGAGACAAATGACAACATTTTCTGGACCAGTGGTGACCGTTGGAATTTTAAGAATCTGCCATGGGTATGGTCACAGAAGGGTTGACACAAGGGGACTTTGTTCGATACAGAATCGTATAGAACTATATTTGTTCTATACGAATCGTATAGAACTATATTCATGGTTTACTCAGCTATCCTACTGGGTTGGCACAAAATAGCCAGTTACATTCTAGCCCAGTATTCCTTGACCTTAGCGACTTTAAGATATGTGGACTTCAACTCCCAGAATTCCCCAGCCAGCTAGGGCTGTGTAATGTTCTGGATTCAAAGGGAGAGAGATGCTTTACAGCCGTGTTTCTTTTTTTTTTAATAATTCTTTTTAAAGAAATGTTTAACAAGATAAAAACCATACAAGTTTTAGAGAAAAAATAAAGAAAAATAGTGAATAGATGAGAAAGAAAATAAGAAATAGAAAGGAAATAGAAAGAAAAGAAAAAGAAAAGATATAAAGAAGTGGCTTCCGATCTTTTTAACAGCAGTTATAAATGCATTTCTATTTCACCCTCTCTCTCTCTCTGAGATTACGTCATAATTTTCTTCTTTCCATAGTCTACCCTTTCTAATCATCAGACCTATAAATAACGAGTTCCTTTTTTTCTTTCTTCAGCAAAAAGTCCATAAGGGGTTTCCAGTCACTAATAAATGTGGTTATTGTCCTTTCCCTAATCAGACAAGTCAGTGTTGCTGTCTCTGCTAATTCTGCCGTCTTCACCAGCCTTTCCTCCTATAGCAGTGTTTCTCAACCTTGGCAAGATGTCTGGACTTCAGCTCCCAAAACTCCCCAGCCAGCATGCTGGGCTGTTGAAGTCCAGACGTTTTAAAGTTGCCACGGTTGAGAAACATTGCTTTACAGCATATGCACTGTCAGCAACTCCTTAAAGCAAAGATGTCTTTCCCCAGGACTGCACTACAGCTATGTGATTCTGGGAAAAGACTCAGCTGCTTTAAGAAGTTGCCAGCAACTCTGATGCAACCTTTTCACTCTGAGTAGTAGTTTCTCTTTGCTATCTCCTATAAGTCCCCCAAGATATTCTGTACTATTCCTAGCTTACCTTTTTTCTTTTTTTCTTTTTCTGGGCATTGGGCATACTTTAAAGTACTACAGTTCAGCCACTCAATATATTTATTTTCCATATAGGAAGTGTGCCTTCTCGGTCACTGTCTCTGCCCTCTTGAACAGCATCTCATTCCTCCCAGATACAGAGCGCCCACTCTCCAAGGGTTCCAGAAGGCCCTTAAGACCTGGCTCTGTTTCCAGGCCTGGAGTTAATATGTTTGTGGAGCCTCTGCCATTTTTTAAAAAAAATATGGTTATTGTTATGGTTGCTTTTTAGTTTGGGTTGTTATGTTACGGTTTTTTACTGTCATGTTATTATGGTTTTTACTGTTTTAATTATGCGGTCTGATTTGTAAACCACCCAGAATCTTTTGGAGTGGGTGGCCATAACAAATTTTAGTAATCATCATCATCATCATCATCATCATCATCATCATCATCATCATCATCATCCTATATGAGGCTTATAGGTATAAAAACAGTGCAGCATGTCAGCTTCCCATTTATTACTTTTTTTGAATTAAAAGATGAATTTTTTGAAAAGTAAAATTTAGTGGCATCTGCAGATGTGTCCAACACATCTGGAATAAAGCAGGTTGGGGAATATCTAAAGATGTGGAAGGATAAATCAGCATAAGAGGCTGGATTGCACATTATTTGAGAACTGGCAATTCTACTTAGTGGTTGGAGGAGGTGCCTATCGCTTCGTTTACAAGTCTGTGACATACCTGCTGATACTGTCCTGGTCCCCAACATCATCATAGACTTCTTGATCACTGTCTGGGTGCTTTGGCTGAACGTTGATGGGAGGCCGTGGCTTCCTTTTTAACGAATCATAGTCAATTGCCACCATGGTAGTTTTAATGTAGCCGTCTAAAACAGATATCATTTGGTGATGTAGTTGTTTCTGCACTAAAAATATATCTAGGAACTGAAAAATCATCATGCGAAATGTATTGTGGTATAGAACAAAGAGCCAGAAATGATCAGTTGAGAAGTTTTCCAACCTTCTGAGGGCAACTCAAATTCTTAATGTTCTGCAGGTCATCTTAAAGCCAGTGAAGCAAAATGTGTCCTGCTAATTCAATAGATGCAGAATATATTACCTGAATTAGAAAAATAATTGCCCTATTTTTGCAGATTCTTAAGGCTTGTTCTCACTGAGATTATAAATCTGATTTTGTATAGTACCACAGACTCTATAGTTCAGTGTTTCTCAGCCTTGGCAACTTTAAGATGTGTGGACTTCAACTCCCAGAATTCCCCAGCTGGGAGTTGAAGTCCACACATCTTAAAGTTGCCAAGGTTGAGAAACACAGCTGTAGCTTATGTGTTTCTCTGCACAAAAAAGAAAATAAGACACAGTACGTGGAAATCGAGCATATCATGGGAAAAACTGGGATTATGATCTTTCTCCTTCCTATATTAATTTTCTATAAACACTGTACAAGACATTATTCCATTATGTAAGCTCTCATCGGTAATCTGAAGCCAGACAGTCCAGGTGCAATTTTATGAATTTCATGGAGGCAAGAGTTAATGTAGCAGCCCCCTCTTAAACCCACCATGTGAGATAGGGAGGTATCCCACAGTCTATGCATTATCCTGGCCAGAAAAGAAAAGCTGGTAAAAATGAAATTAATTCTGTACCATGCCCTCCTAAGCTGTGGTACAAGGTGTGTAAGACAAAGGGATCTCTCCTTTGAGATTGAGTTCAATATCACAAGACTATTATGGAATAAAAATGCAAAAATTGGTACTCACATGGTGGAAGAAATAAAAAACACAGAGCTGCTAAAATGGCTAAAAACACCATAACAGAATCTCCCATAAAAAGTTTGGGGAAGATCACAAGGTATCATGCTTCTGTTGCTCAAAGCTCCCAAAAGTATCAAACGCATAATAATTGGGATTGTATAGATACAATAAATAGTAGAGTAGACCTAAACACAAACAGCAATATAAACAAAGAACACAGTTCTTGGGTAACATCATCTTATTTCTCTAACGTATAGACTACTTTTGAAACTATGTCTGTACCAATTTGTGATTTGGAAAAATCCTGCTTGTGCTAATTCTAGCTTAAATCTGAGCTGGAGGGTAGGTGTTCCACCCTGCTTGTTTCCAGCCTCTTTCCCAGCAACTTTTGCTGGTTTTTAGAAGGACAAACCATTCCATTCTTTAGGAGAAAGGGAGGGATTTGGGGGTAACCTCCCTGTCTGTGTGAGCCAAAGCATGTATCTGTTCCTTCTGAAGAGGTATATTCCATGTCTAAGATGGGTGAATGCAGCTATCGATATCATTCACCACCAGAAAAACCCCAAATGTTGATAACCATTGCACCATTAGAATTTCTCACAATTCTGAGAAGTGGGGTGAGCAAGAACAGCAAAGATCTGGCAGGAGAGGCATGTTGCGGGTCCTATCTGCTAAGGAGTTCCATCTGCTGAGACCTCGGAGATGAGCCTTTTTCTGCTGTGGTGCCTGCCCTTTGAAGCATCATCCCCCTTGAAGTGACGCTGCCCCCAACCCTTATAGCCTTCTGGAAAGCCCTCAGAACATGGCTTTTCCATCAGGCCTAGGGATCCCCCTGGCAGCAGGGAGCCTGCGCGTCAGCTGCACCATGCATAACGTTCTGATTCTAACTCTCTTGCGATCTTGTTCTTATTTAGTTTAATTATTTAAGCATGTTAAGTGGTTTTATAATGTGTTTTAGTTGCTGGTTTCATTGTACACTGTCCAGAGTCACCTTGTGTGAGATGGGCAGCCATATAAATTTGAGAAATAAATAAGTAATTCAATGTAATAAGTAAAGAAACAAATGCACAGCTGCAAGAACCATGCCCTGGGGATGATTCAGACTCTCTAAGCAGTAAGCGAACACAGTTTTTGTCACTTGAAAAAAGAATGTGCAAAATTATTAGCATGAATTCACTTAATTTCTGCACATTATAGTATACCTACAGGAGCCTTTTAATCTTCCCAACCATTTCCCTTCTGGATTGTCTGTGACGCGGAGTATTTCAATTTGATCTCCTTGTTTGAACGACAGATCATATTTTCCTCCTTTAAAGTCTGTGGTAGCTCGTGCTTGGTGAATAACTTCAATGGGACCCACTAGCTACATAAAAGATGAAGACATGCATGTCATTAGGTTTAGTACTTGGAGAGACAGGGAGAGAGAGACAAAACCAACACGTAGCTTGAAAGAACAGGCTGTTTAGGAGATAATACTAAAATATAATTCTGTGATATGAGAATGAGACCTCTCCACCCCATAGGCTTTATGCAGTCTCCCTTCCCTGTAGTACAATTAGTCCTCGACTTACGACCATTCATTTAACAACTGTTTGAAGTTACAATGGCACTGAAAAAAGTGACTTATGACTGGTCCTTGCACTTATGACCATTGCAGTGACCCCATGGTCACATGTTCAAAATTTGGGCACTTGGCAGCTGGCAAGTATTTAGGATGGTTGCAGCATCCCGGGGTCACATGATCGCCATTTGCAACCTTCTCAGGGAGCTTCCGACAAGCAGTCAATGGGGGAAGCCATATTTGCTTAATGACTGCATGATTCGCTTAATGACTGCAGTGATTCACTTAATGACTGTGGCAAAATAGGTTGTAAAATCGGGCATGACTCACTTAATGACTGCATTACTTAGTGATGGAAGTTCCAGTCACAATTGGGGTCATAAATCAAGGACTACCTGTAAAGCTACAAGAGCTTAGAAGCCCTTCTGTTTTGATAAACTCACTTTGCTGTGTCCTCTCAATCAAGGGTTTTGTTGCTAGCTGAGGGAAAAACTTAAGTGGGAACAAAATCTGGACAGTGTTCTTTCTTCCTTCCTTGGGGTGGGGTGGGGGAACATGCAGCTCACTTCTGTAAATGCATGAGATGACTAAGATATTTGGTATTTCCTTTCTTTTCAGCAAAATACCCCACATGCTTACAGAAGTATAGGGCTCTGTTCAGAGGCTGATTCTTTTCTGCAGCACTTCCTGGAATGACTGTGACCATGCAATCTCAGTTATTCACATGGCTGTGCTGTTTTTTTACAATAGAGTGAGAGAAACAAACAAACAAAAAATCCAGCATTTGATTTATTGGAATAAGACTGATTATTCTCTACCACTTTTATTGAATGATCTGGTTTTGTAACTTTTCAAGGGTATAAATAATGAAGAAAATATGCTTGCTAATTAATATCCGGGAGTAACTTGATGGAAATATAAAAATCAAAAGAGCCAATAAAATGGCAATTTCTGCTAGAAGTTTTGTGATAGCAGTTGCAAAATATTTTTTAATGAGTTGGGGAATAGCTATGATTCAAAAGACCTCTTAAAAGACATTGCTTTATTTATTAGATACATATGTCTAAATTATTTTTCGGGAGTTAAGGTTTAATGTATTACTTCTGTATCCGTAGCAATCACACAAAGAGCATTTTGGGGCCCCTTGAGGCAGCAATAATTTGAAATGCATGCATTTTTTGAGTGAATCCTATCTAATTCAGTAGCATTTACTTCTGAGAAAACTTGCATAGGATCATGCTGTGTGGATAGATGTACCAACTGCAACCTGGTCCTAAAAGTAGAACCTTAAAAATTCCACATTGTGTGAAGTCTTCTGGTAAGAATGTACATTCTCAGATATTTTATCCCAAGGATAGGCCATCAGGTGCACATGACATGGTCTCCACCAGGGTCTTTAAATCCATTTGATTAAGATAACTCCATAAATGAAGAACTAACCTGCTACAACATAAAATGCCAAGCTTTTACAGCATCTTCATTTCCATAAATGCCTTTGGGTGCCACATAAGTTCCAGAAATATTCTCAGAACATAAAAATAGCTGGGATTGGAGCCCAGTCCTTTTTTGTGGAAAAGGGGCAAATGTCAATGGAGTAGGTAGAGAGTATCCTGGAAAGCTAGAGGGTGTGGTGAGGATCAACTTCATCAATTTGCTTTATGGTAATTAGAGGCTTTGTGACTGAACCCACCTACCATGGCACCTTCACACGAGGACAGCCATTTTATGACAACACCTGCAACATGATCCCCAAATTCCAGATATTCTCTACTGGCTGTTTGCCTATTCTGCTTATTCATATTTTATGTTGGCTCCATCAATCTGATTAAATCAATTTGATTAAGCAAGGATTGAAATATTAACTTTTGCTGTTAAATAAAAATACCAAGTGGATATTTTAGCAACTCTGAAAAGATAGACACATATATTTATTCCAGTTCCTTGCATAATTTTCTTGAGAGAATTCTTACCTTGAACTTCTTTCTGAGTTCTTGCTCCTTTTTATCCTTATCCTTCTGTTCTTTCTTTTGATCAGATTTTTTCTTTTCTTCCTTCTCTTTCTTTCTATCAGCTTCTTGGGGTCTGCACAATAAACAGGGTGAGACATAACACCCTATTCAGTTCTAATTGCCCCCCCCCCCATTTTTTTTTTTTTTTAATTTTGTGGTTCTATTTGAGGTGCAGCTTACAGTTTTGGAGAAAGGGGGAGACTTAGCAAAACCTCTTGAATCAGCTGATACATTTCTCTTTGGAGTCCTTGGGGTTCTCTGCGCTTGGTTCTTTTCTTGCAGACATTTCTTTACCCAGCTAGGTAACATCTTCAGTGCTAGAATGGGATGAGGTTTGCCCTCTATTTATCTGCTGTGGCCTGCTTTGCCAGTGCTGGTGGGGGTGGGGGTTCTGTTTTGCTCTTCTGGTAGTTCATTGATTAGCATCTGTTGACTGCTTGATTGTGTGCCTGGTGGTGACCTTTGCTTATCTGGGTGCCAATTGCTGGAGATGATTGCTGGTGACTGAATGCTGGTGAGGCGATCTTCTGATCTTTTGTCTCTTTTGAATAGTATGCAGATCTACATATATTAGATCTACATCTACTAGTATGTAGTACATACTACATATGTACTACTAGTATGTACATACTACATATGTACTACTAGTATGTAGTACATACTACATAATAGTTACCTAGCCAGATAATGAAACGTTTGCAAGAAAAGAACCAAGCTCAGAGAACCCCAAGGACTCCACAGTTCAACCCTGAGCTACACATATTCGCCTGCATTGCTACATTTCTCTTTCCTCAGATGAACATTTCTGAAGGGCATTTTAGAAAACAATGACAGAAACAATTTTCCAAAATGCCCTTGTAATGGGAAATGTGTGTGTGTGTGTGTGGGGGGGGGAGATGGTGACTACCAACCAACTGGAGTAAATCTTGCCACTGCTTACATCTGCTATTCTGACTTTCTAAATAGGGATTTTGAACATCTTCTTTTCCTGTATACACCCCCCAGCTTTACTGGAAAGGACAGTAAATTGAATAATAATCTGCTTTCTTAATCATCCCAATTGTTGGTGAAATCCAATATTTTGTAACCAGCCAAATCCCACGGCTGTGAGTGGTTTCCTAACTGCTTTTGGGTTGTCCCAAAATAACTTCTGATTATGCTATCAGATTTCAGAGATACAATTGCCAAAGATCTCCAGTTTGCTTAAAAACTGTTGTTAAGCCCTCAGAAAGGACTTAACAATCCCCCTGTGATGGTATGTGGGAATGACCTTGGAGACAGGAGGACCAGACCCAACCTAGGCAACGGTGATAAGAGGCAGCTTAGTCTACAGACAGGGGAAAAGCATGGGAAGTGTTTCAGAAGGGACCCTCCCTAGTTTCCCAGATATTGAAAAGAGAGGAGGGGAGAATCTTGCAAGATTCTGTTTAATGTAACCTTACAATAAAAATAGTGCTAATGCTCCTGGTTGTGCTTCTCCTCTGGACTACCTAGCAGGGCTAACTTCCATTTTGAAAGGCTCAAAGTTATTTTTCCCCTCTAGATTGTGTCACTGTAGCTTTACAATAAAGTAGAATGAGCTCATATAGTAGTGATTCCTATCTGGTTTATCTGGTGAGGTTGACATCAATCTTGCAAGTATGAAAGTACACTTCTCCCCCACCCCACCCACCCCTTTCTCCTTTCAGCCCAAGAAACTAGGGAGGGTCCCTTCTGAGCCTTTTGCCCCATCCACTATCCAGCTGCAGGCTATGCTGTCTCTTATCTGACCCCTTGGCAGCATCTCTTCTCCCAGTCTCCCAAGGTCTTTCCCATATGCCATTATACTAAGGACTGAGCTGCCTCTTATCAGACCATTGCCTAGGCTGTGGGTCTTCCTCCTGCCTCCCATATACCATCACACTCCCCCACTAACCTCCCCGCAAATGGAAAATCCTGACCTGACCTAGCCCCCCTACAAAGCCTAAGTTCAGATTCTGATCAGGAAAAATTAGTCTGCTTGGATAGGGTGGACAATCTTCACACGATATAATGGATCTGTTCTCAGAGCTCCTGATTTATTTTATTTTTTTAAAGCTAAACAGTGGTAATGGAATCTGGAAATGGACAATGAATTGGCAAAAAGAGCTGCAATGCTTTTGGCCATTTAATGTATTGATAATTCTTTCCAGCCGTTTGTAATTCAAGAAATATTGGAATAGCTAAAAGCAGATAGATGTATTCACAGTCAGAGCACGTACCTCTAAAATATGCAGGAAAAGAAAAACCATGGATGGTCAGGGTATATTGGACATTGGTAACCAGAATTTATGCCTAGAATGCCTGAAGGGGAGCCTTACACTCTCTTTTGGATCGTTTTGCATGCAACTTTTAATTGTGGTCATTATTTAATCACAACTATGATTATTATACTACAATCAGGGACCCACTTTATAAGTAGAGTTGTCTTTTTCATACCTCATATCATTTATGTCTTCATACATTTCTCCATCACTGTTCTGATTCTATTAAAAGTTTATAAAAAATGTTTCAGTTTTCAGTGAAAAATAAGAATATCCAAAAAATATGCAAAAAATTATAAAAGTTGTAGTTTAAAACATTCCAAGAGTACCAGATTATCTATCCTGGGGAAAACATAATGATATCAATGGGGCAAGTTAATTATAGCTCACTTTAAAATCCTGTTATTTTTCTGAGCATAACAAACACCTGACTCTCTGTCGATTGGAATCCCATAAATTAAAGCATATGCAGCTTCCTGCAGCAAGATTGGCAGGGAACTAGTGAGTTAATGTATCTCAAGAAAAAGATGGTTTTAACTTGGTACCCAAAAGAAAGGACCGTAGCCAGTATAGTGTAGTGGTTAAAGTAATGGACTTGGACAGGAGAAAACCAGGTTCAAATCCCCTTTAACCACAAAGTATCCTGAGTAGGTTTGGGATGATTTCTCCCTCCTCCTCCTCCTCCTCCTCTCCTCCTCCTCCTCCTCTGTAGCCTGCTTACTGTGGGCTAGAAATATTTCAGCAAATAGATTTAAAGGACATGGATGATATTATGTTCAACTCATCCTTGACATACCAAGAAGGGAACCTGAACCAGATATAAAATGGTGTTTTCCAGCTTCTTCTGGCACAAGGTGTACCATCCAGTCTGTCTGAAGTACATCGTATTGAGGTAAAGACACACACAGGGACCTAGCCTGCTCTGGCTGACCACCTGAAAGTGCCACAAGTATGCTCTGCTACTCCAATTCCTGGCCATTAGTTTTCAGGGCCATTTGCTTTCTGGTACCAGGAGAGTCTGGGCTCTCCTACTGTGCCCAAAAGCCCAAGAGCCATGTCGCTTGCCAAACCATGGTTGGGAGGAGAATCAGAGAGAGAAGGGAAGGATGTCTTTTTGGTGCCAGTTCTCCTGCCATCAAAAAGACCCATTTCTCCTGCACAGAGTGGTGGCTAAATTGACTCTTTCCCCACCTCCCTTCCCCTGTGGGTGTGAGAAATTGTGGGGAGGGTGGGAAAGTCCTTCCAGGAATGCTAGACATACACAACCAAGAGAAAGCAGAGGAGGGAATTAGTAGCTTATCATCAATGGCAGCTAAGTCCCAGGTGTAAAAAGTCCTGAAAAAGAGATTCAGAACATTCAAAGGCCCTTGTGAATTCTATGATACTCTGTGAACGAGGCCTGCAAGTTTTACTGCACTTTACCCCTGATCCTTCCTTATTTAAGTCTGGGTGATCCTTGCTTCCTTGAGTGTGCCCTTGAGTGTGCCGTGCTGTGAGGGGCTTCATGCTGGCAAGAGAAGTGAGATGGAAATGGCTGTTCAGCTGGCACTCCTGTCATCAATCCGTGGGCAGCTTTACCAGCCGCAGACCCTCGTTCCCCAGTGTCTAGGATCTTAAAAAGTCTGACTTTTTAACTAATTAATGTGGATATTTATATTTTTAACTGTTTTCAGGTTTTACTTTAATTGTGAGCCACCCAGAGTCATCCTCCAGGAGGAGATAGACGGCATACTGAATGAATGAATGAATGAATGAATGAATGAATGAATGAATGAATGAATGAATGAAAGAAATGAAATGTCTAAACTGGGGTGGATGGGATTACACACATGATGAGGGGAACAGCTGTCCAGCTGCCATGGCTGGTTTGGCTAAAGAGGTGATTTCCCCTGTTTCTCTTCTCATGGCAGAAGGGAAACAAGGAAGATGCTCTTCGCTATCACCCATGGCAAGAGAAACAGAGGGAGTTCTCCCTTCCCAATTCTATTGTCATTGGTGTCAGGAGAAGCAGAGGGGAGAGACGAGGCCCAGAACTGCTCCTTTAGTGCCCGTCCTCTGTCTTCACAGAGTGATCACTCTGTGGGATTGGTAAAATGATAGCAGAAGACTTGCATCTCTTGTGATGCCAGTTATGAGCATTCCTGCTCAGCCTCTTTTCTTCCCCTGGTTCTTGTGAGGACTGCTTCATTGTTGAAGCAGGATAGGAGTTGAAGTCTGGTTAGCACTTCTTTAAGCTGGCAGACTTGCTGGCTTCTACACTAGATAGCAGCACCTCAGTAGGTCTCTGAAAACCAGAAAACTGAATTCAGAAAGTGCATCCTTGATCATCTGAATGAACTAACCCAGCATTTTGTTTCTAAGAAGGATCTTACTTAGAGTGGCTTCCTGTGAGTTAAAAAAAAAAAAGGCAAGGTATAAATACAATAAATAGTCATGGGGAGAATGACTACAGAGAAGGCCAAAGGTGATATACATTTGTAGATTATGAAGGAGAATACTTACATCATCTCCATTTCCAGTACCTAATGGATAAAAAGGTAAAACAATTCCATTAAATTATTTTGCAGTCTGCAATCGTTTAACTATAGCAAGCCATGGGTAGCCCTTGTTAGCCAGTCGTCTATGGGGAGGTTGGTGGGGGGGGGGGGGGGCAGGTTGGGAAGCAAGGGGAACAGGCAGATGAAAGCAATGATGCAATGTAAGCCCTGTCTGTTTTGCCCTGTTCCATGACGTTCTCTGCATGCCTCAAAGGATGGACCTTGTGGCACAATGCCGTGACATTGTTTTTATTATATACCTTATAATCTCTATACAGTATATGCAACAACACTTCTGTGCAGGCAGCAACCTTGGTCTAAATCAAATAGTAGTCCATTGTATAATGTGAATGCTGCAATGGAGCATGACTTGCACCAGTGGCTTATTTTAAACTGTGTACTTAATCTGTAAAACCCCTTCAACTTTAATGTACACTGTTTTTTTTTTAGCTGTTTACCTTCCCAGGGCTCTGCATGCTTCAAAAATCCATTGGAAGACATATTTTGGACCTCACCATAGTGGGGAAGACTAGGTTCAGGCAATCTACATGCCTGCTCAGTCTGCTTCCTGATGCTATTTATTGGTGGGTCAGACCCTTCTTTTGATCTATATGAATACAGACTTCGAGAGTCCTTGAAGTAGGAGATGGACTGTGCAGGGGCAGATAAAAGGCCCTTCTCCATTAACTCTACAGTCATATACAAGGAAACCAAGGAATCAGCACACTTGTCAGGACATTCCAGGATGGGGAAGTCAGTGTATTAAAATATCACATTTTTGCATTTGCATGTGCAAACATTGAAGTTGGTTTATACAATTTGATTGTGAATATATTTGAACCCAGAGTCCTGGCTTATTTCTGATTTGTTATGGAATCCCACATGTGCTTCTTACTTATCCTCTATGCATGATAATGGATTTTCTTACCTTCAGAACCAAATCCAACATCATCATAACTTTCTTCATTTTCTTGGCCTCTACAAAACAGCAAAAGTGAATTTGGTAAGAAAAAGAAGCAAATCCATTGGAATATATTTTCTTTTTAAAGTGAAAGTCCAGTCTATGTCTTATAGTTTGTTGGAAAAGGTACAATTAAGGTTTCTGGAGTCTGTTTATGATAAGTAAATATATTCAAATGTGATACTTTTTCTAGGAAGGATTCCCATGTTTTTAATGCTTGCACTTGCAGAAATTGAACAAGGACTATTTTCTGCATTATTTCCATGCTAGGAAAAGGCATGCTTAGTACAATTCTGTCTGCCATTGTAGCCAGGCTAAAACAAGACCCCTTCAAGTCCCCAGTCCTACATTTTATATGTAAACAGGGCAATATGGCTAATCTATTATGGCTTTCACACAGCCCTCCCAGAAATAACTTTTTTATTGTCACAATGACAGCAAATGAACGTGAACACTGGCTGAGTCCATACATAATGTGATTTGATTGATATTGACTTGGCTTGTTGTGCCAGTGTAGTCAACAGGCTTTGTAAACCATAATTTATGGCTCAGCATGTTGAATGAACCTAGTCAGTTGTAGCTCGGTCAACAAACCGTTATAAAACAACCATAGCTTATTGCTATAGGTAGCTTATAGCAGCTGCTTATTGCAACTCATTGTGATGAATACTAAAAATTATGTACTTCAGTATGACCACGTGGAGAAGACATTTCAAGGAAGAGAAGAACAGAGATTCTCCTCACTTTTTAAGAAGCAAGAAAATATGGAAGAAAGACTATAATTCACAATTATGTACCTTAAATCAGACCTGGATGGGAGGTTCACTCTTGGGGGAAGAACAGGAGTTTGTGTTGATGGATGGAAACCTGGAGGAGGAGGAGGAAGCAGTAAGTCTGCAGACTGCATGGCAGAAATGGGTGGTGGAAGTGGAGGAGGCAAACTTGCTGAAAGGGATGGAATGGAGCCTGGAACAGAAAGAAAAGATGCTTAATATTTGTGAAATCACAATCAGTTCCTCTCCACAAGTTCCTCTACTCTAGCTCTGCGGTCTACGTGGCACATACTTTTATCAAATCAGATGTTGATTAAACCATTATGCTTTTCCATAACGTCTGCTTTGGATATACTGGCCATATTTTAATAATTACAGTTTACCATGTATATGATCATACATGCTTTCATTCTTTGCCTTATTCCAGAAAACAAGGAAACTTGGAAAGCATTTTTTTTATATCATGCAAAATGGCTCCAGGGATCAGTGAGAAGTATCTTAGTCAAACACCCTGCAGTAGCTTTTGTTCAAAAAATGTACAACCACTCTGTGCCCTGCTAATGTGGAGTGACAGGAGCATGTTCACATTATTATATATTTATAGAAACTTTTTAAAAAATACTGCAGATTGACACTGAAAGAGGACAGAATGTATATGTCTGAAACCCAATAAATATTGCAGAATCCAGATAAGCCAATTCTTCCATTCCTAATATTCAGGAGGGAATAGCCAAAGAGATCAGGGAGATGACCCCTTCTGACCCTCACTGGCTGGAGTATTACACATTGTGCTAAGTCAGGGGTTAGCAGTACATCACTCATGATTACTATGTTGACCAACAATATCTATAGCCAAAATAGCAAGCAAGATTTAGGGTGACGATGCTGAAATCTCATACTTGGCAATCTCATGAGGTTTCTAGCTAGGGTTACCAGATCTCTGAACAGGCAAAGGAGGACATGGACAATTGGAAAGGAGGACAAATGGTGGGGGAAAGAAAGACACACTAACTGTTTAACTTTCTTGGCATCTGTGACAAAAATTACAGTGAAAAACTTCAAAAAACGTACTTAGGCCTACATGTATATGAAATTACTTTTTCCAGTATCAGAAAGCCTGTTTTTTCAATTGCAATATTTTTCCAATAAATCTTTATTTTCAAAAACATATGCTAGTGATAATATAGAATCAACAACAATGCGCTTTTCAAATTTCACCATAGAAATGTATGTCAAGTCATGTGATCTACAGACTAGACTGATCACTGGGACTGGACTGAAGCCAATTGCTGGAATCAGGAAATAAATTAAATAATGTAAATCTAGGCTGCTGAATCTGGACAAGGGAAAGAAGCAGACGATTTACAAAATCATAACACACGAAAGTTTGAATGACTACTGTTGTGAAATCAGCCCAAAATAACAACAACAACAATAATAAAAAGACACTGAAAAAGTTGGATAATATAGGTAGCCCTCATTTAGTGATCACAATTGTGACCGGCAACTTGGCCATTAGGCGAAGTGGTTGCTAAGTGAAACCGTGACTGTGCTTATGGTCTTACTTCAGCTTTCCTTTGCTTTACTGACCTGTGAAGGTCATAAATGTGAGGATTGGTCATAAAGTTACTTTTTCATCACCATCATAAGTACGAACAATTGCTAAACAAGGCAATCGCTAAATGAGGACTTTTTAAAATATAATTTTTATTAAGAATTTTAATTACAGTAGTAAAAACTAACACAAACTAAAAACTAAGAAAAAGAAGAGAATGGAGAAAAGAATAAAAAGTGCAGGAAAGAAAAAAAAAGAAAAGAAAGAATATAATAAAGAAAAAGAAAAGAAAATATATAAAGACATGACTTCCAATCTTCATCACAAGTATAAACAAATTTGGTAGCTCTTCACCCCCTATAAAGTTACAGACAGACATCTCTTCATCCCATTTCCCATCCCTTATCTATAAGCAAATCCATAAAACATCAACTTTTCAATCCTGGTGCCAGCAAAAAGTCTATAAAGGGTTGCTAGAACTTTGCAGAAAATTTTCTTATTTTAACCTTGATCAGATGAACCAACTTTGTATTCCTTTTACTTCTAATTGTCTTAATCTTTAATTCAACCAAATCTTGTCATAGAATTTGATTTTTCTTCAATTCTTCTTTATCCCATCACACCAATTTTTCAAGGCTTTAGCAAGCCTCTTTTGTAGATCCAATAAGAAAACTTTTTCCAGGTCATTCTCTTGGTTTATCATTTATATTTCCCTTTTAACTTTTAAAACTTCAGCCAGTTTCTTTTGTATATCCAAGAAACTGTCTTTTTCCAAAACATTCTCTTGGCCTGTCATTTGTAGTTCCACTTTTTGTACTTTCCTTGTTTTGCCAGATAAAATTTGTTCCACTCTGTCATTCCTTCATTAACATCTTTTGGACATAATCTATCCAAAGCAGCAGACATCATTATTGACAGTGTTGATATTGTAGCTACTAATTTCGAGCTCCGTTCGTCAAAGATCTCCTTTAATATTTCCAATGTTATAATATTTTGTCTCATTTTGTCAGTCCCAGTATTAACTGTCATCAAGAACAGGCTTGTATTTTGTTTCTTCTGCTTGGAATCTTTAGTTTCCTCTAATGTTCAGTTTCTAAAATAATCACTTAACTTTGTTATGACTTACAATAGCCAGGACAGCCAAAATAAGTCTGTTTCCCACGAGAAGCTGCTTATTTTTTATAGTTAGTTCCAAAATCTTATAGTAAAAGTCAATATTACAAATATATCTGGATCCTTACTCAATTTATAACTTTCTTAGATCAAAATCTTATTTAGCTTTTTGCTGTTTAGTTCAAATTCTTTAAGTTCTTAAGCTTATAATTAATTTTTCTTTTGTTAAGAGTTGAAGATAAACTCACCCAATGAAGACTTTTCAAACTTGTCATTCTGAAGGTCTCTAATAGCTTTAAGATAGTTAATAGCTAATCTCTGAAAGTACTTAGAAAGTGAGGTTTGCAAACTTAGTGCCCATTAAAAGGCTGTGCCGTGGTTGCAAGTGAGATGATTGATCCTGTCATCTCCCAGCACGCAAACCTGTGGAAAACTGCTGTCCTGTAGTCTCCCCATGAGGAGCAGCCGTCTGGAGCACATGTGGGTGATCTCCCATCCTCTCCTTATCTGGAGAGATTCCATTTGTGGTAGAAGCACCTTTTATCTTATTAGGCGAGTGCATTAATTTTCCCCCTACTTTGTTACTAATGGAGTATGTGAAGCTACCCTTGAAGATGGTGCAGAAAGATGTTAGTAGAAAATGCTTCAGCAAGAATACTGATTGGAACTGGGTGATAAGAATATTTTGCAATTTATATGAAATTTACTGGTTCCCAGACTGTTTCAAGTCCCTCTTCAAGAGCTTGGTGTTAACCTGAATGTTCCTTCATGGGTTAGGACCATACCTCTTCCTTTATGTTTGTACACATACTCCGAGGTCATCTTCAGAGATTCTGCTCTAGCTACTCTTCATATTGAGATGCAGCAACTGGCAACTTGGAAGCAGCTTTTCCAGTGCTAGCTGCTCATCCCTGGAAAGTCCTCTTTCTTTTCAACTCCAAGCAATACCACTTTTATCACTGTCATTTATTCAGATATATTTTATTAAGGCTTCTGCTTTTATTGCTCCTAAAAAAAAAATATCCTTTTTAATTATTATGCAGTTGCATTTTTAATAGTTTTAAAATGTTCTCATTTTTGTCGTAAGCTGCCAGGGGAAAATCAATTTTTGAAGGGTGGCACACAAATTTAATTAATTAAATAAATAATAAACTTATTTTAATTTGGAGGAGGTATCTGAACCATAATACAAAATCATGTGATGGTGCCCAGCCTCTGAAAAGTTTGCCAACACCACCATCTCCTGCACTAGGCACAAGGGGTCTCAATTTATTTAGGCTTATCCAGAGCCAGATTAATTAGGAATTTATCCCAAGAACTTGACTGATTTCAGGAAATAAAAATTTGTATTGAATGTATTCAAAGCTTACTGAAGATTTCCACAGGCATTTCTTCTACAAATTACACCAAGTCAACTTTCTCAGGCACTAGGTTTTGAGCACTATTAAAAGCAAATATACTAAAATATAAATTTGAGAATTACTGTTTGAATTTTCTAACTCCCTCACATCCAGATCTCTTTCGACTATACTGGATTTGTTCTTGTTCAGATTCCTACTGTCACTGGGTGCATTTAAGGGTTCAAAGGATTTGATTGAAAGAAACAACATTCCAACTTTCACCCCTTTTTTATTCAAACTACTGATAAAACTGTGAGTTTCATTTCCTGCTGATCTATGGAAGTACAGATTTCTAATAAGTCAGGGCTGGATTTAGGCCAACTGATGTCCTAAGCACAGCCCAACAATGGTGCCCCTCAACAGAAGCGAAACTCTCATGCCATGAGACAGAAACAAATGTGATATCTTCAAACCAAACTTTTAAACTTTAATCATTCAACACGCCAAAGAAAACATTTTTTTAACAACGCAGATTCAAGTGGAATATGGCAGATAAGGACAATTACCCCTCTCCCCCAAAAAGACTTAAGTTGAGTGTGTCAGTGAAAGAGTTATGGGTAGCTAGGGGAAAAAAAATTCTGTGTTGCCCCACTTCCATCGGTGCCCTCAGCACGTGCTTATTGTGCTTAATGGTTAATCCAAGGCTGCTCTGAGAACCAACATGGACTGTTTTCAGTGGTGGCAATATGTGCAGGTCAGGGTTGAAATGTTGGGATCTTGGTGTTTGCTGAGCTTGGCTTGTAAATGTTTCATTACCAAACTAGGTAACGCTGTCAGTGCTTTGACACAGGGAAGTGGAGTTTGCTGGGTTTTTATGTGTGTCAGGTTGTCCTACCTGTCTTCTTCTAGTTTCTGTGCCTGTTCCTGATCCGTCCACTTGGCTTGGTTGGCTGCCCTGTTTCAGTTGAGATGATCTCTGCTTATCTGTTGGTTCTTGCTTATCTCCCTATTGATTGCTGGGCATGTGATAAGGGAGAATGTGCTTCATGCTGTTTGTTTCCATCTTGACTCTTTGTTTGCTTTTTGGAATAGTTGGTAAACTATTCTCTGTCTTTACCATATGTGTCTATTAATGGCTGATCCATCAGAATGCCAGGCTTGTAGGATATCTTTAGCATTTTTTTAATTTGGCTTGATCTAAAACAGCTACAGTTTTCCACTTGAATTTGCGATTACATTTGTCTATTGTATTGCAAAATTAAAGAATGTTCACTGTACATTCTGACAGCCAGCTGGAATTCATGGGTACCTGCTGCTAATCTTCTGCTTGTTTGTCCTACTTAGGGCTTTCATATCCCTTGCATTGCAAGTTTTAAATAATTCCTGCTCTGTCTTCTTTAGTTGTTGGATCTTTGGGTTGGCTTAAAATGCTTTGGAGGGATTTTGTTTGTGTGTGGGCTACTGTGATATCTTGCAGTTGAAGTAATTTGCTGTGGTTCCTGAGATAATTTTGATATATGGTTACCCAGCAGTTAATGCGTAGATAAGCAGAAACCAAATACAGTAGGCAGGAACAGTCTAAGATGAAAGAATACGGCCAAACCAAGCCAGGTAGGCTAGTCAGAAACAGATACACAAACTACAGATAAACCTGATCAAGACACAAGTTATACAAGGTAGCAGCAGTTGCTACATATAAAAAGGCAGCAAACACACTTTCTTGTGTCAGAGCATTAATTATATAATCTAGTTTGCAGGAAGAAAAGCAAGCTCACCAAACACAGGTTCCCGACATGAACTATTTCCCCCTCCCCTTCTCTTAAGACAGAGTGTCAAAAGTACAAGTGAAAGCATTTTTTTCTGAACTCCAACTTTCAGTTCTGGTAAGCTCTAAGCATGTATGTGTGTGTAGATTATGATCTAAGGTCAACATATGTGTGCATTGTTCTAATTCTACCCCTACCTACCCTTCCTAATTCTAACATTAAGAAAGGGATTACAGATACTAGTGGCAAGACTTCCTCTTTCTCTGGATCCATCAGGTGAACTCATAGTTGGTCTTGATCTAGTTGGTGCTTGTTTGACAAGTAAAACCTTTGATCTTCTCTCTCATCATCTTTAACCCCACTGAGAGTTTTCTGTGATGAACAAGTAGCAAGCCATGCCCAGCCTCTTCACCTTCAGCACTCTGCTCTGGACTGTGCTCTCAAATGCTTTGGACCACTCACAAACACTGCCTAATGCACTTGAGGATCATTAGCCATCTTTTCTCTGAAATGAAACCAACATCCATCTTAAACAGCCACTAGAGCTAAGTCCAAGTTAGCCATTTTAGCTGCCAACCATCAACTCAGTTTTCAAGCTTTCTCCTTCCTACAGTGCTCCTGAGTGCTTTAAAACCTTTCCCTTTGCCATGTGATATCTGTCATCCCTCTGTCTCTTATAAGACAAATTTTCTTTCAGAGTCTAAACTAACACCTACTCTCAGCTCCTTATCAGCAAGGATATTTAACAAACATTTGACATGTTGGGTATTTTACAAGGCACTTGTTTCCACATCATATTTTTCTTTTGTTTCTTTTAAATATTTCCAAATTGCTTCAATAACAAGATTCATTGCCTACTTTATCTGCATTTTGCAGTTGATTGCCTTAAGCTAAATTTCTTTTATCTTGGCTATGATAACATACAGAGTTCCAACAGAAGAGAATATATGTAGCTCAGGGTTGAACTGTGGTGTCCTTGGTGCTCTCTGAGTTGTTTGCTTGCAGATGTTTCATTACCTGACTAGGTAACATCATCAGTGCTAGTGAGTGTGGGGTTTGGTCTCTGTTTATATACAGTAGCTTGGCTTGTCAGTGTTGGTGGGGGTGTCACCACCATCAAGACTACATCTCTAAGACAAGCTGAAAAAAGGAAAACAAAACTCCAAACCAAATTGCTCAAGCTAAACCCCAGAAGCAAAAAGGTATCTGAACCCAAATGGGTAGTCAACATGGCCAGCTGTCCACTAGCCACTGCAGAACACAATATCCTCCAGAAAGGCCTTAACTATAACATAGACTATGCTAATCAGTTAGAATTTTTGTGGCCTTAGAAGCAGCACTTAAAACCACAGGATTTGACATAGAGACCCAAGAAAACATAAGGCAGACAATCATACCACAGACCAGAAGAACACAGAATCAGAATCAACTCAAAGCAGAGGACAGAGTACCCCTCACAAACCTAAAGGAGGACCAAACCATCATCATCCTTCCAGCAGACAAAGGCCAAACCATGGTTATCATGGACAGAACACAATACATACAAAAAGTGAAAGAATTACTGTAGGCCAAAGAAACCTACATACCAGTAAACACCAATCCAATACAGGAACTAGACAACCTGATCAAGAGAACCCTCAATGACCTAACTAAGAAAGGTCAAATAACAAAAGAAGAACAATGGCGGATGAAAAGCAGTGGGCCCACCCGCATCTACCTCAACAGTGGAGGATGAAAAGCAGTGGACCTACCCAACCCAGATAAGCAGGGATTAACACCAGACCAATCAAGCAGGAAACAATGCCATAATCAAGGAACTACCAAGGAGAAAACCACATCCCCACCAACCCTTGGCAGGGCAAGCTACTGTATATAAACAGAGAGCAAACCCCACACTCACTAGCACTGATAATATTACTTAGTTGGGTAATGAAACATCTGCAGGCAAACGACCAAGCTCAGAGAGCACCAAGGACTCCAACATACAGAGTCCCATGATTTCCTGACAGGATACCACTCCTTACCAGAAGTTTGTCTTTTGATTTGAACTAGTGAGTAAGAAACAATGTGTATTGTACCTCCGACATCTTATTCACGCATGTGTTCACTGTGTGTGTGTTTCTGTGTGTATAAATTTCAAATTATCTTGTCCATAGCATCTCTCACAGACATTTTGAAAGGAAAAGCCATGATGCAAGGTCAAACTATCTGTTACACAGTCCATTTATAATGACTTCTTCTAATATGATCAACAGTAATGGAGCTGGAAGGGGAGGTGTCTCAGTCTGAATGGAGTGGTAATGCCGTTTTATGTCTATTGGGAGGATGTCCAGTTATCTGCCAGCGTGAAGCCTCTCAACATTAAATCCAAATTAAAATAATACAATATCCAAAATGGCTGGCATTTCATAAGATCACCAAACCTGAGAGATTTGGATGATTTTGCCCAAGTTTTAAGAAACCTTGTAAGAAAATGCTAACATTTCACCCAAGATCTCACTGCCTTATAGCAGACTTTAATCATAGAATCAGAGATTTGGATGTTTATTTGTTAGATTTATGTCCAGCTTTTTCTCCAGGAGGTCAAGGAGACCTATATAGAGATTTCTTTTCATTTCATCCCACAACAATACCATATGGTAGGTTATGCTGAGGGTTTGGCCAGTAAATTTCCATGGCTGACGGTGGACTTAGATCTGGGTCTTCCCAGTCCAGGTCCAAACATTAAGCACTACACATTTGGTTCTGCACCACACTGCATCAGTACCTTTTCTGAAGGAGAATTCACCATTTCCAATTGATTCAACTGCTCTTACTATAAAAGTTTTTCTTTTTTTTTTTAACTTTCATTCAGAATCTGCCGTCTTGTAACTTAAATCCATTATTTATGTCCTGCACTCTAGAATGAAGAATCAGCCTTGAACTTGCTGAGATCTCATGGGATTTGGGGGTTTGGGGCCACTAAGCAAGATTATTTGATGGTACCTATAGCCTAAGAAGGTTGTCAATCTTTAGTATGTGGGATAGGTACAATTTCCTTGAACCTGCCTAATCTTTTAAAGCCACTCAAGGCAGTGCTATCATCACATCATGTGGCAATGAATTTCATATCTATCCATGCATCACATACTAGTGGATAAAAATTTCCAAATGGTGCAATAATGAAGAACACCCATGCACAAATATATTTAATACGCAACCTGAAAAATTAGGACATGGCTACAAGTATTCATCTGTTGATCATATCAAAATTAGACTACTACACATTGACTTGGGATGATGTTTGAAGAGCATCCAGAAATTTCAGTTGGTTTTAAATGCCATGGTTCTACTGCTAAGTGGTTCTTGAAATCATAATTGTAAAGTTCCCAAACTTAAAAGATCTACACCAGCTGTCCACTGCAGATTTTCAATTGAACATACTTATTAGGTTTATATTTGTAATTAGTATACTGTATTATTTTAACCTCCTTCATGGATCACTGCTTTGTCATGGTGAAGGGGCTTGCATAACTCCATGAAGCCATGACCTATGCCGTGCAGGGCCACCCAAGACAGGTCATGACAGAGAGTTCTGACAAAATGTGGTCCACTGGAGAAGGAAATGGCAATGCACTCCAGTATCCTTGTCAAGAAAACCCCATGGACAATGTCAAAAGGCTAAAAGATATGATGCTGGAAGATGAGCCCCTCAGGTCAGAAGGCGTCCAATATGCTACTGGGGAAGAGCGGAGGGCAATTCCAAGTAGCTCCAGAAAGAGTGAAGCGGCTGGGCCAAAGCTGAAAGGATGTTCAGCTGTGGATGTATCTGGAAGCGAAAAGAAGGTCTGATGCTGTAAAGAACCTGGAATGTAAGATCTATGAACCAAGGCAAGCTGGATGTGGTCAAACATGAGATGACAAGGTTGAAAGTTGACATCTTGGGAATCAGTGAATTAAAATGGATGGGAATGGGTGAATTTAATTCAGGTGACCATTATATCTACTACTGTGGACAAGAAACCCTTAGAAAAAATGGAGTAGCACTCATAGTCAATAAGACAGTGGGAAAGGCAGTAATGGGGTACAACCTCAAAAATGACAGAATGATCTCAGTGCAAATCCAAGGCAAACCATTCAACATCACAGTAATCCAAGTCTATGCCCCAAACACTGATGCTGAAGAAGCTGAAATTGACCAGTTCTATGAAGACCTACAACACCTTTTAGAACTAGCACCAAAAAAAGATGTCCTTTTCATCATAGGCAATTGAAATGCTAAAGTAGGAAGTCAAGAAATAATGGGAATAACAGGCAAGTTTGGTCTTGGAGTACAAAATGAAGCAGGACAAAGGCTAATAGAGTTCTGTCAAGAGAACAAGCTGGTAATAGCAAACACTCTTTTCCAACAACACAAGAGACGACTCTAGACATGGACATCACCAGATGGTCAATACCGAAACCAGATTGATTATATACTTTGCAGTCAAAGATGTAGAAGCTCTATACAGACAGCAAAAACAAGACCAGGAGCTGACTGTGGCTCAGATCATGAGCTGCTTACTGCAAAATTTAGGCTTAAATTGAAGAACGTAGGGAAAACCACTAGACCACTCAGGTATGACTTAGATCATATTCCTTGTGAGTAGACAGTGAAGGTGATGGATAGATTTAGGGAATTAGATTTGGTAGACAGAGTGCCTGAAGAACTATGGACGGAGGTCCATAACATTGTACAGCAAAACAGTGTTTAGTTGCTGCCTACTAAACTAAAACCATCCCAAAGAAAAAGAAATGCAAGAAAGCAAAGTGGTTGTCTGATGAGGCTTTACATATAGCTGTGGAAAGAAGGAATGTGAAAAGCAAGGGCGAAAGGGAAAGATATAAGCAACTGAATGTAGATTTCTAGAGAATAGCAAGGAGAGATAAGAAGGCCTTCTTAAATGAACAATGCAAAGAAATCGAGGAAAACAATAGAAAGGGGAAGACTAGAGATCTCTTCAAGAAAGTTGGAGATATCAAAGGAACATTTAGTGCAAAGATGGGCATGATAAAGGACAAAAAAGGCAGGGACCTAACAGAAGCAGAAGAGATTAAGAAGAGGTGGCAAGAATACACAGAAGAACTATACAAGAAAGATCTTAATGTCCCTGATGTCCACGCTGGTGTGATCACTGACTTTGAGCCAGACATCCTAGAGAGCAAAGTCAAGTGGGCCCTAGGAAGCATTACTAACAACAAAGCTAGCAGAGATGACAGTATTCCAGCTGAGTTATTTAAAATACTAAAAGATGATGCTGTTAAAGTGCTGCACTCAATATGCCAGCAAGTTTGGAAAATGCAACAGTGGCCATGGGATTGGAAAAGGTCAGTTTACGTTCCAATTCCAAAGAAGGGCAATGCCAAAGAATGCTCAACCGCACAATTGCACTCATTTCACATGCTAGCAAGGTTATGCTCAAAATCCTACAAGCTAGGCTCCAGCAGTACATGAACCGAGAACTACCAGATGTACAAGCTGGGTTTCGAAGAGGCAGAGGAACTAAAGATCAAATTGCCAACATTTGCTGGATCATGGAGAAAGCACAAGAGTTCCAGAAAACATCTACTTCTGCTTCACTGACTATGCAAAAGCCTTTGATTGTGTGGATCACAACAAACTGTGGCAAATTCTTAAAGAGACGGGGGTACCAGACCACCTTACCTGTCTCCTGAGAAATCTATATGCGGGCCAAGAAGCAACAGTTAGAACCAGTCATGGAACAACCGATTGGTTCAAAATAGGGAAAGGAGTACGACAAGGCTGTATACTGTCACCCTGCTTATTTAACTTATATGCAGAGTACATCATGAGAAATGCCAGGCTGGAAGAATCACAAGCTGGAATTAAGATTGCAGGGAGAAACATCTGCAACCTCAGATATGCAGACGATACCACCCTAATGGCAGAAAGTGAAGAAGAACTACAGAGCCTCTTGATGAGGGTGAAAGAGGAGAGTGCAAAAGCTGGCTTGATCAACTTTAAAAAAACTAAGATCATGGCATCTGGACCCATCAATTCCTGGCAAATAGAAGGGGTAGAAATGGAAGCAGTAACAGACTTTATTTATTCGGGCTCCAAGATCACCACAGACAGAGACTGCAGCCATGAAATTAAAAGACGCTTGCTCCTTGGGAGGAAAGCTATGGCAAACCTAGACAGCATATTAAAAAGCAGAGACATCACCTTGCCGACAAAGATCCGCATAATCAAAGCTATGGTTTTTCCAGTAGTAATGTATGGCTGTGAGAGCTGGACCATAAAGAAGGCTGAGCGCCAAAGAATTGATGCCTTTGAACTGTGGTGCTGGAAAAGACTCTTAAGAGTCCCTTGGACTGCAAGGAGATCAAACCAGTCAATCTTAAACCCTGACTGCTCATTGGAAGGATTGATAATAAAGCTCAAACTCAGATACTTTGGTCACCTAATGCGAAGAGAGGACTCCTTGGAAAAGACCCTGATGCTGGGAAAGATTGAAGGCAAAAGGAGAAGAGGACGGCAGAGGATGAGATGGTTAGATAGCATCACTGAAGCAACGAGCATGAAACTGAGCAAACTCAGGGAGGCAGTGAAGGACAGGAAGGCCTGGTGTGATATGGTTCATGGGGGTCACGAAGAGTCGGACACGACTTAACGACTGAACAACAACAACGACAAATTATTTTAACTCTGCTTTTAAACTGTCTTTTTTAAGTCATAGGTTTTCTTTTACTGTTAACTTCCTTGACAATCTTATTTGCTGGAAAAATGAGATCGAAGTCAAATAAATGAATTACTGAAAGTGTTGTCAATCAATGTGATCTAATTAAAAAGAATTTAAGCAAGCAAAAGTGTTGAAAATACACACAACAGGAAGAACAGGAAAACGGAAAAGTAAAATGTCACAGTAACCCAAATAGAATAGAAGGTATAGTTTTAACAGGAGTTTTAATAGCACCAGGACCAAATTAAATGTGAGCAAAAAAAATCTGCTGTCATCTTTTCATAATTATAAGATTACAAATATCATCAAGGAACAAGCATCATTGCTCATATTATTTTTTTTTTTGCAGTGTGTCATCTTGGAATTATGTTTGAGTAAACTGTGTGTGGAGAAGAGGTTGAGACTCCTCCTACTGAAAGCAGGTAGTAATAGTAGTGGCTGTTGTTGTTTTCATACTTCCCTAAAGACAGAAATGTAATAAAGACATATTTCTCATGCTATTTTGTTTAATTCTTGGTAGACTTCCAATTTTAGAAATTTTACAGCAAACCTTAATGAAAACCATAGCATAAACTAAAAGAAACAAAGACAGAAACAAGAACTGAGAAAGAAAAAAATGAAGTTTGGGGTAACATTTAGGGGTTAGACAACAAGTTTTGCTTACTGAATTGGAGATCATGCTACATTAAAAATGTGAAATTTACACAATAATCACATACTTCACAGTGATATAGTGTATATCAGTGTATAGTGCATAGTCATGTGTGTTTTAGCATATATATAAAAAAGTGGGTTGTCCGCAGGGGAGAGGACAAAACAAAACCAGGATTGTGGGCAGGACTGTGCAAGCAAAACCCTGCCCCTTTTTTGTAATTTCATCTACCATCTTGACTTTTTTGACCCCCCCCCAATCCTTCCTCTCCCTGGATGGCCATGTCAGTAACTGCTCTTGGAATCAAGAAAACAAATGTGCTGTAACATTTAAAATGTAGGGCCGGGACAGGGAAACTCAAAGTAAAGTCTCTTACCTGGCCATTGTTCACCGGGTGACCTTGGGCCTATCACACTCTCTCATGGTGTGAGTGTGAAGATAAAATAAGGGCATTCACCAACATATGCTACCTTAAGCTTGCAAAGGAAAGTGGGATGAACATATATTTTCCACCTGTCAGGCAACTGTACAGCCCTCCAGGGATCATGAGCTTCACAAGTCTGAAACTCCAAATTAGGAAAAAGCAGATCCAGAAAGATTCATCTCCTTCTCTTTCTCCGAGGTGCTAAGATTACCCACAAAGCCAGCTGGAATAACCCTAATGGGATAACTTTCTTTATCTCTTCTTACAGCCTGTTTCTACGTTTTTTCTACATCCTTAAAGGAGGGGCGGAAGTGAGCATGAAATGGCATCTTCTCTTGGTATAATTTTATCCCTCTTGTACAGATGGAGTTCCTACCTGAGCCCTAGATTAGAGATTACCTCAAGACACATGAAATTATTACTGTTGAAGCAGAAAACAAGTTTTGAGAACAACAATGTTGTGACATCTACAAAGCATAGGGTGGGAGGAGAAGGAAATGCTTAGCAATGTTGTGTCACATTGTTGCTGTTCCAAAATGCCTTCATAAGATCACTTTGCTTAAAAAGCAAGAAAACGTCCACTGGGCTTTTCATTGGAAGCAAAAGACAAATGAAGGAGGGACTTGAGAGAAGAGAATGGCTGTTGAGGAAAATTAAGTACAGCAAATCTTCTTAGCACCTTCTCTTCCAGTCACACTTCTGGAATTTATTTTTCACCCTTCAGTGTAAGTCAGAATAGAGTCCCATTATCATCTAGTAGCAAATAATAACCACCCCAACCAGGTGCCTGTTTGAGACTGCAAACCCTGAATTGGGAAAGATGTACAATGCATTCTAACACAATTAAATAGAATTTATTATTTCTTTATTAAACCAATTTATATAGCTGCCCATCTCACTACAGGTGACTCTGGCAAAGCTAAAAACAGTCAATAAATACATTAAAAATATAAAAAGCAAAATAAAACAGAGAATAAAAGAATGTTAAAAATAAGGGAGCCACCTCACTAATTCTCCTGTCCCCTGGGGTCCCAAGTCCTATTTATTTATTAAACCACTTTATTGAATCCATGGGACATGCTCACAGGTGATCTCTAAGCATAGAAAGCTTTTGCCAAGCATAAAATCAATCATAAATCATAGACATGTTACTTACTTTCTCCATTTTTCCTGAATTTTTCCAGGTCAACTGTTGGAGGCCTATTAGGTTTCTGTGGGGCTGGTCCCAATGCAATTGGTGAAGGTAGTGTTTTTCGTCTGGGCAAATTTTTGTCTTTCTCTTCCTTTCCAATGTTATTGGCCCAAGGTCCTGTTGTAACTGTTCTAGATGAATTGGCCAATTTAGTAGCAGTTGTACCAAATGTAGAGCCAGAATCCTCTTGTTTGTTTTGTTGGAAAATATTCTTGATTGGTTTTGGTTTTTCCTCTTCATTCTGTTGCCCAACAGGTTTGGGGAGGATTTGAGGCAGGTTATTCTGGTTACTGACAGGTTTCAAAGGTGGAAAAGGGCTGATGAGATTAGTTCCATTTCTGCTGTTGACCTGTGGGTCTTTGAGAGGTCGGATGGAGCCAGCTTTTGACTTGAGGCCCATGGAACCTGGTGACCCCTGATTAAAACAAGCACTTTTGCTGGAAGTTTCTTCACCTTGGATGAAACTTTGACTTGGTTTTTGGCTAATAGGTGGCTTTGGAAAAGAAGGCTTGGGGTTGTTTTCCTGTGCAGCACTGGTGAATTTTTCTTTAACTCCAGCGACCTTGGGAAAGACAGGCTTTGCTTCACTTCCTGGAGGTTCAGGTTTGAAGACCCTCTGATCCAAAGGCTTCAGCTCATTCTTCTGGGCAGGAGAGCCAGGCAACCTCTTCTCAGGAGCCTTTGGGAACACTGGCTTGGTTTCCTCTCTTGGTCCTTCAGAAGTCTTGTGACCCAAAGGCTTAGGGCAACTAGTTTTTTCATTAGCTTCTCGGCTAGCAGCCTGAGCTAGCATCTTCACCTTGCTGGCCACAGGGCCACTTTGCAAAGGAGGTGCATTTAAATCCTTGCCTGATGCATCATGAAGAGGTTTTGTGGTCAAAGGCGATTTAAGCGATGCAGGTTTGTAACAGCTGCTGGGCTTGGCAGGTTGACCGGCATTTTCAAGCTGAGCAAACTTCTCAAATGCTGCTTTTTTAACCAAAAGAGGTTGCCCCCCAGTTCTGACCTGATGGCAGTGAACATCCTCCGCTGAGTTGTTATTAAACTTTGCCATAATGGACTTCACATTTGCCTTGCCATCCTGCAAAGTAGAAAGAAAGCACAGTCAGCAAGGTCTTTTGTAGCAGCGTTCACAAATGCTGTAGCTACTTTAAAGGCTTTCCTGGTTTGAGGCTTCTGACTCTCCTGATCGGTTAGAGATATCACAGCGTTAAACTTCCTGTATAGCTAACAACGTTCAACATTTTGCTACATACTTGTTGTGGTTATAGAGTATTTCAAGACGTTGATTGCAGACATGTGCCATTTTGCTGACTAGATCATTCCTTGCTTTGCTTGCCATAATGTCTCTCTCTTCCTGTTACATTTGCGGAACATGCTAGCGATGGTTCAGCTCTGAAACACACACACCACTGTATAGGCTGAAGCCAAGGCGTTCCACATATTCTTCCAGGACCTGCACCGTTTAGCAAGAAAGCTGTTGGCTAAGTCTCAATTTTTCTTTGACAAAAACAGAAAGCAAAAATAGCTCCAAAATCGCAGGTATAACCTTAGCCTTTGAAGGAGGGAGGAGGAGGCAAGGCATCCTCAGTTGTTCCCTTAATCTGAAAGAAATGCTACACGCAATTAGAAACTGAACTTTGTTAATGCTGCCCCCGTTGTGTCTCATTCTGTGGAAGGGCCCTTGCAACAGTGGAACTGTTGATGGTAGGAACCAAATATGTTAGCATGCCTACAACATGTCGAGTTTAGCAATATAGACATGGCTGGTGCGATGGAACACTATGAGAGCAACATCCCAGCAGCCCAGACTAATACATGGGTACGGTGGCTGACACAAGATGTCCACATGCAAATTTCGTAGTCTTTTCTTCTGGAAACATTTTGCCTATCAGTATATAGAAAATATATTATTTACAACAAATGGAAAAGTGTGCTACAGTAAAGAGCCCTGAAAAGAGAAAGTTCGGTGGAGACCTTGGGGTTCTCTGAGCTCAGTTATTTTCTTGCAGATGTTTCATTACCCGGCTAAGGTAACATCTTCAGTGCTAGAAGGGAGTGGGGTTTGCTCTCTGTCTAATACAGTAGCTTGCCACAAGCTACTGTATGTAGACAGAGAGCAAACCCCACTCCCTTCTAGCACTGAAGATATTACCTTAGCCGGGTAATGAAACGTCTGCAAGAAAACAACCAAGCTCAGAGAACCACAAGGATTCTACAGTTCAACCTTGAGTTACAGATATTCTTTTCTAGAAAATAGTTCTGCATGCAGTTCTGTTTGTCACTGGAGCTAAGTGGATTGGACCTTGAGCTCCTTGGTGCCTGGGAAGACTTTGAAGTCCTTTGTCTTTCCTAATTTGTCTTATGATTGACAGTATTTATGTTTCTTTACATCAGGAATACAGAGCCAGTTTGTGTAGTGGTTAAGGCAACAGGCTAGAAACCAGAAGACTGTGAGTTCTATCCTGCTTTAGGCAAAAGCCAGCTGGGTGAACTTGGGCCAGTCACTCCCTCTCAGCCCTAGGAAGCAGGCAAGGGCAAACCACTTCTGAAATCTTGTCAGAAAACTGCAGGGGCTAGTCCAGGCAGTTGCCAGGAGTCAAAAACTGACTTGAAGTCAATATTAATACTACTACTACTACTAATAATAATATCCCACAATAGGATATAGAGAGGTCAAAATATACATTTCATTTTTCATCTGCATTGATAAATCCTCTCTGGAAAACATGAAGAAAATTGTATTTTTTTTTCTTTTTCCCCCCCTGGATTTCCTTTTTAGCATAATGGAGCAATAAGATTTAAAAAACAACAACAACAAAACACTGTTTTGCAACATCAGTGCTTAAGTTATTCTTGACAATTAAATACAATTCTGAGGCTATAACTAAATATCTCATTGGTTTCAGAGACTATCAGTCCCTTCCAAAGGTTTTGCAACCACCCGGTCCCTAAACCATACTGCGCCTTCTAGTACTGCCAAGCCAGCAATTATAGATATCAATTCGGGCCACTCCTTCCCCCTTTCCACCTGTCTTCTCTGGTGGCTTGTTCTCCTTTGCTATAAGATTTCCTGGAATGGATTTTTCCTGAGAGATAACCTTCCTCCTCCCTGGCCCCATTGCATCCACTGCTACTCTGACTGTAGTACTTTAGGCAGTTTTTTTTCCTGCAAAGTAACAATGGAAAAATAGCTCAGGACTAAACATGCACAGTTTTTTAAAAAAAATCTCAGCCACTGTTGTTTCTCAAAAGTTGCTCAGAATGGATTTTGTAATAAGCTCCAGGAAACCAAATGTATTATATAGAGGAGCAAATAAGCCATGAGGGTGACGGTGCTCCACTGGCTTCATCTCTGTTGCTGAGCGCACTACTAGACCATCATTTGATGTCCTTATGTTGGGTGTGAACTTCTGAAATGAAGAATCTTATTTATTTGCTTGCTTGGTTGGATTGCTATTAGGGCTTATATGCAGTTCTGAGTGGCTTGAAGGGGAAGAAGGTTAACAACATTAAATCATAACAACAACAACAATTGCAAAAAAGAAAACAGTTACAATAGACTTTATGCCAAGAGGAATAGTCAAACACAAAATCAGTTCCCAAACGGGAGATCTTTACTTATAGCAAATCTGCTTCCATGGTTTTCCTAAACAGCCGCGGTTTTCCAAAAAACCGACAGGGTGGTATGCAGCCTGATCTTGGTGCAATGCTTTCCGCAGGAGGACTGCAACTAAAAGGCTTGTCCCCATTATCATTTTAGATGACACCCCCTCTGAAGGGGAAGAGACCCAGGGAGAGTCTACTCTCCCAGATCTGATACCACAGCTGTTTGTTTAGCTTTCCGTATGCCTGGAATCCCCCTACAATCAGAGCTTCCAGGCATGTGGACGCTTATGCATGAGTATTCATTCACATAGAGGTCTCTTCATTTCAGGCATCCATGCCAATGTGTGAATGCAAGAATTGGAGCCAAAAACAAGCTTGAAGCTGAGAATGGGGCAAAAGCACATTGCTAGTTTATGATGAAACAGCCTCATTCTTACAGATAGTTCCTGAAGAGGAGTACTAAGGAAGACTTTTAATTATAACTCATCTTCTGAAGCAGTTCAGCTGTAGATGTTTTCAGTATACCACAAACTATCTACTGAAATGTGGACTTCGATGCAAGTGCAGGATATCTCAACCCTAACTCAACCACATCAGCAAAAAAAAAAGTGTAGTAGGGGAGGAGTCAGTAGTAAAGGAAGTGGAAACTCTCTGGAGAATAACCTGCACTTTTAAAGATATATGGTTTATTATCTTTCAGTGAGCCATAGGGTTTACGTCTTAGAGCAGGGATTGGGAACCTGTAGTAGTGCAGAGCTGTTATGAGTTGGGCAGCATTATAAATTTTGCAAAGAAATAGATAGCAGAACTACAGTTCCAACAGTCCTAGCCAGATCCCCAAGATTGGTCCAGAAACTCCTTTATATCTTGTTTCAGAGTTTTCATGAACATAGATTCTACTTGGTAAGCATTGCAGCAGATAAGGTTGCACCTTCGCCTGGTTGCAAGCTGAATTATTGTAAGGGTAGTCCAGGAAGCAAATGGCAGATTTGTCCAAAAGTACATAAAAAGATGCAACATAAGGGCAGAACACTGAGTTCCATCTTCACTATGTTTCTTTTTCTGTAAGTCTAGAAATTCTGTAAGCTTTGAAAGGTAATGTATCACCTCTTCTATACTTCCTCCTGCCCTTTACACTTACATAATAAAAATATAAGGCAGTAGATAAAGAAAAAAAATCGCTACTCCATCCAGTTTAAGTATTGTTTAATTTATTTCATCACTCAGGGTGGTTTTGTTTTTTGGGGGGGTTGGTTATAGATTCATAAATAGTTCATTCATTTCTCAAGTCTTACTAGTTTGTGCTGATCACTGGTATCAAAGGATTGTCGCTTGTTTTTGGCAGCCTTTGATATTTTCTATACAAATCACATTACATTCAGGGAATAGGCCCATGGTTAGAAAGTTAGGGGAAAGAGAAACCATGGTGTATTAGAGATGAACATTTATGACCTGGACACATTGGTACCATAACCTGGGCTTACTTCAACACCAAAATTAAGCCAATTGCTTATATCCTTTAAAAATAACACGGTCGGAAGGCTCTAGTTTAAGCAGCTGAGTTTAGCTCAAAGAAAGTTGTCATTTTAATATCCTGAAGTAGTGCAGATGAAGCTACCTTAGGGCATTCTATTTTTTTATAATAATTATTATCCAAGTTTAAAAACACAAAGATAAAAAATGAATACAAACTAAGAAAAATATAAAAAGTAAAAAAAAAATCAAAACGTGCAGAGAAAAAAGGGGAAAGGAAAGGAAAAAAATACAAGAAAAAAGAGAAAAGAGATCTATAAAGAAATGACTTCCCCATTCATCAAGACTAGTACAAACAATTTAAATAACTTATCACCTTCTCTAACATGTCAGCCAAAGATCTCTTCTTCCCATATCTCATCTCTTATCTATAAATAAATTATAAAGCCTTATCATTCAATCTTAATCAGCAAAAGTCCATTAAGAGTTACCTGAAATAACAACATATATATTTTAACTTTAGTCAAATAAATCTGTTTCATATTCCTTTCTTTTACTTTTAACAGAATAACTTTTCATTTTCTCTAAAAATACAACAAAAATCTCTTCTTCCCATATCTTATCTCTTATCCATAAACAAATCTTTAAAGCCTCCTCATTCAAACAATAAAAGAAATCCATTAAGAGCTACCAGAATCAGCAAAAGATTAAAAATCTTAATATTTAATCCCTTCAAACAGGGCATTCTAGAAATGGGAACTACTCAGCACTTTGTTGGAACTGGCCCTGAAAATAAGTCATTTATATACAATTTCTTTATGCCTTTTCTTTTTACGAGGCTAGAAAATATGAGCTAATATTGGAATATCAATGCTTAATACCTGGGCTTAACTTCCTCCTTGCCCTTTCATTGAAATGGGAGATTGTGCAAAGGGATGTTTGAACAGCTTTTGCTCAAAGACTGCTCCGAAATAGGAATGAATGTCAAGGCTGAAGACTGATGCAATGTTCTAACATCAAAATTAGCGCGCCCTGCACTGTGCGTTAATCAGTGTAGCTTTCTCTGCATTACTAAAGAGATGTTAACAGCTTCCTTGTGAAAATGTAGAATGTCTAATAGTTCTAGTTTTAGTTGTTATACAATTGATGGAATTAAAGACCGAAGCGAAGATTACTAATAATAAATGAGCAAGGGAACTTTGGTATTAAAAAGGTTCCTCTCCTCTAACCTGACTGGTTTTCTGAGGCTGCACATCATGCTGCAGCTAGAAATAAACCACAAATAAATATGTTGGGCATACAGTATATAGTCCAAAGAAGAACTGAGGCAAGACTGATGGATTGATGGATTGATGTAACTGATCAGCCACCTTACAGGACTGTTTGCTGTTTACCTCCACTTTTGTTCTCTTAGTTTATTTGTGAATAGAGGAAGGAAATTCTCATCGACACCAGGGTTCTTCCTTCCAAAGGAAAAGAAAGAAAACACAGTAGCACTGACTCTAAACCTTCTTTCTATTTGAATAGGCCATAAACGTTTAAAATTCCTATCCGTGGGTTGTGCATGCTCAAGATGTATATGCAAAAGATTGGCTCTCAATAGACGATTCCCCTTTGCTCCAGTTAATTTTAAGGGCACATAGACAAGGAAGATTGTCTTACAATAATTTGCCAGTTATTGGGTAAGAAGGGCAAGAAAGGGAACAGAAAAAGAACCAAGCTCTTTGCAGTTCAGATGAGCTTGGGAATAAACGTCAAGCCCATGTGATTTCTCTGAAAGGAGAAGCAGCGGCTCTAGTTCTCCATTTATTTACATGTTTAGGACTATGTCCTAGGACTAAATTGTTCAGGAAGTTGCATATTGCTGCCTTTACACTAGTTCAAGCTAAAAAAATGACATTTTCTGGTAATAAAGGCAAATAGAGAGTTCCTCTTAGTTCCACCCTCTATTACTATCCCACTTGAAGAGGAAAGTCCCTTGGGAAGATGAACCAAGAAGAGAAATGTTAAGCTACTTCTTAGCTCTTTTTCCTCAAACCTAGATTGCTTCTTTGCTTTTATTTTATTTTATTTAAGGAGAGGAAAAAATATAAACATTTCCATGTAAAGTACAGCTTCAGACCAATTCTCTCTGTCCCAGCAAGGACACTTATCCAATTTCAATTCAGTTCAATTTTATTCCCTCTATATGCATTCATGATTTGTCCTAGATTCCAGTCTATCTTTTTATTTTTGTTTTAAAAATAACTAGCATATTTACACTGATACATCAGTTTTTCAATAAGCAAAGTGCAGTGCAACCACATGGGCAGCTGGTCACAGAAGTGCCATGTAACTCAACCAGGTGGGCAGCTGACTTATGGAGCATAAGGTACCTATATAACATGGGGATATTTCTCCCTGAAAAACTAATTAGAGCCAGAGTTTTAAATACATTTTTATAGAGGAAGCTCTTGTGGGCACCCCTGTCCAATTTCATTGCAAGCAGGAAACTGTGGTTAGAGAGAGAGAGAAAATTGCCCTGTCAGAGCAGAGAGGACCCTCAAAAAAGATGCCCCCTAGATGATCCTATCCTTGAAGACGGTCCAGAAACTGTAGTGTGATGTGCAATGCAGCCACCTGTTTGTTAAGGAGGACAACTAAATAAGACAAATTGACTCCTGCAATGCCGTCCATACTGTGTGCTAAGATCAGCTGGAGATACCCAGTGTATAAGTTTCTCTGTGGATCTGACCTGCAGTGTCTGAATCACACTTGGGTTTTGTACCCTGATTACCTGGGTACAAGCCCCACCCCCCCACCTCCCACTGTCTGGTTTTAGAAAACAGCTTAAGTTATACAGACTTTTTACCTTTATACGGTTGAAAGAGTTGCTAAGTTGAAGGACCTCTTCTGATTGCCGAGCTAACATGTTATCCACCTATCCTTGAGTTAGCAGAGAACAGTAATCGCATGAAATCTGCTGTCCCTGTTTCCAATCATAATCCTGCCTCCTTGTTGCCTCTCTTCTCTTCCCAGTTACTGCCAGCTGTCTGACTTCCCTCGCCCCAAAATGGAAGACAAAACTTAGCAGATTTTGTATATACCTTGAAGTGGTCCTTTGACGGTGTCAGAATATGGGAAAATGCTACTTTAAAATTAGTCCTACCAAGGACACCTTAAGCCTGTCTCATTCATGGTCTGAGGACATGATGAAATCATTGCTATGGGGATAGGGCATAAAAAAAAAAATATATTGCCAGATTGTGCTTGTGCTGTGGTTAGGTGCAATGGGGAAGGGCTTTAAGGGCATGTCTTGCAATCAGATTTGCCCCATTCTTGCTGCAGGATTGTGACTGGTGGGTGTTTTTCTCATCATCTGGTGAGATGCAGGAGGAGGAGAGCAAAGTTGGAGGACTGAACCAATCACGGTGCCTATCATATGCTGCACACCCCTATTCAGGATAGCACCATTCAGCAGAGTCAGAACAAAGCCAATAGAAGCAGGATGGGGACTGCCAATGGGGGCAGCAAAAATCATGCCAGGGCAGTTTTCGGCCAGTTTAAGGAACATGGAAAAGCCATTGGTTGTGATGAATGGCGTTAACATATTTTTTATTGTATGTTCTACTGTTTTTATCATTTAGGAATTATTTTAGGGTGGATGGTTTCACTGGTGACTTTTCTTCTGGGTGCTGTTCCGGACTCATTTGAGAGGAGATATGATATGCAAGTAATATTTATAAAAATAAGGATGATGTTAATGATCAAGAAACAAATAGAACGTACTATGGGTATTGCCTCTCACTCTAATATTTTGTCTTTTTAAAAAAATTAAAAAGTACCTGTTCATTCTATTCTCATATGCTACTTCATATTTGTAAGGGAACAAATAGATCTACTCCCCCCCCCCCATGAATGCCCCCATTTTTACCTCCCCCATCCTTTGTAGGTAGACAGGTAGTGCTGATGGCATTTGCCACATTTGCTATGTCTGTCTTTTGTTCTCTTGAACCCTCTTACAAAGAATATCACAGTGGCAAGCATAGAAGTCTCGTTTTCAGCGGCACACCCATTTTGTAAGAAGTTTATTTAAAAAAAGTTTTCGCAAATTATTTCTTTATTTTAGGGGGAGCTCCTAGACTGGTGCGGGTGGAGGGGCTTTATGCAACTGGGATTTTCATTAAAAAGGGGGAGTCTAATAGCAAAATGCCAAGTGATGCTCCACAGCAGAGAGGAAGGAATACCTCAAAATCTTTTTAAATTTTTTATAAACAGCAACTCTGCCTGCATGCAAACAGTTTTCATCTGAAAAATGGTACAAGAAGCTGCAGATCCACCCTGCCCCCTGAAAATGAAGATAACATGGTTATCTTCAAAGCCCTCACTATGAATCTGAAAGCTGGAATAAAGTTATCCAAAATCTCCAGATTCTTCTGTCTTCAAAAATATTTATCTACTTCTACATATCTTTTAAGATTTTCAGTGGAGAGTATCTTATGGGCAGATAGATCTCATCTAAAGAAGGGATTTTCTTGGTACAGGCACTCTCCAGAAGTTCTTCTGGCATGAATTCAGTTTGCTTCAGGCAAAAGCCTTTCTTGTTTTTCTGATGTGGCTCAATATAGTTGAACTCCTGCTGACATTTTTATACTATTTTGATAATTTTGTGTATGATATTATAGTTAACGCATTTAATCATTTATTTCCCAATCCATATTTACTATTTTTTATTTATATTCCAATTGTGTTACAGGTAGTCCTCATTTAGCGACCAAATTAGAACCAGAAGCTCTGTCGTTTAGCAAAGCAGTTGCTAACTGGGAAATCACATGACTGTGACTGTGCTTTCCTTTTCCCCTTCCCCCACCTATTGGAATGCCCACGCCGGCATTGGGATAATTAGCAAGGAGGTTTGTATTTACATGCATTGGAGAGGAAGGGATTACAGGAGAGTAAGCAGGCATACAACAGGGAATGCACATCAAAAGCAATGGGAGCATGCTATGCAAACAGCAGGTGTATTCCCCATTGTGTGCCTGCTTACTTTCTTGCATTCCCTTCCTCTCCAATCTCTCTGCTCTGTGAGGGAGAGGGAGAAAAAAACAGGTCAGACCCAGGAGAGATTGCCTAGGGATTGCTTGTGGTTTTTTTCCTCCCCCACCCCCTTGCTTAAGCAATCTCTCTGCTCTGGTTGGGGGTGGGGGAAATAAGCAATCTCTTTAGGCAATCTCTCCTGTGCCTGACCCATTTTTTTCTCCCCACCCCCCTCACAGAGCAGAGAGATTGGAGAGGAAGGGATTGCAAGAAAGTAAGAAGGCACAGAATGGGGAGTACACCAGCTGTTTGCGTAGTGCACTCGGAGCTGCCAATGCCAGCGCATTCCTTTCAGTGTGTATTTCCTGTTGTGTGCCTGCTTATTCTCTTGTAGTCCCTTCCTTTCCAATCTCTCCCCACTGTGAGGAGGGGGAGAAAGAAAAAAAAACAGGTCAGGCACAGGACAATGTGTACTGAGTGTAATGGTGACTACGTGACTGAGGGACGCTGCAAAGTTTGTGAATGCATGCCTTGCTCACAAAGTTATTTTTTCAGCACTGTCATAACCTAGAATGGTCACTGTACAAGGCAGTTGGTAAGCAAGGTCAACCTGCATTCTTTTTTGTTATTCTTTTGTAACCCACTCTGGAAATATGATTGAAAGATTATACAAAATGACTTGTCATCAGTAAAATGAATAAAGGGAGAGGGAAAGCCAAATGTAAGGAAGAAAGATTACAGAAAGAAATTAAAATGAGTTTGTGCTAATTCAAACACACACGTGTGTTTAACACACACCCTTATAGTCATTCCATTTTTTTTATCTCAACCTTCTGCTCAAACAAGTATGGATGATGGTTGTATGGATGTACCTTCAGATAGTTCTACGTCAACTGGATCATTATCAAATTTAGACAATATTAAAGGTACTGATTCCTTCTTTGGAATCATATGGTAAGGAACTGTACAGCTGGGTGTCACTAACACATTAATGGCATCCCACTTCTAACCTCTGAATGACCTCTCCCAGCCATTTTATGTAGATGTGTATCTTGTTCATGGCGGACAAGATAGAACTCTGTAGAACAATATAGATCATCAGCCTAGGCATCAAACTGTAGCCCCCCCCCCCCCATCACTTTCTAGATACATCTGACAGAAAGGACAGAAGCAGTGTAGATCAAAAGCCAAATTCCCAATCCTGCCAGGTGGCCCAGGAAGATATCATGGTCAATGGTATCAAGAATTGCCAAGACCGCCAAGAAAACTAGCAAAGCTGCACTCTCTCCAGTATCCAGAGTAGATCATCCACCAAGGCACAAATGAAGTCTCAGTATCATAGTCTCTATGAAAGCCCTACTGAAATGGCTCTAGTCAATCATAATTTAGGTGCATCTGGAGATGCAAGGCTACCAGCTTCTCAATTATCTTTCTCCAAAATGACACCTTTGAGACAGACTTAAAACTGTACCGATTTCCAAGTCATGGGATAGTTTCTTCAGTAAAGTTCTTATAACTGCATCTTTCCTACCCACAAGAAGACATTGATCATCTGTCTTAACCATTGAGCCAGTCCTGTGCTGATCATTTGAATCATCCAAGTAGGACAAGGGCTATGTAAACAGGTAGTACCACACATTTCTCCACATCCTCAAATTCTACAAGCTGAAAAATAAATCCATAATAACACAGCAAGCAGTTGCCAAAGCTTTATCACTATAACCTGCCCTAACCCTACAGATAAGTAATTTATGTCATTTCTGAATGGCACTTGTCTGCAAGATTATTTTTAACTAAAGTGCAAGAAATATACTTTTCACCCATGAGAATTTCATCAGAATTTTGTTGCCCTTTGAAAAAGAATTCAAAAACTATTGTTTTGTCCATAAAATTGAATCAAAATGGTTGAGAGGAAAAAAAAGGCAGAAGAAAATTTCTGCACAGCACAGATATCTAGGCCTAGATCCAGGTTTAAATCCATCCTCAGCCACATAACATATTGGGTGACTTTAGGCTGATCATTCCCTCTTAGCCTGGCTGAGCAAGATAAAATTGGGGAAGGCAGGGATTGTAGATTAGGACTGTGCAAATCTTCAGTGGGGTGGGCAAATCTGAATCACTAAAAGCAGGCCTGCAAAGCGAAGCAGAGGGATGCTTTGAGTTAACAGAGAAGCCACGCCACTTTAGCTGCTTCTCTGACTCTTCGGTAGTCTTTTGTGCACGTGCAGATGTCATTTGCCTGAAAATGAAGCAGACTGGCCCCACCACCACCCTTTTCAAGACAGAGCATTATTGCCTCTGATGCTTCACTCTGAGCACCAAGCTGGGTTGTACCCACTTTACACAATTTCGATGCCCCTAGTTTATATGCCACTTTGAGTATTCTTATTTGGGATAGACATATAGCAAACCAAGCAGCCATTTCTGTGCTCTTTATTCTGCTTTCAAAGATTCAGAATCTTTCAGTGCCAAAATATATTGTTCTCTTCCTAGCAGTTGCCATTCTAATACTTTGCATGGCTCATTTTGCTTCACAGCTAAAACAACCTAACGATTATCTTGCAAACAATGCCTGTTCCCTCCAGCTTCTTCATAGAGTGTCATTCTTTGGTAGATGACAGCCTGAAGACAAAAAGAAGGTCTGTCTGCAGTTCAAGCAATTAAGGTGTTTTTCATACAGTTCCAGCAAATGGAAATAGGTTCTTATCAGCACGTAGCCACAAAAGCTACTAAACAAGCACAGCAAAAATAGACGTCCAGGCTCCTTTTCGAGGACTGGAGATTGCGACACACATGGGTATCCTTCACAGTGTGAAAACATTGCAGGCACATTCTTTGAAACACAACGTATCAGCTGTGTTCTGAATGCCAAGGCTCTAATTGTTTTTCTAACAAGCTGACCCTGGGCTTTACTCCGGAAGGAGGGAGAGAGAAGAAAGCACAGGGGTAGACACCCTTGAATCCGCTGCTTCCCTCAAGGCGTAAGTTCTGTAAGCAATTAGTCACTAATAGGCACCAATTGGCATTGTCTCAAGAATTCCATTCTTCAGGATGACATCAGTGCAGTACAACTTAAAGGCATACATGTAATACTATACTTATATAAGCAAGCACATATTTATGTAATTGATTCCATCTGAATTCTTATTCCACCTCGGCACACTTTCATGCTTGGAGAGGGCTAATGAACAAGGAGCAAAACTAGGAAGGAAAAGTCAACAGTGGGATATCCCTCCTCATCTGTGGGTCTCAGCAGCTGCTGGATAACATAGAATCTGGTTCTGGCATTGCTCAAAATCTGCATTGCTCTTAAGACACTGAATTATTCACCTAAAAATGGACACCTGAGTTTGAACATCATGTTGCCAGTTGCTATGAGGGTGCATTATTTGTGAAGAGGGAGTGGGAGCAATGCAGATATGGGAATGTATATGAATTCCTTCTAAGAACAAATGTCCATGAAGATTAAAAGTTGCTCCTATGTCAGGGTTTTCCAAACTTGACCACTTTGAGTTGAAGTCCACACATCTTAAAGTCATCAAGCTCAAAAAACACTTTCCTATGTTCACCATGAAGACAGGTTTATGGGAACACCTTTCATGTACCAGCAATAGCACAAACATGCTTCTTTTTGTAATCTAAAATATTTCTTTCTGGCATAGTTAGTTATTAAACATCTAGCTTTGAAAACATTGGTAAGCACAATTTCTGCTTGAATGGATATGATTTTTTTTTTTATCTGCGCTCAGTCGTTACCGACTCTGCAGTGACTGCTTGGACGAGTCCTTTGCAATTTTCAAGGCGAGGTGTTTCGGAAGTGGTTTGCCAGAGCCTCCTTCCTAGAGCAGAGCCCAGCTGGCAAGCGCAGGAGGCGGGGTTTCCGTTGCTTCGCAACGTGCCCTTTTCGGGTGCGTGCAGTTTTTCGCGCTTACCGGCAACTGCTCCCGACTCCTTTTTGCAAGGCGCCGCCAGCATTTTTCCTCCCACCGGAGTGAGAGTCCCCATTTATCTGCTCACGTGAGTTTCGAACTGTTGGGTTTACAGGAACTGGGGAGGAAACAGGAGCTCACCCTGCTAACGCGAAGGCTGGACTCAAACCGCTGAAGCGTCGACCATTTCTGGCCGGCAACTTTCAGCATCATTAAGCCGCTGCGCCACGGCATCCCCCTTGATATGAATACTGTGCTGATATCTCCTTTCCAATTTTCTCCAAATCTTGTTTCCCTGCTAAAGAGGCTCCTGCTTTTCTAACTGTTTCTCAGGATGTTTGGAGAAGGGGATAAGGCAAAATAGAAGTGCATTCCCATTAACTGGATGTTTTGACTTAGCAAATTGTGTAGTTATTCTGCAAGACAGAACAGCCCCAGCACCCATGGTAACTAAGATAATTTTTACTTTATTTATTTGGTTCAATTTTAGTGCCGCTTGACTCCAGCCGACTCTAGGCAGCTCACAATATTAAACATCATTAAAAACACCAATACAAAAGATAACAACATATGACTGTACCCACACTCACTTCAGCAATATTATCATTAAATTTGCAGATGATACAACAGTGGTGGGGCTTATCTCCAAAGGAGATGAGTCTGCCTACCGGGATGAGGTGGATCGGCTGCTTTCGTGGTGCGGAGACAATAATTTGGCTCTTAATATCAATAAGACCAAGGAGCTTATAGTGGACTATAGAAGGAATAGATTAGATGTCCAGCCCCTGGTTATCAATGGAGACTGAGTGGAGCAGGTGGCCAGTTTTAAGTTTCTGGGTGTTACCATAAAGGAGGACCTGACCTGGGGCGCTCATATTGCAGCCTTGGTTAAGAGGGCCCAGCAGAGATTATACTACCTGAGACTTCTCAGGAAACAACAACTGAATGAAAAACTGCTGGTGACCTTCTACCGCTGTACTATAGAGAGCATTTTAACCTACTGCACCTGTGTATGGTTTGCTAACTGCACAGTGGCAGACAGGAAAGTGCTCCAGAGGGTTGCCACCACCGCCCAGAGGATCACTGGTTGCCCTCTCCCCTCTTTGGAAGAACTTTACAGTTCCCGCTGCCTTAAGAAAGCTCAAAACATTCTTAAGGATCCATCCCACCCGGGACATTCTTTTTTTGAACTATTACCATCTGGCAGACGGTACAGGATAATGAAAACAAGGACGAATAGGCTGAAGAATAGCTTCTATCTTAGAGCTGCAACTATACTGAATTCTATCGTATAGTGCAGTATTAATGCAGCATCAGGGGTTGTGCAATATGGAATGTGAAGGTTGTGTTTTATGTTTTATGTGTGTTATGTGTTCTATGGTTTTTATATTTTTAAAGCTGCACTGGGGTGGCATTTAATTTCGTTGTACAAGTAGTACAATGACAATAAAGATTTCTATCTATAACAAGTGCCATAAGTTCAAGAGATTTTCCATCAAACTGAGTGAGAATAGTCATATTGCTCTTACTGGGGAGAAGGGACTGGAGGTGGGTTCATTAGGTTTCAAAGCATGATGGCCGGCAGAGGTCAATATCAGTGGGCTCTTCTGCTGACCACCATGGGATATGGAAGATGATGACTTGGAATGGAAGAGGAATAAATGGGAAACAGCATGAATGAATGAATGAAAGGCAAGGGGAAAAAAGTAGATATGTTGTGAGTCTGAAACTAAGAGAAAGGGGAAGGATGAAATAAATGTGAATGCATGTGGTTTGATCTTGTTGAGTGGAGTTGAAGAATACCTGCCAGGGAAGGGAAGATGTAGGTTTTATTGTGAATGGAGGGGTTGAAATGTATGCCACAAAGCACAGTGCTAGTTATTCTAGTCAGTTTAGACTTATTTTGCCATTCCAGGCAGCTGTTATCAGCAATCCCAACTTTAATTCTTCCAGACAGCTGATCGCCAGTTTATCAATCCCTCTTGATTCTCCCTGCATAGGGAAGCAGGGTGTAGTAAACTGTTGCCTACAGACTTGATTGCAGCTATTAGAAAAAGCATCTGGCTCCTAAATTTTGATGTCTTTCAGTGCTGACGTATATGTAGGAATAATGATAGACCTTGATAGACAAGGAGCTTTTCCCTTAAACCAAGAGCTGAGAGAGTTGGCAAAATTGTCTGATAAATGTATGTCCTGGGTAGAATGAGCAGATATAGATGTAAGAGTGTTTACAATTGGAAAACATTCAATTTTTTTTTTTCAGCCATGTATTCACCTAGTGGCTTAAAACCAAAACAATCACTCCTGGATCAGTAATCCAGAGTTAATAAAACTGGCCAACATTGCTGTTAGGGCTGAATTGTTGGCAGAAATTTGAGATGTCAAGCCAGTAGGATTAATACTTACAAAGAGTAAGCAAGTACACTTCCAAATTTAGCCTAGCTAATCTGCATAGGTTGCATAAAGCTGAGCTAAAGGAGGAAGACCTCTTACGGACCTTCTTTTAAGGAGATAATTCCAACAGCCAGCCAGGGTGGGCAGAGTCAGGCCAGGGCCTGAAGGAAGTTCATGAAGAAGTTCCACCTGTAACTTAGTGGCTCACCATAAGAGTAAGCCACACACAGATCCCTACAGCTTCTAACATTTACTGAAATATCATGTATTTCACTTGTTGAGATGGGTGGCTGTACAAATTAAATAAATACTAAGTGTTTTTATCCCTACTGGCCACCATTTATTATGCTGCTTCAGAGAAGTCCATTTATCTCAGAAAAATAAGGTTCTACCTGTTCCTACATTTCCATATGTAAAAACACTTATACACATTGACATATGAGACTCATTTGTCCATTAGTGTGAATGTACGCATAACCCATCCATTTCCTGCTGTAAGCAAATGCAAAGTAGATTTAAATATATTATTTGCAGGATCATGCAGGCCTCCATGGGTGGGAAACAGGACATTTACAGCATAAATCAACACCTGCTTAAAGGGATCAAATTCACCTAGAGTTGAGTTTTTCAGCTTCTCACTCCAATAAAGGTGAGTCTATGAGTTATTGTGGACTGTGATTCCTATCGTCCCTAGTCTTCAGACATGCTAGCTAGGGCTGATAGAAACATCCATAACATTAAAATTACTCACTCCCTTTGTATTGCTCTTCTCGCATCTTTCAAGTGAACCCAAACAATGGAGTGAACTCACTGTCCTAATCCATATTTTGCTAAACACAGTTTACCAAAGAAACCAAAAATAGCTGTATTCACCATAAATCATGGTTTAATGACTCGATTTACATTACATACTATGCCAAAACCAAAGTAATGTAATTCCTACAGCTGCAGCAGCCAATGCACATAGAGGCATACCAGCTGTTTATATAAATGTGTGAATACAGTCGTTAAATAACTTGTTTTCTTTTCAGTAAATATAAATACATTGAAAGTCTGTTGTTTCTGTCGTGAAAGAGGCATTTCATCCATGATGTTTGTTGTCAGGGAGAGATGAATACATAAGGAGCTGGATCTTTTTGCTACATAAAATGCTTTGATAAATGTGCGGATCAGAACCTAGTTATCCACTAGATATTTATCATCCCTATAAGAATGATAGAAATTGTAGTCCAATGCATCTAGAGGACTGGGGAAAGCTGTTCTTATCAGACACTATTCCACTGTAAAAGCATAACCCTGGATGCAGGTTTGATGCTAACGTTCAGAGGAACAGAGATAGGTATAAAGTATTGCAGTTAAAGAAGTAGTAAACATTTTTATTCCTGGGAAAATAATTATTCCATCTCTTTGCCAAAGTGGGTATTCCTGTGATGGGATGAGAATAAGGCTGCCAGATCTGGACTGCAAAAAGCTGGATACAGAAAACTAGTTAACTTTTTCTGCTCAGATTTGTAGATGAGAAAGAAATATTTAAGGAAGGAAGGAAGAAGCTGCAGAAAATGTATTTTTTGACCAATTGTCCCTAACAGGTTCATATAATTAACCTATTTTCAAAAGGTTTCTGCATGCATAGAACTTTATGTATGGTACAGACTCCATGTATAATCAGAAGCATTGCATGGCCTAGGATGCAAATGTCACAAAGATCTACATATATCCTAAATCCAGGGCTTTGCATATGGACTGGATTTGAACTCTTTCTAGCCAACACAAACAAAATGAACTGCCCAAGATCCTTTGGTTCTGCAGAATGAGGATCAGGGAAGTGCTCCACCACGTCTGAAGGGCACCAAGTTGGGGAAGGCTAATATAGGTATCCATATATAATAGCAAGATTGCCATTGGGTGAAGCCAATAATTCTATCACCAGTGAGCAACACTGACAGCTAAGCTGATCTGTAGATCAGAGACTGATCTTACTTTGTACCCTTGGAGAAAAATGCAGGGTCAACCAAGCAACTTCCCTTCATGTTAGTGTTCAAGAAGTTACTCCTATAGGGAGTAACTTCTAACTCAATGTCCCAGAAATGAACTTCTGCCATGCACTGATGCAGCTTTTCTGAAGAAGAGGGGAGCTTTGGGCTTGGCAAAGGCCCGGGAAGGGATCTGGCGTTAAGCTCAATCCTGCCATCCCTAAGTAATTTCTCCTGCCATTCTTCACTTACATTTGAAACTTTGGTGGAAAAAAAAATCAAGTCATTATCGTACTGTTTGTGCATTTCCTGCATAACGCTATTTTTTGGTCATAAGCAAAGCCCCTGCATGCCCTTGTTGCAATCAAGTTTGCACTATGCTGATTCAGAACTTGACTATATAGCTTGTTCTATTGTACACCACACACCCTTGGTCAACGCTGATGATAAGAACAGAAAAACCACTGTCCATTTCTTCTGTTCCTCTTGCTTTAATTTTTCTTTAATTTTCTCTTTCTCCACAAGCATTGACTTGGGCAGATACACACACAAAACACATGAAAATGTGGTTGTTTTTTTTTAAAAAAACCACGCCCAATGCAAATATAATCAACTATATTTTATTTTGTTTCTTTATTTTGTCAGCATGTAAGCAATTCTACCAGAGGCTCAAAAGCTTCTCTGTACTAGGCACAGAGTATAGGACAACACTTTCCAAGTTCTGAAAAACAGCTGAAAGATTCTGGGAATGCAGTTTGGGATTTTTCAAAGACAGAAAAAAGAATAAGATCTCTACTAGATAAGTTCAATAGTCTTAAATCAGTTCAGACTTGCTCCCAGTTACTCCAGGAGTTGAATGCAGGTTCAAGAGGCAGGTTTTGATTAAATGTTATGAGAAGGTTTCTAAAGTCCTTTCCCCATTCTGATGCTCTCTGGATGCTTGGACTACAGTTCCTAGAATTCCCAGCCAACTGATGAGAACCATACCAGGGATGGCTTGTATAAAGCTTATCTGTCTAAGTCAGTCATTAAATGAAGCTGCAACTGTACTGAATGATCTTCAGCTTTCCTTCGCTTTACAGACCTGCAAAGGCTGTAAATGTGGGGATTGCTCACAAAGTTACTTTCTCATTCCTGTCATAACTGTGAACAGTCGCTAACTGCAGATTCTCTCTCTCTTGTTTAAAGTCTTGACGATTTAAGTTAAAGAGCAATGCATTTACTTCATATTTTCTAATGAACTAAGTAGGGCAACCAATTGATCAGAGTTGTAATTTCATGTCCACTTATCTGGGAATTAGCTCTCTAAAATCAACAAAGTGTAATTCTAAGTTAACATGTATAGGATTATGCTATCACTTTAGTGGAATTTATCTCTTACTCTGATCACTTTCTCCTCTTCAGTTTTTCCTTCTGTCCTTAATTCCAGTGCATGTGAGTATAAGAATGCCTCTAAAGTACAACAAAGTACAGGAAAGCACTTTTATCTTATGTGAAAGATGAAGCTGTATTTTGGTCTCATGATGCTAAGAGAGCAAACGCAGACCTTCAGTTGATTAACCATTCTGTTTGCAAACTCCTAACATCTGACAGCTGTCCTGATGAGGAAGAAAGATGCCACAGAGAATGATCTCCAGATGTAATTCTAATATATTTCAGTGGTCTTTGACTCTTGCAGCTGTTTCTACCTACCAGTTTCAGAAAGCCCACAATTAAGTTCATCATCTCTTTGCTACTTTAAGAACTGCTGTTGCATTTAAACCCACTTTTCCTCCAAGAACTTCAAGCAGTTTGAATGGTTGTTTGCCTCCATTTTATCTTATCAACAGTGTCTAATCTAAAACAGATTAGATTGAAAAATCTAATGAACTACAAGGCAGGTAACTGCCACCTCTATTTTTACTCCAAACACTGATCCTTCCACATCTTGTTCTCAGTTCAGTCTATGGCTACCATCACATAAGCTGAATGGAATCTAGTCATTGTCTTACTATTTAATAAAGACAGGGTGTAGGTCTCTGCAACTTGTTTCAAAGTGCAAAAGCATGAGACTATGAAATAGTCCAAAGTATGTAGCTGTTGGCTGAACTGAAGGAATTGAAATTTAGGTGCCAGCTACTATGAACAGCTTGCCAAGCAGTCAAACTCCTCCTATTGTCTTGGGTTACTTTCCTTTTATCTGCTATAGTGAAATAAAGAATAAAGCTAAGATCCTTCACTTACCATTGTTGAGAAAACTCTGTGCTCGCTTGCCTGCTCGAGACTGCCGTGTTACAAGAGGAACATTTTCTTTGTCCTTTGTCTGGAACTTCCTATTTTGAGTGTTCAGTGGTTTTATCCAGCATCTCAAGGAAAAACTTCATTAGCACAATCCATGCTTTGCATATTGTGATCTGGCATCTCTCAGAGTGTATAGCAAGAGCTTGAAAATACACTGTGCAGTTTGAAAGGAAAAGACCAGTGAAAATAGAGGTTAGTGACTATAACACCTCCAGAAACAAGAGCTACCTTGTTAATACACACAAACCATTGCCTTTTCTCATTAATACTGATTTTGAGAATCAGAGACGATTTCTCATAGTAAAGTGAAGTTTTCCCCCATTTCTCCGAGGACTAGCTCCCATCTCTCCCAACCCACCACCTCAGCTTAAGATCTCCCTCTGCCACAGCTCTTCTGACATTAGGGCTGCTCACTTTTGCACATCCTGTGGTTTGTTTAATCATGGTTCATGAAACAAGTTGTAATTTGCTGGGTTCACACGAGATAAAGACGTGAGACATAAATCAGAGGGGATAATCTCTGGGAGGCCAAGAGCTTTGTTTAATAATTTTGCAGGATCTGAGGCCCCTGAAACAGACGAGGCCACATTATACATATGGGGTTTTTTATTGTTATTTTTTCCCCCTTTGTCCTATTAAGTAAATAGGCAGCCCTTTCCCCTTAAATACCCACAGCCCACCACAATGGTGCAAAAATAAATAAATAAAAAATAAAAATTGGCTGTACTCTAGTAATATAATACAATTGGTCATGCTGTCTAGAAGGACCTCAGTGAATCCCAGATGACATGAACATTTTCCACCTTTATTCTACATGGAAATAATTTGCTCTCCCTCTAAGTTACAGCCATTCCCCATAAATGTATTTACCATCTTATTATCCTTCATTGCTTTTCATGTCAACCTTTAGCCATTGTAACTAGTTTTATGTTTCCAGATGGACCGTTCATAGTGCTATTGTTCAAACGACATTCTGCAGCTATTTCACTTTTCCTGCTTTGATGATTTTTTTCCCAGTGGAAAGAAAAAAGAATTGAAGAAGTTGGTAGGAAAACAAAAGGAAGATAAGAACTTCTGTGCACATACACGCCCCTATAACATTCTGCAGATGAGGCGGATTGATTGCATAAGAAAAGCCTTGCAGTGTGTTTCCTTTGTCAGACAGGAAGGGCGTAAATGTTCAAAATAAAGTCAAACACAGATCCCAAACCTATTGATCTTAACAATATTTGAATTTTACTGCATGCAGGCAAGAGATCTGGTCCTACCTGTAGACTACATTCATTGTAAGAGCTCTTAGTGAAGTGGCTTTAAACTATGTCTTTACAATCTACCATAATTCCAGAGAAGCTGGTCATTGATCAGGAATAAAAGATTGTGAAAGTTGGTATGTTCTGAGATGACCAAGTGAAAGACCCACAGAATTTGGACATAATAGAATTTAAAATAATAATAAGAACATCGAGCTATCTTGTAAATAATATTGGCCAGAGTTGGTCTCTGGGTGGACAGAGTCAATTCTTGTGGCCCATTATGGGCTTGGGGAAAGAGGATTTAAAAAGTCAAAATGGATGTGTTAAACCATTTTGTCAATGGATTTTGGTGGCCTGATCTAAAGGCTATAAATTCAGGGGATGGGAAGCTGCAAATGGCACATGATTTTAGCTTTTCTATTCTTTGTACAAGAGATCTTTAATGTGTCTTTATTATTATTGATTAGCCATTAGGCCATATCAGAATACAGAATATAAAACACAGAACATTAATAAGGCCATATGTTAAAAATAAAATAAAGGAAACAACTTAAGTACAAATCATATTTCTGTATCACCCCTATAATTTACCCCAATCAGATCCACATATGTAAATCTTAACTGTACTGTTTTGTTTAAATAAAGGGCTGTATTATATGTGATTTTTGAATTCTGACTGCACATAAAGTATGTTGTTTTAATATGAGGATCACAATAGGTCATTCATCTAATGTGCGATCTCAGATACTGATCTCTCTTTTTCTTTTACAACTGACATTCAAATAATATATGTATTTTGTCTTCTATCTCTGGAGCTCTGCAAATATAAGTACGCTCATTATAAGGGACTTGGTTAAATCTTCCATTTCTAACCATTGTGTCCAACTGCTCAAACCTTGCTCAAGTAAATACCGCCCTAAGATGTTTAGGCATTTCTATGTTTAAATACTTGGCAATTTGGAAGGTACATTTGTAACAGCTCATCCATTTCAATGTGCCAACCTTACTAATGGTGGCTATGTCTCTCTGTGCTTCAGTATCCAAGATACTTTGTGCAGCAATCTTTTTAGCTTGCTCTCCAAAAACAGTTGGACAAGAGACAGGGAGACCACAGCTTTTGATATAACTTGTCAATTGTACAATCCAAGAAGTCTGTAATTGAGATTTTGTCTCTTCTATCAGGCACAATTTTGGGAGTCTGCCAGTTTCCATAGCATTGATTTTGCACCAATAATTGTAAGCCCTGATTTTAGACAAAGAACAAATTGTATAAATTCCCAGTTCGGCTCTAACTGCAGCAGCTGAAGTCCTTTTATCCATGCCCAAGATATTTCTCAGATGCTGTGATTGTGTTTGTTCCAATGGTGGTACATATTTTAGACCCCAAATACAAGAGATCAGGGTAGCCAAGAAAGCATTTATTAAAACAGTATGAAAGACATTCTTCAAGCTGCCAGTGGCTAATTCACATACCCATGTCTGCTAAGACTGTGGCTTCTATGGATAGATCTGCGTGTGTGAGAGAGGCACTTGAGGGAAAGCACATGTTCTCATATGGCTACAGTTGCTGCATATTAGTCTATGACTCTGAGAATACATGGAAACCTCCATTTTCCAGACCTCAATATAAGAACTTCTCATGCAGTAGATCAAATTTCCATGGGGATTTACATTATTTGCACAGTGACATTGTCACGCAAGTGACATAAATTGTTATAATGATATACTTCTGTCTTTAGTGGATATTTGTGAATAATGGATCTCCCCTAATTAGTACATTACAATGAGGTTTCATTACAATGTGTGCTTGGATGAAGAATATGGATCTGAAAATATTATTAATTATATTTATATACTACCAGGTTGCATTAATGAGAAGCCAGTCTATAAATATATTTAACAACTATTTAGAATAAAGCAGTGAAAAAAGCAAGAACACAAACAATATGTTAAAAATCTAACCTTAATTGAAAAGCTTGTTAATGGTGGAGAGAATAAAACAAAATTGGAACAGCAATCTTTCATGCCACCTTCATGCAGGATGAAAATATGGGTCTTCAACAGATGCCTAAAACATTTTATATAGTTTTGGGGTTGGGGACTGGGGACAGCATTTCAGAGTGTAGGGAAGCCGACCCACCAAGAACTCAGATATAGTTTTATTCAGTTCTCAGCTTATGCAGGACAATGTCCCCTATTTTGCTTGGCAGTTGATCAGAGGTTCTGTAATGGTAAAGATGATCTGTTGGGAATCCCCCGCCCCAAGCTGTTTAAGGCCTAATATGTGAGAAGAGACAAACTTGAATTTGTCTCAGTAGCTCAAATATTTCAATCTTTGCTGCTTGCTCCAAGGCCTCACGAAACAAAAAAGTAGAGTCTGCAGCCCAGGGACCTCATATGGCTTGCCAGAAGTGCAAATTTAATCTTTGACACCCCAGATTCTGTGGTGTAATTTCAGCAGCATTAGCCTGCATGGCTGCTGCTGCCATTTCCATTCTTCTCCACTCTGCTTCATCCTCTTCCTCCTCCTGCCTTTCTGCCTCTTTCTCATCCAACCCCAAATCCAGGACTGCACCTTCTTGTGGTCCAACTCCTTCCCAAGCCACAAAACCTTATGCCCCTATCTCATGTTTCTGGCCATGTCCTCCTGCCTTCCTTCCACTCTAAGCAGCATTCCATCATGTAATGATATTAATTAATTTATTTAAAATGATTTATATGGCTGCCCATCTCACTAATGTGACTCTGGGTGGCCAAAAAAGTTAAAAAATACAACTTTAAAAATATACATAATAACCAACTAAAAGACAAAGTGGCTGCTGAAGACATCATGCACCAAGAATGTAGGCTCAACTAACCTCCCAAGCCCCTTGCTTGGAAAACAGCCAGGTCTTCAAGGTTTTCCAAAAGGTGAGAAGAGTTGGGGCCAACCTAACTCAGGTGGCATGGTATTCCAGAAGAAGGCACAACTGCAGTAAAAGCACACTTCCTGGCTCCCACTAGATGACAATCCCTGATTGATGGGATCCACAGCATGACCATCTTGCCCGACCTAATGTGTCAGGTACAAACCATGGGAGTAAGGTGATCCCTCAAATCAGTAATTCATTCAACTTAATTTTTTTCCTGCCCTAATTTTGATCTGTTTGATCCCATTTGCTGTATGCCCTCCAACAAAAGTTGTACACACTTGCTTTACAAGTTATGTGGATGTCAAAGAACCATGGGAAGTATCTACTCCTTTGTGAAACTTCAGAGGGGTTGAAGGGGCCTGTACAAACCAAGCTGCAGTACGTTTTCTCTAATTCTCCACCAAAGGAGAATTTGGATCAATTGTCCAAAGACAAAAGACATTACAGTAACGAGGATTTTAGGCACAGCAATGCTGCATTAGGATGCTGACCTAGCAGATATGTTTGACCTTTCATGAGACTGTATCACATTCACCCTCCCCCCACTTGGTTTTTTTAACCTTATTTAAATAGCTTCTACAATTTGGCATTTCAATTTGTGGCCAACCTGGAAAGGACAAGACATACCAATAAAACCTGATTTACATCACCCAGCAGGCTCTACAACACTGTATGGTTGACAAAGAGGACAGCTGGTGGAGCTTTTTTGGAAGATAGACCAGAATAGTGCTGCACACATAGTAGGGTGAACTTGTTCATAACAATCACCATGAATTGCAAGTAATCAATGGCCAGAAACATTAAGCCAGGATGGAGAATGTTTTTCCCCAAAGTTCTCTAAGGGTTGTGGTGGTAGTGTCATGATGGTATGGATGGGACAGGGTCAACATTTTCAGACTCTCCTTTTTCTTTTTAGTGTTTTTGTTTTAAAGTAGAATACAAAATTTATCTAAAATGTTTCTCAGAACCAACCTCCATTGTACTCCCATTCCTAAACTCTCACTTCCTTTCCCTCCCAAAGGTGAACATTTTACAGATAAAGTAGATGGAGAATAGAGAATTCACTCCAGTTGTAAATCCTTAGGCAACTAAAGTAGCAGAATACAGAAACAAGAAGGGATAGGCAGCCTTTAGGAAACCCAAAGTGAAGGTAAAAGTAAAGACTTCCTTTAGTTAGGCTCCATTTATGATGAACTGCATGGACACAATAGTGTTGTTTTCCTGGCAATAAATAAAACTGGCTTGCCACGGCCTGCTTTTGGGATAGTTTCCCAGCCTAGATTACAGATCTGAGATTTCCTAGATCCCCATCCTAGTATCAATCAACTTAAGTTTTGTTGTTGTTGTTGTTGTTGTTATTTTTAGATCAGCCACGTTTGGCTAAGTGCTACAATAAATGTTGGTGGGAGAGGAAAATGACCAAACAGCCCAGTAAGGATGAGAATGCTATATGGCTATCGAATGCTATACTGCAATGTGTGTGCATGTCTTTCTGTGTGTAAAATAAAGTAAATGGTATGTGCCTGATCAGCTGGCACCCTCATCAGGAGAAACGTTTTATTGTAGGCTCAATATGTATGTTGTGATGTATTAATTAAGAAGCGCAGAGCTCCTGGTTTAAAACCAAGATGAAAAGTGTAATCCCAAGGAATCATACCTTCTTCCTCTCCATAACTAACCACCTTCACATTGTGACAAAATAGGTTGATATGGCCATGTTTCTTGTTCTACGTTCTGTTTGTGATGGACCAGTAAAATATCCACTGTGGTGACCCAAAATAAAGTGAACAAGAAGTTCTAGGGAAGGAAGGAGGGAAGGACTGCCTCCCCTTTTTTTAAATAGCAGCCTCATGTTCTTTTTAATGTTAATTTTTCCAGGAAGTGAGATAAAGTAGATAAAGTATTGGGTAAAACAGGTTCAAATCCTTAAATTCATAAGGACAGCCCTGAAAAACTTAGTATGGGCTAGTTTTAACTTCTCCTCTTTGGATTATTATAAAGTATGTGATCAAGTTACTGATCAATATGAACAGTGGCCATTGCCCAGTCTTGATAGTGCAGTCCTTGTAGTTGCATTTGCTGCTTGGAGAAAGTGTAGCTGCCAACCCTCCTGCATTTTGGGGAGGAGGAAGAAGCAGTTGCTGGTAATTGCAAGAATGCCAAGATTTTCCTGCCACTGCTGTCTTCATCTGGGTAGATGAAGAGGAGGTGATGGAGGTGAAGAGGAGATGGTGGAGGTGAACTGGTAGAATAAGAGAGGTATCAATTCAAAGCCACAGTTGTCGTGGAATATCAGGACTGCTGGGACTGTGGGCACCGGTATGCTGAAGGATTACCCCAGTATGACACCAGGTCTAAAGGATTAAACATGAGGTTGACAGAGCAAGTAGCACAGATGTGTATTCTGCAAGTCATCAAGTTTATTGTTTAGTACAAAGTGGAGCTCTGAAATCCAGAGATCAGTGGATCAATAGCTTTTAATTCAATCTGCTCACAGGAAGCTTGATGCGTAGATCTGACAGTGACATTCAGGTTGTATTACTTTCCCATCAGATATCTGCTGAAAGACACATAGAAAGTTCATCTATATGAAAAGACACAATAGAAGAGGGTCTGGTGCAAAATCGGTGTCTTCTGACTTGGATTACAACTTTTTCCCATCTGGTTCCTACTGTTTGGAACTGGCTCCTCCTTGGATTATGTCTGGAATTTGATTTCTTGATATGTAAAAATTCCCTTTGAACAGGACTTTCAGGCCCTTTTTTCGGGGAAAGCTGGAAGAAATGTCTTTATCATTATTCAATATAGATTTATATCATAGTGGAACTGTATTAGAAAGTGTCTTGATTATTTTACTGCCATTGTGATTTACCTGTGTGCACTTACATATAAATGTTAGTGCACACATACAATAAATGCACATTAAATAACATTACTGTATCTATATACTACTAAAAGTCTCATTATGTTTATCTATTTGTCTGTTTGTACCCTCGTGTTAGCCCAAATGGTACATTATACTGCAACAATTTTTGAATCAAGGTACCTAAAACCCGCTAACTTAAAGAATGCATAAAAAATCCGGGGCCCCTTACTCCTGTGGAATTGAAATTTCCTTGACGTTCAGACCACTTTTATTCACAATGTTGTGGTCATTGCAGCATCCCTGAGGTCACATGATCATGACTTCTGTCGTTCTCTGCCAGCTTCCCACAAGCAAAGTCAATGGGGAAGCTGGCAGAAGTCAGAAGTCGCTCCCGTTCCCATTGCTTTTTCGCCTGCCCATGGTCATTCTGTTTATCTGTTTAGGTAAGTAAATATTGACTTATTATTGAAGTTCATTTGCCATTACAACTATTTTTCTATTTATGATATATACTCTTCTTAGATCATCATGGAACCATCCAGCATAGGGGTAAAAAAAATATGGTCAGCCTAAAATTTAATTTTCATTCTGGTCACATCAGACTGCACTACCTTTCTCTCAAAGGATGACCCAGTGGGTCACAGGGTTGTCTAATAAGTACAGATGTTTTCTGTACTTAAAAAAAATAAAACTAAGGTAAACATTCCTTGGGCTAGACCTCCCCTTTAACCCAAAATCTGCAGAAATGATTGCAGCTAAGTCCCATTACAATCAACGGAATTTCACGTATCCTTTCAATGACTAGTAGGGCAGGCTTTCAACACATCTGTGCAATGAATGGCATACAGAGAATCTCAGTATAGGTTGTGACAGGGTGCTGAATCTTATTTTCAGGGTTTCTAATTGCAAAGTGTCTTGTACACATGGACATTGGTTGCAAGTTCCTGTCAGTCCATAGACAGCTAGGGAGGAGTTTGCACCATCCATGCCTTCTGTGAATATGTGAAGAAAAACCTGATGACGGCATTAGGTGGTGTAACTCTATGGGATTTGATGTTCTCCTTGCACCTGCTTTCCTACTGATCATTAAGGTCATTAGTAATAGAGGCAGCAAGCAAGGGACTCCCTCTGTGTTCCTTTCTTTTTCTCTGCCCCTCCTTTCCTTTAACTGGAAGACTAGGCTCTCCTGCAATGGGCTGTGATAATAACCTTGGGAGACAGGAGGAAGAGTTACAACCTAGACAATGGTCTGATAAGAGACATCTGAGTCCAAAGGAGGAAATTGAGTTGGAGAAAGTGTCTCAGAAGGAACCCTCCCTAGTTCTCTGGAAAGTAAAGGCTGGGGAGTAGGGAAGGGCTTTCAGACTTGCACAATTCTGTTACTGTAACCTTATAATAAAGGTAGTGTTAGTACTCGTGGTTTTGGTTTCCTGTCTGGTCTACCTTGAAGGACTGACACTCCCCTACAACCATTTATGTACAAAAGAAGTAGCTTCTTCTCCTTCCATCTAACATGAAGACAGGGAGCTCAAAAATGCAGCCTTTCTATCATAGTAAGTATTTCCTCATCAACTTCCCTTTGTCCTTTTGGACCTTAAGCATCTTTCTCTAGATACATCTAATGGGCTTATTCTATTCACACTAGTATGCTTACTAGTGAATGAACTGGAGGGTTCCAACCAGGATTTCCTCAACATTTTTCTTCTACATTCCGGTAGGTCTAGGGATCTAATGTGCAAATGCGTGCAAATATGAATTGCATATGGTTCCTTCCTGCCAGGGAAATTGTGACTGAATCTTTCAACTCAGAGTCATGAGTCTATGTTCAAATTCACAATCTTTCCTCCTTATACTATATTTCTCCTTCCTCAAGGTTGTTTCATCTTCGTGGGATCCTAAAAGCATATTTAATTCCCTACACAAACCCAAGTCTAGAATCTTGCAAAATAAAAGGCAGCTTGAAAGGGCATCTGCAGCTTCAAAAAATTAAGCACAACACCTATCTAATTTTCCCTGAAAAATGCCACCTTTTGAAGTTATTTTCCACAGAAACTGTACTCATTATTTAATTCATAGGTCTGCATGTAACATGAAGATTGGCTCTCTTTGCCCATATGCTTGCTGGATTGTGCCCAGAATACCTAATGGGGTTGGATAGGTCTGTAAAACTAAAACTTTGGGTGTGTTTTATAGACCCCCCCCAAAAGTTGCTTCTGAACTATCAATGTTATGTAACAGAAGGGAGCAAATGTGTTCAATATACAGAATATATTTCAACCGGAATTAAATTTAAACTAAATTGAACGTTACCTTTTGTGTCCTACTTTGTCTTGATCCCATTTACTTTCCACCCCATAATAGGCAGCTAAAAGATCAGTTGTGATTCTCATTCCAAACAAGGATGTGGAGCCCTGCTGCTGGAGAATACTGTATTGCAAGCAAAGTGTGTCACAGAGTGGGACTAGAAAACATGCCATTTCTGATCATCAAGATACTGACCTCATCACAGTCAGCATAAATCCCAAACTGTCATCCAAAAGCAGGATTTTTTTTTTCCCTGTTTATGGACAAAGGGCACTTAGTGGAGGAAATTTAGTGCAGTCTAATGCACATCACTATTAATCACCAATATTTCAAACAACCTTACGTGGTGACCAAAACAGGTCTTGAGCAAGTATAATATGGCCTTCCCCCATCAGATGCATTGATACTGCAGTTCTCATAATTATCAGCACTTTGCATGAGTCAATAAATATCTTAGTATTATCAACCTGAATTTTTAGGTTTAGAAAATTATTATAAGATTAGTTAGTAATGATTGTATACTGATCAAAGCTTGCATAGAAGTTCTAACTTTTAAAGACTGAAGAGCTTGGGACCTATGATAGATTTCTTATCATATAGAGACTTCACATAGAAGAGAATATCTGTAGCTCAGGGTTGAACTGTGGAATCCTTGGTGTTTCCAGAGCTTGGTTATTTGCTTGCCAGGTAACATGATCTTACTTAGTTGGATAATGAAACATCTGTAAGCAAACAACCAAGCTTAGAGAGCACCAAGGACTCCACAGACTTATCAGATCCAGATCCAGATCTTAACAACCTGTGCAGATATTAATATGAGCAGGAGAGTCCTCTTAAAGCTGCCCTTCCATTCTGAGGTTGATTGTCAAGCACACACTTATAAGAGTCAACTTTCAGCTATATTGTTCCAAACAAAAGAATGTGCTTTCTTGGGGGTCACACTTGCCCCCCCCCCCATTTTTTCTGCTTTCAGGAAAGAAGCCATGAGTTTCCTCTTTAGTCAGGCCTTTCCAGTTTGGATCTGTTAATTAATTGTGGTTTGACCTGATATATAACTAGTTACCTTGAAGAACTGCTGCTGCTGCTCTTCTTACTATACAACTAATAATAATCCTAGGAAATAAACTTCCATAACAACAATAGCTATATAGCTAGGAAATTGCTAAATAATGACTGAAACTACAAAAAGAAAGAAACCTGGGATATAAATGGCCACTTCCACATCCACAACAAATGTCAATAAAAACACTTCCTCCTAACAATGGATGCAATGAGTGAATGTTGACAGAAATATAACCAAAATGGAGGCTCCTGAAAAATAAAAAAAATGTAGAAGCACAGTGAATCCTGACTATGCTCACTATGAAACACTGAGTGTCACTTTGGAAAAGACAAAAGGTGTGTTGGAAAAAATGAATGCAAGGGGTGGCTTAATTCAAAGAGAATGGCTGGGTAGAACCCTATGCAGAAGTCCTTTTTTAGGTGAGAGAATATCCTGTAGCATTTTGTGCCAGATCCTGTTATGGGACAGCCAGCATGGTCTAGTGGTTCAGACGAGGACTGAGGAGAGTCAGGTTGAGGTTGACCCTTGACTACAGAGGTTCCCTGGGTGACCTTGGGCCAGTCATTCTCTCTCAGCTCACCCTACCTCACAGAGTTGCTCTTGGGGGGGAAAATGGAGGAGGGGGCATTATGTTTGTTGTCTTGAACTTCTGAAGTAAAGACTGGACACAAATCTAACAAATAAATAATATATAGTTACTTGTAATGGTAAGAATAGTTGGATCTGACTAAAAACCTCTCAGATCAAACCATCATCTGTCCCATTTGCAAATCATTTAAATCCCATCTATGATTCCCCACTTCATCCTCACCAGCCCCAGATCCCAACCACAACTAATATCGGCATAATAGCTCAGGGCAAGCAAGTTCCACTCAACTAGTAGCTGAGTTCTGGCTCCTCTTTCTTTCTTCACAAAGGGGGAGCAAAAAAGCCTTCTGTTCAGTGAACAGAAAAGGACACATAGCAGGCATTCTATCTGAGTAAACCTCCCTGAAAACAGATGACCTTGCTGGAATGTCTGCTTCACCATTAACTGAAAGGAGATGAAAACAACAATAACTGGTTTTCTAAGTGGGGAGAGACTAGAGAGGATGCATCACTTTGAGGACATTGCAGAATGTTATCTCTGGTTTGCTGTTAACACTGTGCCATTGGTGGGGGCAGGTACAGCAGTAGAGGTAGAAAAATATAATTTGGTAGGATTCAATATAACTATGAGGGGGATTTTTTGGTCAGGCTGAAGACATTGCATGTAAGTATAGACTTTGTTTATTAGGGACATGGTGGCACAGCGGCTTAATGACGCTGGAAGTTGCCAACACTTCAGTGGTTTGAGCCCAACTCCATGCAGCAGAGTGAGCTCCTGTCTCAACCCCAGCTTCTGCCAACCCAGCACCTTGAAAGCTTCTGCGAGTAGATAAATGGGTACTCTCACCCTGGTGGGAGGAAAAATGCTGGCGGCGCCTTGCACGGGAGATGGGACCAGTTGCCGGTAACACGGAAGTCGCATACATCCGAAAAAGACACGAAGCAACAGAAACCCCGCCTTCCTGCACCCACCAGCTGGGCTCTCCTCTAGGAAGGAGGCAATGGCAAACCACTTCCAAAACACCTTGCCATGAAAACTGCAGGGACTCGTCTAGGCAGTCGTCACAGAATCAGTCATGATTGAGTGCGGATAAAAAAAAAAAGACTTTGTTTAGGGGATGTAAAGGAAGTTGAAGTATGTAGGGAAGGCTTCCTTCCTTCCTTCCTTCCTTCCTTCCTTCCTTCCTTCCTTCCTTCCTTCCTTCCTTCCTTCCTTCCTTCCTTCCGCCTTATCTCTCCAAATGAAGTGGATAAGCTGCTTCCACTTCAGTGTTTAATCCAAAGTGTCCCAAAGTCTTAAGTTACAATTGCACCGTATTCATTATACATATCCAGAAGCTACAAACCTGTTAGTGGTCTTCTACAATTAACAATAGCCTGGTTCTGAGTTTGCTCCAGGACATGACGTGCCCCCGGGTCCAGGTTCAGGATTATTACACTGTCTTGTTCGAGTGCGTTTTCCTTGCTCACATGTGGACCAGCTGGACCAGCAGCTCCAGCTCCCGTCAATGCCTTGATCTGCATCAGGATCAGGATCAGAAGGAATTTATTTGTCTAACTTCAGAGCATTGAACTAACTCCATCTACCTTCAGAATCTCACAATCACTACAGTCGATCTTAATTGTAAATTGATTTGCTATTTGGGCAATCTATATTGCATAAATCCACCAATAGTGTTTTTTCCAAGAAACAACGGTTAAACAATGCATACTTTAGTACAGTGTGTGGACCAAGTCAAAAACAATAAGAGGACTTTCTAAATCTATGGGACAAAATCGTTCTCATTCATTTTATCCACATAGAAATTATAATTAGACACTAGCTTTGTTCTAATTACATCTGAACTCTTCTATAGCCATGTACTCACAGCTGCAATTCCTGCTCAGTTAAGAATAATTGGTAATATTTTCTGATTGGGAATGGATGGTTTTGATCTTACTGCTACTTATTGGGTTATGGATTTTTTTTTAGTGTAATAGCCCCTGTTATACTTTTATTTGTTTATAATGTAAATTTCTAGGGCCCATTACTTTTAGTGGCAAAATACAATTATTTTTCTGCTCTTATTGTGTCTATAGATAGTCAACCAGTAGCCCTTTTCAAAATGACCTGCCCCATGCTGGGTAAGAAAGAGTCACAAGAACATCTGCAAGGCTGCTGTGAGGAACATTCTAGGCACCTGTCAGCTCTAGTCAGTCAGATTCGCTCCAAGTTGGACTTGAAATGTTGCAGTTGAATTGACTGAGACATGGTCTTGCCCTGATATCTGGGAAGAATCTGATCCTGTAATTCTTGAGAAAGTGGACAGGGTTCTCGGGACTGTATATTAGATCCATGTCCCTCCGGATTAGTTAAGGCCTCCCAGGAGGTCACGTGTGGTTGGATCCAAGTGGCGATGAATTCATCCTTGATGGACAGGGTGGTTCCATCAGACTTGGAGGAGGTGGTAGTATACCCTCTCTTCAAGAAGCCATAAGCAAACCACAAAAAATACATCATATTATGGCTCAGTGCAATGTGTGAAGCACCTATTTGAGTCTTTCCTTGTGTCTGAGGCTCCAGTATGCTAATAAGTTGCTATTGCTCCCTATCACCTTATTTTATTTATTAATCTTGAGCCTCTGCCTTCTAATCCAACTTCCTTGTGTTCAAATAACCAAGTTTTCATTCTATATTAAAGGTCTCTGATGCACACATTAATAGCCAAAACCGTAAGTGCCAGTTTTTGTGACAAATCTTACTCTAGGCCTTAGATTACCAATTCTTACATATTGGTTAAGTGCATATGTAGTCTTTTTGTTTCAAAATACAGGATGGGTTGACTCAACATAAGGAAGTTGTGTATATTTTTTAATAACAGTGGAGCCAAGAGAGTCATCTAAATATATGCTAAGTCATTGAATGACTTCTCACCTGGTATGAAAACTGACTTGGGTATTTCACAGGCTTCTCCCTTGTAATATGGGGTGCATGCACATTCACACTTTCCATCCAGCAGCATTGCTGTCCCACCATTTAGACAAGGCTGGCATTTGCATACACTGTATTCAGCCACATAATCTTCTATAGCTCTGTCCAGATTTTCTTTCTTTATTCGGGAGTCTTGGATTTTCAGTGGTATAAGTTCAGAAATTGGGAGTACCTGCAGAAATATTTAACCACATCTATGTGTGCATTTTTTCAGTTTAAATAATTGCTTACCATTATTATCTGTGCATGAAGAAAACACAGAATACAGCACTTAAACATGAGAACATCCATGCTCTGCTACAGATATACTCACTTCTCCTAAGTAAATACTCTGATTCTTTAAAATGAAGACTTTACTATTAGTTTACTACAGCTCCATCATTAAGGGAAGTTGCTGTAAAGGGACAACCTTTATATCAAGCTCCTAGTAATTCTTTCATGGTTTTAAGATTTCCATGAGGGGGCTTTAGAAGTGGGCCTTCAGAAAGTGGTGTCATCAAGATAGGACAAGAGATCTAGCATATCCACTTAGAACAATTTTATTTTATTATACATTACTATCTCAAATCAGAGAACCTTTGTCTAGAAACATTGTACTTTAACACATAACTTGTTAGGGTGAAGTTTTGTCTATAGGATGCAGATGGATGGATCACGAGAACAGGATGAGCTGGGACTATCCAACCAGGTTCTAATGCAAATGATATCTATGAAGATCTCCTGCTACCTGTAAAAGTAGAGGTTGCTGGAAAAACTAAAGTAGGGGTCCAGAGGTTTAAAAAATCTTGCATAAGGCCCCCAATGAAAGATTGCCACAAAATTGTAATGTTAAATTTAGAATAGGATAATTATTACATATATGGGAAACAATCATGTTAAACTGTATTTGATTAATTTTACTATAAATTTTACCTTAACTCCACATGTTTCCCTCTCCAGGCCCTGCCTAATGTTTTGCAATGCACCCCAATGGAAGGCTGAACATGGCCCATAGCCCTAAAAAGTTGCATGCTTGTGAACTAGAAGGTCTCAGATTGAAAGAACTGCCTTGTTATTCAGGCAAAGGCAGAAAGCAAGCAAGAAAGCAAGCAAGAGAGAGGGAGGGAGGGAGGGAGGGAGGGAGGGAGGGAGGTTGGTTGGTTGGTTGGTTGGTTGGTTGGTTGGTTGACCAGGAAATCCCAGGACTTTAGAATGCAAAGTCAAAAAAACATCTTGGAAGAAGGCTATGGCAAACCATTTCCAGAAAATCTCATGGAAATGTTCATTTCATCACCAGAAGTCAAACTTCATTTGAGGGAGATTTTAGTGTTACTTGACCAGAATCTTTGACTCTGAAATGTTTGCAACTTTTAATTTTTTTCCTCAAGAAAGAGGAAAACTGTTTCATTTTTAGGTTCACGTTTATTGAAAACTTCCCCAACTTATTGATAGAAGAAAACCCTCTTACCTGATGACTGATCACTGTAGGAGCTTGAGGTAGTGTAGCAGCCCATTCAACATACTGTTCTATATCAACTACCCTGGCATTTGATGAAAGTGCTTCATTCAACTTTGCTAAAGTAGCTGTTGTCCCACCTTGAACTAGAGAGACTACATCTTGGATAACCCCACTCCTTCTCACTTCATCAACTGGAAGAGAAAAAAATAGGAGGTGAAAAAACAGGAAGAGTGGCCTTATCAGAACAATTTTCTTGTGTGATGATGATGATGATGATGATAGGACCAAGTGAACATTCATTTGATTTTCTTTTTTCACTTTCACTTGGAAGAAAGGAAAATGATGATGCTCATTATGCTTAGGAATGGACTACCTGGGAGTTTCTGCCAACTATATTTGCCCAGATTGAGGAAATTGGTAGTAACTGATCTGTTGGGATCATCTTCCAGGTGACATGGTATTCCCTATTCCACCTTGCACACTAGTGACCCAGAGAACCAGTGCATTATTCAGGAATTCCTGGCTTGAATTCCATGGTGCTTAAATGACCAGGCAATCTTTTAGAATAGGCATCTTCCTTGATCACTGTTCAATTATTTCATGGCTTGGAGATATACAGGTACTGTATTTCTAGAGATGCTTTCAACATCCTTTTTTCCATCAATGCCTGCAAGCTAGCCTTACTATTAATCCATGGATAGGCAACCCACTTCCCATAGGAATGAAACCTCCAGTCATGCTAAAACCATGAAGCCAATAAATAAATGAAGCACCCAAACTATGTTCTAAGAAATTAATTTTCAGGGTTGCTACTGGGTGTTCATGAGAGCCAGTTTGGTGTAGTGGCTAAAGGCAGCACCCTAGAAACGGATTAGGCACAAGGCCAGCTGGGTGACCTTGGGCCAGTCACTTACTCTCAGTCCTGGGAAGGAGGCAATGGCAAACTACTTCCGAGAAAAACTTGCCAAGAAAATGGCAGGGACTAGTCCAGGCAGTCTCCAAGAGTCAACACTGACTTGAAGGCACAAAACAAGCAAGCAAACAAAAAAACCCTGGGTGTTCAGATAAATTCTGCCAATATTTAAAGTGTTATCACAGCCATTACACAGTGATGAGCATCTTTTCTTTTTTTTCCCTTGCTAGGAACTGGAAAGCCATGGACAAAGAGAGTGTACATGCTTTACTTAGAGATTAACAAATTCTACTCCCTCTATTTTGCTGGATTTGTCTTGGCTCAACATTACTACCTATTCTATTCTGCTCTGCTCTACTTATCACAATATGTGGCAGTACTTAGCTGACCTTGGGTGATCATGAGAAAGCTAAGTAGGGTCAGATCTGATTAGTATTTGGGCAAGAGACCATGAGGAAATGCCAGGGTTGTAGGCTAGATTGGAAAGCTGAAAAAAATCCTGGAAGGAAGTAATGGCAAATACTTGTTTGATTGTTGCCAAGAGACAACATGGATGTGTCTATGTAGTCACCAAGAGTTGAGTTTAACTCAAGGAGATGCTAGCTAATAGCACACTATCTTTTTTTTAATCATTCCCCCAAACCAAAGTGCTCTGGATGGATTATAACTTAAAAAAAACATTAAAAAAGAAAACCATCAATGAAATAAAACACAGTTAAGACATAGCATGAGAAGTATAAAATCCACTATGCCAAGTTGGGGGTGGGTGAGTGGCATGCATAGGTAAGGATAGATGAGGACGTTTTATTATTCAGTATATAACTAAACTAAACTTTGAAAAGCAAAAATACACATTAATAACGAGGAACAGAAATAGATTATGTGGAGAAGGAATATGTCAAAGTTGCATTTGTTAAATTCACACACACACACGCACAGAGGGGCCTCTGCGTTGTATGTGTTTGTCAAAATTCAAGATGGCAGCTACAGCTGTGTGGCTGAAGTCCCACACTTTTTATGTGAATGGCAGATATTGGAAAGTATCTCCAACTGTGCTTGTTGTTTCATTCAGAGACACAGACATGTAGAATGCAGGCTTACCATTCCTATTTACTTTTTTTTGAACTGAAAGCTCTACGTATCCATTCACACATTCCATGGGCACCTACCCAGTTCAAAATCTAGATGGGCAGGCTAGCTTTGAATTCCATAAGTCTCAAGGTAGGACATCCATATAGAACGTTGTTCTATGTGAGGGTTCCCACAGACTGCAGGACTCATCTGTGTTTATACCTTCCCACAAGTCTTGAGCACTGTGCTGAGAGTTGGCCAGTCCCACCTTGGCACTTTTCTCACATGTATGGGAGCTCTTTCACCAGAGTGCCATTGCCTCATCACTTCAAGAGGGAGCCATCCGTTGTCTTGGGAAATAGAATTTATTGTGTCTTTGTCAGATTCTTCATGCTGGCACTCTTCCATATGCTGCATCAGCTAAAATCTTCCTGAGCAAAAAATTCTGCCTTCTTTGCTTGCTTTGTGTGAGTCTAATTTTTATGAAAGTTCATTCACACAAATATATGACATAAAGCTACAAATTATCACTATATCATAGCATTATATAGTGATTGGCATGCTAGTGAAATATACTGGCATTAATATATTGATGTACTATGTATATTGTTCATTATTTAATGTGGTTATACAGTGCTTGGTTGACATGTCCTAACAACGCATCTTAGTTCTTGTATCAGGTATACATGTGTCAATTTAAATGCAAACTTGGGCATCAAAATGTCAGACGAAGGTAGGGGCTGATGTACTTACCATCTTTAAACTTATTGTTTTCACATTGTTTAGCTTTAATCTCTGCCTCGGCGTCTGCCTTATCTGAGGTGAAAGTAGCAGCTAAATTAAAACCCAGGCATTCATTTACATCTTCTGCAGTGAACCCTGAAAATAGAACCAATAAAAAATAATTAGAGGTGGGAAAGTAAATAGCATATTTCCAATGTTTTAAATATTTTTTTATATCTTTTAATAAAAAAAAAGTTGCTAGAAAATAGGCTACCAAACTCCTTCCCAAGGAGGGAAGTGTTGAAGCAAGCAAAGGGTGGAGCCATAGCCAATACTAGGTGAAAATGCTTTGGGCCATGCTCTGTGGCTCTTTCTTTTTATTTTTTCTGACACCTCTCTCTCCTCGCCCCCTCAGCTTTTACTTGTCTTTCAGATGTCATTTCTTTCTCAACTGCTTTCGGGGAGAGGACAGGTAGACAAGCAGCTCTTACTAGAGATCTGAACCAATCTCTTGCAGAAGGCTTCTCAGATCAGAAGTGCAGATTGACTGGCTCTAGTGTGTAACTCGCCCCATCTTTTTTTCCCATCTGATGCTCTCCAGATATATTAGAATACAATTTCCATACTAGATGAGAAGTCTGAGAACTGTAGCCATCACATTTGGAAGGCACCAATTTGGGGAAAGGCTGGTGTATGTATGTAACTTGGCGTGGCACAGATCAAGGACTGAGACATCAGGACACCCAAGTTAAAAAAGAAACATGCATGTAGGGAAAGATGGCTTAAGATATCATGGACTAGCATCAGTCTGATCCCTGGAACTGGACAGATTTGAATTCACCTGTTAAGGAAGTTCCCCTAACCATTCCTCCTTATCTTATATAGTTCCTAACATGCTATTTAAAGGCTGATGAGCCCTTAGCTCAGAAAATGTCAAGAACTTCTTGAATGCAAATAAAATTCCTTTCCAGCCTACTATCATAACAAATTAATAAGCACTCTGAGGCAAAGATAAAAAGTAAAGGTAGATGATGAATAAGTGGGTATATATTTTAAGCAAAGGACAAAGGTAGTTGTTTGGCTGATTATGAAACATCACTCCAAATGGCTGACTTTTTTCATAATTTATTTTCTAGCAATCAGTATTGATGATCAGCTTGGTAAATAATTTGGCTACCGTACTGCTGAAGAAAAACTATATACGTTACAATTAGTTTTTTTTCCCCCTACACCCAATGTTCACTTTTTCCCTTCTTGCGTAGTAGATACTAGACATGATCCAGCTAATGTTAGCCACATATAGAATGGCATGTGGTGAAATGGCTAGAATAACATACTTGGACTGTGGAAGCTATTTCAATGGAGGATGGCTGTTTCGAATTGTTGTAGTCCCTCTAAGTCAGTGTTTCTCAACCTTGGCAGCTTTAAGATGGGTAGACTTCAACTCCCAGAATTCCCTAGCCAGCATGGCTGGCTGGGGAATTCTGGCAGTTGAAGTCCACCCATCTTAAAGCTGCCAAGGTTGAGAAACACTGCTCTAAACAAAACTCACTAATATGAGTTAATGTGAAAATGGTTTTTGCTCCCGAAACTATCCCAGAGCAAAAGCTGATTTGGTATCACTGTATTATTCTTACATATGGACCTGTTCCCACAGCATGCTAAACAAGGGCAATGAGAAGGTTAAGGTGGTGTAGGAACATCAACGGAATAAATTGAACAAGTCAACTAATGCATAAATTAGTTTTAAATCCACCCATTTCATGCAACACTTCCGCCCAATCAATTAACCCATATTGCCTCTGTACTCATCCAAAAGGAAGAGCTACCAAGACCTGACACATCTAAACACCAGTTAGCGGCTGTGAACTAGCCACAGCTATTGCTGTCTGCCTGGCCTATGGAGAAGGGATTGCCAGTGATGCATGATGACTTGCCCGTACTTTCTCACTAGAGGGGTCTGGGCACTTCCTGGAAGTAGCTGAGGAAACTTTATTTCCCACATGGTGATTTTTTGGCCAGATCAGTGTGATTGTGCGCAAGCAGAACTTCTAGATAAGGAGATTTGACTGGGTGAGTGACTGACAGGGTCAAGAGATAGTAGGGCCATTGACAATTTCATAGGAGAGGCCTTTCTATTAATCTAACAGAGGTGCATCTGTTAGATTAATAGAAATCTAACAGATGCATCTCTGTTGGGGGTCCTCCTAGACTCGTGATTCCTGCTTGAAGAGCAGGGGGCAGTCGTGACTAGGAGGGCTTTTGCACAGCTTAGTGTTATTTATTTTATTTTATTTTATTTATTAAATTTATAAGCCGCCCACCTCCCCCAGAGGGTGACTCTGGATGGCTCACAATTAAAATCCAAACATTAAAAACAGTAAAGATATAAATATACATATTAAATTAGCTTAAAAAATAATACTATATAGAAAGACTACAATTCAAGATGACTGGGGGGAGGGGTGCAGAATCAATTACCCCACCAGCCAATTCCAACAATGCGAGCCCCCATCAGGCCCCCAGGCCATCTGGCATAGCCAAGATTTCACTCTTCTGGAAGGCCATGAGAGTAGGGGCAGGCAGCACCTCAGTTTAGTGTTATGTGCCAGTTGTGCCTGTTCCTGGACTGGGAGGCTCTGCTCACATTCGCTCATGCTCTGGTTACCTCCCGAATAGACTAATTCCACGCACTCTACATGGGGCTGCCCTTGAAGACTATCCAGAAGCTTATGCTGGTGCAAAATGCAGTAGCTCAGGCAGCTATGTGTGCCCCTAGAATGGCCCACATTGCACTTCTGCTCCGTGAGCTGCATTGGTTGCCAGTTTGCTTCTGGGTCTAATTCAAAGTGCTGGTTTGGATCTTTAAAGCCCTTTATGGCTTGGGACTGGGTTATTTGAGGGACCCCTCCACCCGATTACATCCCCTCAGGTCCAGCAGAAGAGGTGTGCTATGGGTCCCATCTGCGAAAGAGTTTCATCTGGCAGGACTCAGGAGGTGGACCTTTTCTGCCATGGTACCTGACCTGTGGAACATCATCCCCCCATCCCTGAGGTGAGATCGGCCCCATTCTTGACATCCTTCTGGAGGTCCCTTAAAACATGGCTATGTTAGCAGACCTAGGGATCTCAAGGCAATGGTGAGTTGATGAGATGGCTGCATTGTTTTTAACATCAATTCTCTCCACTATCTTGTTAATAATAATATTGCTGATATTTTTTAACGGTAGTTTTTAACATTTGGATTTTATGATTGTTTTTATTGTAAGATGCCTAGAGTCACTTTATTGTGAGATGGGTGGCTATATAAATGTGAGAAATAAATAAATAATAGCAAACAAACGTACACCACAGGCTTAACAAAAGGTGATCCATGTGGTGCAGTGCTTAGACCTGGTTCAAATCCCCAGTGAGGTGTAAAATTCATTGGCTACTGCTAGTCCAATCATCACTTCTCAGCCTGCTCATGGGTGCTCTCACAAAATGGTTGTCATGAGGAATTTGCCAAGCCACAAAAAGGCTGTATGGACAGTCATATGACATCTATTTATAGAAAAGAAACTTACTACATTGCTCCCTGCCACCTTTTTTAGCTTTCCATACATGCTACACCATGACATATTGCCTTTGGCATTATTTATTTCCTCAGGGCAGATGTGGGGGGGGGGGAGCCCTTCTAACCAAAGCACTGGTCTGCATCTACTCAGTGGATTATTTTCTAAGAAGATAAGTGAAACTGAGAGGAATTGGGGGGACTCATAATAATGGTGGAGGTCCCTTCAGCAGGTCTACTTCCAATACATGTAACTGAAAGAATCTAAAAATGTTAAAATGATGTGAAGCAAGCAGCAAGGGTTGTAAGCACATGGGGGAATCCACTGCTTGCCTCTGAAGTCAAGAAATCAACAACAAAATTAACAGTGGCTTAATATAAACATCATAAGATGCAATTGGTATCCTGAACCAATCCAAGATAAGATTTTTTAAGAACCTAGGTTTAAAGAAAGCAGGTTTATAGTCAGAAACCAGTTGTCCTGACTGCCAGCTAATCCATTATTCCAGAGTTTACCCTTGTGTATAACAGAAGACTTTCATTCGGTCCTTACCATGTTCTGACAGAGTTTGGTTATCCAACACGTATATTAGTTCATATTTTCCTCCAATGGTTCCCCCCTGTGAATAATGAGTTCCATATGTTTCCACAAATTTAAAATACTCTCCCTTCTCATAGGCACTGGGCAAGATCTTTATATCTTCCAGGAATGCCTCAGACAAGCGCAAATCACGCTTTCGCATTTGGAAAGTTCCCAGTTGTATCTTAGATTTTACATGTAAATAGATGGGATCCTATAAGCAGAAAACAGTAGTATGTGAGTTATTCTACCCTCAGGTAGAGAGAGAGAGATCACGGTATTCTTTCACATTGTCCTCTAATTACTGGAAGTTTGCCTGTATGGCCAGTTCTCAGGTTATGCAAGGAATCTCTAGACAATTCTTGCCCATATCAGACAGCATATGGGGTTCATGTGCAAACATGAGCTGGCATTCTTGCGTCCCTTTCGGTAAAGTCAGATTTAGATACATCAGGGACTTCCTGTTTTTCAAATTTAATTTAGTTTAATAGTCTTTCAGAATCCTTTGCTGAAAACACAGACTATGTATTAAACTCTTTTCTACAACACTGTAGCTGGTATTTAAGGTACCTATTTTACACCTGAATCACAAAGAAATTATGAGTTATTATAGGTATGTGCACATTACGATATGGAAATTTTATAGAAATCACAATCCTGATTTGCCGATGAATTTCCTAACTTTTAGTCATTTCAGGTGGTCATTCTAATGGTTCTCCTCCACCCAAGACAGTCCAATTCTGATGTCTATGACCATTTTTATTGGAGATGCTGGGCCTTGAACAGAGGAGGTCCCCCCCCCCCCCGACAAAAACACAGTTTTACCACTGAGTGGTCTAGGAAAGTTTGCAGAATTATGTATTGCTATTCTTAATTGTATTGCTAGTGTACTGTTGTTCACCTTAAAGAAGCCCATACTAGTTCATAAGATAAAACTTGCAATGAACTAGAATTAATTTTCAGGTAGTTTGGTCCCTAGAGACAGCTGTCATTCTGAAAAAGCCTAGGTGAACAAGCATTTGGAAATCATGATTACTTCCCCCAGGAGAGAAAACCACCACCGAGTGTGGCATATGGTTTTTAGTAGCCCAGTATGGCTGCTGCTGTGCTGGTGTGAGTCAGCAAATGGAAAGAGAAAAAGGGAAGAAGCAGTAGTTCAATTCTAGCCTTGAAGTACAGGTGTACTGTCATGGGGCTGATGAGCTGAACTGGCTGCTAAGCAGTTATGTTTGGAGCAGAGGTAGACAGTATTCTCCTTGGTCCAGCCTTGTATATAGGAGTTGGGGACTAGAGCTCTGGGGAGGACATCAACCTCCTCAGTTGCTGGGGGACATGCTGCTGGTCTAACCTAAAATTGGAGAATGAGAGAAGGAAAGGAGAGAAATTGAGGGGAGAAATGAAGAGAGAAAATTCACACAACCAAGACTGTTGTAGAAGGGAGTGGTTGGAGAGAAAAGTTGGAGAGTAAAGTTGATGTGAGTGTGTGGAGCAATTGTCAGTTCCTGGACAGAGAGAGAGAAGAAAAGTCAACAGGTGGCTTTCCTGGAGGAAGAGAAGCAAAGTCCCAGAGAGATGGTATCTTCACCCAAGACCCAAGATGGGAAAGAGGGAGACAGCTGGCTACGGACAGAGGGTCAGAGTCTTTGGCAAAGCCCTAGTCTCTGGGGAAGAACTGGGCAGAAGACTCCCGAGAGAGCTCTTCACCCAGTGGAGGAGACTGAGGATTGGCTGAGCAGATCCATGGAAAGGGGATGTGTGGCACTGAGCACGCTCATTCATAAACCCAGCACATTCCTTTCTTTTACTCTCTCTTGATAATCCTAGAAATGGGGGAGGGAGACAGAATGAAGGGAGAGGAAGTTAAGCATTTAGGAGGAAAGTTAGAGGGGAGTAGTCTCTGGGAGGAAGTCTTGAGAAGAGACCTGATGCTGAGTAGAAGCCGGGATCTTGTAAATACCTATTGTAAATTTCTTGGTTTCTCTGTGCAATTGCCATCCTTGTAAACCTAAATACACCTCCTGTTCTAAAAGAACCTGATCATGCTGTGACACTGAGAAGACCCAACTACCGATCACTACATAGTTGGTCCCATAGGTGGGACTATGAACAGGGCTCCTAAACTGATATTAGTGGGTTGGTTGGATGGTATTGGTGAAGCAATCTAGTTCATTGACATCATGTTGTGCACCTTACACGCAGGAAAATATGTAGATTACTGTAGTCTTCATGTCTCTCTATTCACACAGCATATTTAATTTGGTTATTGAAATAATCCATTGTGGGGGTTTGCACAGTACATTGAACCATAAACTAACCAAACAGGTTGGATTCTCACATTGTGCATAGAAAACCTAATCAAGGTTAACAGTAAGTAAGCTTAGCTAGTACAAATCCAGCCAATGGTATTTCAATAACCCAATTCAGCATGAATGCAGCCAATGGCTCAGTGTTCCTTATGGCATGTGAATATTGGTTCCTCTGGAGTAATGCATATTTACCTCTGATTTTTTTTTTAACAGCTTACCATTCCTTTGGCTTTCTTCAAGAAGGTGCTCACGTTGGAGGTTGTGCCAATATTAAAGCCTCCGCCAATACCAACTGTTTCTTTGGACTCAGTAGGTTTCAGTTTAACAGATAAGCTCATATCAAAAGACACTGTTTTTCCACTGAACATTTCTCTCATTGTTGTTACTTGGTCACTGTAGAATTCACTTGTAAAGTGTTTGTCTCCTCTTGTCTTGAAAGGCAGAAAATATACAGTTAAATGGCTAACAGATAGGTAATGACAGACAACATAGGCTGTGATGACATACTGTGGTAACACATGGTGTGTGCTTAGTTCAGATAAGACACTAAGCCATAAATCATAAACCAGATTTTGATTTCTCACCACTGGCAAATCCCATCCAGGATGGGGGATGATTCTCTTTTTAAACCACTCCTGTTAGTTTCCTTCTTAGTGTAAGTGATCAACTAATCCTGTATCTTCTGGGGAAATGAAGGATTCCTCTAACACAGACCATGGGGGGGGGGGGGAGGTTATGTCCAATGGTGGATCTATAGCCAGTGAACTTTCAGCAGAGATGCCAGGAGCTGTTGGGATGGATATACCTCCTTCTCCATCCCTGGAATATTTTTTTGATGAGCACTTTCAGATCATCCTACGCTGCCATCTCAATTCCCAAGTGAGGGGAGCTTCAGATTGCCCTGTGTAGCTTGAACTGTATGGCTGTGAACTTCAAAATCATCTGAACTTGTGAGGGTTGAAAAGTGTGTGGTGAACTGGGCTATCCACACAGTCTCACAAAGAGATGTTCAGGCCAATGTGAGGATACTTTTCCTTCAGACGTCTGACTGAACAGTAAGAAATAAGAGATGGAAAAGGAATGGTTATCCCTCATGTATGCAGGTGAATGTTTGAAGAGGGATAAAAGAACACATTTTTTTGTTAAAGAATTAAACTGCTTACTTATATTATTATATATAAATTAAAACACATATACACAGAATGCCAAATGTATCCTTCCAGCATAGAAGGTGTTTTTTAATCTCTATCATGTTAATAGCACTTAAAATATTTATAGCTCATGCCCTTCAGCCATATGGGGGTTACAGCTGGTGGGAAACTCTGAGTGTTGCAGTCCCAATGCATATGGCAGACACTACGATGGAAACACTGAATTAGCCAACATGGATAGGGAGGCCTTGCTATTGATCTGGCTCCCCCCCCCCCCCCCGAAACTAGACAGCCCTGTGTTTTGTTTCTGTCTGTCTGTCTTGCTGCAACAAAGGCACCTGATTGATCTAACCTCCAAAAGCTAAGCAGGGTCAGAACTGAGTACTATCTGGATGGGAGACCAACAATTCCAGGGATGTAGGCTAGACAAGGTAGTAAAAAAAAAAAAAAATCCTGAAAGAAGGCAATGGCAAAACATTTAAGTATTGTTGCCAAGAAAATTACATGGACACACCCATGAAATTTTAGGTGTTGAGGATGATTCAAAGCGGACTTTACCTTTTGTTATAAAACAAAGCTCTGATTTACACAAAGAAGCTTACGTCATAACTGAGGAACCCAACGTTCCATGGCTTGCGATAATAAGTGGCCGTGTTCCCATCGCGGACCCTTTCACAGATGCCATTGAAGTACTCGTTGTAAAATGCAATTTGAGCCGGTTTCATTCCCAGCACATTCAGGCTGAAGGAAGGAAGGAAGGAAGGAAGGAAGGAAGGAAGGAAGGAAGGAAGGAAGGAAAATTATTAATAAATAACCATCACATTGTACTTTTAAATGTCATATATTATCAGAAATAACAAGCAGGAACACCAAAGACAAATCAGTAATATACATAAAAATAACAAAGAGTATTATGACACCTTAAATATTAACATATTTATTGTCTGGTAGTCTTTATTTAGCAATCATTTAAGTGAATTTTGAGGCTGCCTGTCTCCTTAATGACTCTGGGCAGCTTACAAACAATAACAGAAAACATAAAAGAATCATAGTTGGCCAGTAAAGACCAGCAAAAAGCCAAAATTACGAGGACTCCACAGTCACCCTTTCCCATGGCCTGGGAGAACAACCAAGTTTTTAATAATTTTCTGAGTATCATTACAGTGGGAGTTGTACAAATGTCTGGGGGGATGTCATTCCAGAGGGCAGGTGCCACAACAGGGAAGGTATGCTTCCTGGAACCCATAAGATCACACTCTTTCAAGGAACACAATCCACATTATCAGATACACATGGGTTTATGTGCTTATACCCATATACATCCATTAACGGGGTACACTGGATTCATCTGAAGCCCCTTTCTAAAGCAGAGCACACTAATTTGGAACAGGTTTTCATTTAGCTAGAAATGGGTGAATCTGGTCCACTTTGTATTTAGACATCTGTGAAGAACCAGACTTGATTTATTTGTTCTGAGCTGGCATGCTACTGCCATGGCAGCAGTACAAAACAGAAGGAAAAAAACTAGCTTTGCTAATATCCATAAAATGCCAAGGTTAGGAGATAGACAATTCTATTCAGTGATGGGCAGCTCTGTTCCTCCCATTGTAGAAGCAGGTAAAAATAATGAAGAACTCACATCTTCATGATGTCCAAACATGGGATCAGAAAGCAGAATGGTAATTCCTTAGCAACCAGGGATCCATAAAAGGCCTGTGGCACTACATACCAGCTGACCTTTATTATATGTTCAAATTTTTTAAAAAATTGTTCACGTGATGGAAATGTGTTATTCATGACGTGAAAAATTGCTGATGCTGATCTTAGCTCCTTTCTACCATGGAAGTGTCTCTGCTCTGCAGGAGATACATGACAGTCCAAAGCAAAATCAAGGAACATGCAGGAGGCAAAGGTTGTAATTGTGACCCAGTACTTCCCATAATATAAATGCTATCTTTGTTCTTTTGGGAATGTCCAAAGAGGGGGAAAAGTGGGGAGGGCTTGTTAGATCAATATAACACATTTTAAAATGTGGATAAAATATTGTTAGACAAGGCCCACACATCAGCGACTTAAACCTTATTAAAACTTTTTTGGACTGGTGGCCATGTTTGGAATTTTGAGAATATTTATTTATTTGTATTCTGCACCCTCTGATTCCAGATTGACTCTGGGCAACTCACAGCATAAAAACAGATAAAAATACAAAATTTACATAGAAAACAGTAAAAAACATAGCAGTAGATGGAGCATCTACTGTCACACAATATTTTAACATTACTGGTATTGTTAAAAATACTCTGGAAAAGTTCAGGTGGCATTTAAAAAAAAATCAAATATGTTTTAAGGGGTGTGTGTGTGTGTATTTTAATAAAAATCAGATAGGACTGGGAGCATGGTGGAACCAAGAAAGGTCTGCAGAGCCTTCACATTCTTAGAAGCCATTTTGAGGACTCCAGCCTTATCAGGTAGCCCAACATGCAATTTGTATTCTTTTCATGATAGTTTTCTAGAACTCACCCTTGGCCAGCTGTTCTTCCAAGTTCTGATAGCTCAATGTCACGGTCCCCACAGGGTGGGCGTTTGGTCTCCTCACAACCATCTTCATCAGAGAAATCACCACAGTCATTTTCTGTGTTACACACCAACCTATCCTTTAGACAATATCCTTAGAGTAGAACAAAGAATGAAACATTTATAATTGCAAGTAATTGGATATGTAGAATACCTTTATAAATCAAGGCTGCCTTCCCTGATTTGATGCCCTTTGGATGTTTTGGACTTCAACTCCCCAAATTCCCAGCCTAAATAAAACAAACTGACATTTATATCAGAATGACTAATTGATTTACAGTGTTAATTTCCCATGGGGAAAATTTGAATGATATAATATCCTTTTGTATATCACCACACTGTTAAAAAAAATATTGAGTTTTTTTGGTTTGCATTTCAGTGCAAATTTAACTTAACCTTTTCTTCCTGAACCTAGATGTAATGTGAAATATTAAAAAAAAAAGTTTTCATTTGGTGAAATACAACAATCATGATGATCATATAGTAGTACAGTGAAAATAATACATGATGGTGATTAAATATACTAAAACTGAACAAGACCTTCAGTTTTGTTTTGTTTTTAAATGGGAAACATCATAATACTTTGATATTTAACATTTCTCTGAATATTGCAGTGTGGTTCTCCCATCAAAATATGGCTTACAAAAATGCATGTATAAAGAAAACATTCTTGCAAAAACGATTTTAGCAAATAGAATGTTCAGTATCACACTGTACTATAGAAGTTTGCTGAGAAAAAGATATGCGATGGGAGAAAGCTGCTTTTCTTGCAGCTTAAAAAGCAAACAAAAGCAGGTCAGCCAGTGTGTCATTTTGTCCATCTGGAGGGTGATCCTGGAGGCACTCCTTGCAATAGAAGCCCACTTTCCTGGAGTTTTAAATCATAGGCTCGTGGCTGGAGCCTCTGAATCATCATCTCGTCATCAGTCCACTGCACGTACCACTTTTGCCTGATAGTGACAGCAGACAGAGAAACCATGTAAAAGTCTCAGTACCTACCATTTGCACATTCAAACTCTTTCTGCTCACATTGACTTCCCTCTTCAGGACAATCACTTTCTGGCTCACAGTGCTCTCTATCACTCAGAGGTGCAGTGCATGGTTTTCCCCCGAACTGTCCAAACTTCAGGACATCTCTTGAGCGGTACTTTGTGGGAGGCATTAAAAACAAAATTAAAACAGGCTCAAAATCAGTCTGCTGTAGAGGGGAAGAACAGCGGGGGGAAATGATATGCAAGGTGAAAGAAATGAAAAGTTGTTGCATTGCTCCAAAATGGAAAGGATGGGGAATTCATGGTTCACAGCTATTCAGGAGGGCAGACTGTCACTCCATCACTGGATGATCACCTGCAACAGTGTTTCTCAACCTCAGCAACTTTCAGATGCACGGACTGGGGAATTCTGGAAGTCAAAGTCCACACATCTTAAAGTTGCTAGACGTGATGGAATGTATCTAAAAAGGGGAGGGTAATGTGGGGGATAGCAACAGAGAGCAAGGCCACCAGGAAGGGAAAGGAGACAGAAGACAACTCAGTCCACAGGGGGAGTGGGAAGCATAAAAGGTTCAGGAAGGCCACTCCCTAGAATCTCCCAGGGTATATCCACTAGTTGCAGTAGTATAGATTTAGTCTGGCAAGATTCTGTCTATGTGGTGTAAGCAAATAAGGGAACTTGACTCAATTGGACTGTTTCAATGTTGTTTCTTGGGCTTGGCCTGACACTGAGGTTGAGAAACACTGACCTACAGCTACTGAGGCTGTTGTAGCTGGGGACACTTGCATTGTGCAAAGGACTGAAATGTGTGATTTCTTACAATCCATTCAAATTTAGCATTCTATAATTAGTGGACAACCAGTGATTCCAAACAAGAAACCTTTTTTCTTTTCTTTTACTACCTGAAGCTAATGCCCACCAATGAGCCTATACTTCACAAATATATCAAATCTTTTTTAGGAAGCCCCTTAAGGCAAATGAAAGATAAATTACGGACACACTACTTACTCTTTCGTTTGAGCATGGACTACATGGTGTCCAATCACTCCAGGTAGTCAGCAAACAGTCAATGGGCTCTGGAGCATTATATTCTTGTGTCACCCTTAGAATGAAATAGTCTTAAAGTAAATTGAAATGTTTCTGGTTTAACACTTTGTAAGTTCCTGTTTGTATGAACAATGTTTGTATGTACATATGCAAGGGAGCAATATATGAACAATATGACCTTGTTTGCCTGGCCATTTAGTAGTGATGCATACCATCTTATTGTAGTCCCTCAAAACGTAACCTTGCATGACAATACTTGGACTGGACTTTAGCATTTCAAGATGCACATGGAAGCTGCATGTTGGAACATGCGCCTGAAAATTCCATGACCATCAGAAAAAGGGGGTGAATCCTGCAAGTGATTTGCAGTTTCTACATGCAAGCTTCTTTGCTTGTTTTAAAAACAGAATTCAAGCAAGATGCTACCTGATATTATATAGTACAAAGCAGCTTTATTACATAATTTGATGGGTTTGTACATTCACATTTTTAACAGAATTCTCAGGAACTTTCTCTGTACCACTGAGTAAGAAAAATCAGTAATGATCCTAGATCGGAGGTGTGCATATATGTGTTTGTGTGTAGTTGGTAAATAGTTGTCTTTGTCTTCTATTTCCTATCTGCAGACTATGGAAGGAGGCAGTGTTTGGCTCACTCTTCTTCCATGCTGTTCCTATATTGGCTAGCTATCTTTTGAAATGACCTTGACAGTGAGATTGGATTGACCTCATCCATCAAGCCTTCAAGAGGTTTTAGAAAGTCAACACTTAGCTGCAAAGGCTTACCAAGTACTGGGCATTTGAACTCAGATATTGTGTTCCATTTTATACATTTTCTAATTTTATATGCATTTCATGAAAGTTAGAGAGATGGAACTTGAAAGTGCTAGGGTTTTGTTTTTTCACAATTCAGATTTTTTTTTTAACAACAAAGTTTGTAGACAAATACAAATTACACTTGTCAGGACTGTAAGAGACAATTTTGGGGAAGTTGGGAAAGAACAAGCAGATTATATAAAGTCAGTTCATTCTTTCTAAAGAGTGTCAGAGTCTGACCGAATTTTGTTTCATGAATACTTATAATGTGAAAATATTTGATTTTTGGTCTGAAATTCAAGTATTCAAAAGATGGTCCAGAGATACATAAATTTTAACAATCTGGTACTAATGAAATAATAGACATTTGACAGCTTGATTTTATACACTTTATATTTTATGCATGGAAATAATTTCTATTATATTCAATAGGGATGACATATTGTTCAGAATTAATGAAAGCATCTGGATTGCTAATATTACTTAACTCTAATAATAGCATCTGGAAAATAGCAAGAAGCAGATAGATCTCTTACCTTCTACTTTCCAGAAATTAAAAATAGAATACCAGGAAATTTGGAGAAGTTTGCCCACGAAGGCTACCCAGTGTTATCTCTATCCTGTAAAATGAACTTACCTTGCTTTCCCTGCTGAGACAAAACTATTTGCTCCTAAAATGCAGAGGGCTCCTATAAGAAGCAAAGAAGTAGACATGGTGGTAGGTCTATTAAAAAGATAAGACCCAGATTCAAGTCTTTTATTCTCTTCATTTGTGTTACATATTAGCAGGACAATAAACAGAACGTGATGCCACATGAAGGTCAAATCTAGTGCTGACTTCCAAGAAGTGCCCTGGAGTTCATCGATTATACTAAATTTGGCAAGTCCGTTTGTACAAATAGAGGAGAAGGGCAGATGGAAAACCCAAGCTTTTGAACCTGAATTCAGCAAGCCATAAGCAGTGATGCCTCATTATTTCTACTGCAGAGTAAAGTATGGCAACAATGGGGTTGGTGAACGACATTTTACTGCCAGAGACAGTATTGTTCAATATACAGGAACTGATTGAAATAAGACATACAGTTAAGGACAGCAATCCTGTCCTAGATGGTGGTGGGTAGAGCTTATGGCACATTAAATTCTACTCTTCAGCATATCACTGCTTCTTGTCTGCCACCTGAGTGGACAGTCTCTCTCTGCCCAATAATAGGAATGATCCTATTAGTTAAAAATTGGAAGAGCAAGCTGGATCATATTTAGTACTACCAATTCATAGGAAAGGGTGTGGCTGGAATGAGGTCTTCAAATTGCATCAAACCAGGAAACTGCAGGTCACTACTGAGACCACCGTAATACACAGGTAAGTTGCTTGGAAGGCAATGCCATAGAACTTGTAAATCCTCCTCTCAAAATGGGCTCGGACTCCACTCGCTCTCAGCTCTCCACTGGCATTCAAAGTCTGTTATAATGTTCAAGGGATTCTGTTCTATCTACTAATAGGACTGGTCCTACCATTAGGATGATTGTTCATTTATCATTGTTTCTTCTGTAACCAGCAGCCACATGGGAGGTAAAGGACATTCTGAGTTCCTATGGGCAAAAAGAACTTGTGGTAGGCAAGAACTGTGATCTAAGTTATTGCATAGGTAACAGATTGAGATGATAGAATGGGGTTTTTTTCCCCAAAATATTTTCCACATTTTTAAGAAACCCTTGGCAAAAGAAAAAGTTGGTGGGAGGCTTTAAAACCCTTGTTTTAAGCAAGGAAAGGTGGCTATTTCCAGGGACTCTTTTTTAAAACTCAGGACAACATTTGCAAATGTCATTTCTCATTGTCCTATCCCAGACTCCAAACTGGTGTAGTCCATTCCATTAACTAATGCAGTATTTCAATATTTCAGTGAAACAATGGGATACAATAGTGATGAGTAGAAGCTTCTGCACAGTTCAAGACTTAGTAAGAATGGGGGTTTTTTTTCCATAAAATGAGCAGCTGTAGTATTTTGTGATAGAGCTGAAATTTTGGTCTCATGTGAAGTTTGATGAAAATATTGAAAGCTAACCCCTTACTATTTGGAATTAAGTCACGCTATTTACTTAAGAGATTATCCTATGAAGAGGGGATTTTTCATTCTTTAGCAACCTATGCCTGATAAAAGAAATTAAATATTTGCTAGTAGTTTCTTTTTATATTTACACTTGCATCTTCAGCTGCCAAGTTCAGGATAAATCAACCCTAAACAAATTTTCTATCATGTTGAGAAAGAGAAGGTCCCCTCACTACAGCCTTGCAGATTGTTTTAAGAACCATATTTAAGAAGAAGGTGATAGCATTAACAGAGCAGGTAGGATGTAGAATCTCCAGATGTTGATGAACAGTAATTCCCAGCAGCTCCAGACAACATGGCTAATGCTCAAGTATGCTGGGACGTGTAGTAACATTTGGAGGAATATGAGTGAGCACTGATAACATGCTTTGAATGCAAAAGATCCAACCAGCAGTTTGGGGCACTTTCAGTTAAAGCAAATATTAATGGTATGTGGGAATGACCTTGAGAGACAGGGCAATGAGATGCAACCAAGGGAACAGTCAAATAAAAGGCAGTTTAGCCTGCAGCAGGAATGTGGGCAGGGCAAAAGGCTCAGAAGAGACCCTCCCTAGTTTTTGGGCCATAAAAGGGACAGGGGAGAAAAGTACTTTCAGACTTGCAAGATTGATGTCAGCCTTATCAAGTAGACCAGACAGGAAACATGATCAGATGAGCTAATTCTACTTTATTGTAAGGTTACATTAACAGAATCTTGCAAGTCTGAAAGCTCTTCTCTCCCCATATTCCCTTTACAGCCCCAAAATTAGGGAAGGTCTCTTCTGAGCCTCTTGCCCTGCCCACATTCCTGCTGTGGGCTAAGCTGCCTTTTATCTGTTCCCTCGGTTGCATCTCGTTGCCCTGTCCCCCAAGGTCATTCCCACATACCATTACAGCAGTTTTCCTTCCCGCAACTTGGGTATCCTCCAAATAAAAATAAAATAAAAATAAAAAACTTTAACTCCCAGAATTCTCAGTGATAGCTTTGCTGGCTGGGAGTTATTGTACAAAGATCTAAAGCAGTGTTTCTCAAACTTGGCAACTGTAAGATGTGTGGACTTCAGCTCCTAGAATTCTGGGAGCTGAAGTCTACACATCTTAAAGTTGCCAAGTTTGAGAAACACTGATCTAAAGGGCATCCAGGTTTGGGAAGGTTGACATGAAAGGATCAGGTGGTCACTCCTCTGTATATGATTGTCTCATCAAGTTATTTTTGACTCCTAGCAACCACATATATTTTCTCCAAGATGATTTATCCTTAACCTGTTTTTTCAAGTCTCCCAACAGTGTACTCATTGCCACTGTAACCGAGTCCATCCACCTTGCTGCTGGGCATCCTCTTCTTTCTCCTTCTACCTTTCCCAGCATTAAAGCCTTCTCCAGAGAGCCAGGTCCTCACATCGTGTGCCTGAAGTAGGATAATTTGAGCCTGGTCATTTGTGTCTTGAGTGAGAACTCTGGGTTGATCTCTGTACATGACAGCTTCAGACAAGTTGATTTGAAATTATATTTAACAATCATATAGTCTTTCAGTGAGGTAGATCAAAGAGATCCATCCTTTCTCATGTCTTTTGTGTGTGTTAGAACTCCCAGGATTTGTCATAGTTGGAGGGCATCTGGTTGAAGAAGGCTATTAACAGTCCTTCAAGTAATTAAGTGACCAAGAGAAGGGCTATTTTCGATTTACAGAGGCTCCATTATTCAATATTTGTATCCAGATCTTCCTCAAGAAGCCCAAATTGACAAAGATGGTCTACTCTCTTTATGCTTGCAGGCTTGCCTCTTGAGTAGGATTTCAAGCTAGGTCTGCCCAAAGTAAGTCCACCAGTTATACATGACATCTATGTGCAAAGTATCCCTCAGAACAAGAAGAGACACTCTTGGGGCAGTTTTCAAACACAAGGCTGTTCATACAAAGTTGCATACACAAGGAGTGGTTGCATGCAACTTTGAGCTGGTTTGCCCTAGGCACTCAAGCATGGTGCCAAATGGAACAGTATTACTTTTCAGCATTAATAGGCATTGTTAAGAGGAAATGTGCAGTTTACATGACTAGATTTGCATAATGTTTGCATATGCTAACATGCATATGGGTTCACATTTAGAAAAAAAAAAGAGATTAAAATGTAGGCAGAAATAGATTGTTCCATATAAAGATAGATTATGTGCAGGTGGCACATGTAGCTATTTCACTGTTGATGGGCTAAATGTTGTAGATGTTACCTTGGATCTTTTAAGTTTCCTGAGCCTTGAATCTTGGAAGTGCACTTGGATCAGAAAGCCATTCCAATAAAGGGCTATCCTCTGAAGTAGGCTGCATTTTGCAAACACCCGACTTTCTTCTTACCCATGATTAACTGATCCACAGTTTATTTCAATAACATCATTTCTGGGCTCCACACTACCCAGAACCATGAACAAACAGATTTGCACAACACACTTCACTAAAATATGGTTGGCCAATTCATGGATAAGTGTGTTGTTTGCCTCCCTTTCAGACTACTTTATCAGTAAATTAACTATGGCAACACGATCATCCTTATGAAATAGTCCCAATTCACTGGTATAACAAGAATGAAGGGGGACCTGGGCAAGCTTTGCCTTATCAGCAACCCATCTCTCCACCAACTGCCGGTGTTCTCTCATTTCTCCATCCCATGTCTTCTCCACATTTTGCTGGGCAACAGCACTTGGCATCTTTTCTCTCCGTTGTGAGAATGTAGAAGTTTGCAATGCGAAGCTGCAATAATGCCTGATAAAATTCTCAAGAGGATTTTCAAGACAAGGAGGATGACAGCATAATAGGGCCTCTTCTCTCCTCCCCTCCACAAAAAAGTTTATCCTGCACTGAATTTGGGGCACTCCCAGTATGGTTTTAATTATTAGCTCTTCAACATACCTAACATTACGGGTTTCTTGGTAGTGTTCCGAAAGAGAAAGAGCAAAGTTAAATTCAGCACTGGGCACCACAGTTCAAGATAGATTCTGACAGACTAGAATAAGTTAAAGACCACCAACATGAATCATCAGGGACTAATGATTAAATCCTACAAAGCACAGCTGAAGATCCCAGGTAGGATAGTGCATTTCAAATACCTGGGAAGTCATCACACAAAAGGCGGCCAAACCCTCTTCTGTAGCATTCCACTAAGGGAGGTAGCAGACTCCCTTTGTTATGTTTTCAAGTACAGCCATCTGTGAGAAATATTTCAGTTTCAATTCTGTCACATAAATGAAGAGTGCTAAATGGCCCATCCACCTCTATTATCCTCTGATTAAACACTGGTGGCCGGAGAGTTAAATATCAGTTTTAGTACAGCTCAGAGTCTTATTGAGAGTAATTGGTTACAGCTATGGACAATTTGTTCCTTCAACTCAGAACTTTCTACAAACTTTATAGGAAATTTTGACATACTTCTAACGTACAGAATGGGTCCTAAACTCTTGGGATCATGATGGTAGGGAGCTAAAAGAAGACATTTTACTGTTAGTAGTAAGGCTAGCTACATTCCTTGGTGCTTCTGGTTTTGTTTTAGAAAACAAGTCAAGAAGGCCTTACTTTCATTTACATTTGCTGCCCTCTCATCTAATGAAAACACAGTAAGCAGCCCCACTAACATTGAAAGCTTGCGCACACTAAATCATCATGTGCTTCCTTGCAGAATTGTGACATAATTCAAGATGCAATCCTGGCTGAAAAAGTGATTCATTCGTGAAGCAGAGTATCTTTATGGCTGTTAAGGAGAGGGACATGGCCAAAATGTGTAAGTGTGCATGTGCGTGTGTGTGTGCCTTCAAGTCCTGACAGTGAGAACTATTAAACAATGGAACTGTTTGGCTCCTGGAGCTGTGGGTGCTCCATTGCTGGAGGTTTTCAAGAAAAGACTGGACAATCATTTGTCTGAAATGATATGAGGACTCCTGGTTGGACTAGACGACCTCCAAGGTCCCTTCCAACCCTATGATTCTATGATCCTAAATCAGTTTTTTGACTCCAGGTAGTCCCTGGGCTAATACCTGCAGTTTTCTTGGCATGGTTTTTCAGAAGTGGTTTGCCATTGCCTTCTTCCTAGGGTTGAGAGGAAGGGACTGGCCCAAGGTCACCCAGATGGCTTTGTGCCTAAGGCTGGACTAGAACTCACAGTCTCCTGGTTTCTAGCCTGGTGCCTTAACCACTAGACCAAACTAGCCAAAATATGACATTGTTAACCTTTCAGTGTATCAGTTAAAGAGCTAGCTCACCTGAGCTCTCAGTTCTACAACCAAGTAGCCCATCACTTTTGTTTTTAATTCACTTAAGGGGATTCAAATAGAGTCCAGATTCTTGTTGTCGCTGCTGCATTATTTAGATCTCAGAGGAACCTTAGAAGATATTACCCCCTTTAGTTTCTTATCACAGCCTTTGTCTTAATAGGAAGATGGTCTACCAACTGTGTTTTGGGTGCAAGGCATTTTGTTCCCATCTTTCCTTGTCAACTACAATATGTGTAGGCGTTGCCAGTGTGTTTTCTCCCCACTGAAACTTCTGGATCAATTGAACCATTAGGAAAAATAATCCCACTGATTTTTTTCTCTGTATAAATTCAGCTTCCAGTTGGGCTCTGCTGCCCCATCTCCTGCCATTATTGAACTCTTTCTTATTTATATTCCATGGTTGCCCAGATGAATATAAGCCACCAACAGCCATTGCAAAAGCCTTATCATCCTTACTCCATACATATCTGGAAACAGACAATATTCCTGCCTCCTTTTTTTTAAAAAAAATGAGTTTCTGGTTCAGGATATGCTGTAGGTATAACCATAATGTTAGCTATGGATAACCAGTGCAGACATCTACTGTAGCAGCAGTTCAGACTTTTCTAAACAACCTTGCCCACTACCAATGCACTACTATGGACTATCAAAGGAGGGTGGAATACTGTTCATGGCCAATCAAGTTTGCCTACCCATTATAATGTCCAATGGGGATTGATTGCTCCATGGGCTTCCACACTGATGCCAGCATAGAAGGTGAAGAAACTTTTCTATTACTACCTAGACACTACTTAGATACTTAGTGGGGAAAAGAACAGAACAACGAAGCACTCAACAGGGGTACCCCCATTTTCCTCTGTTTGGTTATTTTGAATTGTTAATCCATAAACCATACAAAATGTCAAGTTACATACCAACTCACTGGAGAAATAGCACCATCCATTGGAATACCGATGTTGTTTACATTCTAAAGGAGTCAAAAGCCCCAACTTCATTAAATTGTTCTATTTATGAGTTCATCTGATCAGTAAACTGAACTCAGTCCATGAGGCGTTCTTCCATATGCAGGTGAAGAAAACATTTAATCAAGCATTTCCTCTAAAGACAAGTGCCAATTTGAAATGAAGTTACATTTAATTGCCAGAACATCTGAGGAATACTTTTTACAGTGTAACACAGTCCATAAGTTTCTGTATTTTCAGTCGGAGACAAACACATACATGGATAGCTTTGCATTACAGGAATGTGCAATAGAGTATTATACAGAGCTGAATGGATCACTATAGACTTGGTATTTTCTAGTAAGCAGATCACCATGTTGCATTCACCTAAACATTTAAACATGGATACTATTTCAAGTTTATATTGGTAAATGCTGTACTGGAGGGACACCTGGCTCTTACAACAGCTTTGCCCAACTTATTAATACACTTGTTTAAATGGTGAATCATCAGTCTGCCAGTAATTCTAGCCATATCATAACTTACTGGGCAAGAATGCCATTTTGCTCAGACTAGTTGTTCAAAGTACAATTGCTTTCCAGTTTAAAATTGATCTTAAAACCCACTTATCCACTTTTGTATCTATCCTTTTCTCAGCACTGATTCCATAGCACAGAAATGTGCCGGAGGCCAATCCGTAACAAAATATGTTCTAGGAAACAGTACTTTGATATCTTGGACAAGATACCATCAAGGGTGTTTCAGCTGGCATAATTTAGAGCTAGCAACTGCATTTTTAGAACTCACCAGTTAGGAGTCACATAATATTCGCCCATTTTATAATTCAAATATTCTTTCACCTTGACATTTGGGTGGGCAGTAAATAGAGTGCTAGAAAGTTTTTTTTTTTTTAATGGCAATAATATTGTTAGGAAAAGTCTACAATAGCACTTGACTATTTTATGTTCTTGGCAACTCAGTGCTGCTGACATCATGATCTTCCCTTGTGCAGAAGTGAGTACAAATTTGTGTAGCTTTGTCCATAAAGAACCATTAATTTCTCTTTCATTTTTCACTTTTAGTGCTTTTAAGCATTGATGAAAAGTGAAAGTGAGGGACTAGGAGACACCATAGAGTGCTTGTTTTCTTCAATCCACATGGGCAGAAAATTACCACCAGTTCCAGTTTGGTCTCAAGCAAATTGCTTCCTTGGCTTAAGAAGTTCCAAGGTCTTACTTGAATGAACTGCAATCCAAAGGTTGAAGAATGAGGCAGATAATGCAGACTGAAGACAGTAAGATCAGTGTCCAGTTGTTCCTTATATCCTTTTGACACAACAATCCAGTTATAGTTTTGCCAATAGCACCCACTTCTGGTTAAGAGAAACGAGAGTGCCTGGGAGCATCTCAGAGCTGCCTTCCACAACACCTGTTCTCTGTTTGCATTGGTGGGCTGTGGGAAACAATTTTTTTAAAAAGTCAGGTGATTACTTGGATGTATATACAAGTATTTCTTTTTTTAAAAAAAGAACCTGTGAAGTACTTTAGGTTGGTGTTGACCATAGAATACCCGTGAATGCCTGGGTAAGCCACTGCATCCCAATTTTGCATCCCAAAATGGCACTTGCAGCGCTCCATAATTAAATAAGACCTAGAAGTCTTGTGAAGTTGACAAATCTCATAAGAATAAACAAAATCTCATAATTTTTCAAATGAGAACACTGAAATTTAGAAATCTTACATAACAGAACTATATTCTCACAAAACCACACAAGATTTTAGTTATTTTTAATTGTTTCAATTTAAGGAGGGTGCCACTGCTGCCAGTCAAAAGCCCGTGTTGGTATATGGGGCCTGAAAAGGTTGCTGACTGTTCAGTTGAGTTCCGATGGGTTTTTCAGAAGCTAGCTTAAGTAGGATTACTTAAGGATTAAGCATCACTCACCAACCTAATTTATGCAAATGGATTTCCAAAAGGATCATTACAAGGAGCGGAAGACAACTGCTGTTGTTGAGCTGTGATCTGGAAAAAAGGGAAGAGAAAAAGAAAACTTCCACCATGATTTGAAGATATTTCCAACTTTTTCCCAAGTCAAAGGTACGTGAGCACTACCGTATCTTCTAGAACTTATTTGGCATACAAAGGCAAAACTAAATGCTGTAATTTTGTAGCAGCTAATGTTATAACCATATACTTCTCAAGGGAAAGCTGAGCACAGGGATATCAGTTCTAATCACATTTTACAAAATCTAGAGTGCAGATTCTTTACAGAGATGGAATACAAGCAGCACAGTCCAGCATAGCCATTTCTACACCTTGAAAAACTGCAGGACATGGAGGACTTCAGAGTATCTGCCACAGCAGCTTAGTCCTGCCAATGAATGCTGTTCAGACCCAGAACTTGTCCAGCCTACTGGGTCATTTGGTTGAGTGTCAGTGCAATCTATAGAGACTGCCCACATCTGGCCCACTTGAATACATCCTTATTAGCTGTAAATCAAAGGTAGCTTGAGAATTATTCATATATCTAAAACTATTGTTTTAGGAAAAAAGAACTAAGAAGCTTTTCCTGAACCATAAGTATTTAAATGTTTCATTAAAACTATCTGTAGCCTTTTCTAGCACTATCAGCCTGTCAGATGTTAACCAAAGGTGTGAATTAGCTACAGAGTTTGTCCTACAAGACTAGCTACACAGAGAAACATTACATTTGATTGTGTAACTAAATTTGACTTGAAAAATGTGGTGGGCCAACATTTGGGTAACCCTTAGAGTCTCTTAGGCAATGAAAGGAACCACCTCTCTCTATAGAGGGTCTCCCTTGTGAATTAGAACCTTTTCTGAAACTAAGAAGAACATCCACAGATAAAATTCTTTCCACTTCACAGGGAATCCCCATGCATAGAGGACAACAGGACAACTAATGGGGAGGAGCTCACACACTCATCACTGTTCCTGCTCCTCACACCTAGAGGCCACACATTGCTAGATGAATCAACAGCTTTGCCATTCAGTTTAACTGCTTATAGGGCTCATATTCTTTCAGCTTGAGAGAAAGCACTGGATCATAGCTAACCATAACATAAATTTGTTGGGTTTTCACACAACACTCTAAGCTAGGCCAAAGTGATTTTGGGGTTTAACATTTTATGGCAATCCAGCCATTGTCTTAATATTTTGTGTGAGCTGGACCACTGAGTTAAGTCTATTTAACAGTCTGTTTATTTGAGCAGAAAGTTTCTATGTTCACCTAACATGCTTTTTCCATAGCCCACAGTTAAGCCATGGTGTCCGTCACTGCATGTGAAGTGGAGTCCAGATACTTACTAAACCTTGTGAGGGAGCAGCAAAAGGATCCATCTTGAAAGGATTTTCAAAGCGGTCTTCAGCAGGCTTGGAAATAACTGAGCCAGCATTTTGCCTCAGAACAGGCTTTGGAGGCCCTATGTTGAACAAAGGCACACTTTAAAAATATATCAAACTACATTTTAAGAGGTTCACCAAGAAGGTCATTACATAGCGAAGAAATATATGTTTCGCATCAAACATGCACTCTACAGGAAACAGCACCCAAACCTGATTGTCCAACGAGGACACCTCCACAAGGACCTTGTATAATGTGTGTGTTTGTGCATACTCCATGTCAAGGCTAACTAAGCAAGCTACACAACACACTGTACACCCATGTTCCCCAGAACACAAGTCAGTATCAGGGACCCAGGTGTTTTTCTTCTTCTTTTAATTGTATTAGTGTCAGCCCTCCAAGGTAGTCCAGACAGGAAACCAAAACCATGAGTACTAACACTACTTTATTGTAAGGTTACAGTAACAGAATCTTGCAAGTCTGAAAGCCCCTCCCTACTCCCCTGGCTCTACTTTCCAGAGAACTAGGGAGAGTCCCTTCTGAGACGCTTTCTCCCCCCCCCATTCCTTCTATGGGCTGAGATATTTCTTGTCTGACCGTTGCCCTAGCTGCAGCTCTTCCTCCTGTCTCCCAAGGTTATTTTCACAGCCCATTACAATGAGTCTACAGCTTTCATTTTGATTTCCCTACACCGGCTTATTAGCATAAGCTTTTGAGAAAATTTCTGACTTTCTCCACCCCCCTCCTCCCTACACACTAGGATGCTTCCACTTTTACTTGCGGAAGACCTTCAGCTCTTTTTTCAGACAGACAAAAGCACTTTAACAGCCACTGTCGCATCTAGATGGCACGCCTTTTGTAGCTCTATGCCCAACTTCCTAAAGTCAAGGGGAAAAGTCCCAGGCAGATTCAAAACTCAATCCTAAGGGCAGCTTTCTTTAGCAAACCAGGAACTCTAGAAGCACCCTGAAGAAAAGAAGGTGCTTTTGTGGATACAGAAGAGACACTTGCCTCAGGAAAGCAACAATGCCAGCTTCTTAGTTTAACAGGTCTCTTGGTGTCAATTCAAAGCTTTTATTATTATTGTTATATCTCATTTGTCATCAACACAAGACAGCATATACTGCACCCTTCCTCAGCCTGGGACCATCCACATTTGTAGCCATCAACTCCCACAATTCTCAGCAGCGGCTGGGGAATTGTGTGTGTGTGTGTGTGTGTGTGTGTGTGTGTGTGAACTCCGCATATCTGGCACTGTCTAGTGGGAGAATACTGGTATACAGAGTTCTAGTACTCTCCACTGAGGCACTGACCACCCCCAGACCTGTTTTCAAAAGTAAAGTCAGCTGCATTACATACCACATACCCCACTTTTTGTATCAGCCACTTAGCTATGATATAAGAGAAAAGGCTTATTCATAAATCAGCTAGCTTCCAGGTTATCATGGTCAGTCACATCTTGAGGAACCTCTATTTTGTTACCTGGTTGTTGCTGCTCTGCTCTCCTCGCAGGCACAGCAGGTGGCTTCGTCAGTTGGAAATCTTTGAACATCTCCTTTACATCTTTTATCTCTTTATCACCCAGAGGATCCAAAGCAGTAAAGGCATCGCTTTCTTTTTTTACACCACACTCCTTCTGTGGTGCAGTTCTAGGGGGCAACTGAGGAGGAGAGCTAGTAGATGACATGGAGGACAACATAGATGGAGGGTGAGATGCTAGAGGAGGTGGAAACATGTTGACATGGAAAGGGTTCCCACTGGTAGGAGGCTGTGCCCAGGCATTTGATGGAGAAACACACACAGACTGACTCCAGAGGTCAGGAGCTGGAGGCTGGCCTGGAGCTGCCAACGATGCTGGCTGGCTCCAATTAGGTGCTTGCTGAGGAGCACCAAAACCAAGAGATGGTGAAAAGCTCACTGGCTGAGCACTCAGAGCAGTTCCAGGAAAGACTGAGGGTGGCTGACTAAAGACTGCAGACTGGGGACCCCATGCTGGTGTTGGGGATGCTGATGTAGGCAGGCCACCTGGGGAAGAATAAAATGACTCATGATTGGGCAATTCTAAACACATTAACAATATGATTTCATAAAAGTTGACCATATTCTTCCCTTTAGATCCATGTTAGATTTCCTTCAGCCTTTACCCCCTCTATCTGCAAGAAGGCTTTGTTGACAAATTTTGTTGGAACGTATTAACCTGTTTTTTAAAAGTCTGGTGACTCTTGAGTAAAGGGTAGCTTTGTTGTGTGGTCTTAAAATTCTGAAATTCCAAGTACAGAATATGCTGTATCATTTCAATAGTCATGTTTTGAATGGCAAAGAATAATGAGTACAAAGACAAGATCCAATATCTTGCAGATCCTGATAATGCATAGCACCCACTTCTATCTTAAACGAGGTTAAATAAATGCAGAGCAGCTCCAGTATTATTGTACGTAAGAGATACAAATATTTTACTTTAATGTTTTGGGAAAAAAAGATTAAGTTGGGCCAAAGTAACTTTCTCTTATCTAATAAGAGTCAATAACCATCTCAGGCAATGGGCACCATCACATGATTTTCCATGTGTCACAATGTTTACAAAACTAAAAATGAAAGAGAAACAAAATCTCATGAGATCTTATGTCGCATAAGATTAAAAAATAACAACAATGGTTAATTTTGAAGGTCAGTAGATATCATCTAGTGGTATTTGTGGCACTCATGATTACCATTTTGCTACTCCCATAGATCACAGTTTCCTATACTGTATCATTAACATTAAAGATCGATGTACTAGATCTATTTTAGAAATGTAATTCTTGGGAGAAAATCCCTGAGTGCTATATTTCTTCCTTGTCTCCAATCAGTGTTCTTCCCAAGGAGCCTGAGTTGCTTAAAATCTGTCCCTGAGATCCTGCTTCAGATCAGCCTTCTCACTAACAGTATTCATTAAGCTGTTCCCACCTCAAGATGATCACTGAACTAACCAGGCCCTTACTTTCATTTTTTAAGGATCACAGGCAAAAAATGGATATGCTATGTAATCTGTTTTTAAGCCAATTTTTAGATTGTTTTACTACCAGCTGATTGACTTATTTATATATACAGAGTGTACCAAAAGTCAAGCCCCATAGACATTTTATTACATACATTACATTAAATGTTCAAATTGGATGCTATTTTATTTTAAATACTCCCGTACTCATTTGACACATAACCTTTGAACATTCCTAAATATAAATTAATAATATATATTGTGATTGGCCTATGGGGCCTGCCTTTTGGCACACCATACATACATATGCACATACACACCCATACACACAGGTTTTCAGAGGAATTACAACCCATCTTTCTGCAAATCAAAGTTTAAGCCCATAATTTCTAATATCTTTATATATTTCAAATACTGGACATATTGCCAAGGAGAATATATTTGTCCCTGACAAAAAGTAATCTCTATAAAGTCATGTTGACAATTGGGTCATTTTATCATGCCTGGTGGACTTGTAAAAAAGCCAGAAATTTCTAGGTTCAAATACATATAATGATAGAAAGAATTTTAAGCATCAACATTCAACTGATGCCAGAACTTTTTCTTGCTGTGATTAATGGACAGTCAATTAGAAAAGAGCCATGGAAGTTTATTTTTATATATGATTACTGCTGCAAGATTATTAAATGTGCAAAAATGGAAAGATTCTGAAATGTCCACAACAGAGGAATGGTTGGTGAAGATGACAGAACTAGTAGAGATGGCAAAATTAATGTGTGATTAGAGAAAGATCAACAGCTACATTTATCAGTTACTGGAAACCCCTTATGCGCTTTTTGCTGGAAAAAAAGAGAAAAATGGACTTGTGATTTATGGGTTTGAAGATTAGAAAGGGTAGCTTATGGAAAGAAGGAAATTATGATGTAACCTTAGAGAGAGAGAGAGAGAGAGGGTGACATATAAATGCATTTATAACTGCTGTCAAAAAGATCGGAATCTGCTTCTTTATATTCTTTTCTATTTATTTTTCTATTTTCTTTCTTACTTATTCACTATTCTTCTTTGTTTCTTTTCTAATATTTGTATTGTTTTTATCTTATCAAAAATTTCTTCAATAAAAATTATATTAAAAAAAATAAAGTCATGTTGACAATCCTATGAATTTCCTGACCAAATATAACAATTGTCATGTAAGCCCATATCATGTGAGTTAATGTCTGGGTTCCTGAATTCTACCTTTAACATCATCCTCATGTAACCATCCCTCACTGAACATTCTTTAAAGTGTACAGTATAGATGAAGCCGTTTTGTTCTGTTTTAAGTTAAAAAGAGACTAGTTTCACACTGTTATATTATTAGAATAATCTGCCAGTGGTTTGCAAAAATGAAATATTTAAGTATCCTCATCGACTCTCTGTTGGAAAAAAACTCATTCAGATATTGACAGAAAGCATATCAACAGCCTGGTCAAGTTTCCTAGAATTATGTTGTCCATGATACAAATTTCCATAAATCACTGTATTATACACAAACTATTTCTACCAATAAATCTTAATCCAGATCATATCATTTATTAACGTTTGTATAATACTGAAAAATAAATTTGCACCATTAATATCTCCTCCTCCTCCTCCTCCTGTTTAATAAAGCACATAAACCTCTCAGGTTCAGTTATTCAAGTTTAATTTTTCAGGGTAATTTTCTCTCCTAGAGATGAATATTCCTCTCTTACAGGTATGTCCCTATTAAGATTCTTTCTCTAATGAAACCAGCAGAAATACTTTCAAACTCACTTTATTACATTTGGGACTTTAACCTCACAGCTCAGCCCTACTTTTGCCAACCTCTAGCCTGGAGGTATGTAATTGTTAGGGGTCAAGTATCCCCTTCATGGATCACTGCCTTGTCGTGGCGAAGGGGCTTGTGTAACTCAGTGAAGCCATGAGCTATACCGTGCAGGGCCACCCAAGACGGACAGGTCATGACAGAGAGTTCTGACAAAATGTGGTCCACTGGAGAAGGAAATGGCAACCCACTCCAGTATCCTTGCCAAGAAAACCCCATGGACAATGTTAAAAGGCTAAAAGATATGACGCCGGAAGATGAGCCCCTCAGGTCGGAAGGTGTCCAATATGCTACTGGGGAAGAGCGGAGGGCAATTCCAAGTAGCTCCAGAAAGAGTGAAGCGGCTGGGCCAAAGCCGAAAGGACGTTCAGCTGTGGATGTATCTGGAAGCGAAAAGAAGGTCCGATGCTGTAAAGAACAATATTGTATAGGTACGTGGAATGTAAGATCCATGAACCAAGGCAAGCTGGATGTGGTCAAACATGAGATGACAAGATTGAACGTCGACATCTTGGGAATCAGCGAATTGAAATGGACGGGAATGGGTGAATTTAATTCAGGTGACCACTATATCTACTACTGTGGGCAAGAAACCCTTAGAAGAAATGGAGTTGCACTCATAGTCAATAAGAGAGTGGGAAAGGCAGTAATGGGGTACAACCTCAAAAACGACAGAATGATCTCAGTGCGTATCCAAGGAAAACCATTCAACATCACGGTAATCCAAGTCTACGCCCCAACCACTGATGCCGAAGAAGCTGAAGTTGACCGGTTCTATGAAGACCTACAACACCTTCTAGAACTAGCACCAAAAAAAGATGTCCTTTTCATCATAGGGGATTGGAATGCTAAAGTAGGAAGTCAAGGAGTAATCGGAATAACAGGCAAGTTTGGCCTTGGAGTACAAAATGAAGCAGGGCAAAGGCTAATAGAGTTCTGTCAAGAGAACAAGCTAGTCATAGCAAACACTCTTTTCCAACAACACAAGAGACGACTCTACACATGGACATCACCAGATGGTCAATACCGAAACCAGATTGATTACATACTTTGCAGCCAAAGGTGGAGAAGCTCTATACAGACGGCAAAAACAAGACCAGGAGCTGACTGTGGCTCAGATCATGAGCTTCTTACTGCAAAATTTAGGCTTAAATTGAAGAATGTAGGGAAAACCACTAGACCACTCAGGTATGACTTAGATCATATTCCATGTGAGTACACAATGAAGGTGATGAATAGATTTAGAGGATTAGATTTGGTAGACAGAGTGCCTGAAGAACTATGGACGGAGGTCTGTAACATTGTACAAGAGGCAGCATCTAAAACCATCCCAAAGAAAAAGAAATGCAAGAAAGCAAAATGGCTGTCTGATGAGGCTTTACAAATAGCTGTGGAAAGAAGGAATGCGAAAAGCAAGGGTGAAAGGGAAAGATATAAGCAACTGAATGCAGATTTCCAGAGAATAGCAAGGAGAGATAAGAAGGCCTTCTTAAATGAACAATGCAAAGAAATAGAAGAAAACAATAGAATGGGGAAGACTAGAGATCTCTTCAAGAAAATTGGAGATATCAAAGGAACGTTTAGTGCAAAGATGGGCATGATAAAGGACAAAAAAGGCAGGGACCTAACAGAAGCAGAAGAGATTAAGAAGAGGTGGCAAGAATACACAGAAGAACTATACAAGAAAGATCTTAATGTCCCTGATGTCCATGCTGGTGTGGTCACTGACCCTGAGCCAGACATCCTAGAGAGTGAAGTCAAGTGGGCCTTAGGAAGCATTGCTAACAACAAAGCTAGTGGAGATGACAGTATTCCAGCTGAGTTATTTAAAATACTAAAAGACGATGCTGTTAAAGTGCTGCACTCAATATGCCAGCAAGTTTGGAAAACGCAACAGTGGCCACGGGATTGGAAAAGGTCAGTTTACGTTCCAATTCCAAAGAAGGGCAATGCCAAAGAATGCTCAAACTATCGCACAATTGCACTCATTTCACATGCTAGCAAGGTTATGCTCAAAATCCTACAAGCTAGGCTTCAGCAGTACGTGAACCGAGAACTACCGGATGTACAAGCTGGGTTTCGAAGAGGCAGAGGAACTAGAGATCAAATTGCCAACATTCGCTGGATCATGGAGAAAGCACGAGAGTTCCAGAAAAGCATCTACTTCTGCTTCATTGACTATGCAAAAGCCTTGGATTGTGTGGATCACAACAAACTGTGGCAAATTCTTAAAGAGATGGGGATACCAGACCACCTTACCTGTCTCCTGAGAAATCTGTATGCGGGCCAAGAAGCAACAGTTAGAACCGGTCATGGAACAACCGATTGGTTCAAAATAGGGAAAGGAGTACGACAAGGCTGTATCCTGTCACCCTGCTTATTTAACCTATATGCAGAGTACATCATGAGAAATGCCAGGCTGGAAGAATCACAAGCCGGAATTAAGATTGCAGGGAGAAACATCAATAACCTCAGATATGCAGACGATACCACCCTAATGGCAGAAAGTGAAGAAGAACTAAAGAGCCTCTTGATGAGGGTGAAAGAGGAGAGTGCGAAAGCTGGCTTGAAACTCAACATTAAAAAAACTAAGATCATGGCATCTGGACCCATCAATCCCTGGCAAATAGAAGGGGTAGAAATGGAAGCAGTAACAGACTTCATTTATTTGGGCTCCAAGATCACCGCAGACGGAGACTGCAGCCATGAAATTAAAAGACGCTTGCTCCTTGGGAGGAAAGCTATGGCAAACCTAGATAGCATATTAAAAAGCAGAGACGTCACCTTGCCGACAAAGATCCGCATAGTCAAAGCTATGGTTTTTCCAGTAGTAATGTATGGCTGTGAGAGCTGGACCATAAAGAAGGCTGAACGCCGAAGAATTGATGCCTTTGAACTGTGGTGCTGGAGAAGACTCTTAAGAGTCCCCTGGACTGCTAGGAGGTCAAACCAGTCAATCTTAAAGGAAATCAACTCTGATTGCTCATTGGAAGGATTGATAATGAAGCTCAAGCTCAGATACTTTGGTCACCTAATGCGAAGAGAGGACTCTTTGGAAAAGACCCTGATGCTGGGAAAGATGGAAGGCAAAAGGAGAAGAGGACGGCAGAGGATGAGATGGCTAGATAGCATCACTGAAGCAATGAGCATGAAATTGAGCAAACTGAGGGAGGCAGTGAAAGATAGGAAGGCCTGGCGCAATATGGTTCATGGGGTCACGAAGAGTCGGACACGACTTAACGACTAAACAACAACAAAGTATCTGAACTTCTCAATGTATGGAGAGCTAGGGCAAAAAACTAAATGAATTAAAAACAGTTAACAGAACAACTTCCCAGGGGTTTAATGACATTCCATCACTTAAACACTTGCAGTTGGTGGTATTCAAAGTTCTGAGGGAAGAACCATGCAGGCTTTCCTGGTTGTTGCAGAAATGAGCAACCTGCTTTTGTATAGTTTTTTAGGGTTGTAGCCAACAGTGTCCTCCATTACTAGATGCCTTCTCAAAAATGATCATAAGGGCTTGTTTGCTTGACATGCTTTCCCAAGGTTAACTGATCTACTGCTTACCCTGCAACCCCTCTTTTCATAGGTTTGCGTAAGACACTGGACCCTAAGCTAAGGTTATGAGTTCAATTCATACAACATACTAGGCTGACATGTAGCTAGATTCATTTCTCAGTCTTTACCAACCTAGTCCAGATATGGGAGCTGCTGTAGAAGGGTTGGTTTTGAAGAGGTCTAGTGGACTGGTTTGTGCACCAGAAGGCTGCCCTGTCAGAGTACTTGTTGCAGAATATCCAGCAGCGAAGATATCAGAACCAAACAAGTCGCTGGCTGCGTTCTAGAAAGAAACCAGAAGGCGCCTTCGTTAGAAAGACTGTTTTTTTGCATAGAAAGTCTCATTTTATTTGGAGTTAAGTGACTTCAATCCTGTTTTATGCCACCGCCACCCCCAATTTGCTCAGCAATATTGTAACATCCAGCAGCAAAACCAAGCTAGAAATTTAAGATGTGAATGACCAACTCCCAGACAGATGACTTCAGCTCATATTAAACAGGGTGGCATGCTTCTGAAGCATCAGGTTAGAGATGTAGAAATTAATACAAGCCTGCTCCCCTTTAATAGCGTAAAGTCTTTTCTAAACATCAGGAAAAAAAAAAGACTTTGCAATGTTTACAGTTGTAGCATTTCGTGGCCTGCAGAGATTTTGTGTGCAACTTCCTGTAAATGATGATAGAACATCAACTGCCAAGAACATTTTATTGCAAAATACAATCTTGCATTGTTTTGACATGCGTTCTCTCTAATGCAGAAGAATTGGGCAGCACACAAATTTAATAAGCAGCCCCAAAAAGTGACATCTGGGAAATTTAATTCCTGAAATTTGTATACAACCTCAAAAGCATATTTTTTATATATTCTTAAGAAGTGAACACTATTAGAATTAGTTCAGTACTAGCATTCATGCCATTGCATGCCTGATACCAGAACGGTCAAACCAGTTTCCAATAAAATGAGCATTAAACAGTGTGAGGTAGTAATCAGAGCATTGGGATTAGGACTGGGGAAACTAAGTGAAACTTTGGTCCGCTCTCAACCATAGAAACTCACTGGGCAAGTCGGTCTCTCTAAGCCCAACCTATCTCTCAGGTAGTTGTTGCAGGGAAAAATTGGTGGTGTGTCTACTGCCTTCAGCATTTATAGGAAAGATGGTATCCACATTTAATAAAGAAAGAAACCTCTTAATGAGGAAAACTCCTTAATTTCACAACACACTGACAGACTCAACCACAGTTTCAATTGGGAAACTGTTAGTACTTTAGATCAAGCCATATCCAAAAATGCTAGGCAATTCCTGGAAGCTTGGCATTCAGACACATCAATCATCAGTAGACACAGAGATAAACCACATTTACATACAATTCAAAACAGAGAATAAAAAACCTAAGAAGGAAACAAAAAGACTAGAACACGTCTCCTCCAGCAGCGAACCCTCAGATAAGCAGGGATCAAGACCAGACATATAATCAGGCAGAAAACAATACTCAAATCAAGGAATCACCAAGGAGGAAACTACAGGCCCACCAAAACTGGCAGGGCAAGCTACCATATATAAACAGCAAACCTCACACTCACACATACTGATGTTACCTAGTTGGTAATGAAACATCTACAAGCAAACCACCAAGCTCAGCCAGCACCAAGAGCTCCACAGTTGAACCTGGAGTTACATATTCATACATTCCCTTCTGTTGGAAATAAACTCAGCAGCATCTCTGGCCAACTTAAGCTGGCTTATCAGTTGCATGGCAAGGCATGTTTAGTCTGCCCATTAGAAGCCTAATGGTGACAGACTTGGGCCAATATGACTTTCTTCTGGGAGACAAAATGTGACACTCTGTATCTCAGAACTTCAGTAGGCTGTATGTTACAACATTTTGTTATAGGGCAAAATGTTTTGCTCCAGCAAGATTTTGCTTTATTGGACGGATGTGAGCCCAGTACAATGGATAAGCCTTTTCATCATGCAGTAGTTAATGCTGAAACCTACATGTTTAAGGTAGGCTTTTAATTGGGGATATGCCCTGAACACTGTATTTAGTTTGGCTGACTGATCTGGCTCTAGGTCCAAAGTCTAAAGCATAATCTGTGCCTCCCATTCATTAGAATGGGAAAACAGCTAACGTCAGTCCATCAATCAATCTTTCTAAATAAATAAATAAAGTATGGGATAAGTTTGCAGGCATAGCTGCCCCTTCTACAAAGATCATTTATACTTAATTTCAGATAGGTACATCTGAAATTATATAGGGTATAAGCAAATATCCAGATTCGAGGAAGGTCATTCTGCATCTCCTTGACTCCACTCTGCATCTCCTCTTTCCCAGTCCAGCATATTGCAGATTCACATGAGCTAACAATGTTTAAAATCACTCTCTTGTAAACAGGTTTTCATTTAGTTTAATCTTCATGTTATTGTCTCTTATCACTGCTTTTATTTGGCAGTTGCTGGCACAATGAGGTACCTCAGCATTTTTTTGCAGAATGCAAATTTCTGCAGCCTCAACTGTACTCTGATCATCTTAATGCCATCCAATCTGTGTGTGTGTGTGTTGTTTTTGCCTCACAGAGCTGCAAAATCAGTCTAAAGCAGCCTGAATTGATGGTATTCAGCCAAATCTAATGCACACGCTTAGTTTTAATTACCTGCCCCGCAGATACGTGCTTTTTAATGCTACACTCCTGAAAAAACTCTTTCAATTCAAGCATATAGTTGAGCTGGTTCTCATTAGCACTGAACTGCTGGCATCTCTTCTTACAGCACTAATTAAGACAAGGTGTTGCTTTCAGAAGGGTTACACTGGGCTAATTTCAGTTTATATGGGAAAACCAAGGATTGTTTATTTCTTGATCTCACTTCCAAACTTCTGAGGTCTACTATACATGGCTGATCCTCTAATACCAGATTTGGGTACATGAACTACACAAAGAAAACATTTTGCTTTTTCCAAAGCAATATGCTCAATGCATGCATTACCAGTTTAAGCGTCTTACTTACCCAAGATATAAATATATGGCAGCATTAGGAGAAAGAAAGCGAGATTAAGAAAGAATGACTACAGAGAAAATTAAGTTCACAGTGGCTGCAGCGTTTCTAGAGTGAAGGCAAATGCCTCTCTTGCTAGCAAAGCTTTCATGAGGAGAGGAAAAGAATTTCTTTCACCTACTCCAAATAGAAAACATGCATGTTACCACTTTGCACATGCCCCAACGTTCACCTGAACAGTCCTCCTTCCTCTTCCTGGCTTTGTACTTTGTGGAGGTGGACTAATTGTGATGGAATCTTGTGGCATTGACTGCAGGTTGCTATCAGAGTCTAGCCGTAACCCATTTTGCACAGGCGTTCCTTTGGTGGAGCTTTCTGTAAAGACACTCAAGGGGGATTTGGCCACGAAACCATTCTGTTCTCTCTCCGGGACCCCGTCGGATGTCTTCACCACTAAATGTGCTGATTTACTTTCGAGCAGCCATTGGCTGGCCGGCATTTCCTGCTTGCTAGTCCGGTTGGAAATCTGATCAAACTCTTTCCCAAAGTAGTCTATGTCCCCGTTCACACCACTGTTCTCCATCTTCTGACTGGAGGGTTTTAAAGAAGAATCAAGGGAGGGGGGTGCCAATTGGTCAGGTTGCGTGAAAGGATCATCACTGAAAGGGTCAGGACTGGGGGTGGGAAAGAAGCTCAGGTTTGCAGAAAAAGCGTTTTCAGGCAAGAAAGGCGGCTGTAGCTTTGGCAATGGCAGGGAAGGCGAGATGTCGTTCAAGAAAAGGTCCTCCCCTTTGAGAGAAGTTGGAGGGGCCTCAATTTCAGAGTTTAAATCCACTAACAGGATCTCTTTATCCTCCTCCTATTAGGTTTGGGAAAGAAGACAGATTAGCACGTGCAAGTAGTCTCATGAGCTATTGATTAAAAAAATGATAAGCAAGCAGATTTGAAATGATTTTTTTTTAGAAATTGCGGGTCTATGACAGAGACGCATTTTGCTGCCTTTTTTTTTTTTTTTAACTGTCATCCTACTGTGAAATTATTGAACCAGCTGTTCAATCTTGGTTGGGATTTATAACAGCCTGGACAATATATCAAACTAATCAGGCTGGGAACATGCACACACTGGTACCTTGCCTCTTGCTTTATTTATTCCTTTCTTTATCAAATTTATATAGCCACCCATCTCACAAAAAGTGACTCTGGGCAGCGTACAGCAATTAAAATAATAAATATATAAAAACAGTCACGATATCAACAATTTTGATAATTCTTTAACCACGGTTTCTGGTTTTTCTATGGCTTACGCATGTTGTTTGAACATCAGAGTCGGTATCATTTATAGTTAGCATGAACCAGAATCTAAACCACCATTAGCTGAATTTTAAATTCTCATTCATTCTAACAAGAAATGATGACTCCTCCAAATTCAGACACTACACACAAAAAAAACCACAGTTTACAACAAGGAGACATGAGTTTAGATAGCTGAGTGCATTTTCACATTAACCAACTGGATTGGCTTAGTGTGTTGTGCAAACATGCCTATTGGAGACCAGGATCATCCATACCTGATTATGAAACAGTGGTAGGAGGAGGAGGCTATACAGGCGTTTACTGAAACAGCTCTGAATATGCATTGTTGCCAGCATTACAATGACTTGCTCATACCAATGTTTGATCAAGAGCTTTCCAAACCAAGCTCTTTAGCAAACCAAGTGCCTTAAGGCAATTTATTCAAGTAAACTTTGCTAAAGCTTTCCATACTTCTTCCTCCAAGCTTTCTTTATGCTCATTTATTATATTCTTCTGGAGCACACTGTGCTTCTGCACATATCACTAAAGTTACTGTTGTTCATCAAACTAGCCAAAGCTATGAAAAGATATTTTATGGAAACTCAGTTTGGCCCATTTATGCTAGGTATTTTTGTTAGATATTCAGATCAGTCCTTCTCTTAAGGTATAATCATCATTCTGGCATTTATCAATAGTACAATCTTCAGTTTGTTCAAGGTGCCTCCATCAAGATCCTTTGAAAGAAGGACTGACTATATAGGATGACTTGATCATCCAGGAATGATGGGAGGAACCTTCAAGAGGATTTGTCAAAAATTCTGCAGCCAAACTTCTTTCAAAATTCTACTGATTTTCAAAGCAGGAATTATTTACTACTCACTGTGGGACTGTTGAGGTCAGGAGGAGTAGACATGTCTCCAAATAGATCCATCTGGTCAACACCCTTTAAATGCAAAGTTTGCAAGAGTTAGGATTCCATACTTCAATCTATAAGTCACTCAAGTCCAAACAAAGCAGGCACAGGAATGCTGGAAAAAAACAAGCTGTTGTTGCATTGAGCTATATGAGACAAACTAGCTATATTATTTCAGCCAAAGTTTGGGGCAATAATGCAACCCATTCTGGTTTAACCACCACTCATGAGCTTATTAACCTGCTCTTCAAGTTAGAAACTTCTACATACCAGCTTTATTTTGCCAACTTGATCAGCAGTTGCTTCATCATTACCATTCTGGAAGAAAGCAAAATTAAGTCAGGTTTAAGAAATCCACTGCTATGCTCTCTGGTACATAACTAGCCCATTAAGACACTTCTTTCTTACCTCAGTTTTACTGGCCTCTTCATTCTGAAATAGAAGAAAAAACTTGCATCAAGAATATTCATGAAAAGTTGCTTTAGACCAGTGTTTCTCAAACTTGGCAACTTTAAGATGTGCGGACTTCAACTCCCAGAATCCATGCTGGCTGGGGAATTCTGGGAGTTGAAGTCTGCACATCTTAAAGTTGCCAAGTTTGAGAAACACTGCTTTAGACCATATCAGACTTAAGTCAATCCAGCTGTTACTGTCCTGTCTGACAGCAGCTCTCCAACATTTTCTGTGAAGTTTGCCTCATCAAAAGAATTGATCTTCAGTGGTGTTTTAAGTTCAGTATTATATTGTTGGCATTGGTTTTATATTAGCTTATGATTTTTATTGTTTGCTTAAACAATGCTTAGGTATAAGTGCATACCCAATATAATACTAGCACTCTTATCTTCAACTCTGTTTTTAAAATTAAAGGTTAACTCTGGGCTTTCTAACAACAAGCTATGGTTGCCGTTGGACATCTAGGGATGGACAAAGAGGCAGTCTGGGGCTTTCCAATCAAAGAGGCCTCACAAATTACCCCCTTCCCCCCAAACTAGCAGCAATATTGGCCCACCAGTCCAGAGTGCAATAGTTCTGCATTTTTTAAAAAAAGAAAGCATTTTCTGAAATGTAAATGGCAGACTGCTGAATCAATCAGATGCTGCTTTGTGGCTGTGCAGCCAATGAGAGTGCTGGAAGAGTTATAGCTTCTTCCCTCCCTTGCCACTACTGTGTTGATTACATGTGCATCAAAGCCACTGTTGTCAAGTGAAGCACCATGTCCACGCCGCCAATTAAGAGCAAAGCCCCACAGTATGTTTGCATAGGCAGTGCGCTCAGACTTTTATCAAAGCAAAGGGCCCCTTTGAAGATTCTACACAGCCCTATAATTTAGTTAGAAGTTCAAGATGTAGCAAACAGCTAGGAATCAACTGCCTTTTCTTGCTTTATATCCAATGACAGTGTAGCCTGAAATCTGTTGAATCTACCATGAAGCAGCATTACCTTCTTCTTATCGTCCTCTTCTTTTTTCTTTATATTATAGATTACTTGGAAGAGATCCTTCAGATCTACAACTAGAGGTTCAGCCTAAGAAACAGTCAAGTGGGAAGCATTTTTTTAAAGAAGCAGATAAGTCAAGTGCTTGAATTACAAGTACTTTACAGGGCAATTAAACAGTTTCAAGAAATGTAAACAATTGTGCTAAGCACCATCCGAGGAGAAATGATTACTCCAGGCCTGTAGAACTAAGAAGAATTGTGAAGTATCTCAGTTACTGATCAACTCTGCAGTTCTCTAAGAACATCTTTCTGGAAGGTCTAAGGCAGTGCTTCTCAACCTTGGCAACTTTAAGATGTGTGGATTTCAACTCCCAGAATTCCCCAGCAAGCCTTAAAAGTTGTCAAGGTTGAGAAACACTGGTCTAAGGAATAGGAGGCCGAGCATAATTCTGAGCCAGAATGAAGCACACCTCGTTTTCAAGTGTTGCTCCATTATGCATCTCATATACACTCTGAATGTAATAGATAGGATTACAGACTACTATTAACATAGCAATTCAGTAGGAATTTCCTTAGCAATGATTGTCCAAACAGTATGTTTATGGATACAGCACATTCAGGGAGAATCTGCAGCTGAACTGAGTCAGGGAAGTTACTTTAAACCAGAGATGAACAATCTGTTTTGGCTGGAGGAGGTGTCATGTTTCCCTTCATTGTCTGGGCTGGTGGCAGCAAGGGACAATAGCTTCTAACTTTATCTAACTCCCTTTCTGAACTGCACAATATCAGCATCCTAAGATAACCTGTATTATTTTTGTGCTGTTTCCCATTACTGTTGCACTATTATCCTATTACCTGTTGTGCAGTTTTTATGGCAAAGAACTGGTGCTGCCCTTCTCCCCCACACACATAGCCAAAGGCTCGGTTGTCCGTCACATCTCGAGCAATAAAGGAGATTTTGTTGACTGGATGCTCATGTTCAATAACCTGGAATCAGATCATATGACACAGAAATAACCTTGAATAGCAAAATCCCTTGACAAAGTAATCCAAACTCAAGACCAGCAATTTGACAAGTTTGCATATCACTCTTAATTGTTTCAAGAAAGTTTCTAATCAGGAATGCTGCCACTCTTGTTCACTTTAGCTGATCTCCACTGGCTTTAAAACCATTTTTACTCTGGTAGATAAAACACTATAAGTAGATTCACATATCACTGTTTAACCTTGGTTGATTGACTAAACCAGTGTTTCTCAACCTTGCCAACTTTAAGATGTGTGGACTTCAACTCCCACTGGACTAAACCATACCTGGCTGGGTTTATACATTACACTAAGCAAAAAGCAAATCAACTGCATTATAGTTTAACATATAGTTTGAATCTACCAGTACAAAGATCTAGAAAACTAAATTCTCCCGAATAAGTCATATATGCATACATTGATCATAGAAACAGAAACCCTAGATATAGTTATTTATATTACAAGAGAAGTGTTACATTCCAGTTTAGAACAAGGAATATAGACAAGAAGTCAGATATTGATCGAAGATGTCATGTCAGTTGCTTATTTTTTGACCTAACAAGAGTAGACCCTCAACATTAATTTCTCATTTGCTGTTTACAAATCATAGCTAACCCTGCTTTACATAGTGATTCATAAACTGTAGCAAGAGTTAGCAGGCAAGTAATTTTTTAGTTAAGCATAGGATATATTTAACCCAAATACATAATCAACTTCTCTAGTCTAACATGGCTGCTTCATTTTATTGAAGCAACTCCAGCTTCTGTTTAGGCACAATATTTGGGAGTATTATACATTTAGGGTGAAACTAGCATTTCCTTGTTTCAGTAGCAGGTGGATCTCTAAATAGAATCAGACTCCCCTGTTGTAGACAGATTGACTCCAGAACTCACCCCAGTCTTTTCATCTATGATTTTGATTCCAGCAAGAGAGATGTTCACCCATATTTTCTGCTTGTGCTGTCCTTGGGAGCGGGCTGCAACTGCCATTCCCTATTAATCGAAAGCCAGCATGAATACTATATGAATCGATTAAATAGATAATAAAAATGTTTCATTATTCAAATCAGGCAACTTCATGTTGTGTTCTTTTCTTAAAAGAGCATGTAAAATCTATTTTAGAGCCTTTTTTGTGCTTCCATCCAAAGAAAAATGCAGCCACAGGGTTACAAGCTGCTTGCCTCAGTTGTGAATGGATCTAACGCATCCCTTGATTTTTGCAGTCCTACCGGATCAGGATGCAGTATAATGAACTGTCCCTTCTCAAAATATGGACATCTATCAACATTGTTTGTATTATATTAGCAGTCCTGAGCCTTACTTCCCCTGCCCCAGTAAGTAAAGCTTTCTGATGGAAATTATGAAGAAAAGGGACTCTCCAATAAAGAAGCTAAATACAATTTATACGAACCTCAGGATACTCATTGTTCTAGCAATGCCTCAATCTTACTTTTTTCCTCTGGTGCAAATTCTAGATACTTTTCTCTTCCAACTCTTGTTTTATAAAACTCACAAACATGACGTTTGGCCCATCTCCAAACTAAGTCTGTGTCAGCATGCAATAATGAATTACTCCAAAAACTCTGATAAATCCAGATTTGCAAGCACATCCTGTCCAGTATTAGCAATCTTATCACCCTCAACGCCCAAGATGTTCTTCTTGGATAGAAAGCCATATCTATACATCTGATATGCCTTAAACTTGCAGGAGATGACTCAAACCTACCTTTAATTTCATCATTGAATCTTGACTCATTTTGTCTCCCCTTGCTTCTGGAACATCATCAATACCGATCAGTTTGGCCTTGTACTTTACCCCATCACCTTGAAATCTGGCCAAAAGGAATTCCTCTGTCTTTTCCAATCCTGAAAAGCCAGTTTAACTCATGTAAGTCCATCTGCACTCTTGCTGTGGCTACAGATAACAGAGTACAGTATGCATTTTATAACAGCCAGTGCCCCACATCTATGTATTTAATAAATAACTAGGTCTTCTACTGGATGCAATGAGCATATATTCAGCATATAGCAATTCTTTTGTCTTGCACTAGCCATAAATATACTTGAACTATAACTGTGTATAGAGGAGCATGAAGGGTCAATTCTCTGAAAGAGACAGTTACATACATAAAAGTTGGAAAAGCCAAGATTGGCCGCCCACTTTACAAACTCAAACAATTTTGCTATGTATGGCAAGACCATAAGATGGCAGTCTAATGCAAGATTCCAATTAGTTTGCTTCTGATTCAGAATAATTTAAAATAAAAAGGACAGAGGGATACTCAAGAAACTGTAATATTAAACCTTATGTATGTTTTCAGACCCTATAAAATATATTAAAGATGCACAAGCTTCAGGGTCAAGACTTGCTGCTACTGGACCACTGACCCCACCAAATCTGTTCATTTTACTATTGTATTTTCCAAAGCACATTTTTCCCTGTTTCTTGCATCAGTTTGCAAAGGCTTAAAATATATTTGGCATGAACTTTGTTGTAATTTTCACACATGTTCCCCAACTATAAGCATCTCCTGCAAACAATTCCTCCTACTATTTGCCTTCCCAGTTGCTATTTACCCCTAGATAGATTCATCCATTTTATTCATTAGAGAAGTACGTCCAAACTGGACAATTCCAAGCCCAAATGATGAGTACAATCTGATTTAAACTGTACTGAAACATGGTTTAAAAGGTCCTCCTTCCTATTTTGATCTGCACCAGGCTTCCACAAGTTTCCACAAGTCTTTTCCAGACTGTTTCAGAAATGATCTGCCTTCTGATTCACTGTTATACCTTACCTTTCTTTTTCTCTTTTTTGGAAGGCTGTGGTTTGAGTGGTGTTTGCTGCTGGACAGTTTGCTGCTGATTGTTGACACTGGCTGTTTCTGCTTCACTTGACATGGTGAGAGGCCAGCTTCAACTCCAAAGACAAAGACTGTGCTTAATAATAAAACTGGTATCCAGTTCCTGATCCTCAGAGGACAAGCATACCACTTTGACCTTCAGAAGAGAAAATGGATATACCGATTTATCTCAGTGTGTGTTCCATTCAAGCAGGGAGGAGAAACTCAAAGTAGATCTGTGCTTTTTAACGATCTCCATTTGGGAGTAAACGTTTGATCTGGTAAACCTCCATTCTCTCTCTCATTAAAAGTCAACAGAAAAATTAACCAGGTTTGGTCCAAAGGTAGATGGGGCCATATACTATAATGTACGAGATGACTTAGGTCTCTTCCATTTTCCTTTAATTGTTTTAAAGCCCAACACATTCACAATAGCACTGAACTCTTTCAACCCCAGAGGCCTCCTTTCAGCACATCCTAGTCATACAGGCATTCTAGGAAGCACCAGGGAAGAGGCCTCCAACCTGCAAAAACTCAGTCCTGTTTTAAGTATGGCAGGATTTTAAGCAGACTATCTTAGAAACCTTGTCTGTTCCAAAAAGTATAGCTCACCTGTCCCCTACAATTAGTTCCTTCTGAAAAAAAAGGACAAATGTTAACTGGACTTCTTTCCAACTAGCATCAATCATGCCATGGATCCACCAGCGGTTAAAAAAAAAAAAAAATCCACATTCTCCCCCCACAAGCTCTGTGGCAGTTTTTTGATCCCTGTTCAAAGTTGAACATGGAGTTCAAGAAATGGAAACCTATAATGTATAAATATGAACCTTTATATTAGGATAGAATATTTGTCCATTCTGCCTCAGCCTGACACCGATCCTTCGAATTCTAGGTCTTATTAAATAAGACATTGAATTCTAGATTTTTTGCATGGAAAGTATGTGCTTTACAACTGAACTATAGTAAAGGTAATTTGTCTTTTGAGTTGAGCTTGATGGTGACTTCATGGAACATCAAAGCAGTTGTCTTCACAACAGGATATAATTGGTTTGCCACTGCCTTTTTTTCATTGTATGTTTTTTCTGTTTTTTGGGGGGGTTGCCATTGTATTTTTCTGGTTTGTTTTTTTTTTTTTTTGCCATTGTATTTTTTTTTTCCTGGTTCCAATATTGCCTACAGCCCCAGTATTGTGATAGCCTTCCATCCAAGTACAGATAAGGAACAACCCCGCTTAGCTTCCAATCCCAGACAAGGTCAGATATCTTCATAATAATTACAATAGTATTGAAAGGCTTTCTATCTTGTAATTCCCTGACAATCAAAAACCAGAAGGATCTTGATGTAGCTCAGTTACAAATTTCTTGATAAACTATGTAGAGATAACTCCTGGATGTTAGAATGGTTCTTACATTGATAAAATTAAAGTTTAATGGACTTAATCCAATTTGGATTCAAGCAGGTCCTGATAGTACTGGAAATAAACATACGACTCAGTTTCCTGTCTCCAAAGGGTTGCCCTACTCTCTAAATTCATCATTTTAAGATTCAATCAAAAGATTTCTGAACACTCCTTTTTCCTGGCTGAAATACACATTTAGAGATATGTCCTGCTCCTGTTTATTCCATCTGTCCCTGCTTCATTGTGAGCAGCTAAAATGAATAATTATCTTGTCTAATCTCTTGAATACTGTCTTCCCTTGGAAAAAAGTTGCCTGTCTCTCTTCCTCATTCTTAGATACTTTCAGTATTACGAGTTTACTCTGATGTTGCAAAGAGGCCAATGGCACTATTTTATGCTTGTGGTGTGTGTGTATGTGTGTGTATCTATATATATACACACACACACTTTAAACTTTTCTGCTGAAGATTTTAATTAACTTCATTTGGCTGCGCATGTATATTCCAGTTGCTGGTTTTAATTTATAAACTTAATATTTGAATTGTAACATTACGATGCTGCAAATTACCATGGGATAGCTTTGTTTAGAAAGGCAGCATATAGTAGTTTAAAAATAATAACAATAATAATAAATCTCCCATCATTCTTCAGCCTCTGTGGTTCCCCTTGCTTCTTGATCTGAAAAATCTCTATCAGAGAAAGTGTTTCATTACGATACCTTCCTTTGGGATAAACTGAAGTGTAAGCTGCAAACAGCTGGTGAGATAATGACTAGACAGTCTTATACATACATACACCCATCATGACTAAGAAAAGTGCCAGAGCCCTACCTCATCTGGTAAAAATTTGTTGAAATATTTTAATTGCTTTTCCATCAATCTGAAGAGGAATAATAAAAATAAATAAAGGCTTTTTGGCATGGCACTAAGCAAACTGAACCAGAACTTCTAGAGCCATTGACAGTGTCCCATATTCCACATGGCTCTGAATGGACTTGGCTTGAGTAGGAAGGAGAAATGGGCTATAGATGGAGCCAAGGGTCCACCATTCAGTTTATTTTAGGACCTCCATAGCAACTCATCAATCAAATCAAAACATTACATGCTATTAACGTTTTGGCTGCATCCTGCTAGACATTGTGAATTTCAACGCTCATCACCCCCATCAATGTGGCAATGGACAAAAGACTCTGGGAGCTGTAGTCCAAACTGCAGAGGACCAAGGTAATTTTAGACCTAGACTGAATGATCTCACAGAAATCTCCTTCACAGAGCATACACTATCTTGTTTTAGAAAAAATATAGTTGTACATTAAAAAATTTTTTAATCATCTGGGCGTACTAATATTTTCTGTGTCTGTGAAAGTAGCTGTAGCAAGCAGTATCAACCCAGTAGCTCCTGCCACGCCCTTATCAGCTTAGGTCAGTGTTTCTCAGTCTCGGCAACTTTAAGACATATAGACTTCAACTCCCAGAACACCCTAGCCAGCATGCTGGCTGGGGAATTCTGGGAGTTGAAGTCCACACATCTTCAAGTTGCCAAGGTTGAGAAATGCTGGCTCAGGTGTTGATTTTCAATGCCAGATTAGGTGATTGCTGCCTGATCCTTATCATTCTCTGTATAGTCATATGGGATCCAGAACTTTTGCCCTAAGAAGTAGCCACAACTGAACCACTGAATCCAAAACCCATGGGGGGCATCAGCCTGTCCATGTCTTCTACCTTTGAGATTCCACTAATTTTTCTACTTTTATAAGGAGATTAAAATAGTCTAAATAATCTATTTATTCCTACCAAACCAGTCTTCTACAACCTGCTGCTTTCAAGATGATAACCCACATTATTGCCAAAAAGCATGAGTCATATAGGTTAAACCTGGCTCTCCAGAACATGAACTTTGTTAGGTTAAGTGATGCTTTGTAGGTTAAGTGATGCTTTCAACTCAAGGCACTTCACCCAAATAGAGAAGTAGACCATATTGTATAGTCCAAGGAAGTCTACATCACTTCCAAACTAAAATGGTCAACTGCACACTGATTATGCCACAACAGTTGCTGGACCAAAAGTCTTTCCCTTGACAAGCATCTTGAAATAATATAACAATATAAGGCCTGTTGAATATGTTGAATGGATTGCAATCTTAGGAATTGTATAGCCTCAGAACCTGGAAGATTACTGCAACAAGCTATGCAATATTATGACACCCTCAACCCAGCCTGTTGAAAGTATTTGTTAAAGTCTTAGAAGTGCCAAATATTCTTACTGGAGCTGCTTTTCCTCAGTCAAGTTTGGAAAGTCTACTTGAGATAAAGTTGGATTTCAAAGTATTTAGGATGGGAGTACAATTGTCATAGCCTCTGGAGTTTTTGAACATCTTATATAATAGTCTCTGAAAGCTATGGTACTGTATCCTGCCTCATTCAGGGAAGTTTCCCATCAGTCACAACTATGAAGTTGTGATAGATGTTGTTATATTTTAAGTAACTCATTTCCATATCTTCATTTCTCTTGGATCACTGACCTGAATGACAACCAAGAAAATTATGAAAAAACATCAAATCCTGCATCTTAAGAATCTGAGAGTTTCCCATCTCCCCCAAAGTTTTGTTATGCAGTATTTTGCTGAATGCTGGAAATAAAATATTCAGAGGTTCAAGCTGAATTCCTAGTGACTACAAGGGCATGTCCATGTAATTTTCTTGGCAGCAATATGGAAACATCATTACCTTCTTCCAGCATGTTTGTTCATCTTCTCAGTCTAGTACCAATAGAAGAAAATATATGTAGCTCAGGATTGAATGGTGGAGTCCTTGGGGTTCTCTGAGCTTGTGTGATGGAATGGAATTATGAAGGCCAAACTCAGGGAGGAAAACATGCTCTTTCGTCTCCTGAGGAGCGAGGGAGAGATAAGAGGATGAGGCTGGCACCTCCCTGAGGAATTCACACTGTTGTGACTGGCTGACTTTGGGAACTGGGGTTTCAGTCTGGGAAGATTCTTGCTAGAGGTTGTAGCTAATAAACATTGCTGAACTGAATCTACATGGTCTCCTGGAGCTCCTTGGGCTAGGCCTGACATCAATCTTCCCAATTCCTCAGGGAGGTGCCAGCCTCATCCTCTTATCTCTCCCTCGCTCCTCAGGAGACAAAAGAGCATGTTTTCCTCTGAGTTTGGCCTTCATAATTCCATTCCATCACAGCTTGTTTTCTTGCAGACGTTTCATTACCTGGCTAGGTAACATCTTCAGTGCTACCTAGCTGGGTAATGAAACGTCTGCAAGAAAACAACCAAGCTCAGAGAACCCCAAGGACTCCACAATCTCAGTCTAGTGTACAGCTCTGAGATTTCCTTGTGATTTCCTGTTTCCTTATTGACTCTGTATAGGGAGCTGGGGAGATTACCTTGGAGAAGGCAACCAGAAGCCATTTGGAGAACAGGCACAGGGGGACAGGAAAGTATTAGAAAAAGACTCAGACTGCCTTCCCCAATTTCCTGGGACATAAGAGGGAGGGAAGGGAAAACACAAGCAGACTTGAAAGATTCTGTTACTATAGTCCAGTGTTCCTCAATCCTGGCTGTCTTATGCTGGCTGGGGAATTCTGGGAGTTGAAATCCACAGAGTTTAAAGTGGCTAAGGTTGAGAAACACTGCTATAGCCTATCTCAACAGAGTCTAGTCCTAGTCTTCCTGTGGAGGCAGTTTCCTGATCTGGTCTACCTCATAAGGCTGACCCCATGCTTAGCTTTTTCAGTTTTGCCCAAGGTCAGCTATGTGCTGTAACCTTCCATATTCCAGTCCTTCTCATGAGAAAGATTCATTTCATTATTTCTACTGAATAATGGACTAAGGCAGCATTAGGCCCTAGTAAATTAAAGCATGTATTAGAGGGAGTTCATGCATCTATCTTCTAGAAGACAGTCTTTGGTTTAAAAGGGCACTGATAACTAATGTAAAGATAAAGAGAAGGAGAATACAGGCTGTGCAAATGTTTATGATCAATTACTATCTGGTCAGCATCCTGCAGAGGAATAGGCACCAGTCAGATTCCCATTAAATCATATTTTATTTAGTTACCGCAAAATTTGTGTTGTTTGCAGATTTGTGTCCTCTTGTTTAGAGATATACAAGTATTTGTCCTACTGGCTTATCCATGTGTCCCCCATCCTGCTTTAGCAAGAAACAGAAATGTATTTGCAAGAGAACCCCCACTCAACCCAAGACTGAACCATGTTTTCTTCCCTGCTTGTAATTTATCTCTCAGCTGAAACTCCTGGAATGCTGACCAGGGTTTTTGGAGTACAAAGGTTGCAGCCTTAACAAGTTAATATTTTAGCCCCTGTGATTCCTTTGATCCTTCCATGCTCTTCAGCTAAGGAAGACTTTTGCTCCTGAATTCCAGCTCAGTCTGAAGCTTTGCTTCCTTTACTATATCAAGCAGCATCAGCAAAAGAGAAAACTTTCCATGCCCAGCTGATTTAAAAATCCTTATTGGGGACTCAAATGACATTGAAACCTTCTATCCTTAGGCACAGTTGGCCTTAGCTTCCATTACCAACCTTTCTCTTTGCAAACTAATCACATTCAATCTCAAATCACTTTAGTAAGAACTACTGTTCCTAAAATATAAGTACATGGCTTTCCGGTTGTGGATGAGAGTTCACAAATAGTATTTAAACTTGTTTCTGAAATAGACACCCATTAAAAGTTGCACTATTTTTCTGCTTTGTCCCATGATAATATATAATACAAGTATGCTTTAGAAAAGTGCTTTGGGATAATAACAATTCCTAGAAGAATCTTCCTCAACCTTGTACCCTAGAGTAGTGTTAGAAGAATGGGAAAGCTTGTGTTACATTATAACTAAAATGTTTTCAGAAAGGATATTAACAAAGACACGTTTCCTACTGAACTTGGATCAATACAGCCCTATTTGAAGCAATCCATAGTCCAACAGAACAGAACAAAGACCTTGCCCCTTGCCCACCTTTTTATCACTATAGTCTGTGCTGTAAGTCACCCAATTTATGGAAAAGTCAGCCAAAGGGATTATTTTCATTTACGCTTAAACTCTTTAAAGATAAGCAGAAACATATATATTTTTTGTTGCCTAAGTATTTTTATGATTTGCTATGCATGGACATTTCAAAAATAATCCTATTAATAAATCCATCTGCAGGCTGGGTATTAGGTAAATCTTAAAATTGACTTTTTTGGGGGGGGTCTCTTTTGAGTCAATGTTGACTTCTGGCAACTGCCTGGACTAGTCCCTGCAGTTTTTTGGCAAGATCTTCTGATGTGGTTTGCCACTGTCTTCTCCCTAGGGCTGAAAGAGAAATGATTGGCCCAAGATCACCCAGCTGGCTTCATGCCTAAGACTGGACTAGAGTTCATGGTCTCTCAGTTTCCAGTTTGATGCCTTACCAATACACCAATCTGGTTCTCTTAGCATGGACAACCAACCCATCAGGTTTCTTTTGGGGGTTTTTTGTAATCCTAAAATGAAAAAAACAAATGAGCAAAAACTAGTTTCAAGTTCCCATTGTTCTCTGGCAGAACGCTTGAAACAAAATATGTTGTTTTGTCCTGAACTTCAGACAAGCCCCCCGCCCAAAAAAAACCTCATGTTTTTTGTTTCAAATTCAGAATATTCAGAACAACCATTTCAAACACTGTTCATTTTGCATACCCATATTCTTCAGGAATGTAAGATTTGTAAGCACAGAGGACAAGAGGATGTTATTAACTGTGCCTTTTCAAATAGGAAGCCTTAAAGTGGAAATCTACGCTTTGCTGAAAATAATCAGAGAGCGTGGTGAACCTTTGCCTTACCAAGTTTCCTGCTCACACAGAACTCTGTTACAGCTTTAAGTTATGCAACAGAGTTATCGTTCCACTTCAAGCCTCCCAGATAAACATGGGCCTTCAGGATGGGCCATCTGTTCCCTCAATGCCTGAAGTTGCTTTGGGCAAACTCTCAACCTCTTATTCTCATTAAAACACGACCTCAACCCTTCCATGTCATCACTGCATTCATCCCTGTACTAGTACATCAATATCAACAGCCTGTTTTGGAAGGTTGTTTCGTATTTAGGTATTTTTAACCTAATAACATATTTTGGATTAACAGCAGCCACAACAGAAAAAACAGCAGGAAAAAACCACATTATGACTCTTATAGCCATTATTGCCTAGGGCTGTACAATGTTTCTCTTTTGGGGGGGAAACATCTGAAATCCTGCATGTGATTATATCCTGTATGCACTTTACTCTCCAGGCATGGTGAAAGATGAAACAACTTTAAAGGGAATGTTATTAGTCGCACCAGAGCTGTACGCCATAATCATCACAATTATACCAAAGTAAGGCTTGACATATCTCGCTTTGCATGTAATGCGTCTATCTCATATATTGGTTTCACCTTTTGAGTTGCCATACTGACATAAATGAACATTTGCACGATATTCTAATTTTTCGAGTTTCACCTGTATATCCTCCACCCATACGTTTCCTCTATCATCACATTATTTGTCCCTGGTTGGATCTGAATTGCTTAAAGATATGCTATTCTACCTCTTTATATCCCTTCCAGCTGCTACTTGGGTCACCTTAGGTTTATGATCATCCTTCTGTGTCTCTTGCCCTAGGTTGGCGGGGGGGGGGGGGGCGGGGAAGAGCTAAGAACCTATATACCCTAAATCAGAGATAAATATCATTGGCTTACAGATTGTAAACTGCTGAAACTGTCAGCCCGACCAGCTAGACCAGCCCAGGAAATCAACTCCACAGGAAGGCTAAAACTAATTTTATTGAGATGGGCTATAATAACAGAATCTTGCAAGTCTGTGCTGAACCTCTGCTTTCTTCTTATACTTTGGTGAATTAGGGAGGTGTCCACCTGAGCCGCTTCTGAATGTTATCTTCTTGTTCTGGACTTAAAAAATGTTTCAGCCCCTTTTGCCTCAGTAATGGTTCCTGCATATCTCTGTCAAGGTCATCTTCCTTACTCTCAACAGAAACATTGTGGTAGATACAATTACCAACACTGATGGACATGGGCAATGGACATACGTAAAACAGTAATTACCCTATGATAAATGTGTGAAGGCAGTGCAAATATTAGTAACACTTGTGTTTTTAATAGTAATTCCTGGGCTCAGAAACCATGCATTTTGTATGAAATTGTAATAAGGTCTTACAGACTCAAGATAGTCACATCTATGGATGTAACAGGAAATGTTTTCCAGTATGTTCCTGGGGGGGGGGGGGGATCAGCTGTAAACCACTAACAACGTACACCAGAAGACTGGAAGAACAAAGTCCTGCTGTGGTTACAAAGGAGCCAAAAATGTCCCCATGTAGATGAAGCAAAAAAAGCAGAGAAGCCTAATGGCTAATTGAACAATGTTGATGGGATTTTTGTTGTTTTTAAAAAAGAGGAGCCATGGGAATAATTCACAAAAACACCTAATGCAATAATGGGCATGTTATGCTAATGAGATCTAGGTGTCAGTTCATTTGGAGAACAGCCAGCTCCCAATATTTTAGGAGAAGGGCCACAGTGTGTGCTTTGCCTGAAGCAGGTCTCAGGTTGAATTCTGGTATCTCCAAACAGAGCTGAAAAAGATTCCTGTTGGAACACTGAAAAAATTTCAGCCAGTACATAAAGCTGAAGCCCAGCTGGTGTCTACCAAAGATTTTGGATAAACATTTCCATAATCTCAACCACTTGTTGTATTTGGTGGGTTCACCAGAGTTGTAGTCTGTAACATTTGGAAAGCACCATATCATTTACTCTGGGGTGGATGCTTTTGACCTACATGGACCAGTGGTATGCGTGGCACTATCCTATTAGAACACAAGACCAGTGGTGGATCAGGTCAAGGCGCATCAAATCTAGCATTCCATTTGCCTCTTTCAGATGCCTTGGGGAATCTTGTCAATATGACTTGAATGCCTAAGCTAAAATGTTCTTTTAATGTGGGTGCTCGACTTGGCCATCACTGTATAGCCAGCTAACATAGCATATTCACCAAGGAAACATAACTCTTTCTTCCTTCAAAACTATTCATTAGAGCAATCTTCTTAAACCTAGTGCCCTCCAAATATGTTGGACTGCAACTCCCCATCATGGTAGGTAAGTAGCTAGGGATAATGCAAGTTGCAGCTGAACAAACAAAGAACAGATTGCTCCAGCACAATTGCATCTGAGAACAATGTCTGTTCTTGGGGGGACACAGCTTTGCAAGCAAGCTATTCTCTATGAAGAAGTGGTTGTTCTGGAAAGAGATCACCCTTGAAGCTTCTTATAACAGATACCTAAGAAATTCCGGTCCATAATGCAATAATCCTGGGACATTATGTTCAACCTTTCAAGCACATAAGGACAACTTTAAAGAATAAAAACATGGAAGTCACCGAATACCAACTAATCTAATGCCGAGAGGTGTACATGACATTTCAAGGTCAACACACACTGTTCTGGCCTTAGAAGTACTTCAACTTCTGTTTCAGGTCAGAATGTTTCAATCTCAAAACATTTTGCATACCTCAACTTACGTCCTTCAGATGTATTGGATTAGTTTCCAGAACTCCTAGCTAGCATGAGCACCAGCTTGGAAAAGTTACTATAGGATGACTTACAGAGCTCTCCAGATCTTTCCCAAGCCTACAGAGGTGAGGGACTAGACCTGGGATGTTTTTCATGATTAGCATATGCTACTACAAATCTATGGGCGTTACCAGAGGACAAAGGTATTTTGTCTGATTTAGTTTTCTTTTGCATCATCTACCATACTAAAAACAAAAAACAGAAATAAAAACAATGAACAACAACAACCCAACCATAATTGTCCCTTGAAGAAAGCTTATATTGCTCTACCCAAATGCTGCTATTATGTGAACTCTTGCTTCCTGGGAACTCTGACAGAAAAAACAGCAGTGGAAAAGAACTTTTCACCCTCTGGGAGAAGGAAGAAGAGCCAAACATTTCAAAACATCAGGTTGCTAGAGCAGGTCTTCTGGAAAAGCTTCGACTCATTGATTTTGATCCTGCTGTTTTTAACTATTAGGAGACCCTACCTTACCAATTCTGGAGACCTGCTGGGATATATCTGGCTTATCATGTCAAAAAGAGCTATGTTCTTTTTCTTCTCCCACTTTCCTCCATAACAAATTCAGAAAATGTTAAAAACTGAATTGTTTTAGGGAGACTTTTCTTAAGTTTCCTGATTCTATCTTATTTTCTTCCTGTTTTTTGTGTTTTGGCATTTTTAATGCGGTTCTGATGTAGTTATTGTTGTTATGGTTTAGATTAGTTTTAATCTCACACTGGATATTTTAATTTAATTTGTATGTACTGTAAACGGCCAAGAGCTGTTTGATTATGACAGGGTAGACGTGTGATTCATCAATCAATCTTGGAGGCCCCCTTCTGGAAGACATAGGAACTGCAAGGGCTTTTAAAGACGAGCTTTTTTTTTTTTTTTTTAACTGCTTAACAGTCATTACTGACCCTGCAGTGACCGCCCCCTAGCGGTTTTCAATATCTAAAAACCAGCTTTGGATCAACGTATTGAAAAATAACTGTGCTATCAACACCCCATCTATTCCCTATGAATTCCTATCACCTGTCAGATTTTGAGATTTTCCAAGCTTGATGCTGGGTTTTGCCAGAGAAATTTACTTCAATGCCTCCTGTCCTCAAAATAGAATACCATACTTCCTATTTAAATTACCCTGTTCCCCCCACTTTTCATCCAATGTGAAGAAGCAATGCTTTCAAGGAAAAAGAGAACTTGTCATTGTCAAATGTGTTGTTTTTGCATTTAGAGACTCTGTGGCCCACGTGATATGTGGGAATGTCTGACAAAACAGAAAATTACAAGACTCTTCACTGCACATTACAAAGCTTGTGTAAAGCCAAAGTGCCATGACATTTATAAATTGCAAGAAATAGTCCAAGCTGATCACCAGTTATACACTGTACAATGGTACAATCATTTATGCCTGCCAGCCTCGACCTACGATGACGCGGATCACCTCAATCCCCACCCAAGCCCTGGTCAGCTCTTGCCTTGCGTTGGCCCTGCCTCTTACTGCTTGACGGAACCCCAAGAACGTGTAAGAGAAGGAGGGTGCGAGTTGGATGTGACTGAATGGCTGGGCCACTGTGTAACTGGCAAGTCAAGTTCTAGTTTCAGAGTTACATGCACGCTACGCCAACAGGACCAGGTACAGAAATACAGCTTGTGTTTTCAGAGTCTTTTTTGACCCTTGTAGGTGCAAATACAGGACTGCTTGCTGAAGTCTTCCCACGGCTGATCATGAGCAAGACCTGAATCACATTGCAAGTCTATGGCTCAGATACTGTTCAGCTAAGCCATAATGTAATTTGGCTGTGGCTTACTATGCTGCATGACCCCAGTCATTGTGGTTTTCTGTAAACCACAATTTATGTCTTGGTATAGGACTCATTCAATAAACCATAGATAAACAAGCTGAGACTTACCCTAATGTACGAACTTAGTCTCAAGTGGTTACATTTTTAAAATCTTGGTACCTCAATTCAAATTGAAAGATGGGATTACTATTTGAAAGAAATCCTTCACAGCTACCAGTGACCATCTCGGAAGCATTATAGGTAGTCCTCATTTAGCAACCACAATTGACACCAGCAATTTGGTCATTAAGCAAAGTGGTTGCTAAGTGAAAATCCCATGACCATGATTGTGCTTACAATTTTACTTCAGTTTTCCTTTGCTTCTTGCTACTTCCTTCAACTGAACTTGGTTCTTTCTCTTTCAGGTCATCTTTGTATGAGATAAATAAGCAAATGAATATAAGAGCAGAGAGATGTTGCAAAGGTTGTAAATGTGAGGACTGGCCACTAAGTTGCTTTTTTAGCACCATCGTAACTTCAAATGGTCACTAAATGAGGCAGTCGCTAAGTGAGGACTATCTGTATTCACCTTTCATTCAAGAAGAAAGTGGTGTCTTTTAAGCTGGCCCATGCTGAAATCATAATTGATTTGGGGTGTAGAGTCCTGCCAGAAGGGCAACTATCTCACCATCAAGGCCTTTTTGTTTAATTTTTCTCTCTGGACCTGAACTGCCCTACTGATCACAGGAAGTTGCCCTGTCTTCTCACTCTCATTTCATCTTCACAAGTTAGGGAGAGCTGATGAGAGTTGACAGGCAGCTACAGAAAGTAACTGCTGTAATAAGATCAGGGTGCCATGAAAACATTGCTAACCACGCTGCTAATTGTGTCAATGCCCAAGAATGCCAGAGCTAGGCATTAACCCCAGGCTACAACACATGCAACATCTTAAAAGAACACTGCGCTATTAGTCTGCAATTCACCAGCCAATAACCATTTCTTTAATTAGCTCAGAACTTCCTTATGCAAGTCTGCTGTTTATTTTCATCTTGGCTCTGCATATTTACTACCATGAGATCTATTAAAATGTAGCCAGGCAGCTAACAGTAAATGCCTTATTTTGATCTATCCATACTCTAGCACAGTGTTTCTCAACTCAGCAACTTTAAGATGTGTGTATTTCAACCCCCAGAATCCCCCAGCCAGCATTCTGGGAGTTGAAGTCCACATATCTGAAAGTTGCTGAGGTTGAGAAACACTGGTCTAGCAGGTACCCAACATTTATTTTTCACATGCACATATGTGGGAAGTCTCAGAATACTTATACTCTTCCTGTCTCTTGCTAAGAATTTACAAAGCACTTTAGATTGTAGAAGACAGGCTTTACTTTTTTGGAATTTAAGAACGTATACAGCCTTTTGTGTTTTACATGATGTTTAAACATACAGTGGTGCCTCGGTTCACGAACGCTTCTGTTCACGAACAATTCAGTTCACGAACAGCTCCAGTCGCAAAATTTTGCCTCCTTTTGCGAACTCCGCATCGGGTTACGAACAGGATCCGCGGCCATTTTCCCTGCCATGACACGTGGTCGGGGCTTCCTGTAGGGAGGGGGACTCTCCCTCCAAACAATAACCGCCTCCCCACCCGCCTTCCTGTCCTCCACGCCAGAAGTCACCTCGAGCAAGGTTAGTGCTCTCTCTCTTCGTACTGTATTTTGTGTCATATTTTTGTGGTTTAAAAAAAACAACAACATATGGTTCAGAACGGATTAACCATATTTACATTGAACCTTATGGGAAAATTTGATTTGGGTCGCGAACAAAAATCGGTTGGCGACCAAATTCGGAGGGGTCAGAATGGATTAACTGTATTTACATTGAACCTTATGGGAAAATTTAATTCGGTTCACGACCAATTCGGTTCACGACCAGAGTCACGGAACGAATTAAGTTCGTGAACCGAGGTACCACTGTATAATGAATATAGCATTTGTGGGGGAAGAGATTGTTTCGAACATTGTCATTTCCCATTTTCTCCCTATGTGCTGGAAGGGGATTTCTTCCTGGATTGAAGTAGGAGATCTTTAGATAGAACCAAATTCTGTTAGGCACCCAGAGCAATGCAATGGCAGGCTGTAAACAAATGGCAGTTATTTTAATCTTTTAAGCCTTAATGTAGGATTCAGGTATTAAAATGCTCTTCTGAAGTCAGAGAGCTACTGTTAAGATGCTGAACTGGGGAGATCCAGATTCTAGTCTACTCTGAGACATGGGAGACTTTTGGCCATACTTTTATTTTAGCCCAGCCTACAGAGCTGCGGTTATGGGGAAAACCTGGAGGAGGGAGTGCTATATATGTCACCTTGAAAAGGAAGACAGACAGACAGATAGATCATAATAAAGACTAACATTTAAAAGCAAGAATTGGAAAAAAACTAACGTTTTAACCCTGCTATTTGCATGAAGCTGTGTCAAGACCTCCAAATACAATCTAAGAAAATTATGGCCACTCAAAAGCTATCCATGGTTCATACATCTAATCCCCATCTCTTAGGGCAATCAGTTAGTACAAGCTAACTCATGCATTACCAAAGCGCAGAAAAGGAATGCTTTATTAAAGCAGATACAGATCTGCACATGCCAACTTCTACTCATAGATACAGATATAGGCAAATTTAGAAGTTGGTGTAAAAGGAAAATCTCAGCATAATTAGGAAAACCGTGCCTACTCTATCTATTGCAGCTAACCACAGATGTGCAACCTCAAGATTTTGACTCCTCCCAATAGTTCCTTATCTTTAAATCACTTGAAGCCAAACAGTTCAAAGGTATACTCAACACATGTTAAAATCTGGTTGTCTATTTTATAATCTGATGATTGTACTATTCAACGCATCATGAGAACCCAGGCAGAATTAATTCAGTAACCAAGGTAAGCCCTGTTGTATAAATTCAGCCAGCGAGACACCTGCTCTCTTCAGTGTAGGACACATGGCTATCTTGCACATGCTACAACTTTAAAGGAGGTATAATTTTGGAAGTTTCTCTTTGTGTCAGCCTTTATGCCAGCCTCGGCAATACATCCAAATTTTCCAGACACAAGCTCCATTTTCAGAGCCTTGCTTAGAGCAGAAGCTCAGAGTAATAACATGCTTAGGTTAGATGCCGATTAAAAACAAGATAGAAATCATATATACGAAAAAGACCTGTCTCCTGAAGAACACAGAATGCAAGCCCTATATGCATATGTTTACTCCAGAGTTTAAATCCTAGGCTTTTTCAAATCAATGGAAATTTGGCCATTGTTTCCCATACTCAAGATCAAGCAGATGGTCCCCAACGTTTACATAATGGCTCTATCAAAGTGGAGAACTGCTGGTTCCCACCTATCAGCCCTTACATTTTGCTATTCAAGGGTTTCAGTTCATGAGTTGCAATTAGAGTAAACTTGTCTTTTATATTAATATGCATCTTCTTCCCCGGAGAAGAGACAACTCCTTTACTTGACCTTTTACCACCTAGAAATAGCCAGGAAGAAATACATTTGCCTAAGAAGAAACAGTTTTTCCTCCTTTGCTCAGCCATGCACATAAATGAGTCTTATAACTGAGTGCATTCCACTGGAAGAGAATTAGTAATAGAGTACTGGGAATTTATGCCAAGAATTTGCTAGACCAGTATATCTATTGTATTCATACCACAAGTATGGTGATATCCTTGAGTCAAGGGTAAGTCAAGAGGAGGATAATTCATGAATTGTTACGTACTTCAAAGGGGAAGGGGAAGTTGTGAAATTAATGAACTACAGCACCCCATTACAAAAGCTAAGGCACATTTGCTTATACAGCACATTTTAGTACACAGCTCTTCAGTCATCAGCAAAAATATTTCCTTTGAAGAATGGAATTATATTTCTTTCCTATCAATGGATCATAAACAAATCTGAGTGTATGAGCATTAAGCATGCTCTTGGGGGATGATGTTTTCATTAAAGCCCACCAGTTTCTAGAACATCAAGTCCAATATTAATTTTACATTTCAATATTTCTAGTGTTCAAAACAGCACATTCACTAATTATGATCATTGGCATGACATCAATACTTTAAATCACTATTCTCCACATATTTCAGAGACACAGGGAAAATGAGTTGAGAACATTTGTCTATAAAGTTTAACAAGCAGAACCAGGATTCAAACCAAACTCTTTTGAACTCCTAACTTCACTCTTGGTTGATACTGTATGCTGTTTTTAATTGTTCTTTATTAAATTTTGGAAAATTCCTTTGGAAGAGATTCATTTCTAAGACATAGCGTGTAATAAGATATATCAAATCATACAATAATGTCAGTCTCGGTTCAGAGTGCGTTAAAGTATGGAGACAACATTGGTCATGCTTGCGGATGACCTCTGGAAGGCTTGGGACAGAGGTGGTGTGACCATCCTGGCCCTCCTGGATCTCTCAGCAGTTTTTGAGTCCATTGACTATGGTATCCTGCTTTGCAGTGGTTCTCCTTTCTCCAAAGCTGGTTCCAGTGGGTGTTGGTAGGTGGGAGCCTAGGTCTCTCAGTGTCATGTTCAGCCCAAAGAACTCCACGAGACAGTACAGATACAGTTCTGTTGCGTTTATTAGCTTCCACCTCAAAGACAGAAATCTCTCCAGACTGAATCTAAATCTAGCAAGCCAAAACACTGTGAATTCCTTAGGGTGGTGCCAGTCTCATCTTCTTAACCTTCCCATGCTCCTGTTGGGGGCTAAGGGAATGCTTACCTCCCCAAGCGTGGCCTTCATCAAACCATTCCATCACACTCAGGGCTTGGGTCTCTCATTGCTCCTTTTTAACATCTACATGAAGAGGGGTGAGGTATCATCAGTATGCTGGTGATATCCAGCATATATCTTTACCCCTGGCTGGGCAGGTGATGCCATGTTGCTGCTGACCCAATGACTGGAGGCTGTGAGGGTTTGAATGGGGCGGAACCAGCTCCCACTCAATCTCAGCAACACAGAATGGCTCTGGGTTTTTGGCTCCCCTGGGTCTAGTGATGGGTTAGCTTTGATTCTCAGTAGGGTAGTGCTTCCCCAGATAGAGTTGGTGTGCAATCTGGAGATCCTCCTGGACTCAAGGAGCAGGTGGCAGCCATGGTTAAGGGGGCCTTTGCACAGATACATCTTGTGTGCCAACTGCACCCATTACTAGACTAGGGGAGGGGGCTTGCTCAGTCACTCATGTCTTGGTCATGGACTATTACAATGCGCTCTACATGGGGTTGCCTTCAAACAACAGCCGGAAGTTACAGCTGGTCCAGAATGCAGTATCTTGTGCAGTGCTGGACGCTCCTTGGTTTGACCATGTTATACTGCTGCTGCACGAGCTGCACAGGCTCCCAGTTTCTTTCTGGGTGCCATTCATTCTGGGTGCTTATTATTACCTTTAAAGCCCTACCTCACATGTAGCCAGGTTATTTTCAGGACTGCCTCTTCCTGAGGATATCTGCTGGCCTAACCAGATTGGGCCTGCTCTAGGTCCCTTCCCTTAAATGCTGCCATCCAGTGGGACCTAGCAGTCTCTGCCCTGTGGAAAACCCTTCTCTCAGGATCTGGCAGGCCCCCACCCTTTTAGACTTCCAGGAAGCTGTAAAGGGTTGGCTTTTCCCCAGGTGCTGGGATAGAGTGAGGTTGGAGCCTGAGAGTTGTACGATCTGATGGATTGGTGATTGTGGGTCAGCTGCCTGGTTTTCTAGTTTTATTATTGTTGCAAGCTGGCTGGAGTTACATTCTACAAGATGGGCGGCCGTATACATCTTTTAAATAAATAAATAATCTTGTACCTGGGCTTTACTACTTCATACTAGATGGAGGAATTGTAAAGGAATCTTCTACCGTATAGATAATTAACAAGTCTGCAAGGAAACAGTCCAGATACTTTATAATTTAAACAGCTGTCCATGGAAATAGTCTCTAATAAGCTTGGATGTCACTGGCGGCTGACAGTTCCTATTTGGCAAGATCAGGGTGGTGGACTCTCCTGTACCCCACCCCACCTGTTTAGGGCATAGGCATTATTCTTCCACTGCAACTACATATTTGCCAGTTCACTAATTCTAGCTACCAAAAGGCTTAATTATAAGAGTTTGTATAGGTAAGTATGCATCAAAGCACAAATCGTTTTGCTTCAGGAAAAACTCTGTTATGACATTGCATTCCTAACAGAAAATATTTACAGCTTACTTCTCAAGATTGTACAACTGGGGCCTCCCTTCTTCATCCTGGAATTTAAGGTGACATTTCTTCTTTGCTTTGTTTATAACATCCAAGACAGATCAATACAATTTTTCTGATCCTAAGTATTCTTGAATGATTACAAGAATAATCCATTGCTACAGGTTCCTGAAATGTTAACATATTCAAACTTCTGCTAAATTTATTGAAAAACTTTTGTCAAGTTTTGTCAAACTTTGGACAAATCTTCCCAGCAGTTTGACAGAGACAAAGACCTAACACACCCTCAAATTATATGGTATTTGTCATCATGACACATAATGCTGGCTGTCCCACTATATCTGGAGGACACCAGGAAAAGCTAGTCCATGGCATCCTGACACATGATTTGGGATCCCTTCCCTTTAGAGATGCCAGCAAGGACCCCCGGTTCTGTAGACTCTGTTATGCCAACTAGTGGAGGACAGCAGCATAAGGAACATGCAGTAAGGCCTTAAGAATAATATACACTGGTGGTTTCTAGGCTGGGAAACAACATGAAGTTTAGCAGCAAGCATGATCTTTGTTAGTCTAGAAGGCAAGCATGGCTATGCATTTCTCACTAGGCTGACTGCAATGATGCCAAAAAATGCTTGGTTCCACCTGTGAATCAGTCTAATGATGCAAGGTTTCTCTTGGCCAGTACATGGATCTCAGAATTAAGGCAACATGCTCTGTCAAGTATACAGCAATTGATGGATGATGTTCTTTATCACTAATTTACAATCCTCTGTTGATGGTTCCAGCAGTCACAGGTGAAAGTTAATTATACACTGTGTTATGTTAAGGTTGATTTTTATCTCCTCTCCTTTGTTTTATGTTACTGGAACCAAGCAAGGGAGTGAAACTGTATTCAATTTGCTTGTGTGTTTCTCATAGGTATGCAATTAACAACCACAAGGCCAAAATGTTAGGCAAGATCCCAAATTCAAGTTCCTCCTTGGCCATGGATGCTCACTTGGTGACTCTGGACCAGCTCCCAGCCCAACCTATCACACAGAGTTGTTGTGGGGAGGATGAAGTGCTAGGTACACTCCCCCAAGCTGCTGGAGGAAAAGCAGGATATACACTAGATTGCCACACAACCTGTATCCTTCACTATAAATGCAGAACATCTGAGATATATAAACTGATAAATCATGGTATATTACATCTCCAAAGGATAGGATGCTTGCTATTGCCCTAAGACAGTAACCTATATTGTAATCTCTACCTTACTGATCAATTTCTGCTGGGTTGGAAGTTCAGAGTATAAATGAAAATTCAGTGGCAATACAATGTCCTTAGATGATGTTACTAGGAATTGAATTTAGAAGTCAAGTATCATCAGTGTGTGGATGACACCCAACTGTACATCTTAACCCCGAGCTGCACAGGTGAAGCAGACTATGTAGTAACCTGAACAGACTCCGGATGTAGTCTGGATAGGAAGGAACTGATTTCGGCTCAGTTCTGACAAAAGAGAATAGCTGTGGCTGTTTGGGCCCCCTGGGTTAGGGACATTTTCATCATTGGTCTTGAAGGGGGTTGTACTTCCCCATTCAAGACTAGTGCACAACTTGGGTGGTCCTCTTGGACTTGTAGCCCCCGCTTGATGAGTAGGTAGCAACTGTGGCCAGGAAGGCCTTTGCACAGGTTCATCAACTGTGTGCCAGTTTCACTCTTTCCTCATCCAGAAACTCACTCACGTGCTGGTCACCTCAGAACTGGACTACTGCAATGCACTCTACATAGAGCTGCACTTGAAGACCATCCGGAAGCTACAGCTGTTCCAAAATGCAGTGATGGAAACAATATTGGGCCCATCTCGTTATGCCTGTGTATCATTGCTACTATGCAAGCTGCATTGGCTGCCAATTGGCTTCTGGATGCAAATTCAAGGTGCTGGTCATCACCTATTAAGCCCTTTGTGGCATAGGGCCTAGTTATCTGCAGGATTTCTGTCTCCAATCATTTCTGCCCACCTAGTACATTCAGGCAGAGGCACTGCAGGTCCCCTCAATTAAATGCTACCATCTTGTGGAACTAAGTGCTCCTGTCCTCTGGAACAGCATCTCCCCAGAGATACATATAGCACCCACTCTCCTGAGGTTCCAGAATTCCCTTAAAATCTGGCTGTATGCCCAGGCCTGGGGCTAGTGTGCCTGATTTTTATGGCTGTTTTTTGTCCAGGTTGTCATATTTTGCTTCTATGTTTTTAACTGTTTTAATTGTATATTTTGATATGTTGCACGCTGCACAGAGTCTTTTGGATTGGACAGCCATAATAAATTTAATAATTTCCTCTGAATTTCAGGTTCTATTAATACTTAGACACAAGAGAAATTATGTTCACCTATCTAGGCAATCCAATGACTTTTTAAAAATCATGATTTTAAGCCAAAATGTTTCGATTCACACACCTTTGAGCCCTAATATGGTTTTCATTTATTTAAGCTATTTAAAGAATTTATACAGCCTCCAGACTCAAATGCTGTGACTCCGGTTGGTGCACAATAAAACAAAAAAGAGAAAACAAACTAATCCCAGTTAAAATCCAGAGGAAAAAGCCAGGTTTTTAAATGTCTTTCTGAAAGCCAATAGGGTCAACTGTATGCCAGGGGTGGGATCATTCCAAACAGCAGTCCCATTAGATGGCATTGTTTCAAAGAAGGGACCCAAAGCATGCCCACTGTATTAGTGTGTGTAGGATGGAAAGATATAGTGCAGAGAGGTGGTCCCATAAACAACCTGGCCCTGTGCCATGTAGGGCTTCATAGGTAATAACCAGCCCCTTGAATTGCACCCAGACGATTGAACTGTAGGGAGCTGATGCACCTTGCAAAGTAGTGATGTTACATGGGTGTATGAGGTGTATCCATTACTACCCCCACCACTCCATTCTGGACTGTTGGAGTTTTGGGGCAGCCTTAAAGGATAGCCCCACATAGACCCCATTGCAGTAGTCCAGTCAGGAGCAGTGAGCAGGGCCTCCCAATCCAGGAATGGGAGCGACTGATGCACAAGACAAAATTGTACAATGACACTCCTGGTCACGGCTGTCACCTGCTCTTCGAGCAGGAACTGTGAGTCTAGGAGGATGACCAAACTGTACACTATTTCTGAGTAGGGGAATACTACCCTGAGCAGAACCAAGAATGGACAACTTGGCCTTAGTAAGGTTGAGTCAAAGCCTCTTCTTCCCCAACCAAACCCCTATGATCTCCAGACACTAGGCCAGAACTTTGACAGTCTCACCTGTTCGGCCGGGGCAGAGATATACAACTAAACATTATCAGTGTACTGATAATACTGTGCACCATGTTGATGAATGACCTTCCCCAGCAGTTTCATGTACATGTTTAAAAGAAGTGGGGAGAGGGTACCGTCCTGATGCACCCTGCAAAGGAGAGGTCTAGGGCTGGACCACTCCCTCCCCCAACACCAACCAGAACTGGCCTTGGAGGAAAACCATCACAACACGGTGGCTTCCAACTCCCTGAGCTGATCCAAAAGGATATCATGGTTAAAGGTATTGAAGAACATTGAACTCCAGGACAGATACATTAAAGTCATTAACTTGTGTGGTTAACACAATGTATAAGGCAAACTCAAGAGTAAACAATCTGGTATTTCCAAATTATTTAGGGATTCTAAATTAGAGAATTTAGTCCCCATAAGCTCTAGGCAGTACAACCAAGACATAGGATTGTAGAAATTATAGCCAAACAGTTTGATTAGAAGGCACTTGAGGGATAGGTAACTCAATTTGAGATTGGCACTAGCCATGCATCCCATCGCTTCAAGAAATTCCCATGGATTTACATGCATACAGACTTTCAAGTTATCGATAATCAACCTTCCCCAAACCTGGCACCCTCAAGAAGTTGTGGTCTCATATCTGGAGGGTATCATGTTGGGGAAGACTACATTATGAGAAACCTTGCTGAAACCAGCTTTCTGATAATCCCTCCTGCTGGCTGTATCTCAGCTGTACAGAGCAGGCTAAGCTGGTTATCCTCTATCGATCTATTTGCTGCTACACCCCCTTGCTGGAACCAAAAAGATGACTCAACATTTACACGACTGAAAGAATGCAGCAAGTCCTTAAGATCTTGCACAGCCATCGTGAGGGGCTAGTTGATTAAAGAGACTACTGTACCACTGTCTTCAAGTTTCCTCAAAAGTAACTAATAAAACTGTACCATCACATTTCACATCTGCATCGTATTCCTTGATCCTACATTACTCCCAAATTCAGTAGTCTGATTAAGACCTTTTTAACCAGAGTTAAACATTACATCTGCACACATACAGCCATTCTTCTGCTTACAAAGCAGTTTCTAGATCTTTCTGGACATGTAGCCCAAGAGAAAATTCCATCTTTTGTATCAGAGGTCACCAAAGCGTTGTTGATAATTATTTTCCTTGACACGTAGCAGCCAACTCTACACATCAAACAGGCTGAGTGAACAGCAAGCATTTTAGCTAATCAAGGTTATACAGAACAGTAGGACACCTACCATGTGGCCATCTACTTTAGATTTTATTTCATCAACAGAAGCCACAACTCAGCTTGACTCCTACATCCTTCAGTCTTTACTACACCTGTAAGGAAAGAGTCAGCTGTCCCTCATTTTTGCTTCAATACAGCCAAGAACCCATTATGTGACCGGGCAATTATTTAGCTCCCTTTTCTAGCTTCAACTAAGCTTTTGCAGGATGTCTACATACAGCTGGAGACAATTTTCCTTTCAAGACAACAACAGCTTTCCCTGCAGCCAGCATCAACACACATTAGGGTATACGCTACAGTTTCCATGTTAGAGGCTTCATAAATCTACCAAAGCCAGCAAGGATAAGTTTTTTTTTCCTGGTATGAAGGTAACTTGGTGTGAACCCAGCTCTGGAAGGCAAACCCCCTTTCTCTGTGAGCAAGAATGGGTCTGCTGTTCACAATTAATCCTGTAATCCCCAGATAAATAATCCTTGTTTCCACCTTCACTGGGGAACAAGAAGACATCTTCCTGAAACCATAAACCAGTGTTTCTCAACCTTGGCAGCTTGAAGATGTGTGGACTTCAACTCCCAGAATTCCCCTGCTGGCTGGGGAATTCTGGGAGTTGAAGTCCACACATCTTCAAGCTGCCAAGGTTGAGAAACACTGCATAGACTACGTATTATTTCACATAGCTTTGTCAGAGTGTTGTTTTTTTAAACACCAAAGACAGTTGTTTCCAGATGCAGACACTAAATCTGCATTTTATCCCATAAGAAACATTTGTCCTTCCTCATGTAGCATAGAAGGGACTGGGGGTGGGCAGGTTTGAAAGGAACAGGACCCTACAAGACCTTCAGAGGCTTCTCATGTTAACAGCACCGTATCTCGAAAAGCTGAGCCAGACACTCCTAAGATCATCCCCACGTAACTGGTTCACTCATGCCCTAAAGCTGTATTCAGCCACTGCTGTGGGAAGAGCCATATTATTGCACCTTGGGAAGTTCCTATTTGTTTTCACTTGGGCAAGGAAGGGGCTGCAGGAATGTTACACCTGGGAGGAAGTTCTGCTCCAGGCAAAGCCATTATGTTTAGAACATTGTCCAGAGACTCCGAAAGTACCAGGGCTTAATTTAACATTTTTAGAGTGAGTTTACCTCAGCCGATAACGGCTAAAACTAGGGCCAACCAGAGGAAGCATCATCCATTTTTCCCTCTCCAGTTTTGAGGAATTTGCAGTGGCACCTTCTGAGATTTTATTGCAATCTTTATTTAATGACTCTTCCAAGTTTCCTTTCCCTTTTCAGCAACTGCAAGCATGTGCCTGGTTTTTAGGTTGTGCCAATACTTATTTTCTTAAGTCAACCCCCCTTTGAAATCCTGGCCTCTTAGGGTGGTATTTTCCATCCAGCCTTCGCTAAAAGGGTTATCTCCAAGCCAAGTTTCCTATACAAAACACCATATTTACAGCTCGCTCGGTCTCTCTGCGCTTCCATTCATTCTGTTACTTCCCTTTTTCCTACCGTCGCCCTCCAAGGTTGGCAACATTTCTGGATTCCTCGAACAACTCTTAAAGCACTCTCCCGCCCCCCCGCCCCATTTTTTTGGTAACGGATAATTCTCCTAAAAGCGTTTAAAAAAAAATAAGGGGAAAAGAAATCTGTCTCCACAGAGGTTTTATAGCCCGCCTAATCCACACACGACCGCTCGGCCCTCCGCAAGCCAGCTCGGATGGAGAGCAGAAGAGATTCCCTTCTTATTTCGCAAGCCACTCGAGCAAAGCAGCCGCTTTCGGCAAGGCGACCGGCCGGGCGGAATAGATCCAGCGAGCTTCCCTTTGGGTCCGAGGGAGGAAAGAGAGCCGCCTCCGCCCCAGCGAGCGCCACGGAAGACGCTTCCCTCCCAAAGCCGCGACCGGCTCGGCTTCATATCTTGAGCGGTCGCCGTCTCTCTGTCTGTCCGTCTGCTTCCTTCCTTCCCAACCCAACTTGGCGCTTCCAAGCCCGCAACCCAGCACCGCGGCCCCCTTGCAGCTTCGCCCCCGACGCTCTCAAAGACGCGCCGTACTTACTTGCCAACTTACCCGGCTTATCCCCGACCCGCTGGGCGCATGAGGCTTCCACTGGAGCCGGCGAAGGCGCAGCCCCGGCGACTCCGCTTAAATAGACGCAGCCGCACTCCAGCCTTCTGTTTAGTTAGCCACTCACAGCGAGAGAGATGGTTTTAATCAGATGCTGGCAGCTGAGGGCTACCCAGGAATGCGCTGCGATGTTTGCGCTGCCTGCCTCGGCTTCGGGCGACTCCCCCTTACCGTGTCTTGCGCTGCCAATCTTAACTCCTTCCGCGCCGAGGAGGAGGGAGGAATAGCGGCGGCGGCGGCGGCGGCAGCAGCAGGCCGTCGTAGCTTCCCTTACGCTCAGGAACTGCGTTCGCACGACGCGCGAAGCTCTCCTGAGGCAATAATTCGAGTCAGCGCGCCCCTTGAACATCCACGCTGGCAGGGTTCGCCCGGCACGCAGCCTGCGTTCAGACAACACGCTCGATTGCGGCTGGTAGACCTTCGCTAACTAAATAAAATAATCCCGTGACTGATTTCCTCTCCTTACTAGCTTTGCATAATACCTTGACCCGTAAACTAGCCATAAGCCCCCTAGGCTGGGTTTGCACAGTGGGCTAGGTTGCCCTCCTCACATTCAAAAACAAATGGAAGGTTAACACAAGGTTAATGCTAACCAAGTTTAGCATGTTGTGTGAATGCAACTCTTGCTCTTTAACTGATTTGGTGTGCCAGCAAATAAATGAACCAACCACATTCCAGCCAAGCATGTTCTGAATTAATTGCTTGTTTTAATTACTTGTACAGGTATTCCCCAGTTTAAGAACAAGTTCCGTTCCCAAGGTCTGTCCTTAAGTCGAATTTGTATGTAAGCCGGAACAGTATTATTGTATAATACTATATAAGTAGTAATTTATTTATTTGTTTTTCAAATTTATACATGCCACCCATCTCACTGTATAAGTATTGTGTAGTGAACCTGAACCATTGTGTATATAACTCGAATTTTTATTTGTGCATTTAACTTGAATAACTACAATAGGCTCCGTTCTTAACTATGGGTTGTCTGTAACTCAGGCGTTCTTAACAGGGGGACTAACTGTATCTGGGAACCTAGGCAATTGATTTGAGTCGACAGTGGTGTGTTGGCTGAGGTTAGCCACGTACTTGCCAACTGTATTTTACCCTCCAAAGCTGGAGAGCCCAGCCAGAGACTGAAGAAGGCAAGCGAGTGACAGGATTCACAGAGGCTCAAAGGTAGTTGGGGAATTTGTGGCAGGGCATACCGTGCAACCAACCGGTGCAACTGTTTTATGCTTCAATGGGTAATGTGAATCCAGCCAATTGAGTAAATTCTGAGTAAGTAAATTGTGGGTTAGAGTAGTGCAGGAAGGTAGGGGAATGCTTTATTTTTATATCTGAAAGCAATGAACGGAACAGATTTGGCCTCCCTCATTTAAAAAATTCTATAGATGCAATGAAGAAAAGTAGAGTGGACTTTTGTGCAATATGGGCCATGCATTCTAGATTGGGACTTCCATTCTCCTCCTCCTGCTCCTCCTCCTGATTGTCATCGTTGCAATTTTTGATATCTCAGCATGCCCATTATTATTATTAATAGATTTTTATTCGATTCGATTCGATTCGATTCCATATATATATATATGTATATGTATGTATGTGTGTACATATATATATATATATTTATATATGTAACTCAAAGTGGCGAACATACCTAATACTCTGGCCTCCTATTTTCCCCACAACAACCACCCTGTGAGGTGGGTTGGGCTGAGAGAGAGTGACGGGCTCAAAGTTACTCATCTGGCTTCATGCGTAAGGGAGGCCTAGAACTCAGAGTCTCCTGCTTTCTAGGCCAGTACCTTCACCACTACACCACAATGGCTTTCCATTGGATCCAGTGGAACTTAACAGGAATATTGTCAAGCAGGACCATCCACAGGGGAAGTAAAAAAAGTCAAGATGGCAGCTGCACAATCCTGTCCTTTTTTACATACATCAAAGAATGTAAAAAGGAGTGGGGCTTCAGCTGTGTAGTTGTGGTTACCCTTTTGACTTTTCTGAACTCCTCCCCTGTGGACACCTCTGTGGTCAAGTAAGTAAGCTGAGAAAGTCACTGCATGGTGGCCACCAAAGGCAATGCGTCTGGCCCCATCAGCCCTGCCCTCTTCTTGAGTCTTCTCTTCCTCTTCCTCCTTCTCTTCAAATACTTAAGTGATGTTTATCCAGGGCCAGTTCTATTATTGGGCTGGGTGGGGTGTCTGATTCAGGCTACTGGAACAATAGCCCTATGTTAGAGAGCAGATACAGGTTCTAATTTTGGGCTGCTAAGCAAGTCAACAGGTATGGTGGAAAATGTCTGGTTGCTAGCACTGGGCAAGACTAAGTTTCTAATCTGGTCAGGTTCATTGCAAGGAATGAGAGGACCTCCTCTTTTTTGCTAAGAACAGAGTAAATGCGTCTAGGTAGATTAAAGACAATATAAACAGTAAACCATGTATTGCTTTGTTATTCTATACAATCCTTCAAAATGATTCAATAAAATCATTTATTGTCATATACCCAGTATATAGAGACAGAATATATGTATATATTCTGGATGATCACTTTCCATATGAATTAAAGGGAGTTGGATAATTTTGCTCAACTATGATCTATATATGAGAGTATTTGTTGAAAAAAATCTGAAAAACCCAATTTTGCACAATTTGTTATTTCTACCTATTCTTTCTCTTTTAATTACATTTTTAATGTGTGAATGTGTTTTTATTTTTAAGGTTGATCTTTGATTATGAATAAAATTGATATTTAATTTAATAGTGGCTCCATTCAATTTCTGCCACTTGAGCAGTGAGAAATGCTCAGAAGTGCTTCTGTAACCTAGCCCTATCTATGTTTACTCCAGAATACAATAATCATATTTTGTTCAATGATTTAGTCATGATGACTACATATTGCTTCTCCATATAATTTTGTACAAAGTGTAATTCAGAGGATCAGGTGCCTTGTTTATTGGCATCAGTAGATATATTGTTCAATAGTTCAGAGACAATTTCTTAATAAAGAAACATAAAGGACTTGCAGAATGTAATGCATCAATCAATAATATGGTGCCCGCAGATATTTGTTTATATGATTTATATGTTTATATGACCAATTCTCAATAATTCCAATCATCTTACATTTAAAAAGCAAGAAAGACTAAAAGTAAAGATACAGATTATAGCATCTACAAAACAAACTATACATAAGAAAGAAAACATCCTACAGGGACTCAACAATCATCCTACTGCAAGACCTGGAAGAACAGCCAGGTTTTTAGTGACTTTCTGAACATTATTAGGGTGGGAGCCGGATGGGGGAATACTGTTCCAGAGGGCAGGGGCTGTGATGGGGAAGGCACATGTCCCTGGTCCCACAAGACGACTACAGTATGCTCTGCCTGATTGTACCATATGGGCAAACACAATCAGAGATAGGTGGTCCCTCAAACAACCAGGCCCAATGCCATGGAGGGCTTTATAGGTGATAATCTGCACTTTGAATTGTACCCAGAAGCCAGACCACCTTTGTCATTTCTAGCAGCTGGTCTGCAGAACCCACATATATGGATGAAATCTGTTGAAATCACAAAATCTTATGAAAATTCAGAGTTCTCTCTTGAAATCTCCTGAGGCTGAGATAAGAACATCAACATTTCGTGATAACTTGGGAGTTGAAATCTAAAAGAAAAGGAAAAAAAGATAATCCCATGAGATTCCGCCTCTTTAAATTTTTATTTTTCGCAGTTCGTGTTATCATACCACATAAAAATCTCATGGGTCAAGGACAGCACAGACCATCGTAAGAAATGACAACAGCTTCAGTTCTATACCTGTAAGGCTGCTAATTGCTTGACTACCCTGTTTACAGAGCTGGGAATTCTGGGTATTACAGTCTGGGAACACATCTGGGGATTCCATGTTGGAAAAGGCTGACTTACAGGGTTATTATCATGATTATAGTAAGGAACACACATGAAACAAGAACAATACACAACTATTAATTATTACAATTAAGAGTGTTACATCCTCCTCACATTCCTGAGCAGTGAATAGTTTCAAGGGCAGGATGACAAGGCTTAATTTTCTTGGGATGAGGAAATATGCTATGAACAAACAGACCAGAGTTTCTCAACCTCAGCAACTTTAAGATGTGTAGACTTCAACTCCCAGAATTCCCCAGCCAGCATATGCTGGCTGGGGAATTCTGGGAGTTGAAGTCCACTCATCTTAAAGTTGCTGAGGTTGAGAAACACTGATATAGACAGTGGAGCAATAATGGCACTCTTTCAGGGCAAAGATCCCACAGAGAACAATTTCAGCATCTTTCCAAGATTGCATCCTCAGTTCTGGCTAATGCCAGTGAGAACCTCTCTGTTCTCTTTTCTTCTCTCCTCTGCCTCTTCCTTCCAGGTGACCAGCCCTGGACTCACATCTTATCACTGACCCTACCCTGCCATCAGCTGGAGGAGGAGTCAACTTCTTCAGATACAGGTAGGTGAGCCATTCCAAAAATACATCCAACTCTCAGGAATCCTTCCTTTAACGATTAGCTTCTGCTGATGGAATATCAACCAAACTTTCCTGACTGCGTTGAACAAAGCAGGCCTTGACCAAAATCTTCAACCTGAACTCATCTGTTTTACATTACTGGTCTTTAGAATGCTGACATCTCAGGATGGGAATGCCAACATCTCCTATAATTTCAAACATTTTTAAAAGCTCTTTTTTTAAAAGAAAAAACCCCCCTTTATTATGTATTATCTTTAATGTGTGAGGTAACCACCAACCGAAAGGGCTGCCAACTTCTTACTCTGCAGGAAAGCTTACATCTTGGGTACTACTCTTGGGTACTACTACAACTCAGTGTTTTTAAATGAAGTTGATTGGCCGGATTGACCAAAGTCACACCTCCCTCCTTCTTTACACAAAGTATAATTTAGGATTCCCAAGATCAGTTATGATCACGTCCATGAGTTGAGGGTATTTCCAGACTGACTGCCCAATCAGAAGACATTGTGCATTTATTTGGGAACTGCATAATGTAACATGAGTCAATTGTAAGTGGAAGACATTATCTAAATTCACTCCTTTCTTTAGAAGTGGAATAGACAAATTCATGGAGGATGTTGCTATTATTCTCACTGACTAAATGCTTCTCCCATATTACCACTGAGTATGCTATGCTCAGTGTATAACATTGCTGGGATACAACATTTAACACAACTTTTCACTTTCAGGTTCTGCTGGTGGAATTCTGAAATCTTCTTGGTTAGCCATTGTGGGGAGCAAAATGTTTGATTAAATGGGACATTCTCCAATTCTGTCCAGCTTTTTTGGTCTTAATATAAATAATCTGTATATATCGTCATCTTATCCTTCATGTAAGCATTAAATTATACATTGAATTTCTGTACATAACTCCATTTCACATACCAATCATATTTTAGACCATGGTTTTGTGATATACAGTAGTTACCTTTATTCACATGCAAGGAGGCAAAGTGGTATGTTTAACTGTCTTGTCTTTCATTGTCCAGACCTCTCTCCAGTAGCCTGTCACCTTCTGGGCTTCCTACATTTCCATTAATTCCTAGAGAAAGACCTCATGGGGCCTTTTCAATGGCCATGCTACTGTCAGCGTTAAGGGGATGGGAGAAATTGTTGAAGACTTTCTCCTTCACCTCAAGAAACCATCCACCCAGTTTCTCTGCCCAAATTTGGTGGAGAACATCATAATGGCTATTTCTGCTCCACTTTGCTTCAAATATAGTCCTCCCAGCCACAATGTTATAATTCAGCTGGGAAGGTAAAATGCATAAAGGAGTCAGAAACTTGAGATAGTTCACAACAGGTAAAAATATCTATACGTAAAATGCAATTATAATTAAAATAAACTAATATTGGGAGAAGAAAAACAGCAATAATGTTACGCCAGATAAAATAAACTATACATTTCTGTATTAACATTAATTGGTGTAATATTTTCACCCATTAAAACATTTTGTAATCATTTTTTATATATATAATTTTTACTAAAGAAGTTTTTCCACAAAGTAAAAACAATACAAATTTGAAATTAAAGATAAGAGATATAGAGAAAAGTAATAGAAAAGTGAAAAAGAAATAAAAAGAGATAGAAAAGAAGGAAAAAGAAAAAATAATAAGGAAGTGGCTTCCAATTTCTGAACAGCAGTTAAAAGTACATTTATATTTTACCCTCTCTTTTAAGGTTACATCAAAGTTTCCTTCTTTCCATAATCTACCCTTTCTAATAATCAAATCCATAAATCATCAGTTCATCCTTTTTCTTTTTTCCATAAGGGGTTTCCAATGACTAATAAATGTAGTAATTGATATTTCTCTAAGCAAACACGTTTATTTTGCCATCTATAAAATATTTTGCAATCATGAATTGGTATCTTTTGTCCACTGTGGACAATCAGTATGGCTCCCTAGAGACTTGCTGATCCACCTGACATGGATCTACAGTGAGGACATTGGGATGTCATTCGAACTGGAGAAGTGTGGCTGGATGGTAGTAAAGAGAGGGAAGGTAGTTAAGACTGATGGGGTGGAACTGCCAGCGGGCCACATAGCAGACATACAGACCAGCTACAAGTACCTTGGTATCCCACAGTCACATGGGAACCATGAGGAGGAGGCAAGGAGGACAGCAACATCCAAATACTATCAAAGGATAAAGCAGGTCCTGAAGAGCCAGCTCTATGGGAAGAACGAGATCCATGCCATCAACACATATGGCCTGCCAGTCATCAGATACCATGCTGGTATAGTGAGCTGGCCAGAGGAGGACATGGAGGCTGCCAATGTGAAAACCCAGAAGCTCTTTACAATGCATGGAGGTTTCTGCCCCAAGTTCAACACCCAGAGACTGTACACCAGCCAGAAAGAGGGTGGATGGGGTCTGATGAGTGTCCAAGCCACTGTCCTGGATGAAACCCAGAGCATCCAGGAGTACATCTGTAAGATGGCACCCAAAGATGAGCTGATGTGAGAGCTAGAGCGAAAGGGGTTAAGCACCTACTCTTATCCCCAGAGCAGAGAGGAAGAGATAAGAGAATGAGACTGGCACCTCCCTAAGGAATGCAGGATGTTTGTGGGGTGACCCTGGGAATTGCTATCACTCTGAGAAGATTTCTGTAACGGGAGTGAAGCCAATAAACCTTGCTGGATTGAATTTGTACTGTCTCCTGGAGTTTCATGGGCTAATCCTGACAGCTGCTGAGAGAATGCCTGAGGCAGCAGCAGACATGAGAAGAAGTTCAAGCAGAGGAAGTGCCATGGCAAGACAAGACCGTGCATGGGATGTACCATTGACGGAGCTGAGGTGGCTGACATTGGGCATCCTACCAGTGGCTGGAAAGGGCTAGACTAAAAGAGCACTGAGGCACTGATCATAGCAGCACAAGTACAGGCACTAAGCACCAGATCCATAGAAGCAGGGGTCTACCACACTAGTCAGGTACAGAGAGGCCTCAAAGACAGTCCAACTCATAGTGGCAGGGTGTAAGATACAGGCAGGAACAGCATATACTGAATGGCACAACCAAGTAGCTGGCATTGTGTACAGGAACATCTGAATAGCGTATGGGCTAGACCCTCCCGAGTCCAGATGGGAGATTCCACAGAAAGTTGTGGAGAATAACAGGGCTAAGATCCTGTGGGACTTCCAGATCCAGATGGACAGGCAGGTACTGGCCAATCAACCAGACATTGTGGTAGTAGACAAGGACCAGAAGACAGCGGTGGTGATAGATATAGTGGTGCCAAGTGACATCAACATCAGGAAGAAGGAGTATGAGAAGCTGGAGAAGTATCAGGGCCTGAAGGAGGAACTAGAGAAGATGTGGAAAGTAAAGGCCAAAGTGGTCCCAGTGATGATAGGAGGACTTGGGGCTATAACTCTTAAGCTGGGAGAGTCGCTCCAACAGATCCCAGGAACAACATCAGAGCTCTCTGTGCAGAAGAGTGCAGTGCTAGGAACAGGTAAGATACTGCGTAGAACCCTCAAACTCCCAGGCCTCTGGTAGAGGACCTGAGATTGAGGAAGACACATACCACCCATAGGAGTGAAAGGGGATTTTTTTTTTTTTTTTATCACAGAATCAGGCAAAAGTTTTCTCTGACCTGTGAGAAAAAAATCCTTAAATCAAATTTCACTAAATCCAATCCTTTTCATCCACTGGTTTTAGGTTTTCAGATTTAGAATTACACATTCCCTGTGCAGTATTTGTTGTTTAGTCGTTAAGTCGTGTCCGACTCTTCGTGACCCCATGAACCATATTGCGCCAGGCCTTCCTGTCTTTCACTGCCTCCCTGAGTTTGCTCAATTTCATGCTCATTGCTTCAGTGATGCTATCTAGCCATCTCATCCTCTGCCGTCCTCTTCTCCTTTTGCCTTCCATCTTTCCCAGCATCAGGGTCTTTTCCAAAGAGTCCTCTCTTCGCATTAGGTGACCAAAGTATCTGAGCTTGAGCTTCATTATCAATCCTTCCAATGAGCAATCAGAGTTGATTTCCTTTAAGATTGACTGGTTTGACCTCCTAGCAGTCCAGGGGACTCTTAAGAGTCTTCTCCAGCACCACAGTTCAAAGGCATCAATTCTTCGGCGTTCAGCCTTCTTTATGGTCCAGCTCTCACAGCCATACATTACTACTGGAAAAACCATAGCTTTGACTATGCGGATCTTTGTCGGCAAGGTGACGTCTCTGCTTTTTAATATGCTATCTAGGTTTGCCATAGCTTTCCTCCCAAGGAGCAAGCGTCTTTTAATTTCATGGCTGCAGTCTCCGTCTGCGGTGATCTTGGAGCCCAAATAAATGAAGTCTGTTACTGCTTCCATTTCTACCCCTTCTATTTGCCAGGGATTGATGGGTCCAGATGCCATGATCTTAGTTTTTTTAATGTTGAGTTTCAAGCCAGCTTTCGCACTCTCCTCTTTCACCCTCATCAAGAGGCTCTTTAGTTCTTCTTCACTTTCTGCCATTAGGGTGGTATCGTCTGCATATCTGAGGTTATTGATGTTTCTCCCTGCAATCTTAATTCCGGCTTGTGATTCTTCCAGCCTGGCATTTCTCATGATGTACTCTGCATATAGGTTAAATAAGCAGGGGGACAGTATACAGCCTTGTCGTACTCCTTTCCCTATTTTGAACCAATCGGTTGTTCCATGACCGGTTCTAACTGTTGCTTCTTGGCCCGCATACAGATTTCTCAGGAGACAGGTAAGGTGGTCTGGTATCCCCATCTCTTTAAGAATTTGCCACAGTTTGTTGTGATCCACACAATCAAAGGCTTTTGCATAGTCAATGAAGCAGAAGTAGATGCTTTTCTGGAACTCTCGTGCTTTCTCCATGATCCAGCGAATGTTGGCAATTTGATCTCTAGTTCCTCTGCCTCTTCGAAACCCAGCTTGTACATCCGGTAGTTCTCGGTTCACGTACTGCTGAAGCCTAGCTTGTAGGATTTTGAGCATAACCTTGCTAGCATGTGAAATGAGTGCAATTGTGCGATAGTTTGAGCATTCTTTGGCATTGCCCTTCTTTGGAATTGGAACGTAAACTGACCTTTTCCAATCCCGTGGCCACTGTTGCGTTTTCCAAACTTGCTGGCATATTGAGTGCAGCACTTTAACAGCATCGTCTTTTAGTATTTTAAATAACTCAGCTGGAATACTGTCATCTCCACTAGCTTTGTTGTTAGCAATGCTTCCTAAGGCCCACTTGACTTCACTCTCTAGGATGTCTGGCTCAGGGTCAGTGACCACACCAGCATGGACATCAGGGACATTAAGATCTTTCTTGTATAGTTCTTCTGTGTATTCTTGCCACCTCTTCTTAATCTCTTCTGCTTCTGTTAGGTCCCTGCCTTTTTTGTCCTTTATCATGCCCATCTTTGCACTAAACGTTCCTTTGATATCTCCAATTTTCTTGAAGAGATCTCTAGTCTTCCCCATTCTATTGTTTTCTTCAATTTCTTTGCATTGTTCATTTAAGAAGGCCTTCTTATCTCTCCTTGCTATTCTCTGGAAATCTGCATTCAGTTGCTTATATCTTTCCCTTTCACCCTTGCTTTTCGCATTCCTTCTTTCCACAGCTATTTGTAAAGCCTCATCAGACAGCCATTTTGCTTTCTTGCATTTCTTTTTCTTTGGGATGGTTTTAGATGCTGCCTCTTGTACAATGTTACAGACCTCCGTCCATAGTTCTTCAGGCACTCTGTCTACCAAATCTAATCCTCTAAATCTATTCATCACCTTCACTGTGTACTCACATGGAATATGATCTAAGTCATACCTGAGTGGTCTAGTGGTTTTCCCTACATTCTTCAATTTAAGCCTAAATTTTGCAGTAAGAAGCTCATGATCTGAGCCACAGTCAGCTCCTGGTCTTGTTTTTGCCGTCTGTATAGAGCTTCTCCACCTTTGGCTGCAAAGTATGTAATCAATCTGGTTTCGGTGCAGTATAGTATCCTTAAATAAGCTGGAGATTCTGATACTGGGATCGCTTTCTTTGGCTTTATATGTGTTCAGGCACCACTAACAGATTTCTAAAGATACCTCTGTTTCAAACAATTAAAAAGCATTTAAAATATATGGCAAGATAATTAAAGACAATTAGTGAATAGGGTTTTTTAAGAAGAAGGAATGCTTCATGAATGAAAACAAGATCCAGTTGAGATGTTATTCATTAGGGGAGGAGGGAGAGGAGGCAGATTCCCTGCAGGCCTGTGCTCTGAGCCAAATAATTGCTCTACTTTCTCTTGCCCTTGATGAATCATCTTTTCTATCAGGAGTATCCTTGGAGCATCAAAGTGTTGGCAACGTATTATTATATCAATGAGAGCTACAAGGGATATGGTTACCTTGAGGATTAAACCCATGATGCTCAGCAATATAACCCCCCTGCTCAAAATCTTCAAAGCCAGCTGCGTTAGACATAACTATCCCATTGCTATCCTAGAAGGAGCAAAGATCTCAAGTTTGCAGCCCATGATCTCCGGAGCAGGTGGCAGAAAGCTCACATGAACTTCTGTCCTGGTTACTTGCAAATTGAAGATATCTAACCTTCCATCCTTTTTTTCTATATTTAGAACAGAAGTCTGTTTTCTTCTGACCAGTCTGGTGCACAAGATGGTTCATACCGCAACCATGATATTTATATCCATGGTACAGCAGAACAAGTGGAAACATCTCTGTAATTCTGATTAAAAAGTAAGACTTGGCTGATCAAATCTCAAGATAGATGGGACAGTAGCTATTAATCAGTGGTGGAGAAAGGCACTCTGCACTTGCTTACAGGCCCTCATGGTGGTTTTGTATATTCAGATGAGTTGGATAGCTCCCCTCCAAACTATGCAAGTTCATTGTAATAGGGGCTACCATCTTGCTGCCCTCATGTGCTTGGAATGGCAACTTCCATAAGGCCCTTAGAAGGGCCAGTTAGAATGGATTTTGGAGGCTACCAGGTTGTCCCTTGACTGCAGGAATTGCCATCCGAGATTCTTCATTTTCCCTTATGGGTATCCCCTCTCCAACAACAGTAGAAAGAATGCAGCTTACTCCCTGAGTAGCCAACCAACTGCCCTATCCATGTTGCTTTGATGGAATTTTGAAAGCAGCACATTGTGAGTTAGCCATGGCAATTGCATTTGCAGGCAGGAATCACAGCCATTTCAGAAGCAGTCATTGCAATGATGCTTATAGAGCAATTGGCTGCTGCAGAGAGCCCTACATGCTCAGCGCAATGAAGCAATCACTCCAGGCAGGAGACTGGGTAGACTCTTCTACGAGTTTTCCCAATTTGCCACCCAACCTGGTTCTTTCTTTGTGCCTAATATTAGGACTGCCCCTGACTATACATGGATGGTTCTCTAGCTCAGGGATAAGGAGCCTGTGAGATTTCCAAATGAGAGTTCCCAGCAGCGCCAACAACCATGATCATAGATGAAGGATGATGGGAGTTGTAATTCAGTAAGTCCTGCAGGACCAAATGTTCTCCATGCCTATTCTAGGCCGTGTTTAAATCTCTGTGTTGCATAACTCGCCACCTGTAGCAGCTGTTTTATGGTGCTAAAATGTAGACATCATAAGAATAGCCTGCCACCCCCAGAATACCACTGCCTCCAGCATGCTTCAGTTTGGAGTGGCTGCAAAAGGAGAACCTCTGGCTGTCTCTTGCTAAGGACTGAGCTGCAGCCTATAAAAGAGTTTCCGTATCTCAAAAGGAACTCCACTGAACAGCCTCAAGGAATAGACTATAAAAAGCAAGCAGGAAAAAAAAAGGGGGAAGTGATGCAAGGAAATCCAGAAAACAGGCAGATGCTGTAATCCAGGATGTGAATGTCTGCTAGACATCAACTTAGAAATTACTCATAGCACCGTGATTATCATCAGCCTTTGCAGTGGATCCTGATGGAAGAACCCCTGCACGCTCTAACAGATCCCACAAAGGCTCCAGCAGTGCGGCTGTAAATGCATATGTTCCTGATGATCGCAAAATGCTGCTTTAATAATAGGTTGCAACTCCTGGTTGGAAAAGGGACCCCCCCCAACAACAATTTTACTAGGATAGTACTTTTTGCTTCCAGTAGCTTTGCAACTAGCTCAGCAGCAATTCCAACATATGCATGCTTTAAAGCTAGACATATTGCTACACAAAGGACTCTTGTTGCCAACAAGTGCTTAAATGTAATCCTTTCCTGCCCTGCCCACCCATGTTTATTTAATCTTCATTAAAAACAAAATGAGTAGAATAATCACTGGCTTTAGAGTTCTTAAACATTCATTCAGAAGTCAGCCTTGGAATTTGCTGGTGGTTTCACTTGTCAGCTGCAAGACTGATGTGCTGAAAAATAACTGACTCCTGCAATGTCTGCATTCGTCGGTCATTATCCCCATCCCTTTCTTTTCTTAACTGATTTAAGATCCAATGTGCATAATACACATGCATGCACATGTGCGCCATTTGTTTTTGCACTACTTTCTGGATGGGAGACCACTAGGAAATGCCAGCCAGAAAGTCCAAAATATATCTCAAAAGAAGGCAATGGCCAAATAATTCTGTACTGCTGTTGAAAATCTCTACGCCCATGGAATCACTGGGATTAGATTTTGATCCAAGGAGATCTTTACCTTATCTTTCCCGTAGAATACAGAACTTCTGCATGCATCTAATGAACACAGTTTTAAATACAAATTTACATTTCAACACTTACAGGCAACAAGAGTCCTTTGTGTAGCAATATGTCTAGCTTTAACACATGCATATGTTGGAATATGTATATTTTATAAATATGGAACTCAGTGTATATCCTTTTCCACACAGCGCACATTTCTTCTAATTAATTTCCTATTTTGTTCATTTCTATTTTTTTTTAATCCACAATACAGTAAAATACAATCTTTTGTTCTGCCAGTAAAGATCTTTGAACACTCTGCAGTGTGGAGTCTGATGGCAATTGCTATCCATGGTCTTTGTTCAGTCTAGCACAGAGTCTTCTGTATATACAGATGGGGCAGGTCCCATGATTACAGAGTTTATGTCTTCTTGCATAAGCCTCTGTGTTCCTCTCCAGCTGAATGTATGGAGGTCAGGGTCCAAACTACAGTCACATATATCTATGCATTTGCTGACTATAAACATTTCTATGCTAATCTGAGAGCTGGATAACAATGCAGGCTGATAAAAAGCCACATCAAAATTGAACTGTTTGACCACACATACTTCCATTTGCTTCTGAAGATTGCTCGTAGGATTAGATTGATAAAACTGAGCTTTCTGCTATAAAATCCCCCCGTGTTTGTTCATTACACTTATTCCCCACAAAGCTCAAGTATTCCCACAGGGAACTCATAGAAACCCAGCAAAATAAGTTGATAAACAGTAATTATAACTCAAGGTTTCATGGAGAGTTACTTTTTCGTGAGATGGATGGTATCTAAATTTGAAATATAAATAAATAAATAAATAAATTTGGGTTTTCACAATCCTAGCCTTCATTTCAAGGGCACTTCTACACCAAAGTTTTCTACCACTGTATCCACTCTCCAAAACTTCAGAAGTATTAGGAAGCCAACCGGTGATGGTCTTCATTCTATTTTGAAAAGAATAAGGCTAATGTCAAGAGAAAAAAAGCTAGAAAACAGCGGGAAGCAAGAGTTTCCCACCAATGATGGTCTAGAAGTTCTGCCCAGCTGCAGCACTTCAGGAAAAAATATGAGCTTTGCTATGATTTCATGTGGCTCACGGTGAAGCCAGCAAGAGATTGACTCTGCTGGTGGACACAGTGACAGGCCTGGAAGTGATCTTAAACTGCTCCAAAGGTTCCACGCAGCCCAAGGATAGTCATTCTGGCCCTTTTGCATATTTTGAGGTTTAACCTTCATCAGAAGTAAACTTGAGGATGGAAAGTAAGAATGGTTAAGTAAGCATCAGCTTAACCCTGGGAAACATAAAGAGGATGAAAAAGAAGCTTAAGATTATGCCACCTTGATTTTCTTTGGTGTAAGTGGGGGCAGAGAGCAACTCTCAGCATTTTAAGATTCTCTTTTATATCCTACCACTTTTTTTTTTGGTGGCCATGGAGGTTAGGCATGAGAATCCAAAACATCAGGAAAGCCCCAGGCTGCCTGCCCCACCTCCAGCCTCTACAGCACATTACTTTCTTGTGCTATATATCTAGATCTGGGTCGTGTGAATAATCTGATAAACCCTTACATGGCTGCCAAATCAAGGTGCTCCATAAACCAATTGTTCTAGGCAGTTCGAAGTTTCCTCACTGATTCAATGTACAGCTGACATGGTGCCCTGGAGCAGAGTTTGAGAATATATGTTTAAGGTCATACATCCAATCCAGTTAACACTATCCTGATCATCAAGTTATTCAGGTTACCTTTCTTGAAAACAGCTGTTTAGTCTGCTTTGGCTAAAAGCCTCCAAACATCCTAGTTGAAGTTGCATTCTCAGTCTTAAAATCTGATTGCAAAATCTGCTTAGGCATTTGGTTCAGCATTCCCTGCGTGCATCGTCAGTCTCCGTTCTCCAGAGCCAATGAATATTCCCTGGCCATGAGCTATAATTGCTGGAATGTAGTCCCCAAACAGCTGAAGGGTATCAAGTTGGAGAAGTTATCTTGATCTTTGTGTATCATCATCATCACCCTCATCATAATCATCTGATCCAGATCCCTGTGCTTTCACCATCATTGTCTCTAAATGTCCCTTTTTTAAAAAACAAAGACACAGAACATTGCTGGAAGATAACAACATAATAACTGAAATTAAAGAAAAAAATAAGATAGATCTCAGGGAGGGTTTGGAACAGGAGCCCTTAACCTTTGGAATATTGAAAATATGTAATTCTCATGAAAGGGCTGCCATGATAGCCAGAGACTTAAAACATCCATTGACTAAAAGACAACTGGTGTGATTGTTCTCCAACATCTCCTCTCACTCTACCATGATGTTTCTTGACTTCTTCTCTGGCAGAAAGACACACTTCCAACAAAGTATACAATCACCTGCCAATGTTATTTTCTAAGAACCTGTCTTGGGATATCAAGAATTCTGGCAAATAAAAGTTATGCTTGGGGCCAGCTCTTTCTTTGTAACATACTAGGCTCCCATGTAATATCCTTAAACTAAAAGAATCTAAAACAGTGAAAGAAGTATGAAGACTGGTAGAACATGTGATCCTTGTATGGCACACTGGCAGTTACAGGAGTCATGTTGGAGTTCCAGGACCTAAAGTAAGGAAAGCCATTTCATTCATTCATTCATTCATTCATTCATTCATTCATTCATTCATAAATGATTAAATTTGTATGCCGCCCATCTCCCCCCAATGGGTGACTCTAATAATCAACAAGAACTCTTTGCTGTTCTCCAACGATGACACCTCACCCCCAAATATACCCATTCCCTCAAAGCCAGCTTGAAGCTCTTTTAAAATGAGGATACCACAGAGTAATAGCAAGGACCCTAGAAGATACTTTTAAAACACAATGCAAGGAATGTTCTTCCAAAATCTCCAGAGATTAGACCAGTGTTTCTCAACCTTGGCAACTTGAAGATGTGTGGACTTAACTCCCAGGATTCTCCAGCCAGCATGGTTGCCTGGGGAATTCTGGGAGTTGAAGTCCACACATCTTCAAGCTGCGAAGGTTGAGAAACACAAGATTAGACTAACCTTTCCCAGCCTGAGGCCTTCCAGAATCGCTGACTGGAAATGATGAAGCTGTAGTCCTCAATTTCCATGGGGTGCTGTTTGGGGGAAGCTGTGCCAATTTTGGGTGATGTAAATTCTCTAAAACCCTAGCAGAGATTTACAAATACAGTGCAGGCTTATATTAAGATAGGTTTCTATAGGTGGAAAATATGAATGGGCTGCTGCTCATATGGGAAGTAATGATGTCTCCCATCTCTTTTTTATCTAACTTTTCCTTGAAATATAATACCACAAACTAGTAAGGATTGTTTTAAAAAAAGAAAATGTTAATTGCAATTTTTTGAAGTTTAATAAAATAAAATTAAAAATGAAAAAAGTAAGGATATTCCTGAAATTATCAAGTTCAACAGTATAAATACTCCAAAAGAGCTGATTTAAAGTAAGGGACTCATCTTTCTGCCCAGACATAGAGGCTAGGTTCACACAAAGTGTTAAACCCCAAACCAAGGTTAACAAGGCATCATTACTGTATTCATACAACAGACTATGTCCAAGGAAGGAAGGAAGGAATTATGGGTTAACACAAAAGCCTGGTACACACAATATGGCAAAGCAATTACTGGGTTTCCACAATACACTGAACACAACCACCTCATTTTAGCCTAGCCAAGTGTGTTTATCCAGTGCCAGCCAATGAGTACTTAGTAATTACTGTACTAATGCTTTTAATTTTCCTAACTCAAACTAAGAGTAGCTTCTCTAGGTTAAACCCATTTCTAACTTTTCCTACTGACCTTTCCTACTGACCTAAAATGTCCAAAAGGATTTTATGGGGGGGTGGGGAGGACATACTAGATGGCATTGTCTCACTGCATCTTCTCTTCTTTTCTTACCTTGGAAAACCTGACTAGGAAGAACAGGAGAAATAGTTGCACTCCACGTAGAAAGTAGGCTTCTTTCCCCTTTTTCTTTTTAAAAAGAGACTTTTGTCTACATTGGGTTGATTTCCATCACCTTACAATGCAGAAAACTAATGTCCTTCTTCTCCAAGAAGAAGCCCAATTTCTTGCAGGCACATCGCCATCCAAAAATCTTTGGGAGGAGTTGGCCATTCTCAACAGGAAGGGAAAGTTTACTTGGCCTTCTGAAGACAACTCAAGTTTTAGATGGAACAAAATAATAACAACAATCGCCAAACCCCAAAACAGATTTGTAGGGTGGGCTTCTTCTAACCCCCAACCTAGTTGTAACGCTCTGACCATTATCATTGGGAATTTGGGGACAGAGAGGGAAGGGCAAATAACAGAGATCAATTTCCTTTCCCACCAGGACTTTTGGAGAAATATGCCTTTAAGAGTTACTATAACAAAGGAAGCTGCTATTGAAACAGTAAACATTAATAATGACTGGAAGCTGACCCTTTCAAATAATTTCTCTTTTCTGGAGCTAGCCTCGCAACAACTGTGCCACCCCACCCCCCCACCCAAAACACCAGGGTTGGAAGGTTTTCTAAAACAAAAAGAAATCCTTAACGCCTGAGATAGAGTGCTTCATCCCTGCAAGAGAAAATAATATATTCTAAATTTATAGGAAACCAAAGTTCCTGTTTCAGCATATTCTGAGCATTCAACATGTATTTTAGGAATCTGCAAGGCTGCATTTAAAGAAATATGTGCTGGAGAAGTCCAGATCCTGGCCCTCATCCCCCGCTTTTCTACTTTTTCTGGTCATGCTGGCTAGAGAATTCTGGGTCCTAAAACATCTGGAGAGCATCAGAAGGAGGAAGGCTAACTTAGATATTGTTCTAGCTGCTCATTTGCCATGCTGTTACACAGGTTCCTTACCATCACCCCAGGATGTCTGATGTCCATCGGTAGAAGATAAAAGCTCAGGAAATGGTCCATTGATGAATGGATGCTCTATGTGTTTCTGAATGAAATTCCCAGTAGGCTTTGAAACAAATGATGTCCCTTCTTTCTGAGGAGACAGCAGATGTGTATGAGAAAAGGAGACCATGGGGGTGGGAGACAGAATGATAGAGAAACAGCTCATCATTGATAATTCTGAAGAAATACTGCTACAAGTTTCTAACTGCAGTAGAGGTGCTATCTAAATTAGACAACAACAGGTTCTGTTGATGAATCAGCATTTTAGCCCTTCAAAATAAGAAATCTCTAAGTAATTAGTAAGCTGGAAATACTGACTTGCTTAACCATGGCTTACTGAATAATCATGGCTTTTTGAACACACAATGCTGTTGTCAACCTTTTGAGATAGACCAGGTCAGAAGGATTGGAGCTCTATGGATATAGGCTGCAGTAACTCAATCTTGAAAGCCTGACTGAATACTTCCCACCCTCCCTCTTATGCTCAAGAGAGTTAAGGCAGAGTTTCTTTCTAATGTTTTCTTCCTACCCTGTTCACATTTTTCTTACTGCCGTTGCATAGTTTCTCCAAGGTCATTTTTCCAGTGGTTCGCCTGTGTGAACTTGCAATCCCGCTTTCTTCTGAGCAAGCCTCAACATCTTAAAAGGGGTTCTTTTTTGTGCCTCCTGCTTCCTTGGCCACCCTGCTTCTCCTGCAACCTGCCCCATCCAATCTCTCCACCTCCTGCTTCAGCTCCAGGTGGCCTCAGCTTGCCTCATCTCCTCCAGTTTACCCAGCCTGTTTTGGGATGGCATACTGGATCTTGCCTATTGGGGAACCCAGATGAACTTTATTTCTGAGCTACAGCAGCCTACATCCTAGCGGGGGCTCTGGCTGTAGAAAAGGCAGCTAGTGGGGATTCAGGCTGTGTGAATGTGGGGTTGAGCAGCCCGGTGCTACTCCTGGGCCTCTGTGGACACTCTTCCACAAAGAGGAAGAATTTATTGGTAGGTTTGCATGAACTATGCCAAATCAATTGGATAACACCTCTGATCCGGAAGAGGTTGAAACAAGTGGGGAGCTGCAGGACAGGGCCTGGACAAACTGCTGTCAGGACATATCTGCCTCCATTAAGTTCCACTGATATATAGTGGTACCTCAAGATACGAACGCCCCACCTTATGAAAATTTCGAGATGCGACCAGCTCCGGCCGCAAAAATTTACCTCAACATGCGAACTCCGCCTCAAGCTACGAACCGGATCCGCGGCCGTTTGCCCTGCTGCCACGTGGTCGCGGCTTCCAAGAGGAAGTGCTAATGAAATCTGAGCGCGAGGACAAAAGCCCAAGGAAAGCAATGCAGAAAGAGGAAGTGCTAATGAAATCTGAGTGCGCGGGGGGGGGGAAGCTCCTGCTCCCGGCTGTGCGCGCGCGCGACATAAGCCTTTCCCCCCAGCGCGCTGATATTGCTTTCACTGTGCTTTTGTCGCTATGGAGAAAGGAAACAGCGCTGAGGAATCAGTGGGGGGGGGGAAGCTCCCGCTCCCGACTGTGCGTGCGCGCAACATAAGCCTTCCCCCCCAGCGCGCTGATATTGCTTTCACTGTGCTTTTGTCGCTATGGAGAAAGGAAACAGCGCTGAGGAATCAATGGGGGGGGGAAGCTCCCGCTCCGCTGTGCACGCTACATAAGCCTTCCCCTCCATTGCTTTCACTGTGCTTTTGTCGTGCGCGCCAAGGGCTATGCACAAAGGAAAGAGCGCGGAATTAAGAGGAATCAGCGCAGGGGGTGGTGGGGAAGCTCCTGCTCCTGGCTGTGCACGCGGGAGCCTTTCTCAGATTTCATTAGCACTTCCTTTTTCTGCGCTAGGGCTGACTAAAGCGCGCCTGGGGAATTTCCTAGCCATGCAACGCCGGCTGACACATTGAACCTTATGGGGACATGTGCTTCAGGATGCGACCAAATTCGGAGGGCGGATTAGCCGTATTTACATTGAACCTTATGGGGAAATTTGCTTCAGGATGCAACCAAATTCAGAGGGTGGAACGGATTAACCGTATTTACTTTGAACCCTATGGGAAAACGTGCTTCAGGATGCGACCAATTCGACTTTCGATCAGAGTCACGGAACGGATTAAATTCATATCTTGAGGTACCACTGTACTTTAGCCTCTCTTGGTAGCCGAAGAGATATTCTTTGGGATTGTTTGTGGCAGGCCCAAACACAAAACTTTTGTTTTGCAAATTTGCAATTCTGAAGCTCCATTTCTGGATGGGCTATTTTTTGGTACATCCCATCTTTTGCTGCCTGATCTTGGAGCTCGGTTCAGGTCCTGCCTTAGGCACAAAGCCAGCTGAGTGACCTTGGGCCAGTCACTTTCTCTCAGCCCTAGGAAGGAGGCAATGGCAAACCACTTCTGAAAAACCTTGCCAAGAAAACTGCAGGGACTAGTCCAGGCATGACTAAGAGTCAAGACTGACTTGAAGGCACTAAAAAAAAATTTTTTTTTGTTTATTTATCAGGGTCCCCACTCTTAACCTCCTAGTTAGTTTCATAATCCCTATTAAAAGTGCCTGGCTTGATTCCCTTGTTTACATCAGCAGAGGACACCTACTTCAGTCCACTTCTCAACCTCTAGGCTTACTTTCTCCCCAGCACCAAACCCACAGCGACTCTATACGGCGACCTGCAGTCATGGGTGCAGCTGCTGGGGAAAGCATCTGGCTTGAAAATTACAGTGTTGTGCCATCGTCAGAGCTTATAATGGCAATGGGAATTCGTATGCAGCTTTTTTCTCATGCCAACAGATCAGTTTTATGGCATATTACGGGAATCCAACCATTTATAGCTTATCAATAACTCATGGCTTAGCATTATGTGTTATGCAGTGGTCTGAATGGAGTCTTTAGGAAGTGCAGTTTCAAAGCTCTTCAAAGCAAGGAGTTTGGGATGATCTGTCTTCTATACCAAAGATGGTTAGAAGAATTAAAACAGCCGATATAGGTAAGACCAATTCATTTGTTGTCAAGTAGCACTATAAGGATGTCATATGTAGAGAGTAAGGAAGATGACCTTGATGGAGATAGGTGAGATCCATTACCAAAAAATGAGGGGGAAAACATATGCTAAATCCAGAACAAGCAGAAAGATCTTGGTCTGGTCTACCTAGTGGGGCTGACATCATATTAGGGATATGTGTGTGTCTCTCTCTCCATCCATCCATCCATCCATCCATCCATCCATCCATCCATCCACATACATGCCAGTGTGGTGTAGTGTTTAAGGTGCTGCACTAGGCACAAAGATACTCAGATTCTAGTCCTCCCATAGGCACAGAAGTTTGGGCCAGGCAGTCTCTCTCAGCCCCAGACTCAGAAGTGGAAAGACATCTGTCCACCAAACTATGCCAGAGCGTGGGTAGTGATGGGCATACCTCATACCTCTGCTTCTTGAGCTGCATGGATTGCCAGTTTGCCTCTGGGTGTGATTCGAGGTGTTGGTTGTTACCTATAAAACCCCATGTGGCATAGGGCCTGGTTACTTGAGGGACTGCCTGTTTCCCATAGTATCTGTCTGGCTGGTTCGATCTGGCAGGGTTGGCACACTCCAGGTTCCACTGATTAAGCATGAGGCTGTAGCAGTGTATGCTCTCTGGAATGAAATTTGAACAGCTCCCACCCTACTGATATTTCAAAGGGCCTTAAAGACCTGGCTCTTCACCCGGGCCTTTGGAGAGGACAACTGACACCCCTTTCTTCCTTTCTGTTCCCTTCTGGGTTTGTTTTCTTTGCCATTGTTGTTCTTTTGCTTTGTGCTGTTCTTGTATTTTTTGTATTGTGCTTAGTTTCTTAATGTTTTAACAGTTGTAAATTGCCCAGAGTTGCTGGGAGTTGGGCAGCATATAAATTTAGTATATTATTATGGTTGGTTGTACAGTCAGCCAGATGTTTAGACTGGATTTGGCATTTTTATCCACCTATCGAGTCCTTCCCAAGGACCTGGGATAGGCAGTTGTTGCTGTTTGATGGTGTTAAAGGGATCATTGCAGGATATGAGCTGTTCCAAGTAAAGCTGCTGTTTGCAATTGACTGATGGCAATTTTGTCATTGCCGATAATCTTCAAGTGGTGCTCCAGATGTTTTGGGATTGCACCTAAGGTGCCTATAACTATTGGTACTATCTTTGCTTTCTTTTCCATAGTTGTTCTACTTCTATTTGCAGGTCTTTATATTTTGTGATTTTCTCCAGTTCTTTCTCTCCTATTCTGCTGTCTTCCAGGTATTGCAATATCCACTATCCAGACTTTTTTGTCTGTCTTATCAACAATTGTTAAGTCTGGGGTGTTGCGTGGCAGGTGCCTGTCTGTTTGAATTCTAAAGTCCCAGGGCACTTTAGTTTCTTCATTTTCTATTCCTTTGTCTGTCTTGTGGTCTCACCAGGTCTTGCTTGCCGCAAATGGTGTTTCTTGCAGATATTCCAATGCCCCATTGTTGCTACTTTGTCATGCTGTTGTTTGTAGTCAGTCTGTGCAATCTTCTTGCAGCAGCTAACTAGGTGGTCCACTGTTTCTTCAGCTTCTTTGCAGAGGTGGCATTTGCTGTCTGTTGCTGTCCTCTCAATTCTGGCTTTGTATGCATTTGTTCTGAAGGCTTGGTCTTGTGCAGCCAGAATTAGCCCCTCTGTCTCTTTCTTCAATTTTCCTGCTGTTAGCCATTGCCAGATCTTGTTGCTATCTGCTTTGCCTGCTAGTTTTTTGTGTACTGGCCATGTAATACTTTGCCTTGCCATGTCTCTTTTTTATTCTTCATTTGGTCTTTCTTGTAGGCCAATCTGATCTCTTCAGTATTCAGTAAGCCTTCATGGTGTACTAGTTTCACTGCATCTTCATTGTCCTTCAGATATTCTTCCAATGCCCTTTTTTCTTCAACTGTCTGGTGGTGGTGGTGGTGGTGGTGGTGGTGGTGGTGGTATTATTATTATTATTATTATTATTATTATTATTATTATTATTATCATTATTATTATTATTATTATATAACTTTCAGCATAGAGGCTTCATCCTGCAGTGGACTGATTTGACTGATTTTACATACAAAATATACTCACTCATACACACTCACACATGAACCAATATGCAACTGAGAACTGCTCTTATTGAAAACTGAACCTATCTAGCTTGTAAAAGCTATTCAATGAAACTAATTCTTTAATAAAGAAAAGCTGCATTTCTTGCTTTTCCCTCCATGTCTTCCATAAAGTGGAAGATTTTAAAAACTCTCTGAAAGCCTAGGAAAGATGTGCCTTAGTTCAGTAAGGAAGGATATACAGTGTGTCAATTATTTGCCATCCATATCTTGATCATTGTGGGACTTGTGCCAAGGGGCTCTCTTGAATGAATTGAGCCTCTGAATTGCTTCCAGAAGGACAAGCATAGATAAAATTGATTGGAAGCTGGGGAAATGGATGTCTCTTTTCATCATAACCCAATTTCCATTAGCATTGCTGAATCATTGTATCTGGCATTTGGAAACAGGATACTGTAGGTCTTGAGAGAAAAACAAAAAGGAGTTTACATAGGCTGCTGAGAATGATGTGAGGTGTTGCTGTCTACTAACTGGGATAAAATAAAATAATTTGGGGGGGGGGGGGAGAAGAGAAACAATGGAAGGAGCAGAATTGGAGGCCTATTCTTTCAGAAGGTTCACTAAGACTCTGAAAATAGGAACATTCCACTCACTTACTGGCAAAATCCAGCTTCAAAAATGGAGCCAGATCGTGAAGAAGAAGAAAAAAAATGTCTAGAGAAGTGTAAGCAATGAATCATTCCCCTGGGAGATGCAGACAAGTCAGAACTAACCCTGTTTTCCTTGAACTGTATTAGTGGCTGTATTTATGGTTTTTAATCTGGCTTTGCAGACAATGCTGCAAATGGTTGAGACGGCTCCTGTGGTTCTCCTGGCATGAAGTTCTCATTTGTATGCTAATGATGGTTTAATCAGAACTCAGTAAACTGCGCAAAAGAAGAAGTCATTGAAATTCTGTGGGAGGGGGGTGTTTGCAGGCAACAATAAAAATTTTACTTTAAGAAACACATCTTAATCAGGATTTACAATATATTAAGGGAGTCACAATTAAGATGAAGTTATCTTATTGTACCATCTATTTTTAGTCAGGAGTGGCATGCAGACAATTGACAATTGGGCAGTGCCTCCTAGCAGCAAGAGGAACCATCAGAATGTGTGGGTATGGGTTGTTAGGATTTTCTCATAGGAAGAAGTGCATCTCGCTATCTCCAAACAATTGTTTAGACTAGAAAAGCAAGCCATCTGCATTTATTTTTGTTAGTGTGCACGTATAATGCTATTTACTGCCACCTATTGGCGTTTCGTATGCTAGTTACCCAAGGGGAAGTGCATAGTGTCGATAAAGTTTGGGTGATTACATGCCTCACTGCTCAGTAGAATTTTAGCCATCATGTAATCAGTTTTTATGGGTTATGTAGTAGTAACTAATAACCAAGTAGTGTACCTCTTCTCTGAGATTTTTTGGCTAGAGACTTTGTTAAACTTGTGTAGTGGATAAGTCTTGGATGCCACATGTATGAGAAGAAGTGATTTTTTCTATGTTTTGCATGAAACTTGTATTTTATGTAGTTTTTTTTTTTCTCAATAAACCACCAGATATTTTATACTTTCTGGCTGGATTTCTTTGGAGAACAAGATAAGGACATTGCATTCTTTAAATCTCTCTAATGCTGGTGTATTTTTGGCATGAACTGTGATTATAGCTGCACTCTGCATAACATGGGTTACTCGGTTCACACATCATTCTAAGCCATAATGTTTAACTATGGTTTATTAAATAAAGTACAGTTTGTGTTTGTATAACACGCCAAGACACAAAATAAAGTTTATAAACCCATAATAGCTGGGCTCATAAACTAACTAAAGCTCTGGTTTAATGTGTCGTGTGAATCAGGTGTGTGTATAAATCTCTTTCTGGATACATTGCCCATGAAATCCTGGAAGCAGGACCGACGGTAAAGGATTAAGTCTGAAGCAAACTAGATTGCCCACTGTGGATATAGTGCCATCTCCTTCTGACCAGAATGGTAACATACAATTATTTTTAATCCCTGATTCATAGTTATGTATTTGGTTACGTTGAATCTTTTAGGTGATCTAGATAGCAAAAGATGGTGCATGTTACAAGTGTGTCAATTCTTGATGATACAGCTTCCACTGTTTGGGTCAAAGGTGATAGAGTCTCCCCAGTGTTGATCTTGACTCCTACCAACTATGTGGACAGGTCCATATTTTTTCTTAGCAGCAACAGGAAAATAGTTTGCCATTGCCTTCACCTGGGATGTTTTTTCAACCTCCCAGCCCTGGGATTTCCTAGTAATCTCCCACCCAATATTAAACATTCCTATCCTGCTTAGATTTTTCAAGATCAGCTACCCTGATTTGAACTCCACTCCTGGTGACTCTCAGGATAGGTCCATATTTATTTCTTGATAACAATACAGAAGTGAACTGTCATTGCCTTCTTCTGGGGTGCTTTTTCAATGCCAGTAGGGAGCTGTGGAGATGACCTTGGAGAAACCATTCAGAAGCTGTTAAGGCAGCAACAGGTACAGAAGCATGGACTGAGCCCAGGGGGGAAGGAAACTGTTAGAAAGAGACTCAGACTTTCTCCTCCTGACTCCCTGGGATATAAGAGGGAAGAAAGGGAAACATAGGCAGACTTGTAAGATTCTATTACTATAGCCTGTCTCGGTAAAGTATAGTTCTAGTCTTCCCGTGGAGTCGGTGTCCTGATCTGTCTAACTCATAGGGCTGGCAATGCCACAGGCAACATGAAAGTAGACCTTAAAACTTATCACATAATTTCTTTTTCTTCAGAAGCCTCACTTTCCAGAACCCGCTGTAAATGGCTGATCTATTAAAAATGTTCTAGTCGAGAGTTGTGCAGATATTCTTTTTACTGGAATTATAGATCTATTTGGCCTTTATCTCCCTAGATGACCACATGGTTTAAGTATGGCCATTTCAATATATGATAGATTCAATTCCTCACATTTCTTGTTTTCTTTGTTTTCAAAGAAAGTTATCCTTTCTCTCTTCCAAAAACCAATCAGTTCCAGGCAAAATAGAAAAGAGAAACATCCAGTTGATCATCATTCCACTATTTTAAGCAGTAAACAAGCATATTGTTTGTTTTGGATTAAATTCTTTCTTTTGCTTTCATAGCCTAAGGCTATTATTTCAGCAGTAATTACTATTTTTCTGTTGTGGGGGTAACAGTGATAGAAATGCATACTGGACAAACTAAGAATATTCATTTGGAAGAATGAGGTCATATCACTTCTAAAAGTTTTAATATTAAATGAAAAAAAAAGCTACTTAATCCAAGTATTACTTTCAAAACCCATTCCTTGAATTTGATGGAGTCAAAAAGTGACATTAAGTTGGTTTATGATTAGTGGGCAACCTCTTGGTGGCTAGGGACCACAGAGGGCCAAAGATGCAGAGTAGGCGGGACTACGACCCACACATGGTGAGACTTGGATCTTAGATTTCTTCCTTGTACTTTTGAAGGAACTCTTGGGAATTCTCTTTAGGGCTTTAAGATATGTGGACTTCTACTCCCAGAATTCTCTAGCCAGCATGCTGGGTTAGGGTTAGGGTTAGGGTTGCACCCAATCTGAGTGACTCTAAGGTTCCAGTCATACTTAAATGAAAAGCAAAGAAATAGCTTTCATTGATATCTTACCCATTAATGTGCAAAGGAGGACCTGATACCTTGTGATGGAAGCTGCTCCACTTGGATGAGTCTCATGCCTCACACATTGAAGTAGAATTTCATAGGCTGATCGTATTAAATGTACATGACCCCACACCATGCTTTTTGCTTGCAATCACTATTTAGAAGGCATAATTACCCATCTAAACCATGCGGGTGCTTTATATCAAAGATGTTCCCAGTAACTCCAGAATCAGCCATTTCCCCTCCCATTGATGGGATTCAGATTGACTTTCAGGTGAATTTTTAATCCTAGACGATGATAAGGTCATTAGTTGATTTTTATGCAATAATGTCTTCCAGAGAATTCCCTCACACTAAAGTAATCATAAGCAATCAAGAAATAAAAAGCAAGTCTGTTAGCAACTTCTCTCATAAAGGACAACACAGCCCAGATGGTGAAAAACCTGCGAAAAAGCATTTCAAATCATTTAAAGAGACTCCACCTTCATAAATTCATTATAAATGAGGGCAGGAAATTCCTCTTGCAATTTTCAAGGTTCTATATTTATCCCCAGACTAGGATTAAAGATATCTCACTGAAGCCTGGGTAGTTCTTGTTATCAACTGTTCAAACTTTTCCTTCCTCCCTGTGATTGTGTTTTTTTTCCTCTCTGTTGTTTCTTGAAAATGAAGGGGAAAAAGAAAACCTTGCTGGTCCATTTGAAGATAATTGGTGTCTTTCATGTAATTTTTAGCTAGATATTATATAATAATCTGATGGGATTGTTTGATTATTGTTTTCCTGTTCTAGATAGGAAACAGATCTATGCGTTCTTCTGTGGCTGGCCTAAAGGCAGAAACAAGGTAGTAATATTCAGAATATCTTCAACACCACAGGATCAATGAAAACTGGCAGTTAGCCTCTTTTATTCATGTTAGGATGGAATTTTAAAAAATAGCCTCAAGTCAGCTGCAAATAGTTACCAACCACATAAAGACGCATTATGAATTTGATTTGGAATAATGCTATTTTTCTGAAATGTGAAACAGTATCTCATCTTTTCTTAACTAAGCAAATCCTATATCCTGTGCAAGGCCCAGTAACTCAATTCACTGGAGGCCAAGAACTAAGATTTCCGATCACAGAATCAACATTTCAGTCAGGTATTTTGACTTTCAGTTTAGAAGAACGTGTGTTTTGGCTTCTCCGTAAAACAAGCTTCCGACATTTCCCCTTTTAAAATAACTTCATATTTCAAAGTCGTGGGATCTGCCTGCCAGAACAGTGAAACAGTTCAGTTTGTACGTTGAACAAGGGGAAAAAAATCCATTCAGTTGAAGAATTTGTTCCTTTTCAACCCCAGTGGTGTGAGTAAGAGGCTATTTCTAGACCCTTTTCCACTTCTTGGAACAGTATCCAGTTGTTAAATGAAGATTTTTCAAACAGATATTGTTGAACTTATCTGAATCAAATCCTTTGGAAGAATGAGACGGAAGAAATGCATCTCAAAGCAAAGCAGGAATGTTAGGACAGATATGCTATTATCTGCCTCCATACGGGATCATCAATAACTTTCTGTAAGGGCACAAATAACTTACGGTATTCCAGACAAGTCTGCAAATATTACCTCTATCTATTTATTACTCAGTGGCCTGAAATCACATTATAGGAACTATCGAATGTCAGCAGTTCTAGGCACTTCAAGTCACTTGTTAACTATTTGCTTTTCATTCATCATTACAGTCAAACAATAACTTCTCAGGCTGGCCTGTGCAGTCACATGATGGCAGGAGCCTCTGGCCAGAAATGACTGGCAGCAGATTGCTAAATGCACAGGATGGATGGTGCAATCCAGCTGCCTCTAAACATATGATTGCCCTGGAAAGAAGATGATCAGCAAAAGCCAAGCCAAGCCAAGCCAACATTTTTAAAAACAGTGATTTTCTGTTTTTTAAATTGATTATGGATAGTTGTTATGTTTGTGTATTGGTTTTTAATTTGTTTTATTGGATTGTTTTACCTGTTGTGAGCTGCTCAGGGTCACTTCGATGAGATGGGAGGCCCTATAAATCAAATTAACAGCAATAATTACAACAACAACAACAATATCCCTTAAGCACCAGGAGTTGAAGTGCAGGACAGCAGAGTTCAAATATTTTGCAGAAAGGATGGAAACTGAAAGAGAAGTATGTCTCCTTCATGAAGCAGACAATATATATTTTTGGAAAGTCAGCCCTAATGATCTGCTCATTTTAGTGCAATCTAGGACTCTCCTTCTCCAATTCTGGCATCCTAAAATAAATGATGATGAAGTCATGAATACAGAATGTAGTCTGGGACAGCTGCCTCCTGCTCTGAAAAAATAAACTTGTCAGCTCTGCTTCAGGATTCATATTCTATAAATGCCTTCACTCTAGCTGATTGGAATTCATGTAGCAGCAGGAGTTAACATTTGAGATTGTTATAATGTCAAACCACCATTTTTTTCAACTTTATCCGTTATGTAGAAGAATTCCTAAAGAATAGAAAGGAAGGATTAGTTTCACCAACTTTAATTCGTGCTCTTTATAAGAAAGAAAATAGATAGAATTCGGAGGTGGTGTTCATACATACTAAAGCAGAGATACTGCAGGTACAGGGGTGTCTGCAGGTTGTAGCTGAAAGAGTCAAGATGGTGGCCACGATGGTATGACTGAATCTCTGCTCATTTTTATGTGTGGTGCACACAGAATCATACCATTGTACCCATCATCTTAATTCTTTGACCACAGCCTGCAGACATCCCAGGGTAGGTGACTCCCTTGCAGTCAGGGAGAGGGGGCAACACTTTCAGAGGGCCCAGGAGTTTGACTGATGACCACATAATAATATCACTAGAGAGCAAGCCATGTAGGGGAGTTGGTGAGCTTAAGGGGCAAAATGGATGCTGGAAGCCTTCTGAGATCTTAAACACTCATTGTTTAAGAACTACCCTATGAGAAAAACCACACTTTTTTGTTGTTTGAGAGGTTCTGGGGTGTTCTGAGGCCAGAAAAGTGGACCGCCTGTCCTTGCACAATGTGTGTATGTGTGTGTGTGTATGTATATATCTGTGTTTGTGGCACGTTATCCCAGATCAACAGCTCCTTCGTTTTAATAGTGCCTTGTTCTGTTTCTAGGAGAGTGGAAATAAAAAGAACTTCTGTCTCATTCTTTCTTAGAATTATAACCCCATGTTCAAGGTAATAAGAATAAGATAGGAGATGAAATACAATCTAAGAAACATGTAAAAGTAAATACATCAAAATGCAATAGCAAATTGATTCACATCCACAACTTTAAGAAAGAAAGTGCATGCATTCAGCAACTGTTGAATATTATATTTCAACATGAGTGAGGTCATACTCAAGGTCCTATGCTTGTCTGAATAGGAATGCTGCCTGCTGGTGGAAGGACATCAAAGATGGGGCCTGGCCTCCTTTGGCAACAGTTTGAGAGCTTGAACTTGTGCCCAATCATGGAATTGGACAAGGTGGGAATTTCAGTCAATTTCGATCTCTTTCCTTTCAATGCACCTTCTCCTAGATATGGTTATCTGACTCTTAAGATCTTCAGAGTCACCACTAAAATAGCCTTCCCTTAAAAGAAACCTTCCTAATGGCAATTTTGGCCTGAGGTGAAAATCTTTTGGTTCATTCAAGCCTTCTAAATAACGTACATTTTTAGTCATCTGCATTCTCATTCATTGATTTCAGTTTCTTGGTCTTACATGTGCTGCTGATTTAATAGTTTGCTACTTGGTACTGTTTACTTTTATGATAATTGTGATATCACATGTTTAATGTGGTACTTTAACTTTTATTTCTCTGAGCTGCAACAATACATATGCTGCTGGGTGGTCTATATAAATACAGCAAGTAAATAAATAATTTTTAAAAAACAGTTGATAAAGTACTGTAAACATTATTGGGTTTGGAACAATGCTACATGTCCTATGTGGTCCAGGGTCAAGCAATGATACCTGACTTCATGCTGGTGGATGACCTCACCCAGAAGCTTCCTATGGATGTTAAATAGTAGGGACAAAGTATTGAACTCTGTGGCAGCCCACGGCAGAAGGTTCCAAGACATGACCTCTCCCTGCCTCTCAAACTGACTGGTATCTCCCCTTCAGGAAAGAGGAGAATCATTTAAAATGCTGCCTGTCACTCCCAACCCTCAGATGTGATCCAGTAGGATACTATGATCAACAGTACTGAAAGTTGCTGAGAGATCCAGCAGGACAAGGATCAGCAGGACCTGTGCTGGGATCAGGTTATCCCTATCCTGGTCCCACCACGGGGTGTCTACAAGACATTAATTAGTTTCTATACCATATCCAGACCTGAAAAGGGTCCAGATAATCCATTTCCTCCAGTGCTTTGTGATTCTGCGTGAAATAGATTACAAGTTCATTTATATGTTCTTTACCTGGTTAGCATCACAAAGTGTTCAAACAAACTGCACTATTGTGGACATACCCTGCTATTGTTTTTGATAATTTTCTCTTTTTGCAATAAAAGTGAGCAATCAGTTTGCAGGGCACAAACACAAAAGGATTTCATTTTTATTTGTCCTGCTGCTGCCTGCTATGTTTTAGCTCTATTTCGCACAGCACACGTGAAGCAGCCAATTCAAGGCATCTGGTGTCATATGGTCTTGGAAGCATACAAAGCATAGCTTTAGACAGAAAAAGCATGAACTGTCTTTTGATGTTGCACATGAAAATGAATGAGCCATTTTTTGAGAAGTGGAGTAAATGAACAATGTTTGCCCAAACGTGTAGCATTAGACTTGTTTTATGGCAAGCCAATTACAATTCATATATGTAATTTTTCTCAACATGGTTTGGTCCATTGGTTTCAGACTACAGGTTCCATTAGCCTCAACCGGCATGATCAATTATTAGGGGTTATTGATTATTAGGGATGATGGTAGCCCAGAATTCTGAAGGGACCCATATATGAATTTCATACCTATTTTCATGTATTGTGTTCTTTCTGATCCTCTTAACACTGTTGTGTAGGTTTTGGGTCACTATCTTTAAAGGCCTGATTCGTCACATGCATCAAGCAACGTGATTCTTTTTCTCCTGCTAGTAATGCCAGTTCTTAACTGGGACCTGGGTTAATTAACTTGGGACATATCCAATAATTCCAAATTAAGCAATGGCATTTTTTCACTTGGACATTTCACTCCCATTGTTCTTTTGAGGCAAGGCAACAGAAGTCATTTATGGCTTCTGTGCTAGCGTTTGCCAAATACTGTTAGTACAAGTTACAGTTTCCCAGGCCTTAGTAACCCTTCACTTTCTTTCTGCAATCACAAATGCATTCTTGTGGAAGGAACATGCTACTGATTCAGCAGAAGTGAAAGCTGAAACAATCCAGGTGAGGGACGGGTAGAGAAGGAAAGGAAAATCTAATTTCATTTATAGTGAGCTGTGTTTGCAAGCTGACAGGGAATCCACCCAAGTAGAGGGTGAGAGAGAAACTGTATTCTGAGAAGCAAAGGAAGCAGAAGGGGCTTCCGGTATTTCTTCTGCTGCTCAGCAATAGCTTCAGCCAAAATCAACATTTTATATTTTCAGAATTATATGCATTTGTTTCTGCAACCTCACCCTCATCAAACTGTGGCTGCCTCCTTAGTCTGCAGCAGTGTGGATTATATGAATTATAAAATCCATCTAGCCGCTCCAATATCTTCCAGTTAAAAAAAATTAAAAAGCTACCTAGCAGAGTTTTCAACAACTTGGTGGTTCCAGATACATTAGGCCATAATCCAGATGTGTTAGGTCATAATTCCAAGATGGCCACTGTGGGGAGGATGGGAGTTGTGATTAAACATATCTGGAGGGCACCAGGTTGAGGAAGGCTGGGGTAGTACATATAACTTCATTGCATCCTTTGCAGTTTTAGTTGGAATAAAATGCAGGGCTTTCTCCCCGAAAATTGTGCATTAGGGTTATCATCTAAGTGTCAGACTGGGGTCACACCCTGTTCTAAGTCAAAAACCACACAAATCACATTATGGCTTTCAGATGTGTGAACGCAATGTCCTTTTGGCATATTTGTCTCTATGTTCTTGTTTCTGCCATAGTTACACAAGCACTTTGGGAAAGGTGATGTGTCAGGAAGATCTATTTTAAATTATTTCCCCTATTTACCATTCTTCTGTTCAGAGGCGACCTGAAAAGTGAAGAAAAATAAATGTAGGAATTAAAAAAGAAAAAAGAAAGAAAATCTCTGTGTATAGTGTGAACCTGTGGCAGTGTTTATACAAAACATTAAACCAACAAGTCAAGGGATGAGACTGAAAATCTTTTGGTCTGAAACAACACTGAAGCTGGGAGAGGAACTCCAGAGAAGAAAAACTGCTCAGCACTGCCAAGTGAACTGAAGAAACTGAATCCACATTGATATTTTCTGCAAGATATTGATGACCACTTTTCCATCTGAAAGACTTGTTCTTTCTGCAAGAAGTAGGTTCTCTTAAGGCTTGGCAGTGATAAATGCCTCCCTTCTCAAAATGGTCATCTTGTTCCACTGCTGCCCAATAGGCTGGTAAATAGAAAAAGGTCATTTCAATGCAACCTTACAAACCCCTCCCCAATATTTATCGGATGTATATCGTGCCTTTTCTCAAGGTGGTGTACACAGTGCTCCCTTCTATTTGTTCCCCCACAACAACCACCCTATGATTGTGGGTGAGTTGGGCTTTTAGAAGACACTACAAAGATCTCCCTCAACATCAAAAGAAGAATTGTGATTGATAGGTTCTAGAGAATTATCCAGTGAGATGGACAGTATATATAAATTTGATCAATAAATAACAAATAAAGATTGTTATCAGTCAACATGGATAGGCAGAATGCATGCCATCTTTTCCCACCTGCTTAAGTAGAGCGTTAAAAACCCTTTATTTGTTTACTCTAACTGTAAATATTTGGCTTTTCAAGATTCAGTGTTAGTCTCTTGACACATGCCAATTCATGTGTTCCTTCCAGCCTAATGATTATTTACTGGCAGCAAAACATCATCCATTTCTCCTTCTCAGAAGATGATATAGAGATAGAGATAGTATATAGATATAGATATGATTTAGATTTAGATTTAGATTTAGATATATCTTCTTTAGGTCTTTCATAAAATTATTTCAAATAAAGCCAAAGAATAATTCTGCTGTGGCAAGTTATTTTGGTGGCTGTGTTTGCTCTTAAAGCAGCAACATTCTGTTTTGGTGACTTTCATTCTGAGAAAAATCTCTCCAAAGAGAAACAAAGCATTTGTACAAACTGCACTTTTAGAGGAATGTGAATAAAGGAAGGTTGTTACTCTTGCTCAATATGGAAACTGGGAACTTCTTCAGAACAAAAATGAACTCAGAAACCCACATTCAAAGGAATTTCTGTATCCTGAATCATGTTTTAAACTTCAAGTCCCTGGTTTCTAACTCACCTGCTGACATGTACATTTTTGGAGTGGCAACATCATTTAAAGTCCAGTGAAAATACCATTTAAAATGCATGATGTTAATGAAATTGACATTATGAATCACAATCTAAAGAGAGAAAACAAGGTGGACTTCTCTGCTTAGCATGGGGCCTAAGTTTCATCTTCCATGTTCGGTGGCTGAATTTGGAAACTGACCTCCATTTAACATTGCCCATAATGCCCAATAACCTCAAGGTTGCTCAAGGTCATTTCAGAAAATTTAAAATGTGGCCCAAAATCCATGAATTACCCTGGGGCAGCTGCAGGGGTGGGGTGAGGTTTAAAAAAATCAAGATGGTGGTTCTGACTGGGCAATCTAAACTCTGCCTTTTTTTTAGGGTTTAGATTGCCAGTCAGAACCACCATCTTGATTTTTAATTGCACAGTTGCAAGGCCATTCCCTTGACTTTTCTGAACCCCCACTTGGTTCCTGGAAATACTCTACCTTGTGAGGTCTTCTGAAATCTGAAATGTGCCCAACTGAGAAAGGTACAAGAGGGAGATATGAGTTAAATATGCAGGGAAATTATGTGTAGTGGGGACAGCTACAGATCCACAGAATCACATCTCTTTACCATGTAGAATATTAAAAATAATGGACGACTCTGTTGCTAGAGAGACATTTATCTGGAACGTTCTGGTTTATCAGATAAACTACTTAGGACTATAAGCAGAAGCTGAGAGGATTTTTTTTTTCTGCAATAGGGAGTGAGAGAATCAGTCTCCAGATATTTTTATTTTGTTGCCAGCTGCCGCTGTGGTTATCTCAATGCCTAAAATTCCACAGTTTTATTATCCTTCCCCAAGAAGAATGAGCAAACTGATTCAGAACGAATAAACTGATTCAGCTTATTCAACATTCAGCAAATGCTTAGGAGCCTTTGAAGGTTCCTTACATTATGTAGATTTGTTAAATGACTATATCAGGAAGCAGTAGGGCTAACAAAGGCCAACCACCATCCATGGATATTGGTCAACCAGGCTTCCAGTGACAAGAGCCACACATTTAAACCAAGCAGGGCTTACCTTTGCATGGAGAAACTTTATATAAGTAAATGTTTAAACAGGGATGGTTTTGTATGGCTATCAAATAAGTCAAGAGAGAGCTGAGGAGAGGGACAGAGTAGCAAAGCATAAGGCACATAGTCCCATTCCAATTTACTTTATTTGTGAAGAAGGCTGAATAAAACAATTGAGAGATCCTGTTACTATCTAACAATACCTGGTGTGATGCCTTCCTGATTTTGGGGGACTACATACCTCCCACTCTCCACCTTTATTGGCAGTTAACATGGATTCATCTTAGGCCTTCTCTATACAATCAGTGTGCTCTACAGTTGAAATCCACCACCTCCATAATTGGCTATGTGAGGAAGACTTATTCTAGTATTTCATTGCTTGAGCCATAGACCAGGATCAATATGGAAGACCTGAGCTAAGGATGAACAAATCTCTCAGTTTGGTTTCCTTCAGTTTCTTATATTTGTAAATCTAGCCATTTTCCATTTCCCAATTTTCCATTTATCAATGTGATTCACCCAGTTCCTGTACTAGCTTCATTTTTTAAAATCTCTGCCTAAAAGTTGAAATGCATATTTCTCCAACTATACTGAATTGCAATTTTGGCTAATGTCCACATTGTTTTCAGTCAATTTTCCCATATATAATGCATTTTTTTCTATATTGTTTTTATGAAGATATGAATTTAGGAGCTGATGTGTCCCTAAGATAGATATAATTGGCGAACTTCATTGGAACATTTGCAAAAGTGCTTATTTTGAAAGATGTCTAAGTTTTGGTTTGCATATTGATGCAAACAGGCAAAATTAGATACATTCATGTTCAAATGAGTATTCACTGTATTGCTAACCTGCATTCTGAGTGCTACTTAGAAGCTGAGCCAAGCAGCCTTTTTGAGAATTATGTTATTCTGTATCTGAGTGGGAAGGGGAAAAAGACAGTTTTCTTGCTGCCCTGTGGTTCCACCCATGTTTTCCTAGGCATTCAAACAAGAATCCTATCCAAAACATAGAAAGAAAAATCTTTCCTGCCAGGGTAGCTGTGTGCCAACCTCCCAAAGTTATTCCTTGGTACTTCCAGCAGCTGATATGATCATATGCTCTTAAAGAACTCCAGCACAATGCAGGAAAATTCTCCTTACTCAGGCTTTTTTCTGCTACCCCCGATAATAAAGCAAGCTCAGAAACACCAAGGAAAATTCAAAAGGCAGTTCAAGCACTCTGAAAATAAGGTAGAGTAGCCTCTTTGTTGGGAGGGGGGAAATCTCTAAGAAATGTTTGCAGAACACTGGAAAAAATATGTCTTTCTTGTGAAGTTCTTGAGATACTACCTGTATGTACTGCAGAATGGAAAATGTCAATATGGTCTTTGGCACTCTAAAGATCATCTTGTAAAAACATTGCCCTGACAAGTGCAGGAGAAATGATTGGTAGGGTTCATATATCATGCTAAGTCACATTTTTAAACCATGATTTTTTTGTGATGCCTTAACAACTGGGATTACACTGAAAGCCAGTACAGTGTAGTGATTAAAATATTGGACTAAATCTAAGTTTAAGACTGGATAGACCTGGTTCAAGACCACAGAACTCACTGAGTGACTTGATCAATCAGCATCTCTCTTGCAGGCTGCTGTGGTAGTATAAAAGGAAGAAAGACCCCTTTCTTTTTGTGCCACCTTGAACCCCAAGAGGAAAAGTGGGATATAAATATGGTAATAGCAGTATTCTGCTTTGGACATATCATACAAAGATAGAAAAGGCTCTAATGCTGGGAAAGGCAGAAGGAAAAGAGAAGAAGAGGATGACCAGCAGCAAGATAGATGGCCAGTTACAGTGGAGATTAATGCAACATTGGAAGACCAGGTTAGGGATAGATCATCATGGAGAAAATCTATTTATGCAGTTTCTAGGAGTCAAAAACTACTTGATGGCACATAATCAATCAATTAATTACATAGTAGCAGTATAAGCAGTAAGGAGGAGGAGGAGGAGGATGCTGATGCTGATAGCCATAGTCATCTGATAGGAAGGCCACTTTTCAATCACCCCACTTTTGCTAAGAAGATAGAAGATACTGTTGAAAATGAACCTCTGGAAATGACTGTAGACATGGGGAAAATGGATGCCTAATTGCCTTTAAAAGTGAGCCCCCAGGGATGTCCACACACACATAAAAATGGGTGGAGCTTCAGACTTACCACTGTGGCTGCCATTCTGATTTTCTCAACCATATCCTGCAGACACCCATGGACCCCTTTAAGATTAGCTGTGGTTGCCGAACTGCTGTTAACCCTTTTTGTGGTATCTAGAGAGGGCATTTTTCTGTTGTTGTTTCTCCTCCTCTGTCCAATTACCTCTTCTTTTTTCCACATTTACATCCCGTTTTGTTCCCCCCTTTCCCATCTCTGGCAGCTGTATCTATCTCTTCATCCATTTCTGCCCTGGTTTTTTTCTGCATGAAGAGAATGGGACATGTCTCGGTCTGTGAAACTGAGTGTTTCTGTGTCTGAAAGTGAGACAATGGTTGGTATGTGCAGATGGAAGATCAATTAATTTTATTCCTCTCTTGAGGGGGGGGTCTGTCTGGCCTACCTTTTATATATTGTGGTTCTGGCAGGTATACACGTGTTTTGTATATGCATATGCAAATATGTCATGTGCACTCATTGATTGGGGAGAGGAAATCTTGGATTTCAGCTGGATTTGGCAACATTATGCTGACAAGGTGGGGAACCTGGGCACTGCATAAGACTTTATCTACATTACAGCCAGCATAACAGGGCTGCAGAAACACTGGACAAACACTAGATGGCAGCGAAGAGGTACAGAAAACGATAACCTTTTGCTGCCATCTTGTCGTTCTGTGGATTTCTAAAGGTCATGTGTGGTCTTCTGTGTTGATTCTTCTTTCCCCAGTCTCTTCTGGTTTTCAGGATCATCTTAATTTTTTTTTTCCCTGACTACTGCCACTTTCCAGGGTTGTCTTGAATCCAGCTGACTGGTATCAGGATTCCTGCCATGGGCTAGAAGACCTCCAAGGTCCCTTCCAACCCCACGATTCTATGATTCATCACAATGATGAGTCCTATGCCATGGGTTAAAAATTAGAATGGCTGAGTAATGGTTTAGTATGTTATGTGAACCCTGTCAACTGTGGTTAATTCAGTGAATCATCATTAAGCAAAACATGGTTTAACAGAGAATATGAACCCAGTCAAGGAATGGCAATGCAGTGTGGGTTTGTGTGTGAGAAAGCTGGTTGCAGAGTCTTCAATTCTGATGCAATGTATCCTAACCCAGAAAGAATATCCAGGCATTTTCTTTCAAACTTCATCTGATGCAAAGTTGGTCTTCCCCATTAGATATTAGGGAATTGCAGGGAAGTCCCTGAGAGGTTTCAGTTATGTGGGGGCAGCCACCATCTTTTTTTCGCTTTGTGGATACCCTGGCTGGTTGTCAGTTTATCAGCCAGAGACAACCAGTTGTGATATAGAGTTAAGGGTGTGGCAATATTTATTTTCCTTTTGCTTCAGTATTCATATGTTTAACTTCCACTTGATCATTAGCTCACTGAAATGTTTCACATTTTATGAGGAAAATAAAGGTACCCATTTCTTTTCCTAATCTAGATAATTCTGATAATCTCCAAATCTTGTCAGATCCTTTACAAAGAGCAAAGACTTCCTCTTGTGTCATCTGTCTGGAGATAAACATTTGGCCACATTTGACTAGTTACTTATTTTTGACATTTGGAAGAATGGATGTGAAGAACTGCTGCTGTATTATCTCCAGATAATAAAAGGAAGTTGTGCATAGGGTTTTCTGCTTGTTTATTTTTTTGATCAAGGTAAAAAATAAATGTCAAACATTTGGCACGTGCTCCTGCAGTCAAGGTCATGCAAAATATCTTGGCAGTAATGGTTCCAGTTTTACCCGGTATTTACCTGGAACAAGAGCTAAGGTCAGATTCAAGCTATTCTCCATTGACATAAGTTCAGCTAAACATATGTTAGCCATCCAGGAGTTGTACTTACTGCGGAAAAAGCTTTCTATTGTTTCAGCGGATGTAAATCAAATTTTGTTCTGTATCTTTCAGTGATCAAACATGGGAATGATTGAAACATTCCTAAATCATGTCAGGCTGGAACATGATGGAGTGTTTTAAAAACAAAGAGGAAGCAGGAAACAGTTAAGTCTGAAAATTAATTCTTAGGTGCAGAAGAAAACAACAACATCCATGGTTTGTTGGAATATACCACCTCAGAAAGATGAGAGAACCTCAAGTCTGAATGTGTTTCTTAACAAAGGTAGCACTCTGGTGAGAGTGATTCTGCCCTACTTTCCTTCAGTGTGCTAACTTTGTACATATAGAGGGCATAAGAACTTAGGAAACTAATGTGTTTATCCAACAACGCATTACTGTCCACAGCTGGAGGGTGGAAGCAATGGCAATCTAGATATTTCTGATCTGCAACTCACAGCTTCTTATTAGTCATGCTGGCTCAGATTCTGAGAAGTTATAGTTTATCAGTATCTGGAGGACCAGCAATTTCCCCGATTGATCTAGAGGGGCTGGACAACAGCTTTTCAGAGCTTCAGGCAGTAGGGATCCTCTACCCAACCTAATGTCATTAGTTCTGATATAGGAAACTATTAAATATATGACTGTTCACCAGCATCTCTATGACATTATAAGAAATGTTTAAACATAGTCCTATCCTGTTATGAACAACTCCTGGGTTATGTTGAAATGATCCAGCTACATGTGCCAATTGCATGGGTCCAACCTCTGGAACATGGAGGACTATAATTCCAAGATTACACACATTAACAGACCCTCTATATCAGGTAAGTCATTTCAATATAATTCCAGCTCCATAGGAGGCAGGATCAAACCTATCATTAGATATACTCTGTCAGTCAATGGATATTGAGGGACCAGGAAAGGCATGAAGCTATGTCTAGTCTGCTGCCTTGAGATGTGGTAGAGCTTCACTACATGGATTGGGGACAGGCCAATATCATGTTCTTCACTGCAGGAGCCAAATCATTAATGGAAAAACTTCATGTAACAAGGTTAGCATTTAATATGACCTCCTATTTCATGGTGTTGTCATGAAATAAGTGCCATGCAGGATGTTATTCACAAGTGACTGCCATGATGGGTATGAATGGGAGTGCTGAGACATAAACCACCCCAAATCATCATGTGAACTGATAACTGATAACTCCTCTAGCTGCATACCTTGATGTTCCCTACCACTCCAGTTTACCTTGGTCTTACCTTCTCCTTCTGGGCAGATGTCACATTTCCAAACAAAGCATACCTTTACTAGTTTGGTTTTCTAATAATGACTGTGTAGGCCCAAAAGGCATTTCTGCAAATAAAGATAAACCTGGGATCTGGAAAATTGCTTTGTAACATTCCAATTTCCTATTATTTTTTAAAACAAAATTAAAACATAAATAAACAAAAAAACAAATAAGAGACCATTTCTGTCCTGTTGTTCCTCCACATTTGGTAAGATCTGACAAGGTTGGTTTGTTCTAGATCATGCTGGTAAAGCAGTGCCATCTTGCAGGACATTGGAGATGGGTCTTCTCTTGGCTGTGCCTGTCCTCTGGAAGAGCATTCCCTCTGACATTGGCACGGCCTCAATCCTGTTGGGTTTTTCCTTGAAAACTTGGCTTTTTCAGCAGGCCCTGGGGATCTGTGATTTTTGATCTGCATCCTTGGTGTATGTTTTGTACTGTTTTTTGTAACTGGTAGCATGGTTGTTCCTGATATGGCTGCTTAGTAATTCTATTGTCACTCATTATTTATTTTTTCTTTTTGATTGTTGCTATAACTCTAATGATTATACTTTTTAAGTTGCCTAGAGTTGTGATAGCGGTTGAAGCAGCCTGTAAATACAGTGGTACCTTGGTTCACAAACTTAATTCGTTCCGCGACTCTGGTCGCAACCCGAATTGGTCGCGACCCGAATCAAATTTTCCCATAAGGTTCAATGTAAATATGGTTAATCTGTTCTGACCCCTATGAATTTGGTCACCAACTGATTTTTGGTCGCGACCCGAATCAAATTTTCCTATAAGGTTCAATGTAAATATGGTTAATCCATTCTGAACCATATGTATATTTTTTTTTAAACCACAAAAATATGAAACAAAGTACAGTACGAAGAGAGAAAAAGCTAACCTTGCTTGACGCGACTTCTGGCGTGGAGGACAGGAAGGCAGGTGGGGAGGCGGTTATTGTTTGGAGGGAGAGTCCCCCTCCCTACAGGAAGCCACGACCACATGTCACGGCAGGGAAAATGGCTGCGGATCCTGTTCGTCACCCGATGCGGAGTTTGCGAACGGAAGCAAAATTTTGCGAACAGTGCTGTTCATGACCCGAATTGGTCGTGAACAGAAGCGTTCGTGACCTGAGGTACCACTGTATGTATGTATGTATGCGTGAAATAACATGAGGCAGAGACAAAGGAAGATGTCCAAGGACAATGGTCCTTACAGCCATTCTATTATCAGTGAAAAGGGTTGGTTTTAAATAGGGCTGATTTTCTCACATTATTTTTTATTTAATTAAAAAAAATGAAATAATGTATGGAAATTTTTAGTTATTTCCAATCCTTAAGAACAGAAGCAGATTAATAAGTTAAACAATGCTTTATTAGTTCCCAGTTTCTCTGAACAGGAAGCAATAAAACAGTTGCTCAGAAAACACTGGATTAGAAGTTTTGAAAAACTTCCATAGTATGATCAGGCTGGTACTTCAACAGCATTTTATTGTGAAAGAAAATATGGCATAAACTAAGTCTGCAGAATAGAGAATAATCAGCAAGCTTTGTATGAATAGGGGTGATTTCCTTTAAAATGGGTGGGAAGTAATGATGACAATTCCCAAGAAACAAATTTGCAAGAACCACTGTTCTTCCTCTTCTTGCACTTCTGGATAATATATAAGAGGAACAATGTGGGTCATATAAATAATTGACAAATCAAATACTGAATGTTTAGTTTAAGCACTTAAAGCTCCAAAGTTTTTCCTGGATTTAATCCCAGAAGTGTGAGAAAAGATGAAAATACTCTACGCTTCTGCTCCTTTACTTCTATGCCATATTTGAAGCTTTTCTCATTTGGCTGGATATTCTCTCCATACCTATTTGATCGCATCCTTGCTATAATTAATGGTTTTGCATGTGGCAATGTTGGTTACTGATTATGAAACATGTTCCATATTTCCTACCAGCAATGGGGAATGGGTGTGGGATTTTAGTGATTCATTATTTGGACAGAGACTGGACAGCAGTTTCAAGAGGCATGAGAAAGAGCTTCTAGCTGTCTTGGTGACCAAGCCAAGATAATTTTTGTTTATTATAATTTAATTAGTGCCAGTAGGGTAAACTTGACACCATTTGTCTGCAACAACATAAGTTCTTTCCATGCTGCTGAAACAGACTAGAATTTCGCTGCCAATTTTTGGAGAGTTTTGAACAGCTATCTTCAAAACAAGCATTAAAAGAAAAAGATGTGCTAGAGAGGACAGGCTGGCACATTAGCAGAATGTCAAGAAAAAGAAAAAGAAAAAAGCCTTCAGGTTGAGTTCCATTTCTGGTGACTACTTGAACATACCTGTACATTTCTCTTGGCAACAGGAAAGCACTTTGTCAGGAACTTCTCCTGGATGTTTCTATGATTTCTCAGTATCCCTGGTGGCCTCCCATCCAAGTACAAATCAGGCCTTAATTGCTTAGTTTCCAAGCCTTGAAGATGTCAGGCAAGTGCTGTCACCTGCTGAGATAGGGCTTACTTAGAAACATTAAGCAAGGAAAGATTGAGAGGCATAGGGCTTGGCAAAAAGGTAAGGGAAGTAGTCAGTAAGGTACTTAGGACACCCGAGAGCCTGAGTTTGTGGGAAGGGAATTGCTGCAGTTAAGTGATATAGGACCTGCTTTGTATATAGAGCATGCTAACCAATATCTCTGTCTCTGCAGAAGAACTTTGTTTCAAATCCAAGATAGCCATTGCCATCAATGAGTATCTACCATCTTGCCAGCCCTTCAGGGTAGATCAGATCAGGAAACAGACTCCACTAGAAGACTAGACCTATACTTTGTTGAGAGCATCTTGCAAGCCTGATTGTGCTTTACTTCCCCTCCCCCTTATATCCCAATAAATCAGGATGGAGCCTGCCTGAGCTTCTTCCAAATACAATCATGTTTCCCATTAAGGGAATGTTTCAGCCCTCTTTGTTTATATAATGGTCCTTGCCTATTTCCCTCAAGGTCATCTCTCTGATTCTCTACATATCTGAAGCTAGAAGGATCAATGGTCTGGCTGGGTATAAAGCAGCTCCCTGTTGTTGGTAAAAGGGAAAGCAGAGGAGCAAACCCTAAATGGGTCAACTGGAGACTTAGTGGAAGGAGAGATGTGGAGGCTGTTGGAGGACCAATAGCCCATGATTATCAATGTCCCTGTCAATGGACTTGGAATTGTGCACTTGTTTGAAAGGTTGGTTGCAGAAGATCTACCAGAAATAGAGAAAGTAAGTCTCTCCTTTGATCATCAACTTTGAACCCGAAGAGTCATGTGTGCTAATCAAGGCCTCTTGGCTATGACAATTAGAGATAATTCCATACCATTTGCCTGGGAGTTACGATTAGTCAGAAAGTTTAGTTAACATCTTGAAATAAAATAGCTAAGCAAATCCCAGTTCTGATGTCTGATATCTCTTGGCTGAACTGAAGAACTTCATCTGAAAGCTGCTACCAGTTAGTGTAGTGCTGAAACACAAGTCTAGAAGGACTATGGGGTTGCCTCAGTGTAAGACAGTTTCCTATATTTCTAAGATAAGTGATGAAACCATACAGAAAGTAACAGTAAGGGGATCATCAGATGTTTGGGTTTTGCACTGACCTGGAGACTCAGAATGTGGTCAGTTAGAGCTAAGCGATGTCACAAGATATTTGTCACCTCACAACCATCAGTGTCTTTGGAGAGAGCATTGATAGCAGGATTAGGAAGCCTAAAGTTTCCTCCTGGGTTTTGAAGTCCTGCAAGTACAGTTTTTCTTGGCTGGGGTATCTCCATGTGGTCAAGCTCCCTTCAGGCCACCCATACTTTGGGAATGTTTTCTTGGAGTGTGGCCTTTTCTTGACTAGTGTCTCAGTACAGAAATAATGATCTGATGGCTGAGTCTTCTTGACACATACATGTTGCCATTACTCTAGTACTTTTAAATTAGCAACTTATGATCAATACAAGTAGTCCTCGACTTATGACCACAATTGGGACTGGAACTTCCATCACTAAGCAATGCAGTTGTTAAGTGAGTCACACCTGATTTTATGACCTCTTTTGCTGCAGTCGTTAAGTGAATCACCACAGCTGTTAAGCAAATCTGGCTTACCCCATTGACTATGCTTGTTGGAAGACCCCTGGGAAGGTCACAAATGGCAATCACATGACCCTGGGACACTGCAACCACTGTAAATACACGCCGGTTGCCAAGCGCCTGGATTTTTATCATGTGACCATGGGGACACTGCAACAGTCGTAAGTGTGAAGACCGATCGTAAGTCATTTTTTTCAGCACCATTGTAACTTGGAATGATCATTAAATAAATGATTGTAAGTTGAGGACTATAGGATTGATCCTCAATCTATCCAATGCCCTTTAAAATAAGGGAGATATATTTTGGCATAAAATTATTATATTGTTATATAATAATAATTAGATATTACCTTTTAAAAATATGCTGTATATTGATGCTGAGATATTTTAGATTTAGGTCCTAACCAATAGAGAAAAAAATGGTGGAGAAATATGCAAAGAATAAAGAGAAAACTATGTCAACAGCCTTGTTTTAGAAAGAGATATGGGCAACCTTCCCCAACCTATTGGTCTCCAGATATGTTAAACTTTGTTTCCCAAGATTCCAAGTCAGCACATCCTTGTAATACACAAGGGAAACATAATTGCATGCAAAAGGAATCGTCCAAACACTACAGAGTTCAAAGAGCAAAAAAGAGAGACTACTGAAGACTTTGATGTTCTTGTAGTATTTGCTGCTTTCAGAAATACATAAGGAGAATATAAACATAGGCAAACAGGCAATGTTATCATTTGCAGAGTGGAACACAAGATTTATTTATTTTTATTTATTTTTGGTCCACATTTCTACCCCACTGCAATCCAGAGACTCTTGGCAGCTTTCACAGAGTATGAAACCCAAATAAAACATCCATAGTAATACAGTTATAAAACAGTAAAATAACACTACCCAAACAGAAAACTACAAACAGTAAAAATAGAAAAATGAATGTGGCATGATAACATCAAGAGAAGGCTCTCTGGAACAACCGTGTCTTTAAAAGTTTCTGAAAGGTCAGTGAGGAGAGGGCTAGTCTGATCTCAGTGGGAAGGCTGTTCCAGAGAGTGAGCACTCCCATGGAAAAGCAGTACCTTCTTACTTCAGCCCCCAGAGCTCCCCAAAATGTAGGATCAGTAGCAATTGCTCTCTGTTCGATTGAATTGGTTGGCCTAGTACTAGTTGGAGTAGGTGATCCAGGTGCCAAGCCATAAATGTCTTTATAGGTTAAAACCAGCACTTTAAATTGTATCTGGAATCCAGCTGGCAGCAAAACTGGCATTATATGCTCTCAGTGAGAGGACTTGGAGTACACAGGCTGCTGCATTTAAGACCAATTGTAGTTCTGAGCATTTTTTAAGGGCAGACCCAAGTGGAGAGTGTTACAGTAGTCCAGCTAGATGGTGATAAGAACATGAGTTACTGTAGCAAACTCCTCCTGCCCCGGGTAGAATTGCTAGGGCATCACTGGCCAAAGCTGGGCATCGACCCTTCTGGCTATCACTTCTACCTGCTGTTATGAGTTATGAGTCGAGAAGGAGTTCCAAGTGGTGAACCTGCTCCCTGATGGGTAGTGTTTGCCTGTCAAGGAACAGCTCTGAAGGTGACAGAGAACCTTGATGAATCCACATTTACTCAGACCTACTACGGTTCAATTTCAGCCTGTTTCTCCCTCCCAGACTCTGATAGCCTCCAGACCCTAGGAAAGGACATTGAAAGCATCTCCTTCATGGTCTGGGGTAACAATCTACAGTTGGGTATCACCAGCATACTGATGATACAGCACCCCAAACTGTTGGATAACCTCTCCTAGCAGCTTCAAATAGAAGTTAAAAGCAGGGGAGAGAGGACCAACCCCACAGCACCCCACACATTAGAAGCCATGGAGCTGACCTCTCCTCCTCCACCATCACAGAGTGGAACTGTCTACTGAGGAAGCAGTGGAATCATTATAGAACAACGCCTCCTGTCCCTAACCTCTACAGATGGTCCAATAACATACCAAGATGGAAACATTCAAGTTCTTTTCTCTCTCTGCTCTGTTTTTCCCATTTTATGAAGTATTCTTCCCGGATACCCATGTACCTGTGCACACACATACTGATATCTGCTGGAAGGACATGTCATCTTGTCTGAACCTTTATAGATACCTTATCCTAAAACAAAGAGAGACTTTGAGCGATCAGGAAACAGGCTGCTAACCTTTAGCTTCTCTTGATGAAATATCAACTGACTTCTCCCTCCCATGTTAGTCTGGAATTGTTTTTAATGAGGAAAAAGTAGAACGGAGTACATCAGTTATAATAAATATAAGACCTTATGCTATTCATCCTGCTTGGAGGCATCCAACTGGTCATATTTACCTTGTGTCAACTAAGCAGTGCAGAACTTCATTTGTAGGCCATGATAATAACTTTGATTTACAAAGGTGAAAATATAAAAATCAAAGATAGCTGTCATTCCATGAGGGGGGAAAGCACTACACAAAACCCACAGTTGGGTAAATATCTTTGCTGGGATAATTGAATGCCATAAAGGACTATCCCAACTTTTAAATTCTCCAGATCTCAGAAATCAACAACTTTTTTTGTAAATGAAGGCCATATTTTTTAAAATTGTCTTTTGAGGGCTGCAGAGGCTTTGTCCAAGGCCAAAATGTTGGGTCTCTTTAGAGTTGAGAGAGGGATTAAGGTCAGCTGAGTGCCTTGTATCTTGCAGTGACTAAGCTCATTCCTAGTTAATTGAAGCTAAACCTACTTTAATGTGATATCTGAACACATTATATTTTAAGGTGGTCTGTGTGTTTTTGACTGAGCTCACTGTGTGAATCCAGCCTATGTGATTTAATATTATAGGTGATCCAGAACAGTTTGACTTAATAAACCTTAATTAAACAAACCATAATTTAAAGCTATGTCTGAACCAAGCCAGCCTGTATCTCATCTGATTAATCTGATACTTCCATGTAGTTCCTTACAAGCAGCGGCCTATTTTCTGACTTACAATCTCTCTCTTGTTTTCTCCCTATTTTTTCCATCTGTTATAGCTGATGAAGCAAGAAGGAAAGAAAAAAAAATCTAAAGTATTGCCAGCAAAAAGGAAGCCACTGATATTTACATTATATTCTGACCAAATTAGCATCCCTGATAAACCACTTCCTGTCTGGCTTTCTTTCCAAGGGCTATGCATTGTTGTAAATAAGCAGGCATAGAGAAATTTACATCTGTCCTTCCACCTAAAAGTGTTGCATAAGAGGGATTTAAATGTTGTCCAACTGTTAATAGACAACCCAGAATGTAGCCCTGAGTTTTAATCCATAGCATTTGAAATCAATGGATTGGCAGTAGAAGCTATGTGTGTTTACTCAGAAGTAAGCCCTATGGTGCCCCATAAGGACTAGTCCCAGGAAAATATGGGAAGAATGGCTACCTTAAATATGGCTAGGCCTTTGCTGAACGGTGATATGTGTCAACTGTTTTGTGCGTATCCAGAGAGACATATGGTTCCTAACATCTTTAAGTGCTTATGAAGATAATAAAAACAAGATAGAATTGTGTGCTCTTATAAAATAATTCCTATTTTCTAAAGTAAGTAGACTTTGGGTTTCCCAGCATGCCATTAGCTTACACTTTGGGCTACTTATTTTATCCAATTGTTTCTGTTTGCTCAAAAATGATCTTTAAAAGCTGACTAATGAACTGATTAATGATTAATTACAATTTTAATTGTAACCCGCCCAGAGTCCCCTCTGGGGGAGATGGGGGCATATAAATTTAATAATAAAAGAATAAAAAATAAAATAAATTAGAAGGAATGTGGCAGAATGTGGTGGAATGTGGCGGAAGAGAGATCAGGGAGAAAGTGAAGGGAAAACAATCCTTTAACTTTCACTTTGGCTGGGGTCGTTTTTAAAATATTTTACTCCATGACCATTTTGCACATGGCTTGTTTTCAGTGCCAAGAAATGGGCATTGCAGAAGGAGACCGAATAACAGCTTCAACAAAAGTGTTGCTTCTTTACAAAAAAACCCCAAAAAACCCACCTTACATAAAGGCCAGTTAAAATGTTACTAAAGAAATGACAAATATAGCAGGTGACTCACTAGCATTTCCTTCTCCTGTACTCCTTGGCGAGGTATAAAGTGACCTTTCTCAGACACTTCCTGGTAAGTCAGGAATATTGAACGTTGCAATGGACACAAAATGCCTGTCTTGTGATGTCATTGGAGCTGATGGGGCCAAAAGAACATCAGAAATGACCAGATTTGTGCTTCAACCTGCTGTCCAAGCACGACACCCTAGGACTTAAACTTTAGAATTGAAGCGGGGTTCAGAGGATAGGGTTGGGGATTTCTGTATTCCATCACCACCTAACTCAGAGTGGTACTGCATTTAGGAACTAGGTGACATGAACACCCAATGCTTCCAAAAGTCTGAGAATGGACCAATCCAAATTTCCTGCTTGCTCCAGCATAAGGACCGGCCACATACTACTTGGGGAGGGCAGGGGCAGATCACATGGTCCTCAGCGTGGCCCCAGCAACCTCCACCCATCCTTTCTGCCTCTGCATCAAAAGCAGTACCTTTTTACTGGCACAAGTAGAGTAGATTGGTCCCCTTGTTGCCCTTCATTCCATTCTACCCAAATGCCTCCATTCTAATTGGCTGGAGCATGGTCTGGTGGGCGTGCCCCTGCCCTATCCCCGTTCTCAGTCTTCAATGGCCAGTTTATACTTTGGGTGTCTTAACAAGTTCAGTAGTGGAACTGAGCTTACTTTGTGGGTTTTCCTTTTCTTTCACAATGAAATGCTGGTGTTTCTTTGTCGTTTTTCTTTTCACTAGGTGAAATCGACCAGAGTTTTGCCAAGTTTCCTCTCCTAGCCAAAGGGAAAGGAAGAACTATAAAACTCTTGTTTTCACTAGTCCTCAGAAGACTGCTCACAGAACAAAAAGCAGTTGGCACTTGTGTTCCTGGCATGGGTGGGAAAGGAGAAGGAGATGGACAACTCACCAGCTGGGATCTGTGTTAGCTGTGGTCCAGAAAAAACACTTGGCCACTACTGTGGGTAAAGTGGAGGAAGGTACTGAAATCCAGAAAGGGTTTTTCAAGCTGGCTTCATTTCTGAACAGATTATGCAAAGGAGTCAAGCAGCTAAAGGCTGCAGTGCGGAAAAGCCCAAACACTCCCATTTTGGTCAATTCTTTGCTTAGATGTGATTGAGCTGTTGGTGGGTGTCTGTTTTCCTGCCAAATTGCCTGCTGACGTGTCATGAGTCCTAAACACTAAGGGAAGATTTTCTATTGATTGACAGAGTAGAAAGATGGAAGGAGTCTCCATCCCACACAGCAGGCTGGGGTGATGGAGAACATCCCAGGGGCTAAATGGAGAGAGCCCCTGGTAAACTGGCATTCTGTGAACTGCCCATGCCCTCCATACTGGCCAGTTTGTGAGAGTTTCCGTCCAAGACTCAAAATAACAAGTATGCTCCCATACCTATTGTGACCAACTAGATTCAAGGCTATTTAATGTAGGCCAGTTTGAGAGTGACATCCAGAGAAGGTCTATCTGTGTGGTTGCTCTGAGTTGCTATTGACTTGATGGCACATAATCAATCAATCAATCAATCACTTTTAGGGTAAAGAGAACCAGAGATTATTTTTCTAAATGAAGGTTATAGGAATTGCTTTAAGAATGGTAGAATAATGTTCTATACCTGAATGAAGTAACCTTCTTTACCTGAGTTATTTACCATAGTGATTAAGAGAAAAACTCCTCTTATACATGCTTCTTTGGAAACAAGCCCTGCCAGAGTCAGTGAGATCTTCTGCTGAGTAAATGTGATTAAGGTTAGGCAATAAGCTGCCTGCATTTCTCTGGTTAGTTCTTCATGGTCAGTTTGTGCTGATACTCCACGATGTTTCTGTCTGTTTTTGTATAAAGCTTTCTCCTCTCATTGCCAGGATGTGCAAATCGGATTGCCACTTACACCTCTCAAAGAAATGATTGGCACTGCTTAAATTCCAGATATGCTTTAGGGTTGCACAATAGAGCTCTCCTACTTACACAGCTGCCCCCCCGCCCCGCTTGCTTTCTTTTTGGAGCTAGTTAATTCAACATTAGGTAGATCACTCTGGCCCTGTTCCCAGAATTTAACAGTGAGGGCCTTGTGAAATGCTAAACGATGTGTATAACTGTGTTCAGGTCCTCTGTGAGCCGAGCGGTCAAAACATTTGATGTTTTGAAAATCTGTTCTAAAAAAAAGTGGAGAGGGAGGGAAGAGTGGAAATAAACTGGACATATGGAATTTATTAATACATCTGGTGAAGTTCAAGCTGCCTGTCCCAAGAGAAGTTTTATAAAATTGGAGGCTCAGTCCTACCTTTTAGGAAGGAGCATCTTTTCAACGTTCTTCTTTTACTACTTAGTGTGTACAAAAGCTGAGAGAGAAAATCCACAAGCAGGAACATCGAGTCTTATGAGGACCAAGTTTTTAAAAAATCTGATCCATTGTTTTTCCTTTGAGCAGTTGTTCTATCTCCCCCACCTACCTAAAGACATCAGTTTCTCAACTCTTTATGGCACTGATCCTTGAGCTTAGGATGGTGTGGGGGGAGGGTGTGGGGGTAGGGGGGAATCCAATTCCCTGGAGTCATCGGCAGAAAGGGTCCCTCTGTCTCCCTGGAGATGCAAAAAGTGCTGCCATGGAATAGCGAGATGAAGAAGCTGCAGTTCAAAGCACCTTCCTACATCTTCTTCCTATAAATTCCTCTCCATTATAGCCTGGGAAACCTTGCACAGCAAAGGTGTCTGTTATTAATATCACAAAAATAGCCAACCATGTGGTGGGTTTATATAGCAATCCATAGGCATGATGCAATTGGATCAAGGCAGTATGAAATCAAGCTGTTTATACCAAGCACTGTAAGACTATGAATGCATTTTAATAAGTGAAGAGCTTTGCAGTTTTACTTATTTTCATTGTTGTTGAGAAAAGAGGAAGCGAAGATACAGTCTTTCTGGGCATATTTATAGTGTAAATTATCTTCATGTACAGCAATACACCCAGGGAGTCACCAGATGTTGAGTTTGACTCAAGAACTTCTTTACTTTTTCACAGCAATTTATGTTTTATTATCACATGGACTTATTTATCTGTTAGATTTATATACCACCGATAGGAGCTCAAGGTGGTGTATATTATGCTCCCTCCTATTTTTTCTGACAACAAAAACCCTGTGAGCTAAGTTGGGCTCAGAGAGCGACTAATCCAAAGTCTCCTTGTGAACTTCCATGGCTGAGGATGGACTTGACCTTGCATCTCCCCACTCCTGGTCCAACATTTTAATCACTACACCAAACTGGCCTTTAGTTACCGTAGTTCTGCAATTTTCAGTCCAACAGCACCATCCAAGTCTAGGAGGATGGTATTAGCACTTTAAAGGATGGACCCTATGTTTTGCAAAAGTTTATAAAAGTTTCTTATAAGAAAAAGTTTTCTTTAGGAGTAAGAAACCTGTGGCATTTCAGATGTTTCTGAACTTCCAACATCACTTACTATGGTTATGTTTCTTCGAGATGATGGGAGGGTAGCTTAACAAGTTTTGGAGTGCCACCGATGGCCTGCCCCTGTTTTAGAATAAGTATCCAAGGTGGTCACAGGCAGAATTAAAACACAGCCCTGGGAAGACTGAACGTTCTTGTTCAGCGGCTGTGAAATACTGATTCACTGATGAACGGGGAAATTGGTTAAGAGGGACATGAACAGAATAGGGCTGATCCCAGCCAACAAAGTCAGCCAGATGCTGCAAACTGCTGACTCCCAAGAAATCCCAGAGCTGTGGGCTAGACAGGGAAGTTGATAAAACATCTTGGAAGACAATTATTCCCTCCTGTTGCAAAATAACTGCGTGGATGTGTAGAGGAGTCAAACTCAAGTTGAGGGAGTCTTTACCTTTGACCGCTAGATGGTGACAGCATCTAGCTGGCCTTTGAAAAGATAAATAGAGTTGAATATGGCCAGTACTTGGATAGGACACCACCAGAAAAGCCCCAAAGAAGCCAGTAGCAAATCACTTCCAAGTTGTGAGGTTGTGTCCATGTGGTCATCAAGAGTCAAGCTCAACTTGAGTATGTTTTTCTTTTGTTTCCTTTTGTTAATTTATTGGATGTATATATGGGGGTGTTTTATCTGAAAGCTTAACAAGCCTCATTTGTTCATTTTCTGCTAGAAGTCAGAGGCCATTCAAATAAGTAAATGGGGCCTTCATAAAAGTGAAATCTCTTCTTCTCCCTGCAAATTGAACTATAGAGTTGCATGCAGAGTTCTGATAGATACATACTGAAACTTGGTTGAACCCACAGGCAAACAACATATTACGGATTGCTTGGTTTTAATCTTGCCACATCAGACTTTATACTAGAGATACTCCAGTAGACTGGCAATGGCTAAACTGAAAAAGGCTTGAAATTTGGCTGCTGCTGCTGCTTTCAAGTGAAATAGGAGCTACTGTTCTGCTTATGCATGCAATCCTTTGGAACAGGGTTCCTCAACCTTGGCAACTTGCTGGCTGGGGAATTCTGGGAGTTGAAGTCCACACATCTTCAAGTCGCCAAGGTTGAGGAACCCCACTTTGGAGCATATTTTTACCTACACCCCAACTAAGACAAAAAGGTTAATAACACCTTATGCTTTCTTTTTAAGAGCAGTTTTCACTGTAATCAATTTTTTAAAATCAAGTTGTTCACAAAGAACTAAACCATATGTATCCTTCCTTATAATATAATTGTAATTATACAATTTAAAAAATGCTATTAGCAGCTACCAGCTAGGGAGACTGATATGTGATTGTAGCATGCAAAGAGAAGGGAAATTAAATTCACTTCTCCCCTGCTTTGGTCCTAAAGAAAATCTCTCAGCCAAATCTGGTGTTTGTTCTGGGACGAATCCCTGCATTAATCTGAAGAACAGAACAGTATAATATCAAAAAGCTGGAGGCAAAGTAAACCTTATTCAAATTAAAAGATTGACTTATAGGAAGCTGATGTTATTAGTGTTGGACATTCCAATCTAGCCATTACTTATGGTTACAGGAATCCTAATGTATGCAAAACTAGTCCCAACTGCACATAAAAAGGAAGGAAGGAAGGAATAAATGTGCAAACACCCACACACATGGAAATAACTTTTATTGAAAGTAACAAAAGAATCTGGGCAATATAACCTATCTGCACAACACTCGATGACTGTGACTTTTTTCCTTTTTTTAAAAAAATGGCTGAAGACATCCATGATTGTTGTTTGATTCATATCCCCTCTGTTCTCCAGAAGCTCAAGGCAGTTTACATGGTACTCTTTCCTCCAGTTTTATTCCCACAACATCAACCATTTGAGTCAAGTTGCAGTGTGAGCTTGTGACTGACCCAGCCTTTCCCAACGAGCTCTATGACTGAGCCTGGACCTGACCTTGGTCTCTCCCATCCTCATGTAACATTCAATCAGTGTACCATACATCAGGCTTAGACAGGTATTGCTAAACCATAGTTGTTCAACCATAGTTGTTCATCACTGACTACATTCACAATAGGTACTTAGTCAAAAGCAAAGAAATGGTATTACCTATTTATTAGATCTATATTTCATTTTCATTGAGGAATTCAAGGCAACATACACAGTGTACTGTCCTCCTGTTATTCCAACAATAACAATTCTGTGAGGTAGGTTTGGGTGAGAGAGAGGGACTGGTCCAAGGTTATCCAGTGGGCTACCATGTTTGAGCATGGACTACAACCTGGGTCTTTCTATTCTTAGCTCAACCCCATAACTACCACTCCACACTGGCTTTTCTATTGTATCTTTAGGAGAAAAATCCAGCCAGTGTGTCTGATATTTTTTTACTGGATTTAGAAGGCTTGCCCAGCTCCACAAGGTACTGGGCAACATACAACATTAAAAGATGATAAAAAGAAAAGAAAAGAAAACATAAACTACAAACCATGTGCATCTGGAAAAGGCAGTTCCTCAAACTGATATGAGTCCTCAGTTGTATCATGCAATTTAAATGGTTTTTTCACAGATGCAGGTTGTTCCCCGGTGAAGCGGTTTGGAGACAGTCATCATGCATGAATAAACAGAACATTATTGTCACAAAGATCAGTTGCTTATGTTGGGCCACTCACTGTATCTTGCCCCCCTCTCTCACAGAGTTTTTTTGTGAATAATCACATACCTTGGAGGTTCTTGGAAGGAGGGTAGAATGAGAAAATAAAATAAAAGTGCATAATTGAAGCCCCAGCCTGCTGCTTAGAAGGTTCAGAATCTCACGAATGTTGTTATACTCAGCAAATGCTGGTAATTTAAAGTCGATTCCAGCTTTATCCCACAGCTTTAAAAATGTCACTATGATCAGAAGTGTTTCTAGTTTTGATGGTGAGGCTAATGTCACCAGCAGCTTTTGCCTCGTTGTTCTGCCCTAGATCTGCCTGTAAGTCTGTTTTTCTCTAAAATGGAATCATGCCCACAATTACTTTCCAGGATACTCCACCCAGGATACTCCGGAGCTTGTGATGGGTTCATGAAGATAATTTATTTCATCAAGAACAAATTATGGAAAGTAAGTTACTCAAACATCCCAAACATTTAAAGTTAATGTAAAATGTTATTTTATAGACATTTTCTTTCAAAGTATAACAGAGAGTAAATTTTAATCCTTTAGACCACATATTTTCACATTGCTGCATATGTATATTATGACCAATATTTTTTGCCTGTTTAATCATGCATTCTTTAACTTGTTCTTCAACCATTTCTTCTCTCAACAATAATTTGTACATTTTTGCTATTAAATGTTCATCTGTTTCGCATCATTGGATTTCAAATTCTGATTTATTTTGTTCAAATCCAAATTCCTTTTATCAATTTTAAATTTTTCTTTATATTGCATATAGGAAAGCCATTGAAAGGTACATCCTTCTAAAACCAATTGTTCTTTTGATTTAATTTTGTATTCTCCTTGTTCTTTTTCTAATAAATCTTGGTATCTCATCCATTTATCTTTATCTCTTGTTTCAGTTCTATAGAAAGCTTCTTGTGTAGAGGTCCACATCGGCATCTTAGGGCATAAAAGTGGTCTACATTTATTCCAAACTTTTAATTAAGATCTTCTAATATAGAGATTTTTAAAGTCCACGTTAACTTAAAATTAAAAAAAAAGTAAAATGTTATTTTAAGTACTATTGAATACAGGATTCATGAACTTCACTGCTTGAGGTCTTTAAGATGGAATCCTATACAGTATCAACTTATCTGTAGGGAAGCACCATTAAACTCAATAAGATCAACTTCTTTGTAAATATATACACAATAGTGGTATGAACAATTTGTTTTAAAGTATCAAAATGTTTTATATTCAGGTTCTATCCTCCCAGTAATGATCTATTCTGGACAATAAATATTAAGTTGCAAGGATTAAGTTCTGTTTAGATTAATATATATTTGAATGATTTTATTTATCTTTATTTATCTTTATCTTTTAGCCTCTTTATTTTTATCCTTATTTCTGTAAATATAATTTTTATAACTTTTAAACTTTTTATAATTTTAATTATGTATTGATTTTAGCTGTTGTAAGCCGCCCAGAGTTCCCCGTTGTGGGGAGATGGGCAGGGAGAAGTTAAATAAATAAATAAATAAATAAATAAATAAATAAATAAATAAATAAATAAATTTAACATAACCATTTATTTAGCTTTACAAGTATACAGCAATCTCCTGGGAATTTGTGCTTGGAAAAATTAGAAGAATGAACACATGAAGGCTTGGAGAGCGAATCCAAGAAAGAAACAGAGAGGGAGGGAAGTATTATAAAATAAACATTATACCATATGTGGGGGAACATTTTTACAGTTAGTGGCTGATCTTGCTTTCTGGCATTTTATACACACGGCCATCTGTTTGAGGGTTGTTTGCAATGGCTATTTTCCAGCATTTATGTAACTAAGCATCAGAAAGGAAATGACATCACAGTTTCCTGAAGCGCATTAGTAATGTCAAAATGAAAATATTATAGGCAATCGAAAATAGGTTTTGGATCCCATCTCTCTGTCTCTGTCTTTTTCCCTAGCAGGCTAGATTATCTCTGTTGTTCCTTATATGTCAATTTTGCCTGCAAAATCATCTCTGGCTTGTTTGTGTGTATTAAAATTGTCCTTTCAAATGAAAGCCAGGCAAACAAACTTTGGTGGAAAAGCTGAAGTGAAATGATCAGGCTTTAACTGAGCCAAGCTGAAACTCCCTGCTTTCTTTCCTAGCTGTTGTCATAAGCACTGAAACACCCTTTCCATTTTCAGCTATTTTTTTTCTACCCACATAGCCAAAATGTTTGCACTGCTCACCATTTTCCTTCTTCTTTCACTTTGCTGCAGAAAAGGGAATGCTCTAGAACAGTGTTTCTCAACCTTGGCAACTTTACGATGAGTGGACTTCAACTCCCAGAATTCCCCAACCAGCTAAGGAATTGAGAAACACTACTCTAATGAATCCAGGACTGAACAGGGAGATTGGACTAGAGATATGAAATACAATATTAGACAGCACCTTAAGAACCCAGCAAGCATGGAAGCCCTGGAATGTTACTATCAGGAGAATTGGAGTGCATACAACTCTCAGGAAATCTCAGAGGTTTATGCTGCTATCCTAACAGAAAGGCAGAGGAGGAGGAAATTTGTCAACTTTACAAATGTGGACTTCAACTCCCAGAATTCCCCAACCAGCATGCTGGCTGGGGAATTCTGGGAGTTGAAGTCCACACATCTTAAAGTTGCCAAGGTTGAGAAACCTTGCTCTAGAGCAAGGTTTCTCAACCTTGGCAACTTTAAGATGTGTGGACTTCAACTCCCAGAATTCCCCAGCCAGGGAATGAGAAACACTGCTTCAGACCCTCCATCTCTAATTTGTTAAAAAAAAAAAAAAAGTGGCACCCAGGCCATATTGGGGAGATGGTGAAACCACAGCAGAAAGAGGGTGAGTGAGAATGGGTTGAGGAGTTGCTCTAACTTCCATTCAGATGAACAGGAGGAGGTGGCAGCCTTCCAGCTACTTTAGCAATGGCTGGGCTTGATTTTCTGCCAAAATTTCTACTCTCTATTTGAGATGTTCCTCGTCATTGTTGCTGGCTTATTGGGTGTGCGCTTGGTAGGGCTACCAGCTCTGGGCTGCAAAGTCCGAATGATTGCTAGATGGTAGCCTTGATGCTTCTACAAGATCTGTCTTCACCAATCATCCAAATATAGCTGTAGTGTCTGATTTTGTGAGCTAAGGGGGCTAAGCCTCTTCTGGTTCTACAACCCTTGAACTGGTATAGCAGACTTCTTGTAGTGAAATAAACTCTTCTAACACACTGTACAGAATGCTGCTGGGTAGCCCTGAGAAACTGTTAAGCCTTCTAAGAATCCAAGAGAAAAATTGAATAATGTATTGTTTCAAAGTACTTATTCAAATAAGAGTACGAACTATCCAATCTATTACGGTAATGAAGAGGTGGTATGTAGTGAACAGGATTTGCGCCAGATCTTTTTATTCTTTCCAACCCAACGGAATATTGGACAATAATTATATTAAGGGACTCAGCATTATGTCTTATCTATCTATTACAGGATAACTCTCTGAAAACTGAACAGAATGGGTCGAATTTAGGAGCACTGGAAGAAGGCAACAAAAGAAAAATCAAGTTCAGAAATGGGTCAGATACAGCTGGGGACTGCAGAGGAGGAAAAAAAAAAATCCCCCAATTAAATTATCTTAACACATCTCTGTAGGAAAAGCAGTTGGGTGGCTGCTTCAAATGTTGCTGACTTTTCCATTCCAAGGCCACTCTCTTTACCCTCCTAGTAACCTGACCCAGAGCAGAGGATACACACTCTGCCCTGTGCATCTCAGAGCGCCCTTGCAGACAAACACAAATATAGCATGAAGAGACAGCAGAAACTCACCCATACATACAGATGCAACATGTTGCTCCATTACACAGAAGAAAATACAGATACTTCCTAAAGCAAGAAGGTTGGAAAGAATTCTGGTAGCCAAGCTCTGCAGGGTTCCCCGACTTAGATTCTCCTAGCATATGTAACCCTGATGTGGTAGAAAAACTACCAAGGACACCTGCCCTGAGCCATCTTGCCTTAAAAACTTTGCTATATTTTCTATAGTCCTTCATAATGAACTTTTGGAGAAGGCTTTGAAATGCCAGAAGCACTTTCTATTACTGTAAAATGTTTTGCATTACAAATGTAGTTCAAAAGCTGCCAAAAGGGGACCAAGAAAGTCCACCTGGAATTCATTCTGAATTCTGTTGTACTTTTAGTTCTGGGATTAACATGCCAGGTCAGCAGGAGTCTTTTAAAATGGGGAGATTGGGGGAAAGCAAACTGTCTGGGTTGCCAAATTAAGAGATGCCAACTGATCTGTTCGCTAGTACAAAGATGCATGTTCTTGATAAATGGACAAAAGATGACACATAATTCTAAATATATGCCACGGAGCTTTACTCTGACTTTGGCATGAAACCAAGGCCTTTTAAATGATTTTTATATATTTCTGAAGGTATCTGCTACTGGAGCTTTTAAACTATTTTCATATTGTGCTCCTAAAAATCTTGAGATTCCTCATCAGGAATTCTTCTGTGAGATGATCAAGGATGGCGGAGAACTTAACTGAACAATATTTTTTTACTCTTACTGATTTTTATTTTTCTCTGGTATGAAGAGTGTGTTAAGTATGTTCTGATGTTTGCTTAGTCCATAGATGAAAATGTTGAGAATAAGCTGCGTGTGTATGCTGAAATTTGCCCCAGATTCATATGGTTTCTGTAGGAAGTTACTTGTTTTGTATCAAGAGAGATTTTGATCCATCAAGTCTGCATTTGTGTTTATTTAACAGTGATGATAACCTGTCCCAAATCTAATGGGGATTTTTTTTTTTTTTACTTTGACAACTGATGGCTCTTGATAAACTCAGAAGAGGTCTTTCCCAGCACCTGGTACTTTCCCTCACTACTGTTTAAATAACACAAACACAGTAATTATTTTAGATGACCATTTTGCATCACTTTTTCAGGAAGTGTTCTCTCCCTACTCTGTAAGCAACCCTTATCACATGTTTATATTTATTTTGTATTACATGCTATCTGTGGCTTCAGTCCTGGCTGTGTGACTAAGACCTGTTCTTGCAACCCAACCTTGTTGAATCAGATTCTTGTTAAGTATGTCCATCTCTTTGTTTTAGTGGCAAAGTAAAAGGCCCGGAGAAAAACAAAACAGCTAGCTGATTCAACTTAAGAATATGGAATTGAGCCTTTTCCCCCAGGCCCCCAGGGAAGTGCTTTCCTTCTGTCCCTGAAAACTGCTTTGAAAACAGTTGTCCCCTCAATGCCCTTGATGTATCTCCAAAAGGAGGCCAGTAGAGTTGCTGCCCTCCCATGACAGTGGGGCTGTGGCTATCAGAGGCTGTTGTGGGGGAAGCCCTGAGGTAGATACAGGAAGGATCCCTGTCTCCCTAGGTTTTTCTCCTTCTGGCAAGACTCTGTGCTTGCTGGAGAAGAGAAAAATGCTGCAGAGGCTTACTAAAGAGGAGAAGAACCAAGCAGTGGAGGTTCCTGGTAGGAATAGCGAACTTGTGAATTCCTTCAACAAGGTCGCTCTTCCTACCTGAGCTTAACATGGAAAAAGAAAAAGAAGGGTTTAATTGTCAGAGAGGTTCTGTTGTCTCTGGCACCAAAGTAGAAATTATCATGGAAGCACAGAGCCCCGTGGCTAGGTGGGAGGGAACAGTTCTGAGCTGGCCAATTGGAGCCCTGCAGGTTGCCATCCTCCTCCAGAATCAGAATGCTCCCATGGGGGTTATATTGATGTTTCAATGGAAAACTCTCCTTCTGGTTGATCACTTTGGTATGGCTTCAGACTGCCTTAGAAGGAGGGTGTCACTGAGATGGAGGTTCTGCCATGAGGACAGAGCCTTAACAAATGGTTAGCAATCCCTCTCAGCACTGGGGCAAGGAGAATGTTGTGAGTGTGTTAGATAGTATACATAAAGGTATGTTTATGTTAGGGCTGTTCATTTATAAAACACTGCTGATGTTTTATATCTGAATACACTTGTGCGCCTTTCTGAAATCTCAGTATTGATGCCTTCTCTGACTGATTGAAGAAAGTTGTGACCACTTGTAATTTAAGAAAGGGTGGTTAAAATTCCATAGTCTTCTTTGGGAGCAAAAATCCCAGTGTATCCAATGATATATACCTCCTGAGTAAATTTTTATTGAAGCAGCCATGGCGCTGGAATGTTTGGGTCACAGACTTTCTATTCAGAGATTGTCCACCTCTGGGCTGAATAATCCCACACATGGCTTTGATATAAGTTGACACACATTGATAGCTTCTAGCTCTTCAGCTACTGATTTTTTTCTTATTAGCACAGCTCTCCAGTGCTTTCTCCAATCGTTTTGTATTCCTCCAAAAAGAATATGGAGGCCCATCTCTGTCATGTCCTTGTTTGGCAAAGGTAAGCATTTACTGTCTCATGCTGTGTGCCCCACTGATCCCATAGCTATCATTAAAGGTAAAATTGTTGTCACAATTGCTGTATTGATATCCTTGGCTACGAGCTAACTGAAAAATTACCAGGTTAATGCCCAGCGTTATCAAAGACTACATCTTCTCTGACTGTCAACTTTTTGAGGAAAGCCTTTCAAGAAACAGACCCCACTGGGATTCCAGGAATGCTGCTTTATTATTCCAAGGGATAAAAGCCAAAACCTCAAAAGCCTGTCTCTCCCCTCTTATATGAACCAAATCAGGGTGGAGTTATTCTGAGTTTCTTTCTTACGCTTGTTTCCACTTCTGAATTATATAATCGCTTCTCCAAACCACCTTCTTGATGGTTCTTTCCAACAAGGTCATCTCTAAATTCCTTTACAGTTCTGCATCTTACATTTTCTCCACTCTGTTGCAGTTTCACATAGTGTACCAGTAGCCACAGCGTGGTCCTACTTTGCCCCCACTCCCCTTTCTAGCTTAAATGATAGCTTATGAGTTTCTCTCCCAGGAGCAGATTCATTTTTTGCTTTCTCCTTGGTTTCTTCCTCAAGTGATTAAGGCTGACATAGTTTATTGCTCATTTCAGCAGACTACTTGCATGACTAGCCAATTGGACACAGTAGAGATGCACAGATCAATAAAAATCTGGTATGTTTTATTGTTTGCATGTGCAGGCTTGTTTTCCCATTTTGTTTTGTTTTTTCAATCAGCAGAAAAAAATGTAACCATTTGTGTTTGCAATGTTTCCTGATTTTATGCTATGTTGTCCTTTTTTTAAATGTAGGTTCTTTGGCACATGCATTTTCTCGATATAGATTTCTTATATGTAAATTTCTCAATGAAAATACTTCTTTTCAAAATGTAATTACTATAACTTTTAGTACAGTAACCTCTTTTCAGACATGTTTTTTGTTCAAGGAAAAGTGAATCTAGCTGGCTTAATTTGATGATAGTACTCATTTCATTCTGAAGTTTCATTCAGTACTCATGCCATTCTGAAGTCTGTTGGGGAATGAAATGCCAAAATCTACTCCAAATGCAATCTGCTGTTCATTTATTTTATATCCCTATGCATATGAAAATAAGTCTCTCCTGAAAACCTTGGACTATACTTCCAGGTCAACATGTTTAGGTTTAATAAAACCTTGAAAGCTGTCATGATTTGGACAAGCTACACTCAGAAATGAGCCATAATATGATTCAGAAAGGCAGCCTCATTTGTCAAAAATGTAAATACCACTAGGAAAGGGTGGTGGGGTTTTGAATTCCCCAATTAGCCATTAATCTCTTCATTTCAAATGAATACAACAATTTAACAACTCCTTTTGGAAAGTTTGGAATGTTTGGAGTGCAAAACGTGAGTAAAATGTTCTTTAAAAAAAAATCAGAAGTCCCATGCTCAGTATGGGTCCCTGGGACATAGAGAAGAGTAAGTCTTGAAATTCCTGCTTATAAAAACAGGAAATGACACTTCAAGTAGTTACAGATTTGCCCAGGGAACCTGGCTGATCTCTTCATTGTCCTGGTTTTCCTGTTTCTGTCTGAAGGAAGTGGGGAGGAGAAGGGGGGAGAGGGGCGAGGTAAGGGAGAATGAGGAGGAAAGCAAAGGCACTTTGGCTACAGGCTCTACTGGCTTTCCAAATGACTGATGAAAAGCTACCCAGCCTCTGCCAAAACCTCGCTTAGAAATAATGGATAGGTCACCTCTATCAACAGAGGGAGCGAAAGGTCAAATCACACACCATCCATGGGCCTGTGGAAAGGGATGTGCTGGTATCATCGTTCCTAGAATGTTCAAGGGATGGAGGCTGGGGCAAAAAAATTGTACTGGGACATGACTGTAAATGTTTGTTAACATGATGATCCAGTCTGAAAGGCAGATGTCAGACCAATTAAGAACATGAGCTGGGTTCTCTTATTGTTCTTTCGTTCCTGCGGGTCTCACCTTCTGTACGTGGATGAGAAGGGGGGAAACCTGAAAGTGGTCTGCCCTGTGTATTTGTGAATGTTGTGTTACATATATAAATATGACTGTAAGGAATACTGTAGCTTCCTGATTTGTGTTGTGGGATGAGCAAGGAGACCAGAAATAAATATGTCCTTGGTGGCTCATGGAGGGTATTTGGAAGCCACCCAAAGCCTTAGTGGTTGATAGCAGAAGTGGGCATCTGTTTAGGCCAGAGGGACATTTGGAGTTGTGTTAGGCATTCTCACAAAATGGTTGCTGGGGGGGGGGTGCTTTCCTAGTCACCAAATGATGGACATGGCTAATCACAAGCCATCCTTTCACGCAAAGGCAAACTACTGAGGTTTCTCCCACCCTTGCTGTTCAACAAGATACAGCTTACAGCTTCATCTTGTTCTTTCACCTGAGCATGTGGGCCTGCTTTTAACTGCCTACCATTTTAATTTTCTCAGAAGGCTTGGGGCCCAGGGGCATTTTTGTAAGTAAATCAGATGCTGGAAGTTGCCGCTCTGTTTTTTAGCAGACCAACTTATTGACTGGCTGGTTGATTGATTGATTCTTTTTAATTAAAGGAGACTTTTTAAAAGGTCAGGGGAAGAAGTGGACCTTACAGGTGCCAATTTTAATGTTCATTGGCACTGTGGGAGCCAAGGAAGAAGAAAGGCTGAATCTCCTCTTTCCTACCCTTCAGGCTAGTTCCCTCTCATTTAGTAGTAAACGCTGAGATAAAGCATTGTCTACCACACCAACAGCAGCAAGTACTATGCAGCACCAGAGGGAATAGCCTCAGCAAAGCAGTGGAGGAAGAAAGCGTCCTTTCCCCCTTCAGTTGCACTCAACCCTGAGCCCTCTGAGAGACCAGAAGAACATTACAAGCTTCTTGTTCCAGATTGTACTGAGCCTGAATAAGAGCACTCCTAAGGGGTCAGGTGCTCCATTTTGTTTTGCCACAACATCATTTGCAAAATTACTGCTTATTTTGTCTCAGCAAGCTAATACTGGGTTGTCCAACAAAGAGCACTCTTCCAGTAAGGAATGAATGGAAGAGTTACTCAAAAACTGGGGTTAAAACTAGCACAGTGTTACTTAGCAGCCCAAGAACTGAAACCCCACTAGGTCTATCAAAAGGAAGGCCTCACAAACCATCATCGCTGCAGCCCAGAATGGCAGTTTCTTGAGATATACAGTTAATTATATTGACTGACTGGAGGGAGGTCATCAGATGTGGGGTTGGCTAGCCCCCTAGAGGCCTGGTGTTGCTTCCATTGGCCTCCTGGATTTTTCCTTTTATTCTTTGTAAATGTGTCCTGTTATAAATTTTAATTGTATATTTATTTATTGTTTTAATATGTTGTAAGCTGCCCAGAGTCCCCCATTGAGGGGAGATGGGCAGGGACAAGTTAAATAAATAAATAAATGGGAACACACGGGACAGTGGTGATCATTGAAAGGAGATGTGGGAGATGTTGGCAGGAGGCTGTCAAATTAGGTAGGCCACTTGCAGCCTATGGACCAGAGCTTCTCCATCCTTGCTTTTTAAAAACACAAATTACTGCCTTAACATCCAATAAAACTAATAGTCCATCTTACCCAACAACTCCTCAAAATCTCAGGCATCAGATTTTCCCATCACCTACTATTTTTGAACACAGGACTGGAACTAGATGGAAAAGAACATACCCCAGGTGTGCAGGTCACATTCAGGTAAATGTGACATCCCAAGATAATCTGATTGTCACTTAAATATACTCTCAGGCTACAAAAGAATCCTGTATGATGCTTCCTTGTCAGGACCAGGCCAGTGACAAATTCAGATGGGTGGATTCTGCCAGAAAATAAATTAAGGATTGAATAATCTTCTCTGATAATCTGGGGGCCTCAGAATATGGAGTTGGAGCAAACCAATCCAGAGTTCTAGTGATTGTTACAGTGGTTCTTAAAGTCATATAGCAGTTCTTGATCATTATCACAAAGTGTGTGGGTTGATGGTGGGTTAATGGTGGTTTGAATGGGAGATGTCCAGTAGCCAGGGGTGTCTATGGTTTAGGGAGTCAAGATAGCAGATATGAAACTGCAACACCACTCACAGAAAGGCCAGAGAATGCTGCGGCGACCGCTGAAGTCAAACTAATGGTATTTTCTTCAATAAACCATGATTAAACAGGGATACTGTCAAGATTTCTTTGAGAATTCACTTAACTTTAAAAGTTATACATAAAATTGAACTTAAACTACAGCTTACGGTTTCAGCATTCAATATATAAATAGTTGCACACCAATTCCACATAATTTTAAAACATTTAATACAAGGAGTAGAATGTATTTCTAATGACTTCCTATATGCAGCTGCAGCTTATTTTTTTAATGAAACATTTCTTGTTTTATAGCATGATTACCGCTTGTGAAGCATGAGGCATTTCTGCTGTGCATCCTGTTGTGCTCACATGCTGAGAAAACACACACACACACACAAAATGTCCCGGCTCCTTTTTATGTAAGATTTTCTTGTCTAGCATTAAGTTATTGCTGCCCAAATGGAATGACATCACACTCTAGAGTATTATACAGCATACCAATATGCTAATGAGCACAGGGTTCATCAAAAATTATTCCTGACTTTGTGCTTGGAAACTGTAAAGGCACAATCTAATTATGTGTGAGGGGCCCAATAGTGCTGTTGTTTGCAGTTGGGCTGCTGATAGTTGTTGCAAATTTAAGTAATCTCAATCCTTTTTAATTCCTTGTCATATTGCACCTAGTGTCCCAATAACAAATGGTATCACCATCAACTTCTTCAAAATGTTTGTGAACAGTAATTACAAATCACAGTATTTTGTAATATTTTCCCATTTCTTGTCTTCAACATTACTCTCTCTTGGAATGTCTACATCAGTAAACCAAACATGATTCCTTTCAATGAGAGTAATGTCTGATGTGTTATGTTCCAAATGTCAATCAGTCTGAATTTTAAAATCTCATGTTCTTGCTGACTCATTTTCAATTACTTCATTTGTTATTATTCATTATAATTCATAGTCATCAATATTGTGGTTTGACAGTCAAGATTATCAAGGTCTATTGAGTCCAAACAACTATTCCTGTTGCATATAAAATGATTGCCATTGCACACGAGTTAATGGCTCTGATTGCATTTCCACCATTTACCTTACATTTCTGGATGTTCCTTAATCATTTGCAATATTCTGAACTTATTTTTCTTTTTATCTGGTTGTGCAAAATATCTAGCTGTTTCCAAGTTTTCCAAGTATTTAAAGCTTACTCTAGCGCTAGATCTTTATGGTTGTTTCACTTATGGGTTGAGTACCTTCTCATGAGTTAATTATTTTCTCTTTCTTTCGTTCAGGGACTGAATGTTAATAACTTCTAAATTTCATTGCAATATCTCTACTAAATATCCAAAGAGTATTTAGTAAAGATTCCAGTTTGGCTTTTGATTTAGCATGTAACTTTAGGTCATCCATATAAAAAAGATGGGACTTTTTTTGACCTTGCATTGAACATTAGTAACTGTGTTGCCTTTTTGAGCATCCTTGTCAATGGAATTATTGCCAAATTGAACAATAAAGGTGATAATGAATCCCCTTGAAATCTCTCTCTTTTTATGTTGACTTCACCTAATTCAGCATAATTAACCATTAACTTTGTCTTCCATGCTTTCAAATGTAATGCTCAATAGCTGCTATTATTATTATTATTATTATTATTATTATTATTATTATTACTTCAAGTCAGTTTTTGACTCTTGGTGATTGCCTGGACCAGTCCCTAAAGTTTTGCTGGCAAGTTTTTTCGGAGATGTTTTGCTATTGCTGCCTTTCCAGGACTGAGAGAGAGTGACTGGCCCAAAGTCACCCAGCTAGTTTCATACCTAAGACTAGAACTCACAGTCCCTTGATTTCTAGCCTGGTGCCTTGCATTATAATCATCTCACATAATAAATACCACTTTAATGTCCCTGGAGGCTGACAGAGCACAAGGAGAAATTCTCCCTAAAGATACAGATTAGTTACTTTTCCCCTTGATCTTTCCCCTTTTAGTAGCAGCTCTCTTTTCCTTCCTCCATAAGGGACTGTGTGACTACTTCCTTAACAGATAATTTTTTCCTGGATCCTGTTTCATTATTTCCAACATAGGGTGAGTATTTCTGTTATCTTCTGCTGAAAGCTTAAGTGCTGCTTCATATATTTAAAAAATAAATATTTTCTTCCTTTCGGAGCACATCAAGCTGAAAAAAAAATGGAAAATCATACACAGCATTTCCCCCCCTTTCTTTTTTTCTCTCTCTCACTTCCTTTTACACACACATTTTTGGATGAGACGTTCTGGAACAGAAAAGAAAGCAAATCACGGTGGTTCTCAGAAACTGCTCCATTCAGCTTTAGCAATATAACTTTACCAAAAGAACTCTCTAGAAATGCAAAAAAAAAAAAAAAAAAAGTTGCTATTTGATATTTGCACAAATTGTTTTGATTACAGTAGGATTTATGTGTTTGTTTCAAGTGTCCCAAGGTTTGCTGGATGGCCTTGGGATAACATAACAATAAAATGAAATGGCTTACAGATAAACCAAACATCTACTCCTAATGCACAAAATCAGTAAAATAATCAAAGCGTACGCTGGCCACTTTTTAATACAATCATAGTTAGCAGACTTGTAAAATCAGCCCCAAAGTATATTGCTGTCTGAAGTAAAAGGCATGGTGGCCTTTCTTTGGCAGACCAAATAAGCAACTGATTTGTTTCTTAACATTGAGTTAGTAGTGAGCTTGGATGGTGTGGACCATTATTATTATTATTATTATTATTATTATTATTATTATTATTATTATTATTATTTATTTGACTTGTCCCCGCCCATCTCCCCACAACGGGGGACTCTGGGCGGCTTACAACAAACTAAAATCGGAAATATATAATTAAAAGGTTATAAAAACCAAAGTTACAAAGAGAAAGAGAAAGAGGAAGACCATGGAACAAGCTAGCTCTGTCCTTCCAACATAGCGCTGTAGTTTCCTGTCTCGTGGCCCACATCCTGAGGCAGTCCCCTCAGCTGTCCAGCGTTGGGCCAACCACACAAATCATGACGGACTCCACAGAGCGGTGATCTTCTGAAAAAATTTAGTTCCTTGTAATAATCAGCTTCAGTTCTGAGGCCCAGTTCTTAAGAGCAGAATCTTGTCCCTTGGCCACACATCGTTTGAGTGCTTAGCAGGGTCAGAGAAAAAACAAGCTGATGATTTGCACGGCCTAATAAGTTGGTTAGTGTTAACCTTGATTAAGTTTTTTGGTGGGGTGGTGGCTTAGTCTGTTGCTTGAAGTCAGCCTGATTGGTTAGTTGTATGAGCCCAGAAATTGGGTACTTTCTCAAAAGAATCAGGGGAGGTTGTGGAGGAGGGGGAAGATAGATGGTTGTAGACTCCATTCAGTGCTCTTATCTCTGTGTGAGAGTACGTTTGTGTGTGTGCGGCTTTGAATCAGTGCTGACTCCCAGCAACTGCCTAGACTAGTCCCTGCACTTTTCTTGGCAAAATTGCAGAAGTGGTTTGCAACTGACTCCTTCCTAGGTTGTTGTTGTTGTTTAGTCGTTAAGTCGTGTCCGACTCTTCGTGACCCCATGAACCATATTGCGCCAGGCCTTCCTATCTTTCACTGCCTCCCTGAGTTTGCTCAATTTCATGCTCATTGCTTCAGTGATGCTATCTAGCCATCTCATCCTCTGCCGTCCTCTTCTCCTTTTGCCTTCCATCTTTCCCAGCATCAGAGTCTTTTCCAAAGAGTCCTCTCTTCGCATTAGGTGACCAAAGTATCTGAGCTTGAGCTTCATTATCAATCCTTCCAATGAGCAATCAGAGTTGATTTCCTTTAAGACTGACTGGTTTGACCTCCTAGCAGTCCAGGGGACTCTTAAGAGTCTTCTCCAGCACCACAGTTCAAAGGCATCAATTCTTCGGCGTTCAGCCTTCTTTATGGTCCAGCTCTCACAGCCATACATTACTACTGGAAAAACCATAGCTTTGACTATGCGGATCTTTGTCGGCAAGGTGACGTCTCTGCTTTTTAATATGCTATCTAGGTTTGCCATAGCTTTCCTCCCAAGGAGCAAGCGTCTTTTAATTTCATGGCTGCAGTCTCCGTCTGCGGTGATCTTGGAGCCCAAATAAATGAAGTCTGTTACTGCTTCCATTTCTACCCCTTCTATTTGCCAGGAATTGATGGGTCCAGATGCCATGATCTTAGTTTTTTTTAATGTTGAGCTTCAAGCCAGCTTTCGCACTCTCCTCTTTCACCCTCATCAAGAGGCTCTTTAGTTCTTCTTCACTTTCTGCCATTAGGGTGGTATCGTCTGCATATCTGAGGTTATTGATGTTTCTCCCTGCAATCTTAATTCCGGCTTGTGATTCTTCCAGCCTGGCATTTCTCATGATGTACTCTGCATATAGGTTAAATAAGCAGGGGGACAGTATACAGCCTTGTCGTACTCCTTTCCCTATTTTGAACCAATCGGTTGTTCCATGACCGGTTCTAACTGTTGCTTCTTGGCCCGCATACAGATTTCTCAGGAGACAGGTAAGGTGGTCTGGTATCCCCATCTCTTTAAGAATTTGCCACAGTTTGTTGTGATCCACACAATCAAAGGCTTTTGCATAGTCAATGAAGCAGAAGTAGATGTTTTTCTGGAACTCTCGTGCTTTCTCCATGATCCAGCGAATGTTGGCAATTTGATCTCTAGTTCCTCTGCCTCTTCGAAACCCAGCTTGTACATCCGGTAGTTCTCGGTTCACGTACTGCTGAAGCCTAGCTTGTAGGATTTTGAGCATAACCTTGCTAGCATGTGAAATGAGTGCAATTGTGCGATAGTTTGAGCATTCTTTGGCATTGCCCTTCTTTGGAATTGGAACGTAAACTGACCTTTTCCAATCCCGTGGCCACTGTTGCGTTTTCCAAACTTGCTGGCATATTGAGTGCAGCACTTTAACAGCATCGTCTTTTAGTATTTTAAATAACTCAGCTGGAATACTGTCATCTCCACTAGCTTTGTTGTTAGCAATGCTTCCTAAGGCCCACTTGACTTCACTCTCTAGGATGTCTGGCCCAATTCACTCAGATAACTTTGTGCCTAAGGCAGGATTAGAACTCACAGTCTCCCAGTTTTATAGCCTGGTGTCTTAACCACTACACCTAACTGGTTCTTGCTCTCATGAGTATCTCAAAAAAATCCATTCTGGCAGACCTTGCAAATCCTCTTCCATAAAACCTTCTGATGGATTACCTTTGTAGTCTTAATAAGACCATCCACTTGAAAACCAGTGAAGGGGAGCTTACGGAGGAAGATCCACCCTTGAAATAAGGAAGAATTTCTTGACTGTGACAACTATTAAGCAATGGAACAGCCTGCCTCCTGCAGTTGTGGGTGCTCCATCACTGGAGGTTCTTGTGGGACTACCATTTCTCTGGGATGGTCTAAGGATTCCTGCCTTGGGCAGAGAATGGATGTAGAAAACTTTCTTCCAACCTTGGGTTCTGTGGGTCTATGACTGGGGGCATCTGGCTAGCCTGGGCCGAGAAAAGGTAAGACTAAATAGCCAGGGGTCTATAGGGGCAGAAGAGCAATCAGCTTGTCTTGTAATGAACTGGGAGTGGTTCCGAATGCTACCTGTCAAACTCTTCCCCACAGAAATTAAACATTTCCCTCTATTTCCAGGTGAATGGGGAAATCAGATATTATACAGGATATTTTTCAGGGAACAGCAAAACATGAAAAATGAGTTCTTTTTCTCTAATATCAGTTCATATAGTTCCTCTTTATTACACTGTTAATAACCAGCACAAGCCACAAGGGCTTTTCTTTTGGGGAGAAAACTAGGATAAATTAGAGCACAACTGGCATACATCTCTTTACTCATTGTGGACAAATGGCCCTTACTGGATGTAACCTCTGTACTTACACATAACAGATGGGACTGCATGCATTGCTTAAAGCCCAAGGTTTGTAAGTGGGAGAAAAACCATTGTTTGGAAGCATGGCAGGTTGATGAGTTGTAGATTAAAAATGTTCTGGCTGCATCCGCTCCTGGAAGAAAAATGCAGTTTATTGTAGCCAGCTGGCTGGGCATCTTAATCAGCTGTATTCTTATGTTCTTTCTTGGCCATTTAATTAAATTTTAAAGAATGAACTCAGAGGGCTTGCAGCATTACTTACCAGGAGGAGATGATCTGATTGCTCATGAGGAACTGGGGGGAGGATGTTCATTTCTTAAGTTCCCAGGAGGCCCCTGACAAACCGCTGCTTTGTTTATCACTTCCTGTACATGAATGAAGCTCCTTGCTGGCTACATCTTGCCAGTCTCTAACTGTGCTTTAGAGAAGGGCCAGAATGTGGACCTGCATTTAGTGATGGGCAATTTGCAGTAGAGTAGCAGGATTTGGGAACCCCAACAGTTTAACCATATTTTTTATTAGTTGGTTTATTTAACTATTCCATGTATTGCCTTCCAGAAAGCCATCATTATGGTATACAAGAAAGCAAATGCAATAAAATACTAATCACATCACTATCCTTTTAAAAAGTGACATGCATTAAAACCATTGAAAAAATAGTAAAAACAAAACAAAACCCTTTCTGCCTTAAATTATTCTCCTGAAATGAAAATAGCTCGGAGTAATCAAAGATGGATATACGTTGAGCTAAGCCATGGTTGGTGTAACCATGGATTGTTAAATTAACCATGACTTGCTGGATTCATGTAACATTCTAAGCCGTGACTCACATTGTGGCTTAATGGGGCATGTGAACCTAGCTTGTGAGCAATGTTCAGTTCTGGAGTTCAGAATCAATTTCTGATCAAGAATGCGTCCATTGTAAAAGTGTGCCTTTTGTACCAAGCTCCATTTTCTGTATCTGAGTTTTAATAAGAAACATAATAGAGCCAGCAAATTTAAGGTAGCCCACCCCTGCTTTAGATTGGTAACCTGTGATAGAACATTATACACTCAGAAGTCCTAAATAAGGGACGCGTGTAACCTAGAAAATAGGAACCTGGAAGAGTGTTGGATTAGACAAGAGGCATCTCTAATCCAGACTTAAAATTAAAATCTAAGTGATGATGGCAAAAAGATACAGGAAGTACAACTCCAGTGGCATTGATTCTGCTGCACCTCCTGCAGAAGGTAGCAGTAGGTTGTAGATACTGTGGTTCCAGATCTTTCTTTGTTTTGTCACTCTACCTGTGCTTTATTTTACCAGATTGCTAATCTCAGGTCATTTCCTTTTGTCTTTCTTTGATTCTTCACGTAGGACGTAGTTAGCAAGGGGCTAGGCTTTGCCTATCCCTATAATGCATTTCCTGTAAATAAATCTCCTTCTTGTCATAATTATACACCTCCCTCATCAACCATCACTCAGGTGATATTCCAGATCTCAGGAATGCTCGTCCACTCACACGGAATGTTTCAGCCTTCAGCTTGCCCAAAATGAATGGAAGTAGACGACACATGCGGAAAAAGAAACTTGAGCTGCAACCACAAGAGCACATATTTAAAAAAAAATGTAAAGAATTCAGACAGGAAACTGACCAAAAGGACTTACTGGTCTGTTGGATAACAATGGCATAAGGAATACTAAAAAAATGGTGATAAGAAGATTGTGGTAAAATTTAGTTACAACATTTGGCTATCTTTATTGCAGAAAAAGTAGAAGAGATGTCTGCTCTGAGATTTTCATGGAGCCAGATGTAAGTTGCACGTACTCTAGCTTTCAATTTTCTACATTAAGCATGGATTGAATTAGATGATCAACATGGTAGTTTTGAACACAAAGATTCTATGAATCTAGGAGTAAATGTATCCATGTCCATATGTATATGTGTATAAACATACAGACACACCCAAAGATCTCCTACCATATATATTCAATGTATTTAAAGTGCAGGAACCAACTGGTAAAAGTTTTCCAAATGATAGTTGAAAACGTTATCTGAGATTTCTGTCTCCAGCAAAAGCTGTCCTTACAGCCTAAAGGGAGAACCCTGAAATATTATGGACACTTGCTGAACATTTAGTGTGTGTCCCACTTTAATTTTATTTCATGATAAACTTTCATTTTTCTTTTCTTTCTTTTCTTTCTTTTCTTTCCTTCTTAATCAGGACAGGTATGGTCTGCAACTCTTTCACAAGGCCCCTTTATAGAATCAGAAAACAAACAGAGACAGAAGAAAAATGCAGATCCACCCATTAATTTTGCTGAATACCAGTTTCACTGATTCAGAATCGTATAATCAGAGAGTTTATACAGCTGAGAATGAATTTTGTATTGCTTCCTTGGATAGAAATAGGGCTCTAATAAAGTTCTTCTTTTAATCAAACGGATTGTCTCCAAAGACAGATATAACTAATCTGTGACAATTAATTATATATATATACACACACACACACACACATACAAAATAAAGTTCAGTGTGAGTTTTTGGCAGGGCAAGCTACATAAACAGGCAGCAAACCCCACACTCCCTCATACTGGTGGTATTACATAGTGAGTAATGAAATGTCTGCAAGCAAACAACCAAGCTTAGAGAGCACCAAGGACTCCACATAGGTATGTATTTTGAATGCTTTTATTCAATCATATTTTAAGTAGTGTATTTATTACCTAACTGGTTACTCAGATTTCTCAATTTTCTCCAGGGCCACAGACATTAACTAGACATGTCAGAGGGTGAGGTAAGGTTCACGTTATGTTGCTAAATCATAAATCATGCTTTACGTGACAGTAGCTGAGGCTACATGATATTCTAAGTCAAAACTCAGCAAGCCACGTTATGGCTAAGCACAATATGGGCTCCCAGGCTCAATCCAGGATCTCTGCATACAAAAACACATGTGATCCCTAAGGCTGCCTCCACACAACTGGTTTGCTGTGCTCTCCTCCTATCCTGGAGCCAGCAGGAAATCACACTGCTCTAAATCTTGTTGTCTTCACAGTGTGCCCTTAGCATCCACTTGGAACAGGTCTGTGTAATGCTCTGTCCAAGGTGCACAGATTCTGAGGACCGGGATTGGTGACCCCTCATCTGAAATTCCAGCCTGCCCAACATCATCCACCATCTTACAAGCCTCCTCTAGTTAGCATGTACAATGCTGTGGTTACTCCATGCACTGCAATTTTTTTCTTTGCTAACTGAACTTTTAAAAACATTATTTCTTAAAACTATGGGTTGACCAGTCAACTGTTTGATCTAGTGACCACTAGGTGGCAGCAATGAATTAGAAGGGTTTTTCCCCTCTTCTCTTGGCTGCCATCTAGTAGTCATCTGGATGTTTGCAGCCACTGGTAAGTGTTGTTGAAGAGCTGGAGTTTGAGGATCAGTATGTGTGATGGAATGGAATTATGAAGGCCAGCTCAGGGAGATAAACATTTTCTTAGCTTGCCAGAAGAGCATGGGAGTAACAAGAGGATGAGACTGGCACCTCCCTGAGGAATTCACACTGTTGTGGCTGGCTGACTTTGGGAGATGGGGTTTCAGTTTGGGAAGATTCTTGCTAGAGGTTGTAGCTAATAAACATAGCTGGACTGAATTTGCATTGTCTCTTGGAGTTCCTTGGGCTAGGCCTGACATCAATCTTCCCAGACTGAAACCCCAGCTCCCAAAGTCAGCCAGCCACAACAGTGTGAATTCCTCAGGGAGGTGCCAGTCTCATCCTCTTGTTACTCCCATGCTCTTCTGGCGAGCTAAGAAAATGTTTATCTCCCTGAGCTGGCCTTCATAATTCCATTCCATCACAGTATGGGAGCTATAAACCACCCTGAGAACATTAAGCAAGGAGAGGACATGAGAAGCTAAGGTTTCTGGGAGTAGTGGCCACTGGAAAAGGAATTCCCTGCCAGGAACACTACAGAAATATAACAGTTGAGCCCTTTTGGTTACATTTCCACCTCTAGGTCCACCAGGCTCGTGAAGAGTGATGTTAACTCAAAAACCAGTTTTGCACAACAGATCAGCTTATCCAATATGTTATATGAATTCACAATTTAAGAAAAAAAGTTAGTTTTAACTAAAATTGGTTTCAGGGCAATTGCGAATCATACCTGGTTAATGGGTGAGGGTCCACCAACAAAATGAAGCCTTGCCAGGACTTTCCTGGGAGGTTGATGGGCCTGGAGAAAGTAGGCAGGACCTTCTATTTGCCCAAATGGTAACCATTGGCCTGAATAGCATGATTCCAAAAGGAAGGTGGTCCCATTCAGCTAGTGGCTGACTAGTTTAAATGTGTTTGTGTAAAGCTAGCCAAAAAGCTAGTAAATCTCATGGATTTGTATCTTTTTTGTATATTTCAGTAGCTATTCAAAAGCCCATACTTGTTTCGTCAAAATGGCAGGATGCTTGCTGAAGTCAAATACCTTCAAGGGAAACAGTTAAGGGGGTGGACGCAGCAAGATGAACAAAAGTGCTCTTAATAATTAATAAAATAATAAAAATGAGAACTGAGCAAATTCTTTTGAGTGCTGACTGTTTTAGTTGGATGGGAAAACCATTGGATGGGAAGGGAAGAGTGGCTGTGTGACAAGAGGGAAAAAGAGAACCATTTCATTGAGTAGATCATCTCCTGATTTATAATGAGAAGCTGTTTTTGTGTGTCTCCAAATACAGAAGTGAGAACAGCCAGCTTCTCAGTATAAATCAGGAGATGATCTACTCAATGAAATAGTTCTCTTTTTCCCTCTTGTCACACAAGAATTTGCTCAGTTCTCATTTTTATTATTTTATTAATTATTAACAGCATTTTTGTTCATCTTGCTGGGTCCACCCCCTTAATTGTTTCCCTTGAAGATATTTGACTTCAGCAAGCATCCTGCCATATTTAGTAAGTAGCTACATCAAAGTGCACTACAAGGCTTATCTTTCCCCACAACAAAGATCCTGTGAGGAGGTTGGGTGGAGAGGGAGCATCTGGCCCAAAGTCATCCAGGGAGCTTTTTGGACTACAATCCAAATCTCTTTGCTCTTAGTTTAATGCCTTAACAACTCCACTGCACTGGCTCTCATGTAAACCTTTTTGTTGGTGAATATGAAACCTTGAATGAGAGAAGGGTGGACGGAGGATGAACTGACTGGCATCACCAATGGAAACAATCTGCACTCACCCTTTTGGAGGAGGTCCCACTTGTACTTCTATAAATGGGTTTTAGCTTTCTCCAGGATATGATTTCTAGCACTTTTGGTTCAGTGGGTTAAAGGTCCAACCTGGAGCACAGAAAACTGCTGACTGAACAAATCTCCCTTTTCTGTATTTCACTAGTTATCTTGTCATCCACAAAGAATAGAGACCAACTGACCCATACTTCTAATTCTCTATATACAAGAGAAGAAGCAGAAAAAGTTTTCCAACTTCTGTGAAAAAAACCTTCAAGTATGTGCTATTAATATGCATTGGGTTTTTCAAGTTTCTGAGTTTTAAAGGGATTAAGGCTAGATTGAGTTTCTTTGTTAATTTGTTAGCTGAACTTTGTCCTTTATATTCCAGTGCCAAGACTGCATCTGTGAGATTGAGGCCTACTGTCTAGTTCAGATTACATGTTATTTTGTGGTATGGATTTCTGGTTTCTATGTGATATTTTTTTCACATAATTTGAGCAGTCAGTAAATCAGCTTGTTGGATTTGGAGTTAGAAAACACAGGTTTAAACAGTTTCTTATAAAAAAAGCACAGTGGGAGGTAACGTCTTGCCTGTTCCTTGCTGTGATTATTTATTAATCACATGTTTATCCTGCCTTTTTCCGCTTCCCAGTCTATCCTCACAACTCTGTCAGGTAGGTTAGGCTGAGAAACAGGGACTGGAACTAAAAAGGCATTTGAAGTTTGATTTTAATCTGGCACTCTAATTTTCACATTGGCACTGTGCAACCAGTGCCGTAAGGCAGAAAAACAGGTGGTGTACAGAGCTTATTTTTGTCTGCCTTGCTCCAGAAATAACCAAAGTGTCCAACTGGTGAAGGGGGGAATGGGTAAGTCAGTGGGAATGAGAGCAATAAAAATGATCATGGTTTACGTTTCCCACTTCTGTTCCCTCCTCCTTGTGTGTAAATAAGACATGGATAGTTATGAAGCTTTTGTGGAAGCAAACATTACACCAACCTTTTGTGTCCATATACAGTGTCTATGTTTGTAGATGCAGGTAACAAAACCAAGAGATATCTGTCTCCCAAATAAAGAAGGTGGGTTACTGAGGGGACCATCATTAACATGGAAACTGCATAATTGTACATGCACACTAGATTTCAGGAGAACCAATTTCAACAAGCTTAGAAAAGTCCTGGGTAGGATTCCCTGGACAGAAATCTTCAAGTCAAAGGGAGCACAGGAGGTCTGGGAACATCTCAAAAATGAGATACTGGTAGTACAATGGCACACAGTTCCAATTAGAAGGAAAAATAGGGGGTAGCTTGGGAAACCATTATGGATGCATAGGGACATTTTGACTGAGTTAAGAGTTAAAAGAGACAAATATGGGAAATGGAAGATAGGTGTAATCACCAAGGAAATGCACCAGCAAGTATCTAATATGTTCAGAAAGAAAGTTAGAATGGCTAAACTGCAAATGGAACTCGGACATGCAATGGAAGTTAAATGCAACAAAAGAGCCTTTTGGTGCCCATGTCAATAGTAAGAAGAAAAAGGAAGGGATGGCTTCACTCCTTGAAGAAAATGGTAGGAGAGGATCAGGGGACTTGGAAAGGGCAGGCCTCTTCCTTTACTTCCCAAAGGGGAATTGTGTTCAAATGAACAATTAACTCAAGGAGGGAATAGCACCTTGGATAAGTGAAGAGATGATTCGGGAGCACCTGATGACCATAAATGAGTTCCAGTTTCCAAGACCAGATAAGTTTCATCTGAGAGTCCTGAAGTATGTCATCTCAGAGCCCCCTTCTGTGATCTTTGAGAAATCATGGAAGATTGGTATAATGTCAGAAGACCAAATGTTACTCTTTTCTTCAAAAAATGGAAAAAAGAGGCCCCAGATAACTACAGACCAGTCAATTTGACATCAATACTAATATGCGTTGATATTTCAGCTTTATTATCTGTGGTGTCTATCTCTACAGAAGCTCAGTCACTGTGTGTTTTTACGCAGCTTAGAATCTCTTTATATCAAAGTTGCCTCTAAATAGGAGCAAATCAGTATCATCTTGTGGTTTGCCCAGAATCTTATATTTTCCTGTGTATTTTTTGACTGGAGGTTCTTTTAAGATACAATCTGATTTGAGCAGCTCTATATTTTTATCTCTTTCACTACTGATTGTTTTTCATGTGTTTACCAAAAATTAAAAAGGATTTTTTTTTACATTCTCTTTTTTAAAATTGGTTTTATTTGTTTCTTGAGAATTGGTCTATCTCCCCACAAAAGAGAAGGGGAAAAGAGAGACTGATTTCCCTAGTCACGTGCCTCAACACTACAGGGCCAAGGGGTGGTGCTATAGAAGTTTTTTCATTTTTTCATTTTTCTTTTTACTTTACCAGAATGTAGGATGCATCTTTCCTATGCACCAGGGTTGCAGGGGGGTATAGAGGGATGAGGGAATGGCCTTGAAGGACAGGAGGGAGAGTCACTACCAGAATAATAGATAAAAGGGGGCTGAGCTTGAGCCAAGAAAGTCACATGAGTAAATGTCTCAAACAAGCCCCTTCGTAGTTCACATGAAGATAAAGTGAGGGAGCGGGAAGCACATTCAGACTTGCAAGATTCTGTTACTATGTGTGTTACAATAAGCATAGTCCTGAACTACATGGCACTGGTTTCTTAGTCTACCTTGAAGTGCACACAGGAGGTGTTAGTCCTTTGAGGTAGTCCAGACAAGAAGTACAACAATGAGTACTAACTCTGTCTTTATTGTAAGGTCACATTAACAGAACCTTGCAAGACTGAAACTATTTTCCATTCTTTTGCTTTTACTCTCTGGAAAACTAGGGAGGGTCCCTTCTGAAATGCTTTCCATGCCCCATCTCCTTCTCTGGGCTGAGAAATCTTTTACATGCCAGTTGTCCAGTCCATGGGTCTTCCTCCTGTCTCCCAAGGTCATTCCCACCTACCATTAAAGGAGGACACCAGGTAAAGGCAACTCCCAGAAACACAGATGGTGACAGCAAGGACTACCAAGCTGCACATCAAGGCAGGAGACAAAGCTAGGATGTGTAGAACCAGAACGCTTCTGGAAGAGGAGGGTTGATACCTCCAACCTTTCAACCCATGGGCTGAGCCCTACAACTAAGATGTTCAACAGTGGAACAGACTATCTTGGAAGGTGGATAGTTTGATCTAGTAGTTAAGGCACCAGGCTAGAAACCAGGAGACTGAGCTCTAGCTTCACCTGAGGCATGAAAGCCAGATGGGTGACTTTGGGCCAGTCACTCTTTCTCAACCCAACTCATCTCACAGGATTGTTGTTGTGGGGAAAATAGAAGGAGGAAGGAGTAATAGGTATGTTTGCTGCTTTGAGTTATTTATAAATATAATAAAGGTGGGATAAAATCTAAAAAAAAAAAGGTGGTGAACTTTCCTTTGCTGAAGGCATTTAAGCAGAAACTGCATAACCATCTGTCAAGGATGCTATAATAGAGGATTCCTTCACTGGACCTGGGGAAGATTAGAAGATTTTCAAGTTTCCTTTCAATCCTCCCTTACATTCTATGATTCTCCAGAGAGGGACAAAATGTCTATTTTCTCCCTTTCCTTTCCTTTCCTTTTTTTTTTTACTAAAATAGGGGGCCTCAAACCTTTCAGAAACTCAAAGCTTTTAATGAATACAGCTACTTTTCAAGATAATATACATTTATGTGGTAATCCTTTGGGTTCAGAGAAGATACGCTGTTGTGCAGTTCATCTGTGGACATGGAGATGGCTCTGCAGTCCCAGTCTGGAAGCACAGAATGCAGCACAATGGGGACACTGGAAATCCATCATTGTAGTAACTGTTGCTGTATTTGAGTTCATCTGTGAGTTCGCTTTCTTGATCTCATCAGTAGAGGGAGGGAGGCCTAGGGCATCCAAGACTGGCAGCTGAGGAATCTGCTGTAAGACATCATGATCAACTTCCAGCCTATTGAGTAGGTTGGAAAAGTGTTCAGCCCAGTGGTTTTTCTGTCCTTCCTGGTCTTTGATCAGGCTTGATGCATCAGATGACAGCAAGGGGAAGCATCCTGATTTAGAAGGATCATAAACTGACTTTATGGCACTGAAGAACTCTCTGGTGGCATGCATGTCTGCATAGCGTTCCACTTGTTCAGCCTTTCTCTGCCACCATTCATCCTGCATTTCTCACAGTTCCTTCTGCAGGTGCTTAAACTTGTCTTTCTTTGAGACAGATGATGGATCATTCTGCCTAGTCTGCACAGACCTTGTTCTTACCTGGAGGGCTGCTGAAATGGTCTCATGGTTTTCATCAAACCAGTCTTGTTGTGCCCAGGTTTTCAGTCCGAGTACAGCTGTTGCAGTCTGTGTGAAGACATCTTTAAACTGCATCCACTTTTCAGAACAGGTTCCTACAAGCGGTAAATTGCCAGAGAGTTTTCATTAAGTTGTTCATTGGAAACATTGGCCTTGGCCTGGTTCTTGCAGTCTGCCAATATTAAATCACTTTCTGACAGTTCTTGGTTGCTTACAATGTAAAGGAGCTATGTGCAGGTTGAGAACTGACTGGACTAGTCTGTGATCTGTTCAGCAGTCAGCACCTTGTATGGCTCAGGTGACAGTGATGTCTTTAAAGTCACTCTGATGTACTTTGACATAGACAAATAGGTGCCAGTGTTTGGACCTGGGTTGCATCATTGTTTGCAAGTCTGAACATTGTATTAGCGATGCACAGGTTGTGCTCAGCACATTTACTTAGAAGCAGCAGGCCATTGCTCTTTAGTTTTCCCACCTCATGTTTCCCAAGGACACTGTCCCATTTGTCTCTGTCTTTCCGTACCCTAGCATTGAAGTCACCCAGAATGATGAGTTTGCCACTGGTGGGGGTTGTTTGAATAATCTGGTCCAGGTTCTCATAGAAAACGTCCTTGTCTTCGTCTGGACTCATAAGAGTTGGTGCGTAGGTGCTGACAATGGTGATATACCAGGACTCGCCAGGAGGAAAATGGAACTTCATAATGCATTCATTTATTATAGTGGGTAGAGTAGAGATGTTCTTCAGCAGAGCAGTTTTGATTACCAAACCTACTCTGTGAGTCCTGTTGTCAGTCTGTGGTTTCCTTTTCCAAAAGAACGTATATCCACTCACTGCTTCCTGTAATGAGCCCTCATCTGCCAGCCTCGTCTCACTGAGTGCAGCAATGTCAATGCTATAATGAGGAAGTTCGGCTGCTATGAGTGCTGCTCATCTTTCAGGCCTTGACACCTTGTCTCTATCCAGCAAGGTGTAGATGTTCCAGGCTCCAAAAATGAGTTTTTTAAATTTGTTTTTCTTGATGCTTGAGTGCTAAGGAGATGATCTGCCAGTCGTGGTTAATTAGCCAGATGTTGTGGGGCAGGCAATGTTTAGCATACCTTTTCTAACACCCTCCCTCATGCGAGAGTGGGCAGTGGTATCCTAGAAGGGCTGCCCAGTCGCCCTGGTTGCTGCTGGACATCTCTGCTGCCCTGGGTACTGAATGATTGGTCACTGGTCCAACGGCCGCCCAAGTACAGGTTTGTGGCTACAACTGCCGGTGGTCATCTCCACCTGCTGCTTCGCCACTCCCCCATTGCCGCAGGGCTCAACGAATTAGGTTTGGACTGAGATGATCTGCAGATGACTGTAGATGAAGATGAATTGCACAACAGAAACCTGTGTGCAATGGAGTTTTAAGTGGAACAGCCGTTGCACAGGGGCAGTCCCCCTCTCTCGGATAAGAGACCTTCATCCAGTGGCATGGAGAACCATTGCAGCTGGAGACCTCTCCTGCTGCTCTGGATGACCAGGACATCTAAATGACTTGTCGTGCTCTTAGCATTCCACGATGCCTGCTGGGCCCGCCTTCTTGACCATTGGTCCATTGATCAGTCTCCTCTGTTCAATCTGCCAGGGCCAGACCCTGGGATAGACAAATCCCCATCTCACCGAGAGTCGAAGACCCATTGACTACCCTCACCTTGTTTGGCCTGTCTTGTTTACCAGGGTGTGGCCGCTGTGTGTGTTACAGCTACATGGAGCCACAGGTGAGAGATGAGTGCCAGGTGGGGACCAAAGGTGAATGAACAGCCCTAAAAAGGGCACAGCAGGCCCCTCCGTTGGAGGTGCTACTCCTCGCTGGACATCCTTCCTGGACACCCCTCTTTGGACCCCCATGCACCCCTTCATATACCCCATATAGCCTTCTTGTACAGTGACATCAACTGACATCTACAGATGCTAGCACATAGCAACAGGACTAGCAAAGCAAGAGCCATTTGGCTCCTACCCACTGCTGGCTAACACTGGGGTAGACACAAGCAAGTCCACTCTCTACTATCCTGGAGAACTATTGCGAACTATTGCAGCTGGAGACCTCTCCTGCTGCTGTGGATGACCAAGATGTCTAAGTGTCTTGTCGTGCTCTTAGTGCTCCACGGTGCCTGCTGGGTCTGCCTTCTTGACTATTGGACCATTGATCAGTCTCCTCCGCTCAATCTGCCAGGGCCAGATTTCACAGTGGGATAGACAAATCCCCTATCTCACCAAGAGTCGAAGACCCGTCTGCTACACTCACCTGGCTTGGTCTGTCTGCCGAGACAGTTTACTGGGGTGCGGCCGCTGCACGTATTACAGCTACTTGGAGCCACAGGTGAGAGCCGAGTGCCAGGTGGGGACCAAAGGTGAATAAGCAGCCCTAGAAAGGGCATGACAGACCCTTCCACCAGAGATGTTACCCTTCCCTGGATCCCCCATACTGTCTATACATTTACCAAACACATGTTAATACATACAAGGCACTCACTGTTATGTGTAATGTGATAAAAAAGGAGCCTTAACAAGGATGGTTGATATAGTACAAATGTAGAATAACTGTAACATAATATGAGGTTACATGTCACACACAAACACATACATACATCATAAAAAAATACAATGAAAATACAGCTTCTGAGTGAGATCCGGCATGCTGTAATTTCAAGATGAGGATTGAAAATAATTTAAGAATCAATGATCAGAACTTAAATTTCTTATGTAGTGGCTTGCTAAGTCTGACTTGCAATGCAATGAGATTTTAAAATGTAGAATATGTCACCTAAATGAAGGTTAAGACTTTAAAAGCATGGATAAATTGCTATTTTTGTAAAATGCTTATTTAAGCTTGCCACCTAGAGCTGTTATTTGGAACTGCATGAAGATATGTTCTCTGTGGTTTAAAACTAATTGCCCTGTTAAGGATTTAGAAAAAAATCCACCATGTCTTTGAAGGGCCGTGACATGATTCATCAAAATGAACTTGGTCACACCATGAATGGGCAGCAGTGAAGGCTGTCTTCTAATTTCCATTGTTCTCCATTCAAAAATGTGCAAAAATAAATGCATATTTGAGAAAGATGCATCCAGAAAAGATTATATATCTAGGAAAGCTCCTTACAAGTATAGATACTGTGGAAGCATCTTAGAGGTAATTGCAGACTTTTTTTACATGAATATTAGGAATAGTTGTGTTTTTAAAACTGTATGATGGATTGAATACAAACCATTTGGCAGGGACAATTGGAAACCACCATGGGACTTTAAAAGGTATCACACACAAATAATTAATAGAGCAGAATAATGCTTGAAAACTGGTGAATATACAGCATATTTAGAGCAATGAACATCTCCCCACTTCTTGGTATCACTTTCTGCACCAGCTTGTATGACAGGGAACCTGCCATGTTGCAAAACATTCCAGGGATATTGCTTGGAAGGCAACTAAGCCTTCACATGAGAACACGGAGCTCAGTGTTGTCCAAACTTGGCCACGTTAAGATGAGTGGACTTCAGCTCATCTTAACGTGGCCAAGTTTGGACAACACTGACGTAGCTGAATGACTATCAGCAGGACCAAGGCAGGAAGCTGTCCTGCAAGTAGCCTCAAACCTGGCCATGTACTTCATCAGTAACTTGGAAGAAGACCAAGAGACAATCTTCTCCAACCCCTGGCAGGGTGATTTTTCATTCTTTGAACTCTGTTAGGAAAAGATGCTCAGCTGGCGCATGGGGAATACATACTGCCACTTCCTTTGTATACCCCAAGGTGAGTTATTAGGTGAGTGTGTGAAATGATCATTACAGTGGTACCTCAAGTTACGAACTTAATCCGTTCCGTGACTCTGATCGCAGCTCGATTTGGTCGCACCGCGAGGCAAATTTTCCCATAAGGTTCAATGTAAATACGGTTAATCCGTTCCGCCCTCCAAATTTGGTCGCGGCACGAGGCAAACTTCCCCATAAGGTTCAATGTAAATACAAACAGTTCTGAAACATATGCATTTTATTTTTAAACCACAAAAACATGAAAAAAAGTACGTACAGCACAATATGAAGAGGGAGAATGGGGTGGGGAGGCAGTTATTGTTTGGAGGGAGAGTCCCCCTCCAAAGGGAGATCTCCTTCAGGGGTTTCCTCTCTTCTTTGCCTCTTAGCTGCAGGCTCAGTTCTGGGGAAAAACCTGTCTAAAGTCAGTTGTTTTTTCCTGCGCTGCATAACCCTCCGGAAATGAGAGACCACGTTATCGTTCATCATGTTCAACACTCTGTTCGTTACAGTTATGTTGGGGTGGTGCTTCTCAAAGAAGTCCTGGCACGCATTCCATTGTTGCATAATGTATTTAATCTCGGCACTGCTCACCTCCTCCCTGTCTTCCTCTTCCTCAGTGGAATGCTCCTCACCAAGCACTTTCTGTTGCTCACTCTGGAGCTCAGCAAGTTCTTCCGTGGTCAGCTCCTCCTCATGGTCCTCAACAAGCTCCTCTATGTCTGCACCATCGACAACCAGACCCATGCTCTTGCCCATGGACACAATCTCCTCCACTACCTCTGCATCAGACCCTTCACAGTCACGTTCAGCGACACATTCTGGCCACAGTTTCCTCCAGGCTGAGTTTAAGGTCCGGCAGGTGACATCTTCCCAGGCTTTGTCAATGAGCTGATGCAGTGGAGGACATTGAAATGTTTCTTCCAAAACTCTGCCAGAGTCAAGGATGTTTCCTCAGTGACATTGAAACACCTGGTGAAGAGCACCTTTGTGTAGAGCTTCTTAAAGTTGCAGATCACTTGCTGGTCCATGGGCTGCAGGAGAGGTGTCGTGTTGGGGGGGAGGAACTTGACCTTTATGAAGTCGTATTCGGCGTCCATATCATCCACCAAGGATGGAGGGTGTGCCGGGGCATTGTCCATAAGAAGAAGGCACCTTTCAGGCAGCTGGTTCTCAGAAAGATATTTTTTAACGCTGGGTGCGAACACCTCGTGCAGCCATTCCATGAACAACTCCCTTGTGACCCATGCTCTCGCATGGGCCCTCCACATGACAGGCAGTCTGGCCTTGTTCACATTGTGTTCCCTGAACACACGAGGGGTCTGGGAATGGTACACCAGTAGCGGCTTAATCTTCAGGTCGCCGCTTGCGTTCGCACACAGCAAAAGGGTCAGTCTGTCCTTCATGGGCTTGTGCCCTGGCAGTGCCTTTTCCTCCTGCGTGATGTAGGTTCTGTTTGGCATCTTCTTCCAGAAGAGCCCTGTCTCGTCGCAGTTGAACACTTGCTGAGGGACGTATCCTTCCGCCTTTATGAAGTCCTCAAATTCTTCCTTGTAGGCTTCTGCAGCAGCCTTGTCAGAACTGGAAGCCTCTCCATGTCTTGCCACATTGTGGATGCCACTTCTCCTGTGGAATTTCTCAAACCAGCCTCTGCTGGCTTTAAATTCCTCACTTGCTGCGCTGGTAGAGGGGTTTTTCTGCAGTAAATCACTGTGCAGCTTCCTGGCTTTTTCACAGATGATAGCTTCACTCACGCTATCACCTGCCAGCTGTTTCTCATTCAGCCACACTAACAACAGCTTTTCCACCTCTTCCAGCGCTTGTGTCCTCTTCCTCATTAACATCGTTACTCCTTTTGACACATCAGCTTCTCTGATGGCATCTTTATTCTTCAAAATAGTCGAGATGGTCGACTTCGCCATCTTGTACTCCGCGGCCAGATCAGTCACACGAACACCACGATCGTGCTTTTCTGTAATCTCCTTCTTCAGTTCGATCATCACTTTCTTCTTCAAACCCTTATTCTTGCCAAGCCCACTCTGCATTTTCTTTGGAGCCATGCTGACAAGCACACCAAAAACCTTCCAAATGCCACAAAACACACCACAAGCCTCACCGAACGTCTCCTTGCTACCGCGATCTCGCCCACAGGAAGCCGCAACCGCGTGGCAGCAGGGCAAATGGCCGCGGATCCGGTTTGTAGCGCAAGGCGGAGGTCGCACGGTGAGGCAAATTTTTGCGGCCGGAGCTGGTCGTATCGTGAAATTTTCGTAAGGGGGGGTGTTCGTAACCCGAGGTACCACTGTCTATGCAAAAGAGAGAATTGCTGCTTGCTAACATAAAGACATCCTCCAGTTCCATTCTTTTCTTGGAGACTAAGCGAATGTATCCATACAGTGCTTGGAAAAAATCCATTGGGATTTTAAAAGAAATTCCAAGTCTGGTCGATAGCTTTGGTACTTCCAGCTAGCCTCCCATTCAGATACTGACCAGGCTCAACCCTGTTCAACTTCTGAGCCCAGGAAACAACACCAATGCACTGCCATCTGCTAAGACATTTACTAAGATTATTGATTGTTGATTAACACTGGAGGGGTGCATCTCTTTTCTCCCCATGAGTGCATTGCTAAGAAGGGATGTCAATGGGGTGGCAAGCCTAGCACCGCTTTGGGTACGTTCATTTTCTTAGCTCTCAACTGACTTAAAAAGGCCAGTTACAAACTTTAACTTTGGAATTTTATCCTGCCAATTCAGCAAAACTCTCAGGAGTCTGAATTCCCCAGTCCAAAGATGCACTCTGCATCAGCCCATACAGGAAGTCCTTGCTTAACAACCCTAATTGGGACTGATGACTTTGTTACTAAGAAAAATGGTTGTTAAGTAAAACATCACATGACTGCCCTACCTAGTGACAGCAGTTCCAGCAGTCCCAGTTGCAGTTGTTAAGTGAATTACCCAAGGTCATTAAGCAAGACATCACATGACCATGACTTGCAACCTCCTGCTGTCATGCAATCCTTGCTTGCCAGAAGCTGGCTGGGAAGGTTGTAAATGGTGATCACATGCCCGCAGGATGCTGTGACTGTCGTAAATGTGTGACAGTTGCCAAGAGTCCGAATCACAATCACATGACTGTGGGGATGCTGCAATAGTCATAAGTGTGAGGATCAGTTGTAAGTCACTTTTTTCAGTGCTGTTGTAACTTTGAACAGTCACTAAATGAATGGTTGTTAAGTGAGGACTATCTGTACTTACAATGACGCCACATTCATACTTACAGGCACTATCCCATTTACTGTTTTTAAGTAAAAACTGTGAGGTGGTTAGAGAGTAAGGAAGATGACCGTGACAGAGAGATGCCGAAGCTGTTGCCTAGGCAAAAGGGGCTGAAGCACTTTTTCAGTCCAAAACAGCAAGATAATATTTGGAAGCAACTCAGACAGACGCCTCCCTAATTCATTGAACTGTATGAAAGAGCAGGAAGTACAGCACAATCAGATCACAAGATTGTTATTATAACCAATCTCAATAAAAATATGGCTGTTACCAAAGGGACCTCTGCTGTCCAACGTGACTGGTCAATCAGAGCTTTCACACAACACTGTATAGATGTGGACTAGATTCAGCATTCCTTGCAAGCAACAGGCCTGTACTGGTCAGTTTCAGCACCTCTGGGCCAGTATGCCACAAATGCAGACAAATCCCAGTTTTATCCCCAGCTTGTTCATGTTATTCTATGCAAGGTAAGACCTCTAATCTAGGGACTATCTCACAACACAATACACTGTTGCCTGTATTTGACCAACTAGGAGGTACCTGCAGAGTGCTGACATGTGTTCAAGTTACTTTTTGTCTTTTCTTTTAAAAAAAAAAAATTGCCCCTTTTCCCTAGGCTTATTTTGATTGTTGCCATAAAGACTTGGCTCATTTTTTGTTTATTCTTAGCATTAATTTTCTTACCATTCCAAGGAAGGGAACTGCTTTTTAAAAAGGAGTCCCGCATTATCCTATAGCTCTGATATGAAAGCAGTTCAAATTGTTTCTTGCCTGAATCTGAACAGTAGGTGTGACAGATATTATTTACCTGCTTTGTAGCATTAGGCCCTGGGAGTATTTTAGGATTTTACATAAATTAAAATAATAATCTACACGTAGGAGAATGAGATGGAATGAGGGAATAAGCTCTCTCTTCTTTGTAATTCATCTGTAGTAAACCTGTAATTTCATTAGATGGCGGTACAGTATCAACACTGCCAAAGGGTCATGCTATGTTCTCAGCAGCATGTATATAGGATCTATACAACTTCCTTCTTTTCTGTAGAGGCACAATTTTACAGCGTCACCATAAAAGCTGCCAAGGGGAAGTGGTAACTCCATTAATAAGTGGAAACTCATAGAAAAATCATGGCCTGAGGGCAAAGTTGAATATTATTTATCATCTCACTGCTCTATAGAAATTCATAATGTTAGATTATTGAGGTCTTTTGTCTGAGCCAATATAGCTTGTTTTATGTTCTAAAGCAGTGGGGAATTCTGGGAGTTGAAGTCCACACATCTTAAAGTTGCTAAGGTTGACACACACTGTTCTAAAGTTTTGGCAAACCGAGCACATGCTAAGTTCATTTTTGCTTCAAAAGACTCAACCTTAAACAGGTTGGTTGTGTATCCGGATCTTGTTTTCCCCAAAGCTTGGGGTTAGCTCTCCTAAATATCATATGAGGCTGTAACAAACCTCTTCCTAGATTTCACAGTCTCTTCCTGCAGAGATCATTCACTTTTACTAAATTCTTCTCTGGATTCACTGAAAGTGAGATTTCCAGAAAGAGGGGTTCTCAGCTAAGCTTGACCTTTTCTAACGTTAGCCATTTTCCTAGGGATTTGGTTCTTTTTAGAGAAGATTTTGATTCTATACTTCAGGAGCATCTGCTGAACAATACCATCAGCAGTATTTGAACAGTACTGGCTTCACAATGACCAGGCAATCAAAGCCTTACAGCTTTTTAAGGTGCTGCACACATTGCATGCACACGAAAAGGAACAGGGAATTGATCACTTGGTTGCAGCAGCTATTTTGAAGCTGGTGACCATCACTGTGGACGCCCCTGCTGCAGTTCCCAGTTCCCAGTTCTGAAACAGCATAATCCAGAAGCAGTTTCATAATTTCATTTGCAGCTTATGAGAAATGGGACCCATCTGAGCTGAGATGTCATCTGGGTTCGGGGTTAGACATTGCATCTTCACTTCCTTAACTAGCCTATCACTATCATTCAGTGACTGATGGCTTCATAATTTAGCCTCTCAACATATGTTAGTTAATTTTCATCCTTCCTGGACTTTGCTTCCATTTACAGAGTTCTTAGGCTCATAAATTTGATCCTGTCTTTCTCAGCCAAGATAAAATTGAAGTACAATTGGAATCAGCTAATCTAACCTATGATTTATTGGTCTCTTTTTACACTTCTGCTTCCTGACCTTCAAATGAGCAGCAGCAATGACGTACCGACCTCTTTTAGCATTTCTCCTTTTCTCTCAGTATAGTAAAGAAGCCACACATAGTAATTGATTTACCATGCCCTTGATCCTAAGGCCATTTACTTTAGGATAGTCCTGTTGACTTTAGCAAGATTATTGTAAGCAACTTTCCAGTCTAACATAGCTAAGGGTATGTTCTGAAAATATTTCCACTTCGTCAACATAGAAACATAAAAAGAGCTTTGATGCAGCAGACAAATAATCCATCTTCTTCAACATTCTACTTCCCACATTGGCCAGAAGTTTGTGGAACATCCACAATTTGGTTTTGAAGGCAATAACTCTCATTGTTTTTGTAAAATCATAGAATTACTGAGTTGGGAGGGATTTAGCCTCTTCTTGAAGAGGAAACTTATCATCTATTTAATAACAATGCCTCTGCCTATCCCATGCCATAAGAGGCTATTTAGAAACGTGAAGGTTTAGAGCTACTTAGCTATCTTCATTTAGAGCTGATTATTTATTTATTAATCAAATTTATATCACCGCCCAACTCCCCCACAAGGAGGGACTCTGGGCGGTTCACAACCAAACAATTGAAACCAATAAAAACATAAATAGTACAGCATAAAATACAATTATTAAATATGATAAAATCCAAGCGATGGTGGTATTGTTGCAGCCTGTGACCAGATAATATTGGTCAGGTAGGACTAGGAAACCAGCCATCCCCAAAACTGACCATTCCCATCCCTACCCCATGCATAATAACAAAATCAGGTCTTCAGTTGTTTTCTGAAGTCTAAGAGGGAGGGGGACAACCTCACGTCTGGGGGAAGGGTGTTCCAAAGGGCAGGGGCTGCTGCAGAGAAGGCTCACCTCCTGGACCCCGTCAGATGAAATTCTCTTGCAGACGGGGTCCGTAGTATGCCCTCTCTGCATGACCGGGTGGGACGGGTTGATGTAACAGGGATGAGATGGTCCTTCAGGTACCCTGGACCCATGCCATGTAGGGCTTTAGAGGTGATAAACAACACCTTGAATTGGACTCAGAAGCAAACTGGCATCCAATGCAGCTCACGGAGCAAAGGTGTTATATGTGCTGATCTTGATGCACCTAAAATCGTCCACGTGGCTGCATTCTGGACCAGTTGAAGCTTCCAGATACTCTTCAAGGGTAGCCCCATGTAGAGCGCATTACAGTAGGCTATATGGGAGATGACCAGGGCATGAGTGACTGTTCGAAGGGCATCCCGATCCAGGAGTTCTGGGCCAGCAGCTATGCAACCAACTTGTGTGTTAATGAAACACTTCTTACTTCAGAGTTTTGCTTGTTTCTAGATTTTGAATAGGATCCACAAACATAGCATACTCCCTAATAGGAAAAAATAGTTTCCTGTAATTCTGAGAGTTTAGGCCCTAGAGAAAAGCCAAATGAGATTTTCAGCTCAAAATTCATAAGGAGTTGCTCATTATAACAAGGCAGTTTGTAACAATGAAGGCTTTGAAGCCATATTGCTTACTACAGACCTGAGAGAGATCTCTGCAAACTTGTGACTCTTTTCTAGGTAATGTCCAACTAGGACCTCAAATATTCCAAATCCTTGAAATCTGAATTGAGAATATTTAATACTTATATTATACTTAATACTTAATACTTATGAGTGACTGTTCAAAGTGCCTCTCAGCCCAGGAAAGGGCGTAACTGGCGGACAACATGAAGTTGTGCAAAGGGCCTCCTGGCTACAACTGCCACCTGCTCTTCGAGCAGGAGTCGTGAGTCCAGGAGGACACCCAAGTTATGCACCAGGTCTGTCTGAGGCAATACCACCCCATCCAGAACCAAAGATGGCAAATTCCTAGGGACAGAGGGGCCATTAACCCACAGCCACTCTGTCTTGCCAGGGTTCAGCTAGCAAAAATTATATATTTATTCTTTCTGATTTTCTGTATCCACTTAACACTAGCTCTTTAAAATGCAATCATTTATAATTTCCCAGTCAGTATTTCATGATATTTAGGGTCTGACCAGTTACTGTGGAACCTGAGACAGAAAATACAATATCTCATCAGCATGGGCTACTTATCTTTGATACCAAAAATCACTGCCTGAAGTAGCTCCTTCAGTCCTCTTCATGTTCAGGCCAGATCTGTCTGAGAAGAGGATGGGGACCAACAGGTCTATGTGCTAATTCTCAACCAATCATACATGACCCAAGTCCCCATTTTGTAAACAGCACCACAAGCTTTGGACTTGGTTCCCAAGAGTTCAGAGGAAATATAATCAGAATCACAGAGAATAATCACTTCAAATGCATCTAATTCATTTTATTTCATCCAGCTTAAATTCTAAATTTAATTCTAAATTTTATCCTAAAAGCCACTTCATTAAGTCCCTACAGAAAAGGGAGCTGAAGGTACGGTAGGGGTCCACATCAATATGGGTAGTTTATGCAAATCTGGTTGAGGAATAATTCATTAAAGACTTTTAATGGAGAAAGATGGTTTCTGCTCTGCACATAGGGGCATGCATGAGAAGAGGGTTAAAGACAGTGGCTATGAGAGGTGCAATCAAAGTCCATCCCTTTTTTATAAATGTTGTGCAATGCATGTAAAAAGAAGGCAGGGTTTTGATCACAGGGTTGCAACCCAGATTTTTACCCCTTCCTGCACATGTAGTTCTCAGAAATCAACTATGTGCTTGAGGGTGTGGTTGAAAGAGAAGCTGGGTTGTATGCTTCATGTTTTGATCTTTAATATTTTATTCAAATATTAATATTGTATTTTTATTTGAACTATAAGGGTCCCACCCTTTTCTGTAAAAACCAGACAGTTTTCTGCTGCTACATTTGTACATACAATGTTACACCAGGCTAAAACAACACACAATCAAATGTTAAACGTAATATCCAGTAAGGAAAACAGCCAAACATCACAGCTAACCAGTTCTGAGCCAGATGGTGTTGAACTTTTCTGGGTGGTTAAGGGCTTGCTTAAATAGACATGTAGAAATCAAATAACTATAAACACCTGGTAGCCAATGGAATAAATGAGTTTCTATGTTGATGGGATAAATGCTTGGAAGTTGAGATTGTTGGAGCAATAACTATGACTTTAGCACCCCTAAACCTCTTGTTTCCAGAAGCATGAAACCAATAAATAGACCAGTTTGAGCATGCCCTAACTGCTCTTGCTGATTTCAATTCAGAATATTTGGGAATTGTTCCATATTCCACTTATAAAAATCTAAAAGGCATCCTTTCCTAAAATGGTTACTAACTGGCCCAATCTGCTGAAATGAAGAATTATGGTGATTTATGTTGCTATCTTCAACCCAGTGACTGAAACAAGGAAAAGGGATCAAATTCTGGTCTTTACTGGAGCACTGTGTTTTTAGATATCCCAATCTTCTGATATATTTGGAATTCATGTTTAGATATTCAGGCATATTAGCCAGCCATGCCCCATCCTCTGGGTCACATATATCTTTGCACAATTCCCAAACTCCAGAGTCAGCCTCCCCAATCCTTCAAGATAGCTAATTTCATTTTGGAGACCGGATAGCCATCATCTTGACTGCCGTGGTGGAAAACATTCTAGATGAGGGCAACTTAGTGGAAGGACACACTGAGACTGGCGTGCATTCTGCTTTGGGAATGTGGAAGGGATGGTGTGGCAGTTCTCACTGGTACTTTTTCAAAGAAGCGTTTTCCTAATGTGGCAATTGCCCTTTTCAAAGCAGTTTTGGGCAAGGCATGCCACATGAGGGGGGAGCTAGAGTGCTGAAGGTGACATGACAAATAAGCCAAAGTCATAACCTTTTGTAGCTTTTACTAGTTCATAGCAGAGACATAATGTGGTTTTACAGAACAATATTAGATTTTCTTTGGCTTGCTCTGCTTCTGTAACAAGAAAGAAAGGCCAACGGTTTCATTACTGTATCTTCTGTTGTGCTTCCAGGCACCGTACATTGAAAACATTCCTATTAAAGCAAAGAGGTGATGAAAGGGAAAAATAAGAATCTTATTGACCTTTGGCAATTTTCACTCAAATTCACTGATGTTCTCTCTTGGAAAGCTGTTCTCCTCGGTTTAGAATGATCCTGTTCTTTTCCTTTTAGAAATGCTTTCATCAAGTAATGAAGTTTAAAATTATGATTAATTCCCAGTGATATTTGGCCTAGGATGTATTTAGCATTTGTTTTTCATTTTAGAAGTAATGAAATGTTAACTTTTCATCAGGGGAGGAACTTGGGGCCCTCCAGGTATTTTGAATCCCATCAGCTCTGGCTAGCATAGGTCCTGCAAAGTTTAGTGAGAGTTGAAAAGCACAGATTCCCTATGATGTTTTATAGCTGAATGTTCTATCATTAATTCACCCCAAAAGTTTAACCTTCTTCCTGAGAGAAATGCATAATGTTGCATAACATGCAAGACCTTTTTAATGTTGAGAAGCAAGCACTTTTAAATATTACGCAAGTTTCTATGCCACTCCAATCTGAAAACTCTGAGCATCTTACTGTCTTCATACAGTAACGGGATTAAAATAATACAACGAGCTAAACAAATCAAAATAATAACTGCTCACACTATTGTGCTTATACATCAGGGATAGTTCAACCTTTCATCCTGTCCTCAAAGGCCTGCAAAAGAACCAGGTATTCAGACCTTTTTGGAAACTTAAAAGAGAAGTGACAGTCCTTATATATGAGCAGAGGCTATCCCAGAGGAAGGGGGACATCACAAGAAGGTGTGACATCAGGGTGCCTGATAATAGCATTCATCTGGCAATGCAAACCTTAACATATTTTCTCTGCCTGATGTCACATGGAAGGGCAGATTCCACATGGAGCAGGTGAGCTCAAAGCCTGACACCATACAAGGTTTCAAAGGCAACAACCAGCACCTTGAATTATACTGTAATGGTATGGGAAGGCTGACATGTACCGAGAAACTAATCAGCAGCCAATGCACCTCCTACAATGGAGATGTCACATGAACAATCCTAGGCACAACTACAACTTTACTTGGGTCACTGCATGCTGAACCAAGCTTCAACTTCTAAATGACCTTCAAGAGTAATCCTAGGTAGAATAATAGTCCAGATGAGAGGTGTGAAGGGTGTAAGTGACCATCAACAAAGCTGCTTATTCTAGGAATCATTGCAACTGGTACACAAGATGTAATTGTACAAAAGCCCCCCCCCCCCCATGACTTCTACCTGCTATTTTAGCAGGAACTGTGAGTCCAAGAAGGTCTACAGCTTCTAACCCAGCTCCATCTGGGTAGTGTACCCCATCAACAATTTAAAATCTAAAATGGATTCTTTCCAGTACAATTTGACCTTTTCAGCCACTCCATCTTGTTGGAATTTAGCCAAAGCCTGTTTTTCCCCATCTGGACTGTAATAGTTTTCAGATACTAGGATAGAATCTCAGTCACATTTCCTGAGCTTGGGTTTTATCAACATATCCATGATACCTTACCCCATGCTGACAGATGATATCCTCTAATGGGTTCATATAGATCTAAGGGAGATCCAGGCTGGATCCACATCTCCTGAGGTTAGTCTAGAGAGGTGATATATATAAATTGGGTTTTATCAACATATTCATGATACCTTACCCCATGCTCACAGATGATCTCCCTCATGGGTTCATGTAGAAGTAAGGGAGGTCCAGGCTGGATCTAGTGCTCTGCAGTGGAGCACCTGAGGGCTTGCCTTTTTTTCACCCAGCCGACTGGGACCAGCCACTCAGAAAGGAGAATTGTTGCAAAACAGTGCCCCCCTACGTCTAACCCTCACAGTTAGTCCATAAGGCTACCATGAACTGATGGTATCAAAGGCAGCTTAGAGATCTAGCAAGACAAGGAGAAATCACATTCCTCTTATCCTAGTCCTGTCACAGGTCATCCCCAAAAACCTTGTGGGGGAGGAGATATTCACCAATATTTGATCACAGCTGAATTCCGAAATGCATTCCAAATCTAATTCAAATCCAGAATTCTACCCTTCAGTTTCTTTAACAGCCTTGGCTTGTCTTCTCGTTGGTTGAGAAATTCACCTCACCTTTATGTTATCAGTAACCCCTTTGTCTGTTGTTCATATTTCAAAGCTTGGGGTGGAGTCAATGTAAGATCAAGGACCATGTGTTTGTTTGTTTTTGCAAAATAGTTTTATTCCCCTTTAATAAGAGGAATAAAACTGAACTCAAGTGTTCAATTATCCAGTTTTAATGATTATTTTTAAAAATAGCTGATACTTGTGTGTCCAGTTTTTCTTAATTTACAAAATTGCAGTGGAAGTGACCAAGTGAAAGAGAGGGAATGAAACTGTATGGTAGAGGGAAATTCAGTAGATGTTGCTTATTGCTATGGGAATATGGTGGGAAAAAAGAAAGTAAATCTGTGCTCTTGGTTGGAGGAAAGGGAGGGGAGGAGAGAAGAAAGAACATTAGGAGGAGAAAAGTGAAAGGAGAAAAACCTGGAACTGTGTAGAGAGGCCCCCAAGGCCTTTTCAGATAGTGCCACTGGAATTGGAGGATTGGATCACAAAAACACTTTTTGAACTACACATACTTGGAAAAGGAATCCTTTGTCCACAATGGTGGACTGGAATAAGAATAATTTCAGAAACAGCAAAACATTGCTTTGTGGAATGTTCCGTCTTCAGGATTTCATGATTCAATTATTGAATCAACTTGCTCAGTTTTCATTGGGCTTTGTGGATTATTTTTCAGGAAGGAAGGAAGGAACAAAGCTAGCTAGCTTTCTCTCCTTTTGTACTTCTGCAAACCTTCCCCTGCACCTGCAACACTGAATGATTGTGGCGTGATTATCAATACATAAAATTGTACATGCCACTTACAGTCCTTACAGGAGAAACACATAGAAAGAGGAGAAACACCTTAGAACAGTGTTGTCCAAACTTGGCCACTTTAAGATGAGTGGACTTCAACTCCCAGAATTCCCCAGCCAGCCATGAGTTGAAGTCCACTCATCTTAAAGTGGCCAAGTTTGGACAACACTGCCTTAGAACAATGGCCAAGTATTCTTACAATGGAAGACAGTTAAAGCATTTTATGGCTGCCATTTCAAAAACAAAACCAAAAGAAAAAAAAAAGATGGCCAAATATCCAACTGATATAAAATATGAAATACAGTCATTTGTTCAGGAAAAAAATTCAATATAATTTTCTAACAAAAAGAGAATTTAGCAAAAAAAATTTTTTTTTAATGTTTGATAAGTGTCTTAGCATGCTGAATTGAATTCTAGTATTTGAGATGAAAATAAGCACACTTTACAGAAATTATTAATAGGCATTCATACTTATTCTTCCTGTTTAATAACATCCCCTCAAAAAACAGTACAGTTTTTGGAGTCATACTTCTTGGACCCCCCCCCCCCCAAATTATTATTGTTTTGCTTAGGTATCCAGAGAATTTTCCATATTTCAGTTCTTCAAAATCTCACTCAAAATGTCAAACATTTAATTTAGAACAATGGTTATTAAATATATCTATGCAAAACGTGTAAATAAAAACAGATTCTAGACAGTGGAACAAAAGTGTCATTAGTACATGTGAAACTAAACTTTCCAGTACATAAGAACTATAAAAGAAGAAAAATGAGGTGTGAAATGACAAGGAGTAAGATAAATATGACAGAGGAGTTTTGATTTCTGTGTGTTGTCTGGATGATGGCTTGTTGGCATGAGATGGGTTTTACATCACAAAGACCCCAGACAGAACATGTTTGGCCAAAGCATGTTGAACTTGATGTTTTAAACTGAATCCTTTAGGGTTTGTAGATGGAAAACCCAAATAGGTGTGCACTGCAGAAGTATGTAAAATAAATATATATTTGGCCCTATTAAACTGTTTGGTGAAAAACCATGAAGAATATTGACTCATGAAATTTATGGCCTTCATACTAGGGATGGTGCATAATATTCTGTGTTCAAACAGTTCTGGGCATCATAGAGTTGGTTTTGGAGGGGTTTGTGTCAGGAATGAAACATGCATCCTTCAGATGTTTTGCTCTGTGTGCAGAATCAAAGAGATTTTTTGTTCTGGGTGAACATGGACCTAAATAAGGTTGTTCCAGGCAGAAATAGTTCTGGGTACATCAGTGGCAGAAGTTAAAGGGAAGCAGGGGAGGGAAGGAAGGGGAGATGGGTTTCAGGTTAGAGTCAGGGACATTGTTAATGAAGGGAAGGAAAGAAGGAATGAAGGAAGATTGGGGTTGAGTGAGCTAGGTGGGAGCCGCTGCTCTGGAATTGGAGGAGAGAGAGTGGGTAGGCCACATTACCCTTGCCTTATTGATGCCATCTTGATTTTACATCATCCAAAACACAGAACAACCAAAGCACTTTGGGTTTATGTATTGTCTCATTGCAACTTGCTGAACTGTAGCTGACTTCCAAAATGGGTTGGTTTCTTCCAGGTTAGAGCTGCTTCTAATGCTCAGAAGGTGGAAAATAAGGACATAATGAGCTAGAACTCCTATTACAGGAAGGGATGTAGGGATTTTGGCAACTTTAAGACAGGTGGACTTCAGCTTCCAGAATTCCCCAGCCAGCAAGGGGGGAGCCGTCTTAAAGTTGCCAAGGTTGAGGAACCCTGTGTTAAGAGACATGGTCTACCAAGCGTAATACTTTTAAAAAATTCCTAACTGGACATGCTAACAACTTTTCATCTTCAGAGGATGGATGAGGATAGAAAGGAATCGGCTATTCTTGACCAGAAGTTAACCAATAAGGGTATCTAGTAGACAAAGTGGAAATAGTAGGAACTTTGTAGGAAAGTGATCACATAGTGCTGGATTTCTTGTAATTAAGAGAAACAAAGCGTCTGCATGTGCCTTAGACATAAGCACCCACAAGAAGGGCAAACACACTGTAGTGACAAAAATGTATCACAGTGTCATGATGCAAGTATGAAAGGAGTTTGGGTCATGACATTATGACTCATGCCTCATTATTTTGGCATCATTGTGGACAAAAAGATAGCAGAATTGTAATAAATCTCTGAGCAGTTATATGTTCAGTAGGATAGAAGAAATCAATGGAAAAAGGAATCCAGGATGGGTAGGAGTTCCTAACATAACAAAATATTAAAAGCAGAATTGCAAATAATTCCAACAAGGAAAAAAAAAGATGGTAGGAAAATTAAAGTCCATCTTTTTGGCTCCACAAAAAGATTAGTGACAGTCTGTACACACAAAAGGACACACGTAAGGTGGAAAGAGTCAGTTTATCAAAGAAGTCTACATATAGGTAACCCAATGCCAGGAGAGCTAAAACTCAGGATGACCTGAGCTTTGTGTGGGATTCTAAGAACAATAGCTTCTTCAAAAGTGTTGAAGATAAAAAGAATAAGAAACACTAGACCAGTTGTTGGGTGAAAATATTCAAGGTATAACACTGTTGAAGTAATCTCAACATCCATACTAATTAAATATTGGATTCTGCCTTGAGAGGTATATAAAAAAAATCTGCCATGGACTCTGCAAGAAATGATAATGATTTTTGCTTGATGATGATGGTGGTGGTGGTGACTGTGACGATGATATGATAAGGATTAGTAGAACAGATACAAATGCCACATAGACTGTTATAGAAATATTAGCAAAGCACTTGTCTTAATTTACAGTTAGCATTATAAGAACCATATGCAATATAATATTAAAACAGGGCCAAAAATGGCTGGAAATGTTTATCATAAACTAGATGGAATATGGCCAATAGCTTGAAAGTCTTTTTTCTTGTGCCACAATAAAAAAATGGAGTGATTCAAATTTTGGTACACAGATGCATCAATAATTCAGTGCTGCAAATCAAGTGTAAATCTATACTTCAAATGTTTTATAATAATCTTTTTATTATTATTTTTAGCTACCCCTACATATTATTTCTGATGCTCTGATAAAATCAAAATATTGAGAAATTGCCCGGAGGAAAATTCTCTGAGAGAGTAATATACATAAAATATCATTTACTGTTATATTATTACAAAAATACTAAATCAAAAGAACCATTTTCACTATTTACCAGAAGATTCAAGATCATACAGAAAACTGACTGAGATATGACATACTCAGTTTTAGAAATGGCTTTCATAGCGGTAAATCTGACTTATATTAGGGAAGTACAAAAACATTTCACCTTCGAAACATGTTGAGTTTATAATGTCCTGTTTTCAAGTTTGAAACAGATGTTCTAAATTTGAAGTGGGTTGTTCCAACCATTCTGGAAGTATTTCAAGCTGATGCAAAGCAGGTGTTTGGAATTCAAAATGGAGCCACAACAGAATGAGGCTACTTCACTTCCAGAATGATTGGAAGAGCTTGTGTTGAATTTCAGAGCAACTGTTTGGAGCACAACATGAAATGATTTGCATTCTCTTCTATTGGATTTGCATTTAAAATGTTTCAAATTCAAAACATTTGTTGCACCTCTAAATATTATGCCAGTTACAACTGCCCTCACAATCAAAGATTTTACCAGCTTTTCTTTCATCAGCATTATCCTTGCTGAGAGTGAAATGGATATTCCTCTCCTGGTAGATCCATGGTGAGATTAAAGTTGATAGGAACAATGTCTGATTTATGTTTGCTTCCCCTCTTGAAACCTTCTGACTGACTTGTTAAGTCTCTGGTGTGATCTGGGTCCTACATTTTTTTCCCTTTAATTAGAAATATACCTCAAACACTTATAGCAGCATAGGGCTCTTCATCCAATGTTTGTTTTTCCTCACAGTGTTTTCTGGAACAAGTGTGAGACTATACAATAATTTATACCAGATCACTGGCTACTTGTATTATATTAAAAATGCAGAGAAAGGATCTCTGTGCTAGAAATCTGCCCTCAAAAATAAACAGGTAAACAGAGTGGACTTACTTGGTTCCTTCATCCATAATCCACATCCCTGACCATGGCTGAGCTTCACTATAACAGCTGAAGGGTTCCACTCCCTGGAACTATTCATGAGACATTCAGAGCTCTTTCTCCCCAGTCCATCTATCTAAACATTTCTACTACCTCCCTGAAGTCATTTGGAGATCTATTCCTTTTGCCTCTAGAACCCTTCAGGGAGTGGAGGAATGTATAATCGTTATGTTCATTTGAAAAGTCAAATTCTGCCAAAGAGGCATGTTTGAAGAATCCAGTCCTTTCAAATTCTGTATAAATAGAATGACCTGAATATGTGTCAACTTCAGCTCCCAGAATTCTCTCCAGTGGGCCATGCTGGCCTAGAGAATTCAGGGAGCCATTCACATATCTGGAAGGTACCAGGTTGGGTACGTTTGGGCCTCTACAAAGAGGCTGTTCTTCATATACAACTGACATGTATATATTTGGCATCTGGCCCTGATTTAGGATTAATCTTTATATAATCCAATAGCTGATCACTTTTTAAAACAATAAATAACAAGACCACTTTAACTGGCTCTTTAGAAATCTTTCTCCTTCTAACAGATTTGTTAAAGAGAAACAATAACTTTCAATTACATCACAGAGCCTTTAGATAAAGGTCTAGCAAGTTTGTTGATTTTAAGAGTCACTTATTCTTGTTTTTCAGTGGGTTTATGAGAAGTCAACTCTTCTTGGTGGAAGCAAATTATTTTTATACCCAATTCAAGGTCAAGGAGACAGATATTAAATAAACAGTATAAGTCTGTTGGTTCAAGTGAAGTTATCACTGAAAGTATTTTTGAGGATACCAAAAAGAAAACACCTAAGGGCAGCAGGGAGGGAAGGAGGTCAATGCAGTTGAGGGGTTTGGGAAATATATGTCCTGTAATCTTTAACCCAAACTCCAAAGAACAGTTAAATTAAAAAATGATTAAGTCCAGCAAGGGTAACGTTTTGTTTTCAAAAAATTATTAGGATTGCAGTCCTACATTTTCTTGAAAACATGGTCTACTTTAATAACAGGGAATTAATAATAAAAGGTTTCATTTTTTTAGCATAATGTATTGATGTGGAAAGCAGCTTCCTGATTTTCTATAGGTGGCAGCATCAGGCTAACTTTGTCTGGGCATGTAGTCTGGTTACTATTTGGATGGGAGACCAGCACAAAATGCAGGACTAGATTAGACTGGAAAACCATCTCTGAATGATTACCAAGAAAGCAAGCTGTAGAGATGCATCCACATAGACACCATAACTAGCAAAGAAGTTCAGCTAAATTGCTTTCAAAAATGGGGAGAGGATACCCAGTAGGCTCAATATCTAATATATGTGTAGAAGACAAAGGGAATGGCCTTGAAGGGCATGAGGAAGACCTGCTACCAAGGCAACAATCAGATAAGCACAGCTTGAGTCCATTCCAAGAAGCTAATTTAAGTAAAACCCTCAGACAGGCCCCTCCCTAATTCACAGTGAGGGAGGAGAGAAGCACATTCAGACTTGCTATATTCTGTTATGATAGCTGTTACAATAAAAGTAGTTTTAGGCCTATATGGTATTGATTTCTTAGTCTTATCTACCTTATAGAGCTGACAATATGTATGCTTCCTAAGGGATGTATCAAAGTATCAGAAAGGGATGAAATTCGTGGAAAAGGAGCTTCATTTTATGAATGAGAACATAGCACTAATGTAAAGTGTAATTCCTCCATAAAGTCAATACAAGGATATGATTTTTGTTTTTATCTGCATGTGAGGATACTTTCTGAATTCTGTGGTATTAACATTCCACAAGTAAGATGAGTAATCCTTACTTTTTTTTCCTGCTAGGGACAGAATAATAAAGTTGGAAACATAATATGGGTTTTGAAATGCTAAAGAAACATTGAAGGCCATGTAGGAAATTGCATAAAGGTGGGGATTGGGAAAAGATGTATCATTCATTTTAACAGAATTAGTGGGCATCTTGTTCACACACTGAAAAGCATTCCTCATTCATAGCAGGCTCCCTTGACTTGGTGTCTTCCAGATATGTTGGGACCATAAATTCCATAATTTCCAGAAAGCATGACCAAAGCTGCATGGGAATTCTGGGTGGAATAGTGACAACACACCAGGAGAGTTTTATGTTGTCCAAGGCTTGCTTATTTATTTTATATTTCAAATCTGTCACCACCCATCTCACTGTGGAGTGACTCTGGGAGGTTTACAGTAAAAATAGAATAAACATTAAAATAGATAAATATTAATTAAACTATGCTAAAAACAGACTTTCTTTATAATACTTCCAAGAGGCTGATGTTAATTAGGTATTAATAAACTCAGAGAGCATCATCAAATGATTATTCAATCATTGAGATATTCTGAGTTTAAATGTTATGCTAATCAGTGGTTCATTTTACCTTTGGTTTGTTAGATAAGGCAGAACAGCAGATCCATACCTAATGGTGAAGCAAAAGCAGTGGTTTACAAGCCAACATAAACCCCATGGCTTGGTTCATACATCACACTAAGGCAAAAACAAACAAGCTACATTATACCTTAGTATGATGTTGAATCCAGTCATTAGAGTTTAAAAGCCATGGTTTATGGCTTAGCAGAAACCAACCACTTGAGGTTAATGGCTAAGAAATGTGTGGCTTAGCATGATATGCTAACCCAACCATTTTGGCTTAGTGCAATATATGTACCAACCAGTGCCTTATTCTTGAGGAAAATAAGTATGAATCTAATTTTATGCATCTTTCTCATTCCCTTCCATTAGCTTAATGTACAGATAGGCATTCCTTGGAACTCACCCTCCAGAACAGGTTGTGGTAAAAACTGCCTCTTCAAGTACTCATTTGACTGGTTAGTTAGTACAGGGAGACATAAAGCAAGAAGAGGTCATATGACAGACCGTGGTGTCTATAATCATTGCACAGGTGAAGAGTGGCATTGCTTATCACAGTCAAATGGCAGCATCCTTCTTGTACAAAAGTTTCCTTGGCAAGACTTTTGGAAGTGGTTTGCCATTCCCACTTCTACTTCTTAACCTCTAATCACTTTCTCCAATAGCCTATCAGGAATTCCAAACACATACCAATACAGCCATTCTCTTCTCCCCTGACAGCTGTTTAAAGACTATATGCTTCCAAAATATATATTCATAATAAGCATTAATCCTTCTGTGGAGCTGCAGGATAAAACATCTATTCCAAGCAGCTGTCCTCAGCAAAATAAAGGGTCATCAGGGCTTTACATGCAGGATTCAGCTGCTATCAATCTGCAGTAACATACTGCAAAGTTTATTTCAGAGAGCAGCACTCTGATTTTAAAGAAGCAAAAGGACTATTTCCCCCCTTTTCTTTAACTTGGTATTCCAGGGACCTGTTATCCTACAGTTATTTCACTGTCACTGGAAACTAAAGTTAGAGCAAGTTACATGAACACCTACCAACTTTGGCTTATCTCAGTAAATCTAAGCAGGGTCAGCCCTGATTGGTCCTTAGATGAGACCACCATCTTAGACTTCAGATGGAGCCACCTTAGAGCACCAGAAAATCTTAGGGCTGCATAGACTAGGCTGGGAAGTCAGGAAAACATACAGTACCGGAAGAAGAAAATGGCAAAATGCTTCCATGAAGTTGCCAAGAAAGCAACATGGACTGACCCTTGTAGTTACTAGGGCCTGAGCGGAATCTTTATCTTCTTATGAACACTAAGAAGATCAGTTTACTCTTTAACAACAATTAGATAAATGCCAAAATAATTGTGGAATGGAAAAGGATCCAGAGAAACAGGCATTAGAACTAATACAGCATGGCTGATTTGTGTGTGCATTTGATTACAGAGGTATTGAAATGTTTTTATAAATTTTTAAAAAGTAGGAGTTTTCTTCTACATCATTCTTTGCTCCAAAATTATAAAAAAGCAATAAATAATTTCAGGGAGCTGCAGGAAGAAAGAGGAATCAACAGAAATCACCCTCGATCTGCTTCCTGCAGAGGGAACCTCCTAGGTGTAAAATTCTGTAAGCTCACAGAAATGATAGATCTAACTCAAAATCTTCTGTTGCATGTAGAAAAAAGGTTATACAATAATGGAATAAGAATTAGGCAATAAGAATAGAAGCAAAAAGGAAAGCCAGCCTGCCCCAACTCAATCTTTGGTTTCTGCTTCTATAATTCTCAATTACATAGAACATGGGAGTTGGGAATCAACATATCTGAGAGTATCAGATCAGGGAAGGTTACTGACAAAGTAATTGTCCTCTTTATTCTGTGAATGATGGAGTTGTATTTTTTGTTAATGTTTCTTAGCTCATCACAGATAGCTTCTGCTTGCCTTTCTATTTGCTACACCCAGCTCTGCAACTCTGAGGAAATTAAAGAGATTCACTGCATTGCTGAGGGAACCATTCACCTCTCCAGTCTTCTGCAACAGAGCTACAGCACAAAGATGTTTGCATTGCTAAGACAGCTAAGAAGCCATGTCTTCTGATCAGTCATTCAGTGGTCTAGGCCAGTGTTTCTCAACCTTGGCAACTTTAAGATGTATGGACTTCAACTCCCAGAATTCCCCAGCATGAGGAATTCTGGGAGTTGAAGTCCACACATCTTAAAGTTGCCAAGGTTGAGAAATGCTGTTCTAGGCAATGAAGCAGCACTAACATATCCCAGATGCAGAGATTCCTTGGATGTTGCTCCCGGAGCAAGGGAAGGTTTCACACAGACCATTGTACACACAGAAGGTTCCATGCAATCACCATCCCATTTTAATATTTTCTAAATGGGGACTGAAATGATTTGCATGATTTCAGGGTAGAGGAGCCATATTGTCGTGGTAGTGGCAAATTGTTTTGTCCTCCTTTCACCACTTAAAATACTATTTCTGTCTTTTCCTTTTAAATTCTTTAAAAACTACTGCTTCTGGCTATGAGGGGTACAGAGGCTAGGAGGAGAGTGGTATTCAGGGCATGGTAACTGAACCCATGGACTCATGCTTAAAAGACAGAAACTGCAGCAAGTAGCATATTTAAGAAATAAAACAAAAAAGGAATGAAGAGCCACACTATCTCAATAAAGACCCGTGAATCTCCTTGCCCCTAATTCCTGAACTATGCACATCCCCTTTTGCAAGCAGTGATTCTGAGGCACGAGATTGCCAGAGTACAATTAAAGAGCCAGTTCCCAGTGAGATGGGTGGTGACAAATTTGAAATATAAATAAATATAAATAAATAAATAAATAAACAAATAACTAAATGGCCATCTGCAAAACTCCCCCAAACATTGGCAAGGAGGCGGGTGCAACTTTAAACGAGATTACAAAATTAACAGGTGAATCGTGGCTCAGATCTGTTAAGTATTCTCAATTCAGATTTCAAGGATTTGGAATATTTGAGGTCCTAGTTGGACATTACCTAGAAAAGAGTCACAAGTTTGCAGAGATCTCTCTCAGGTCTGTAGTAAGCAATATGGCTTCAAAGCCTTCATTGTTACAAACCGCCTTGTTATAATGAGCAACTCCTTATGAATTTTGAGCTGAAAATCTCATTTGGCTTTTCTCTAGGGCCTAAACTCTCAGAATTACAGGAAACTATTTTTTCCTATTAGGGAATATGCTATGTTTGTGGATCCTATTCAAAATCTAGAAACAAGCAAAACTTGAAGTAAGAAGTGTTTCATTAACACACAAGTTGGTTGCATAGCTGCTGGCCCAGAACTCCTGGATCGGGATGCCCTTCGAACAGTCACTCATGCCCTGGTCATCTCCCATATAGACTACTGTAATGCGCTCTACATGGGGCTACCCTTGAAGAGTATCTGGAAGCTTCAACTGGTCCAGAATGCAGCCACGTGGACGATTTTAGGTGCATCAAGATCAGCACATATAACACCTTTGCTCCGTGAGCTGCATTGGATGCCAGTTTGCTTCCGAGTCCAATTCAAGGTGTTGTTTATCACCTTTAAAGCCCTACATGGCATGGGTCCAGGGTACCTGAAGGACCATCTCATCCCTGTTACATCAACCCGTCCCACCCAGTCACACAAAGAGGGCATGCTTTGGACCCCCTCAGCGAAAGAACTTCGACTGGTGGGGTCCAGAAGGCGGGCCTTCTCTGCAGTAGCCCCCGCTCTTTGGAACATTCTGCCCCCGGAGGTGCAATTGGCCCCCTCACTCCTGGCCTTCCGTGAGGCTTTGAAGACCTGGTTCTGCCACCTGGCCTGGGGTGGGGAGGGAATACCTCAAGCATGGGGATGGCTAGCCCCATAGAGGCCTTCTGCCTTCAGCCTCAGATTTTTCATCCTCTTGGTCTCTCCTTCCTCTTTTTAGTAATGCTTTTAATTAAGGTTTTATGTATTTATATATTTTATGTTTTTAATGTTTGTTGTGAATCGCCTAGATTTTGAAAAAATTTAATAAATAAAATAATAATCATAATAATCATAATAATAACAACAACTCAGAGAAACAGAAATAATCCTACGGGGTGGATCACATGAGTAACACAGCAGAATGTTTCATCACTTTCTTGACTAGTCCAATATATACAACAATCTGTGTTGTGCATCTATTTGGACCAATCTCTATAACCCTAATCCTAGACACTGCCCTTTTGATAGAAGAGAAACCTGCCAGCTTTAACAGGTATATAAATATCTGTTTTGTGTATGGAAAACAAAAGTGTTCAGATAGCCCTAAATGGTGGAATTAAGATGGCAATCCCTTATGCAGGACAAAGGGTAATCAAATCATGGAAACTTCTGGCAAACACTGCCTTGTAAATGACTGGCTAAGCTATTCAGCAGAGTTGATCAGACTGGAACATTGGCACAAGAAGGTGGGTTTGCTCCTTAAAGCTGTGGGAAGATCTATGTCAGGTCTTGGGAGCGGCAGAATCATTCTCATAGCTTAGAACAGAAGTGCACAACTTGAAGTTCCAAGTTTCCCAACTCTTTGGAGCAGTGTTTCTCAACCTTGGCAACTTGAAGATATATGGACTTCAACTCCCAGAATTCCCTAGCATGGCTGGCTGGGGAATTCTGGGAGTTGAAGTCCGCATATCTTAAAGTTGCTAAGGTTGAGAAACACTGTTTTGGATGTAATTTCAGACCTCCTGAAATTGCTTCCAGATTTTATGTAGAAAAGCTGCCAGAGGAAGCCAGTGGCTCCATATAAAGCCCATTTCCTTTAAAGAACTAGATCATTTACATATTACATTGCTCTTATAAAATCAGTAAAAAGGAGGGGAGGGGAGAACTGTGTGAGTAAGTCAGATATTGCTGAATTCTACTGTAGTGTAAATAGAGAAAATGAACTAGCTTTCTCTCTCTCTTCTATGTATGTGCTGTTCAGTTCCATAAAGGCTTTGAGCACCTTACAGTGATACAAAAGTAAATCAGAAAGAATTATCAGATCAAAACCCCAGTAACAATCAATGTCCATTGACTCATTGTGGCCCTAGCAGTAATGATGGCCTATTGCAGCGAGGAGACCCAAAGACCTTCTGGAATAGCCAGATCTTGACAATTTCCTGAAAGCCAACAGGGATGGTCCTGACCTGACCTCAGGTGAAGCAGTATTACAAAGGAGAAGGATGGTTACAGAAAAGCCACATCTCTGTGGTTCTTGATGATGGTAGTCCCTCAAGAATGGGACTCAGGCAGTGCCCTCCTTACCAGATCTTAATGGGCAGTCAGAAACCATGGTGAGAAGATGGATTTCATTGGCATTTAATGGATTTCATTGGCATTTCCTATCGCAGAAGAGGAGGTTTGTCTTCTGCATTCATTTCTTGGCTTTGTCCACCGGTGACTTCATTTTACTGAACAAAAATATTAAAAACAAAACAGACTCAGAGACATTCCCCGCCCCCCCACTCCCAGAGGCAACTGTCTGGTCTGACAATGCTACTGATTAATCTAAATGGCAGTGAACAGCAACAAAACACATTAACTGATAAATGCTTTGAAATCTAGAAGAAGATTTACTGAGGCAACAAACAAGGGGAGCAGAAATAATCTGAGCTGGTTTATTTAAATAATGCTTCAGGGATTAATGGGGTAGAAAATAAGAAAACTCCAAGTCCGGATAGCTGAATCTTGAATCAGCTCAGGATGTTTCTCACAGTTCTGGTTCAAAATTGCTGCTGACAACATCAGACTGCAACCTTTGTCACTGTCCTTTGTGTGATATATGCTATCTTAGTGCCCTTGTATCTGAGCTGCAAAAATGCAGACAACCACTGGAGCATAGTGAAAAGACATAAACAACTGTAATTCTTCACTGCTGTTGAAAGCTTACCTGACTTGTAGCCCAGATGTGGTGGGCCGAGGACATGTGCTCGTGTACACCCGGCACAGGGATAGAAATAGGAAGGTATCACCCAGTACTTTATGGTTCAGTATGCTGTGTGAACCCAGAAAATTGAGCAAATATGGGTAAACAACATTAAGTTATGTCATGGAAACACAGCAAATGACTCTCACTTAGGCTATGTTCATGGTGAGTGAAACCGACTAACACCTGCTGAATCCTGGCCATATTCAAAACAGCTCTTTTCCCAAGCCTTGGGTTAGAGAGGGTGATGCGTGCTGCATATTTGATTTTTTTTTAATAGTTATTTTTCTTCTGATGTGTTTTTTTTGGAGTGGTTTTTTGTTGTTGTTTGTATTAATTTTATGTATGATTTTTTTAACTGTATGCTGTCCAGAGTCAACACAGAGTTGGGTGGACTTATAAATTTCTAAAACAAACAGATAGACAGCCATCCCATTAGTAACTTGTAGAATCTTCTAGTGTCATCTAACCATCATTGTGCTGATATATCAATAATGAGAAAAAACTTTATATGGGTTCTAAAGTGGTGGGTTGATGCTGTGAAGATGTTCCATATCACTAGTGGAGAAATGCTATAATTCTGCTACAGAAGTAAACAGATGTAAATGTATTTTCTACAGATGTATTAATTACTAATGTTGTTATGTCACTTTTGAATAATTCATTGTTTGTAAATTACAAGGCAAAATGCCTTGATACAGATATCTTGAAGCAATATGCTACTAGAAATTTAGGCCTGACAGAGCCAAAAATAATCATATAGTCCAACTTCTGCATTATGCAGGAAAACCAGTCAAACCATCTGTAAGAGGTGGCTGTCCAGATGCTTTTTAAAAACCTTCAGAGGTGGAGAACCCACAACTTCCAAAGGTAGATGTTCCACTGTTGTACAGATCTTTTCGTCAAAAAGTTCTTCGTTATATTCAAATTAAATATTGGTAGCTTCAGCTTATAGCTGTTATTTCTGGTCTAGTTTCTGTGGTCATGGAAAATAGTTCTTGACTATCTTCTCTGTAATTTCCAGAGATTTATGTATTTAAATATGACCATTATGTTTCACCCTTTTCTTCATATACACATTAATATATATGTGTGTTATATGTGACACAACAACATTAGTAATGAATACATCTGTAGAAAATACATTTACATCTGTTTGCTTCCATAGCAGAATTACAGCATTCCTCCTCTAGTGATATGGAGCATCTTCATAGCATTAACCTGCCACTTTGGAACCCATATAAAGCTTGTGTGTATATATATATATATATAACTTTCTCAAGTTTATCCATGTATCTTAGCTCAATAAGTAGGAGTGACTGTTAAGTCGAGGGAGAAGCCTGATTCTCCCATTTGGGTTAATGAAAATTGGGCAAAGAAATTCAGGCTGCTCAAGAAATACATTGCATTTTCCCTCAAAAGTGGAAGACAGTGTGTGTGTTAAAGTACTGGACTAAGAGTAAGCAGATCAAGGTTGAAGCTCCTCTTCAGTCACAGAAGTTTCCTGGGTGACTTTGGGACAGTCACTGTCTTAGCCTAACCTAACTCACAAACCTCTGGAGGAGAGGCAATATGTGAACCAGACAAAATAAATAAAATAAAATAAAATAAATGAGCAACTGGGAAGAGGATAAACAAGAAATCTGTAACAAGGCATCCCTGCAGCTTCTTTTTACAGTAATACCCTTGCCACCTCTTTCACTTCCCGGTCAATGGATAATCAGCATAGCACTTTTTTTCCTATATTCCACTTCCAATTCAGGTTTAAGATCTTGATGTAAGTGAAGAGTCACACAATGGTTCAGATTCGCATCATTAGTCATTGCTATTTCCTTACCACAAGGATTGTCTCCCTGATCTTTAAAATAACAGAAGTCAAGCCATGACTTCTTAGCTGAAATAGGGATTTGGTGTAGAATAAATCCTAAAGAATTCCTACTAGAAACTTAATGAAAATTTCCAAATCGCTTAGCAAAACACTGTGGTCATGCATTAGAATCTATTTCTTGGAAATGCTATTCAGAAGGCAATAAAACAATGTTTGGTTCAGCTAAATGGATTTAGAGTGATGTGTAAGTAAACAAATGGAAAATATTCAAAGACTTAGATTCTGTCAAGGACATTCTGCATACTGGCAACCCTCCAATAAGAAGGTTAACAGTCAGCTAAGTCTTTTTTGACTTAGTACCCTCAAAATGTATTGGACAACCACGACTCCCATTATCCCCATATAATGTGAACCTGAGTAATGGAAATTGTATTTTAGTCCATCTGGATGTCACCAAATGGGAAAAGTGAACTTGTGAAGAATGTATAACTCATGAATGAGTTGCAGGAAGATATATAGAAAATCATTCTGTACTCCATGCAAGTTGGTTCTATGTAATATTAGGCATTCAGTATAAGCCACACTGATATCATGTGAGTCATGATGTCATCACTCAAATGTCATGAATTATTACACCAGGCATGTCATATGCATTGTGATGTCATCTTGCAAATTACATACTTAACATTGTTTGCATGGTGACATCATGATATGCATAATGCCACTTCCCCCTTTGCACCCCTTGCAGATACTCATATAGGTAATGTAGTTGTGGGAATTATGCTGAGAGCTGGGAGATGACATTTCCCAGTGGCTTCATGTAGATGTTAAAAAGAAGTGGAGAAGAAAGAACCTTGAGGTACTCTACAAAGTATCTCTTCCCTCCCAACACCACCAACTAGAACTGACCCTTTAAGAAGGAGAACCTCTGCAAGGCAGAAGCCCCCCACTTTAATCCCTCAGACATGGTCCAGAAAGATACAATGGTTGATGGTATTAAAAGCCACTGAGAGATCAAGGAAGACCACAAGAATTTAGCTCTTTCTGTGAGTCATTCTGAAATGCAACCAATGTAGTTCCCATGCTCTACTCCAGTCTGAAACCTGACTCCTACAGGTCCAAATAATCCACTTCCTTTAGAATTGTCTCCAGTTTCAGGACCACGATTTTCTCCATAAACTTTCTTTTAAAAAGAAGGTTGAAGAAAGCTCTAAAGTTATCCAAAATAGTCTGATCAAGCAATGGCTTCTTGAGCAGATGTGCATCATAGTGTTACAGCTGCTCCCAGGTTCGGCTTATGGTCACTCACTCACACACTCACAGCCTTTTTTGGCACACGGATCTTGTCAGCCCCCCTAGCTTTCTACCTGGGTTTTCCAGATAGGTGCAGCTGGAGCAGACAGACACACAGCCCTGGTCAACAGCGGGAAAATAATTGGGGATACACACAAATCACTTCCAACCGAACACTGAGGCACAAGAGGTTCTTTGTAATACACGGAGACCCAGTGAATTTAAAGTAACAGCAAAACTTTACTGATTGCAAGGTACATTTGCTCTTTCTCATACACACACACACGCGCTCATCCACACTTACCCACGTCCTTCCCAACTAGGCTGCCAGGCACTAGCTAGGGGGACGGAAGCCACCAAGTCTGGATCCAAAGGTGACTCAGATGACTCGACTCAGACGACTCAGAGTGGGTGGGCTTTGGGACCCCTTTTATCCCCAAAAGTCCTTGCTGGGTTGATTTACAAGTTGATGGGATTGGGGTGAGGGCTTCCATGTGCTCAGGCCCAACTTCCTCTTTCTGGTTCAGGTCCTTTGTTTTTCCCTTAAGGACTTGCTTCCTTCTTATCTACCTCCCTGAAGGGATCCCATAGATAAGTTTCCTGGCTTTTGTCCTCTCTGCTTACCTGCCTGCTTCATCTTTAGGTTATGGCAGCTTCAGCCTAGTCTCACATATTCCTCCCCTTGGCATCGAGTTAAACAGGAGATGCCACAAAATGGGGCTCACTCATCACCCACTCAGAGCATTACAGGTTTTTTAGGTATTCTTGCCAATAGGTTTGCTGTCCAGTTGACATGGAGATACAATATTTCCAGAAAACAATTTTAACACATTGAAAGATTGAGGAAATTAATATAAAGGCAAATAATACAAACAGTAAGGTTTGAACAATTTTCCTTTCCCAGGATCCAAAGTCTGGTAACCAAGATGTGAGCCATGACCAGTTCCATCCCTCTGGATCTTGGGAGATGTGAGAGGCTAGAATTTTAAGCTTGGCTAGTTTTGCCTCAATGTAGTTCTCGTTGTTGGTTAGGTTAAAACAAAGACCTTGAAAGGATTCACAGCCCTGTCCTGCCCTTAATAGTCAATAGCCACACGGTTTTGGATGACTGCAGCCCTGATATCAGTCATTTCTTCAGTTAGAGCTGCAATAAGGGAGGATGTGAGGTTGACACTTTTAGCTAGGATACAGGCCACTTTTCTTAGGTCCATATAGGTTCTTTTGCTTAGTGCAGGGACCCCCACTAAGGAGAGGGCCAGAGCCATGACTTCTGTTTTGGATAAGAGTGTCACATCACTCTCACAATTAGATGATAGTTCCCTTTTAAGTTGGGTTGATGGGTTTACTTGCATAGGAGGCAGGGCATATAGAGAGGTCAAGCGCCCAATGGCACAAGGCCCACCTGAACTGTAGGCTGGGACATGAGTATAGGCCTCATGCCCACATAACAAAAAGAAACCTTTAGGTAAAAATAAAGGGGTGGAGGCATAGGAGATATTATAGACCTTTTCACAAGTAAAAACAGGAGAATTGGAGGGCAGTGGGTGTTTATGATTCCCAAAGTTAGTGAAATATACACATTGAGTTGCATTGGTTACCCCTAAAAGATTCAGGGTCATTCTCCTCTGGTTTGTCCATGGTTCAGGTTCTGGAGAAGATCCAAAGTGAAAGAACATTCCTTCCCATAAGTCATTAGTGAAATTCTTTAAAGCAGTAACATCTCTTAATGTCTCTAGGCTGGAGGGTATTCCAAAGAAACAGGTGGACGTGACTCCTCCCACTGTCAAAAGTCGCCCTACGCAAAAACCTGAGCTGTTCATAGCTGTTTGTGCCAGTTCTACAAAAAAATTGTTGTTAGAACTGTGCTGCAGAGCTTCTAGGCATTGTCCCAGCAGGAGAATTTGGATGTAGATCTTCATGCTTGGATCCTGTGGATAAAATCAAAAGAAAAAGGGAGGGGGGGACAAAAGAGGGAGTGGAAGACAAAAGCAATCTAGCCTATTTACACAGGTTACACAGGCTTAACTTGGGAGCGGTGCCACCATCTGTTTGTGTCCAGATACACTAGATGGGGTGAAATTACATCAAGGACTGTATGTGGTCCCTTCCATCATGGTCCCAGGGCTCCTCCTGGTTTTCCTTTTTTTCACCATAACTTGATCCCCTGGTTTAATGTAATTTTGGATTCTCTGGAAGCAGCATCTGCTTGTTCTAAGGTGTTAGCTATGTCTGTTCTTACTTCTGCTAGGTTTTTAAGCCATTCGGGATTCCAATTACATATCCTCCCCTTCCAGCTAGGACTGAGACTTTTCTTAAAGCTTCTGTTAATTGTTTCAGTTCCTGCCGGAGCAGCAAAAAAGGCTGCTCTTTCTCCTTAATTTTCCCTTCATCTTCCTCTTTTGATCCATGCTTTCCTCCCTGACTTCTCTGTAACTGTTCCACCCGCTCCTTCAATCTTCTAGTAGGAGCCCCATCCCATCTCTCCATGTTTTCTCCTAAGTCTTTCAGCTTTCGCCACACTTGCACACGCTCCTCTCCATTCCCTACTCTCTGCCCCTGATTACTCCACAAATTCCTATTCCTGCTGTCTCCTCCACTTCTTTCCCACCTATCTTTTATTATTCGCACCTTCCCCACAGTCTTTACTTTATTTTCCTCTCCAACATTTCCAACAGCTTTCCTTGCTTCTCACAGATCTGTTTCCAAGGTGGCCAAGTCTAATGGGTAAGCTGCACCCACTCACCTGATCCAAGCTCACTCGGGGCGCTGCAGCGCACCCAGCACACCTTTTAAAGACTGATTGCTCCAAGGGCACTGCATGATGTCACCCATCATTCGCCCTTCATCCCTGTTATTAGGTGGCTCTGTTCTGGCTATGAATTGATACCATAAATAGTGATGGCAAAATTCTAAAGAGTCCTCTTTCCCCTGCCTATCCCCAATGGCTTTAAGCCGTAATTGGGTACCAATCATTAAGTCCTGCACCATGTTTTGGAGCCCCTGTAAGACACTAAGGCGGTCACCGGGATTTGGAGGATTAGGATGTCGCCGGTATGTGTGCCACTTGGTGCGAACTTCAGGGTATGTTAATATGACCCGCTCAATCTCTTGGTCAGACAAATTGTACTGGAGGCTGAGCTGATGTAGCCTCCAGGTCCATTTGAGAGGGTCAGGGCTCAAGGCCCCCAGATCTGTAACAATCTGTTTCAGCTCTCCTCCTGATAAAGGGGTATGAGTGACTACTTGTTCCCACTCTTCCCATTGCTGGTTTTGGGCATTTCTGTGCCTTGTTTGTGCTTGGGTTTCCACTACTGCTATTGAAGCCTCAGGGAGGTTGTGGCTTAATTCCTCAAAAGGCTCCTTCTCATCAAAGAGAAAGTCTGGGGTTTCATCTAGGTCTGAGCCTGTTAAGCAGGCAATTTGGTAAGATTGCTGCCTTATTTGTCTGCGTAGTTCCTCTACCTTACTACATTCTCCACATGCTCTGCCCTTATTCTTAGCAGAGGTCTGCACAAGGTCCTTTAAAGCTTCAATTTTTAGTTCTTGCACAGCATGCTTTTGTTGCCATTCCTCTTCCCTTTCTACACTATCCTTCAGTTGAGCCAAGGTCTCTCTTAGTTCCACCATTTGGCTCTTTTGCAGCTGGTAATCAGCCTGCAAAACATGATGGTTATTTTTGAGTTGTTCCAAGTCTCCTTTTAAAGAGCAGTTCTCTAACCGCAACTGTGTGAGGAGCTGGTCCATCTGGGACAAGCCCACTCCCAATATTATTGCCAACACTCCAGGTAAATCTTTCTGTTTCTTCCCTCCTCTTAATTTGTACAGCTTTCCAAATTCTATCCTAACATCCCTCCCTGAATACACTGACTTCATTTTCTCCTGCAAGTTACCAAGAGGCAATCCCAACTTCTTAACAAGTTTCTCCATCACTTCACAATATACCAAACCCATTTCCCCCTCCTCAGGATTCTCCAGTGGAGCTGTCGCCTGGGAGGCAGGCAGTGACAAAGCACCCTTTTGTTGGGCATCTCCAAATTTCCACAAAGGCATAACTAATCACTCAAATAATAAATTCAAAGGGTCCAAACCGTGTATCCCACTTCTGACACCAATAAGAATGTTACACACGCTGCTCCCAGGTTCGGCTTATGGTCACTCACTCACACACTCACAGCCTGTTGAGGCACGCGGATCTTGTCAGCCCCCCTAGCTTTCTACCTGGGTTTTCCAGATAGGTGCGGCTGGAGCAGACAGACACACAGCCCTGGTCAACAGCGGGGAAATAATTGGGGATACACACAAATCACTTCCAACCGAACACTGAGGCACAAGAGGTTCTTTGTAATACACGGAGACCCAGTGAATTTAAAGTAACAGCAAAACTTTACTGGTTGCAAAGTACATTTGCTCTTTCTCATACACACACACACGCGCTCATCCACACTTACCCACGTCCTTCCCAACTAGGCTGCCAGGCACTAGCTAGGGGGACAGAAGCCACCAAGTCTGGATCCAAAGGTGACTCAGATGACTGGACTCAGACGACTCAGAGTGGGTGGGCTTTGGGACCCCTTTTATCCCCAAAAGTCCTTGCTGGGTTGATTTACAAGTTGATGGGATTGGGGTGAGGGCTTCCATGTGCTCAGGCCCAACTTCCTCTTTCTGGTTCAGGTCCTTTGTTTTTCCCTTAAGGACTTGCTTCCTTCTTATCTACCTCCCTGAAGAGATCCCATAGATAAGTTTCCTGGCTTTTGTCCTCTCTGCTTACCTGCCTGCTTCATCTTTAGGTTATGGCAGCTTCAGCCTAGTCTCACAATAGCCTCCTTCAGAGGTGCAAAAAACATCCACTCACTAAACAAAGTATTATTACTGGAATCCAACCTCCTGCCAGAGATCCCAGTGGTGGAACTGACACTGTCCTTGGGACTCAGATATTCAAAATAATCCCACATCACTTCATGGTACGTTAGCACTGTCCAGCTGGATTTCAGTGGTTTTGTCCTCCAAATGCTATGAAAATTCTTCATGGTTCTTTGGATAGTCTTGGTGAAAATCCCTCCCTGGAAGGGAATGGGTTGCCTTAAAAAGGGCCACTGGGTGGCATTCAGCAAAGTTAATAAAGGTGGCCAAATACTTCCTTTTTGCAGCTCAAATTGCCACTGTATAGGCTTGAATGTGAACTTATATGAGCATCCAGTCAGATGTGAAATAGGACTTCCTCCAGTGGCACTCTAGGTGTCTCCTCTGTCACTTCCTCACCCTGAACAGCCAAACTTTGGCCAAACTGCCCACCAGCTGTCAGAAAACCCACATAAACCATCAGAAACCTGGGTGAACTGATCTAATAGGTCCTTCCCCACTGAAGAGGTGGTTGCAGTGCAGAACTCTACAGCAATATAGAGGAACACAGAAATGTCCTTGGAGAAGATATGCAGAGACCATTAATAAAGCATGAGATTCCTGGGAAAACAAGAAAGGATGAGAAAGAAATTTAGGACTGCTCTTCCTTGACTCTCTTGATATAAGAGGGAAGGAAGAAGAAACCCTCAGGCTTTCAAATTCTATTATAACCTATATCGGCAAAGTAGAGTTCTAGTTTTCTTGTGGTTCTCTATTCCCTGACCTGGTCTACTATAAAGAGAACACATCCTAGTTCATCAAATGCCTCCACAGATACTCTGCACCCTCCAACACATTTTTAGAACCACCTTAATCACCTTCTTCCAAGCATTCTGGTCAAGGCACCACAGTGGGAAAAAAGGGACAGGTTTGCACCAGGATCTGAAAGCTGAAGTATCAATCATGTCTAAGCTTAGAAAGGGAGGAAAAAGAACCAGTCTGGAGAAAATATGTACTAAATAGCTTTATGGAAACTAGCAACTGTGTTATGTTTCCTTTTTCTGATCTTTGCTGAATGAGTTGGTTCCAATATGAATATACAGTGCTCTTCCAGAGCAAAAGGTTGGTGAAAGAGTTGCTCCCTTAAGTCATCCTTTATTTATGTTTAGGGGAATGGGGGTTGGGGCACTTCCATATAGGCCTTTGCAGGTTCCCATCATAGGAAATATTCTGATTTTTTGTGTATGGCCAGGCAAGTGCATTCAGCATAAAATTATAAATATAGAATAGAGGTGTATGTGTCCAAGCAATCTACTTCATTCCACTTTTGCATGCAGTAGGGGTAAAAGGATTTTGGTTAGTTTACTATTTTCATGTCAGAATAGTGATTAATTGACACACTGCTCCTTGTTCTCAGCATGTTGAGGTCAGCAGAAGTGAAAACAATTGCAGATAAACTTTAAACCATTTTTGAGGGGTTTGGGAATGTCCTAGGATTTTGTCTCGTCCTGCACAGGAAAATATGCTATCTTGAAAGGTTAAAATGGAGAATGGAAGAATTTTTCTTGACTGTTGGGTTTGTCTGCTGTGGCTTGTGGGTTGGCATGTTGTGGGATTCCAGTCAATATGGCTTATTTAACAAAGCATAGTTAAGCCAACAATAACATCGCACACTATATGAACCTATTTTTTCAATGCCTATAACATTTCATCACAGTGTATGTGACCTTTCTGCGTTTCTAGAGTTAGAAGAAACAGGCTAACTATGATCATTAAGGAACTGATGGATCTTAACTGTCTTTTAACAATCCATGTTTTTCAGTGGCAACAATGCTCCAAACTATTGAGATAAGTAGAGTTCTGCAAACATTTTGGATTACAACTTCCAGCATCCCTAATTGTTGGTAGGCTGCCAGATATTTATGGGAGAATACAAGGTTGCCTAGTTCTGTCTCAGAGGCAGAATTCAGATAGAATGATCCAGGCATTATTAAGCATGGTTTCTCAGTTTCCAGAAAAGGAACAAGATGTGGGTACCCAGGCATTTTCTCTCCACATTTCCCCTTTCTTTTGCATACTTGACTTTGTAGAAAGGATCCAAACCATTTCCTGTTATATCAGTGGGGGAACCCTGTTTAAGGTCTTTAACAAATGAGGAAGTGCTTCCTGTGTGTTTTTACCACAGTGAGACATAAAACAGAGAAAGGAAGCAAAGAAGCCAGCATACCATTCATTCCCAGGCTGATAAACCATTTTATACTGTCTTGCAATGGAGGTTTTTGAAATGGCTGGACAGTTACCTCTTGAGGATAATTTAATTGGGTTCTCTACATGTTTCAGAGTGTTGGACGAAATGATCTTTGTGGTTCCTTGCAATTCCACAATACTATGATCATTATGTAAAACCTGGAGAATAGCAAATTTAATAAAGCATAATTTTGCTTTCTACTGAGCAGCAAAGGCATACATGCCACCCCTCATTCCCTCTTCTCTCTTTTCTTTCACAGGCTGGAATACTTTCCATAGCTTTCTGTTCTACATGGCTTGAAGGCAGCAAATCCTGTTTGGGAATAGTTTGGGAATAGTTATCCATTTCATAGCACATATAACAGCTTTCTTATGACCTTCTGCACTTGTGGGAAGAGAAAAGCAAAATGGAGTCAATTGGTTGTCATGCACTGCATGGTTTCTATGCTTATCTTGGCCTTATTTGTGAAAAAAAATGGCCACAATATTTGTTCCACTGTCACCCAGGAGAATGAGCAGGAACTTAAACAGAGGACTTTCTATCCTTCTATTCAATAGCAGGCAACCTTGCAACATCATCGTCTATTTAATCCTGTTCAATTATTTCCTCATCAGTTTCAAAAGTTGTGCTGTTTGAGATTAGCGGCTGCAATGACAGGTTTTGATAGGAAAAGAATCAGGAAGTGGTTGTAGAAATGGTGAAGGCAATAAGTGATAATGAAGCCAAACCTAACCATGGTGTTAAAAAGTAACAGGAAATCTTTTGTGCACTTGCAAAATTCCCAACACTTATAATGTGTCAAGATCTCATAGTTCATTTCCCCAAAGAACAGGATGTTGATTGTAAAAGCCAAGTCAGATGACAGTTGTCTCAATGGTATTATTCTGTTTCAGATTCCCTTGTGATTTGGCTAGTTCACAGTCTTGGATTTTCCCTGTATTTACTTGTCTTATGATACTACAGGTGAAACTCGAAAAATTAGAATATCGTGCAAATGTTCATTTATGTCAGTATGGCAACTCAAAAGGTGAAACCAATGTATGAGATAGACGCATTACATGCAAAGCGAGATATGTCAAGCCTTACTTTGGTATAATTGTGATGATTATGGCGTACAGCTTATGAAAACCCCAAATTCACAATCTCAGAAAATTAGAATATTACATGACATCAATAACACAAGGATTGGAAATAGAACAATATCGGACCTCTGCAAAGTAGAAGCATGCATATGTACTCAGTACTTGGTTTGGGCCCCTTTTGCAGCAATGACTGCCGCAATGCGGCGTGGCATGAATGCTATCAGCCTGTGGCACTGCTGAGGTGTTATGGAAGACCAGGATGCTTCAATAGCGGCCTTCAGCTCCGCTGCATTGTTCGGTCTCATGTCCCTCATCTTTCTCTTGGCAATGCCCCATAGATTCTCTATGGGGTTCAATCAGGCAAGTTTGCTGGCCAATCAAGCACAGTAATCCCATGGTCATTGAACCAGGTTTTGGTACTTTTGGCAGTGTGGGCAGGTGACAAGTCCTGCTGGAAAATGAAGTCAGCATCCCCATAAAGCTTGTCTGTGGAAGGAAGCATGAAGTGCTCCAAAATCTCCTGGTAGACGGCTGCGTTGACCATGAACTTAATGAAGCACAGTGGACCAACACCAGCAGATGACATGGCTCCCCAAATCAACACAGACTGTGGAAACTTCACACTGGACTTCAAGCATCGTGCATTGTGTGCCTCTCCATTCTTCCTCCAGACTCTGGGTCCTTGGTTCCCAAATGAGATGCAAAAGTTGCTCTCATCAGAAAAGAGGACTTTGGACCACTGGGCTACAGACCAGTTCTTTTTTTTTTTTTTTCTGTAGCCCAGGTAAGACGCTTCTGACGTTGTTTCTTGTTCAGGAGCGGCTTGACAAGAGGAATACGACATTTGAAGCCCATGTCCAGGATCCGTCTGTGTGTGGTGGCTCTTGATGCACTAACTCCAGCCTCAGTCCACTCCTTGTGAAAGTCCCCAACACTTTTGAATGGCCTTTTCCTGACAATCCTCTCCAGGCTGCGGTCATCCCTGCTGCTTGTGCACCTTTTTCTCCCACACTTTTCCCTTCCACATAACCTTCTATTGATGTGCTTTGATACAGCACTTTGGGAACATCCAACTTCTTTTGCAATTACCTTTTGGGGCTTTCCCTCCTTATGGAGGGTGTCAGTGATGGTTTTCTGCACAACTGTCAGGTCAGCAGTCTTTCCCATGCTTGTGATTCCTACTGAACCAGCCTGAGAGACCATTTAAAGGCTCAGGAACCCTTTGCAGGTGTTATGGATTCATTAGCTGATTAGAGGGGGACACTTTGAGCCTAGAATATTGAACCTTTTCACACTATTCTAATTTTCTGAGATTGTGAATTTGGGGTTTTCATAAGCTGTACGCCATAATCATCACAATTATAGCAAAGTAAGGCTTGACATATCTCGCTTTGCATGTAATGCGTCTATCTCATATATTGGTTTCACCTTTTGAGTTGCCATACTGACATAAATGAACATTTGCACGATATTCTAATTTTTCGAGTTTCACCTGTATACAGAGTATCAAAGGAACAAATTACAGAAGTGCATTGACAGATTTTTATACTCCAGGTAGTAGGGAGAATCATTCACAATTGTTCTAGTAGTTGTGAATGAAGTAAAAGCAGTTTACTTTACAGCAGTGTTTGTCAGCCTTGTCAGCTTTAAGATGTGTGGACTTCAACTCCCAGAATTCCTCAGCCAGCATGGCTGGCTGGGGAATTCTGGGAGTTGAAGTCCACACATCTTAAAGCTAACAAGGTTGACAAACATTGCTCTAATGGTGTATTTCCTGCCTGTGGGTTGAGAAGAAAATAATATACTCCCTCTCAAAAAAGAAGACCACAGCCTGATAACCCCAGAATGAATGGCCTTTCATCTCTGCCTGAGATTTCTTTAGATTTTCATTGTGCCCTGGGCTTCTACAGGTGGTATTAATACCATTTGTGAACTCTCAACAAATCAAACAACTCCCTAGGTCATTAAGCCCAACTGGTATTGCCTTTTAAAGTAATAACCTGCTCCTTTGCTGCATTGGATAGGGTGATAAAATATAAATCCCTGAATATGAAAGGAAGGAACAGGGTTTCTTTAAAAGATATCTAGAAAGTGGACAGTTATACAATAAGCAGAGTTTGTTCTTCAGCCTCTGGTTTGACTTGCGTAGCACAAGCCAATCTACTGTTATCTCCAACTAAAAAGTAGATACAATATACAGTATTGACATACTCAGGAGGCAATGTATGAAGTGGTTCAGGGGCATGCTGGAAGTAAAGATAATTTGCCAAGGACAGAAAGATACAGAGAGGTCTAGTGAATGATCTTGCTGTAAACAAGATTAAGTTATAATTCCTCCTCTTGTTTCTTACCCCATCCTTCATTTCTTTTGCTTACTATATCTTTTTTCCATAACTTTGCTTACTCCCCAAATGGAGTAGCAGGATGAGTAGGTATTCTCCCAAATCACCGCACACTAGACTAATTCTCTAGGAAAGGATTGGGACATACTATCACCGCTGGGTAGATCTAAGCACTGAAAGCAGGAAGTTAATCTTGTTCCAGCAATCAGGAACAATAAAGTTGAATAAATATACCGTTGAAAAAATGCATAGTCTTTAGAGTCATCCCATCGTTTTTACATTATTTGGAAACCTCTTGCAATATTAGTCATCCATATTTCATAAGCAAAATAGTTTCTTAAACCTTCTTGGATATTTTTATGAGTAGAAAGGGCCTCTCAGATACTTTTAAACATGATGATATGTGTTCCCCCATTGCTCAGTGGTGGAGATCATGCTTTGCATGCAGATCATCCCTGATGTCTCTAAATACAGCTGGAAGAAAACTCTTTTTTGCAGACCATTTTATTTTTATTTTTTATTTTCAGACTTGTATGCCGCCCATCTCCCCCAACGGGTGACCATGGAAGTTAACTCTGGAGAGAGGCCCAATGACTCCACCCAATGCAAGGCAGACTTTTATGCTCATAGATCTGTCTTCAGGCTAGAAGTAGATCTAAGTAACCAGGTGTTACTTAGGTGTTACGGTTTCCATGTCTCAGTAGCCCTCAAAGCCACATCAAATCAGCTTCCTCAGCCACTACCCCCAGTTGAAGCAACTAAGGTTAGTGTCCGAGAAATTTTTAATTTTTTTCCTAACAATTCTCATTCCATTTGATGACTGTGTCTTTGTTTTGGAATTTTTTTCTTAAAGGAAAAAGAAAAGTAAATGTTGTCATGGGTGGACCACTTATTTAACTGCAAGGTGTCCACAAGATTAATGCTTCGTTTTTCATAGGACAATCTTTTTTCCAGAGGTCGGCAGCCTCTCTGACTTCCTAGGCTTCATTTAATTCCCAAGAGAAAACTTAATCCCTTCCTTTGGACTTTTTCAGTAGTAGCTTTCTTGTCATTGCTAGGAGGGAATCAGGCTCCTGAGAAATTATTACAGAATTTTTTATTCCCCTAGAGCTGATCCACCTATTTCTCTGTCTGTAAATTAGGTGGAGAAATTCAAAAGGCCGTTTCTACTAGCTCTAATCTAAATGGGAGATTCTTGAGAATCAAGAGGCAATGGGGCCTCTTTTCCAAAGGGAAAAAAAATAAAAGGAAACATGATGGTCTTTGCATTGACACTAAGCTAAATTGTCAATAGAAGTCTAATGTGATGATTTGACCTAATGATTGCAGGGCATATAAGTCCCCAGAATAAGATCATTTTCTTTTAGTTATAATATGTATGCCAATATACTCTGAAACCTGATTTGCACCTAACTGACTCTAATCTAATTAAGTCTTTAGAATTTTTCCTGTAATCTGAAACCTGACAAACCACAGATTCTTATTCTCCCTCTTAACTTTTAGCCTGAAGAAGAATTCAGGAGAACTCACTGGCTGCCATTTAAGTTCAGCACTGAATAACACTTTAGTAGGACTTTTTACAAGTATTACTGCAGTTTAAAAATTAAGTAGTTCAGTTTTTTACAATTTTTGTGAGTCATCAAGGGTCATTCATTTCTTCAGTTAATGAGCTGGGGGCTGTGAAACTTTGGATGTTACCAAGGATCTCAGGAAGGATCAGGTACAAAATAAAATTAGTGTTATGTACCAAACTGGAAAGGGGGGGTGGTGTTCTTACATGCAGCATTACATATTCATTTAAAAGACGGGGACACTCCTATTTCATGCATTTTTTAAAAAAAGTATTTTCTATTTCAGTAAAACCCAAGGCAAAACTTCTACCAGAATTAAAACTCAGTAGAGGTAACAGGGTCTAGAAAAAAACTATATACCAGCTGATGAGGCTAATAGGTAGTAATTTCTAAACTTTGGCAGAGCCATCACACACCCAGAATATTGAAAAAGCTTTCCCAATTTTACTTAGCTACCAGAATTGATATTAGAAGGTGAATGGTTGGATATGTACATTGCACTTGTTTTCTTTATAGCATTAAAAAGATGAGAATTGGCTTTGGAAAATATCATATGATAAGCCCAGATCAAAAAAGGCAGTTGTCAGTCAGCTGAGATTAGCAAATTGATGGGGTCTAATAAACTAGGATTATTTATATAACTTGGCATTCCAGACTTCCACTAAGTCAACCCAAATAAAGAACATATTTGAAGCATACCTATATCTCATCTGCCTGAGCTTCGGTATACAAATGGGATTCCATACAGAAAATCTGTATAAAATTGGAATATAAGGCCAGGTTAAAGACAGAAAGAGATGCAATATTGAGAAAGAAGACTGATTGACAGAAGGCCCTCTGAGTTTGTTTGTTTGTTTGTTTGTTTGTTTATTAAATTTGTCCCCCACCCATCTCCCCCCAATGGGGGACTCTGGGTGGCTCACAACACATTAAAACAATAAATAAATATACAATTAAAACCTATAGCAATTCACATTTACAAAAATAAAAGGGGAAAAAGAGTTTCTTTTTTCAGGCTCTTGAGAAAAAGAGTTAAAGTGCTCTCCTCCAGTTCTTGACCCAGCAGAAACTATACTGGGATAAAATTGGCAATCATATTAGCAACTCCAATCCTGTCACAACCACAATCCTGGCAAATAATTCTGACCTTATTTGTAGTACACAAAGCAAGTTAAAGGCTAGCATTGGTGGATCTCCCTGGCTTTCTTCCTTTATCTCCCACCAAACATGATCAGTCACCAAGGAAAAAAAATTCCATCAATCATCTTCCTTAGTGTAGGATGGGAATGGACTTAAGGAGGAGGTGAGTTTGGGCAGATGGCTAGACCAGTGGGTGTAGCATTTGTCAAAGATTCTCTCTGGTTTTATGTAAACGGCTTGTCAAGTTTTGATAAGACACCTCTATGCAAAACACCATTTCAGGTGGCATTTTCCTTTTATTCAAACTAGACATAAAAGCAGGCAAGTCATTCCCTTTTGTTCAGCAAAAGAATGTGTACAGCTGCCAGTGAAAGTGGATAATTTTGAGCTAAATGATTCTGTACCTTGACTCTCTATAATAACTGCTTAATTGCTTGCCATTGTCTCTCACCACAAAATGCAATTTCTGCTCACTTGGCTTTTATGCATGCAGAGAGAAACACTTCTGCATTCATGTTTACGAACAATTAGCTGATGTTTCCCCAATTCCTGGCTCAGCTCTACCAGGCACAATTCCTGCCAAAATATAGGAGCTATGCTTACTGCTCAATTGTTGGATGTTCAGAAGGTAAAAGTGTAAAGGATTGAGGTACTAGGCTGGGGTGATGTGGTGGGGCACAGGAAAGTCTAACCTTGTTTCCCCCAAATGTACAGGATTGACATGAGTTAAACTGACCGCTTCATCTGATGCTTTAGGAAGTGAGGAGCCAGTCAATATACCTCTTTCTTTCCTATCTGCCTTAGAAAGCATTGCACTATTATCTTTTGTTTCACTACTATAGAAAATATTTCATTTTCTTTATAGCAAAGCGGTAGGAATGGTCCCATTTCTCCTTCACGACAGGATTCCCAAGTCATCTGTGACCAGCTAAATGCTCAGGGGGACGCGGTGGCGCAGCGGCTTAATGACGCTGAAAGTGCCGGCCAGAAATGGCTGAAAGCTTCAGCGGTTCGAGTCCAGCCTCGCGTTAACAAGGTGAGCTCTTTGTTTCTCTACCCGCAGCTTCTGCCAACTCAGCAGATCGAAAACGTACGTGAGTAGATAAATGAGGACTCTCGCTCCGGTGGGAGGAAAAATGCTGGCAGCGGCTCAACAGAGAGACGGGACAAGTTGCCGGTAAAAGCGCGAAAAACCGCGCTCGTCCGAAAAAGGGGCGCGAAGCAACGGAAATCCCGCCTCCTGTGCTGCCAGCTGGGCTGACGCTCTAGCAATTAGGCTCTGGCAAAGTCTAATTCCGAAACTAGAAAGATGCAATTGCCTTGAAAACCGCTAGGGGGCGGTCACTGCAGGGTCAGTAATGACTGTTAAGCAGATTAAAAAAAAAAAAAAAATGCTCAGGAGTTAACCATGACAATGAAAAGGAGCTGTGCCCTTTCCAAAATTTTCACTTATGCATAATAGATATAATTTACAGTATGATCGAATTTTTATTGGAAAAAAAATCCCCAAATGTAGGGTTTAATTCACAGAGGCACTGATTCCTTTTTTATATAATGAAATTATGTTAAAAATTATGCTGAGCTGGGAATGGTTTAAGCTTGTGATGCCAGCTTGTAGAATTCTGCAGCAAGATCACATGTAAGAACAACCCAACGGGGAGCAATACAGTATCATACAGTACTATATTGCTACACAGATCCCCTCAGCTTCACTCTCAGCAAAAATAAGTAGTTTCTAATACAGCATTTTTTCACATTTAAGTATCAAACAATGGGGTGCATCCTTACTGTCAGTGGTAAAACCCTCATCAAAAAGAGAATCCTTTCTTGATGGAGCTGCCACTTTCTCTAGGCCTGGAGAAAGTAGTCCACCCAACCCTAGTGGTTCAAATATTCCCAAGCAGCTCCACTTCCTCTGCTGGACTGGCATCCTCAGATATCTTCATGGCTTTCCATTTTGACACTCTCCATTTGTTTCATGATGTCTATAGTACCTTCTCCAACCTGATACATTATGCTGATATCATGAACCTTCTAGAGGAGTGATCTGCTAAGTGTAGAAAGGACTCCAGGAAGGTAGACACCAGATTCTGAAATAGAGGACAATGTGGACAGTCTCTCGCATCCCCAGGAAGTCACATGCTAATGGATGAAAAGCCACAGAAGTAATTGAAAGTAACTGTCACATTACAGGAAAGTTTTGATTTTAAGTAGCCCTTCAAGTCAATTATTGCTGAAAACTGTTAAGATATAGCTTTATAGTCTGAAGCTTTAAAAATCCCTAATTTTACAACAGGCCAGCACTTCAGCAAGCATTTTATAGCTTGGGCCTTGTTTATTCATACAGTAAATTCCCAAATAACTGTTGTTACTATACGTAACTCTGATAGTCGACTATCTTTTAATTATCTCTAGGATTCACTTACTGCTACTGTATCTTGTTTAGGATCATGATTACTGCCTTTGACTGTTAGACTGTCTTGTGACCATGTTAGATAAGATCTCCAGTCTCTGCAAATTACTTAGACATGGTATATCAGAACACTTGGGATTATAAATCCCAGGATTTTCAATCTGTATAACCAATGACTATGCTGGCTAAGATTTTGAGAGTTATTGCTCCAGAACACCTGGATGGCCCAAGACTGAGAAGTCGCATTTCTAAAAACTTGCAATTGTGGTTTCCTTTTACCATAGGATGTCACTATTGCTCTGTAAAGAAAGCTGGCTTAGCCCTGGTGTGGCAGGAATACAGCTTTCTTTAGGAGACAATGCTTGGAAGTCTGGTAGTTGACATGGTTTCAGTTGTAAATAAAACGATGTTCTAAGAAACATACTACACACACTTCACAATATGAGCTATTGGGTTCCACATAGTTTCTGTCAGAAGAAACATTCATGTGATGTCTTAATCTCTTTATGTTGCTTTGCAGCTTTATTTCCATGTTACTTGCTAGGATTCATTATTGGAAGAGGATGTGAAGTTCACAAACTTCAGGTAGCTTTAAAAAATTAAGACAACGGGGCAAGGTAATATGTACCCTTGGGCCCTCTTTTTGTGCCCCCCCCGGCTTTTGACACAGGGGGTGTAAAAAAAATTCAAAATGATGACCAGGACTGTATGGTCAAAAACTCTGCCCCTTTTTTATATACTCCTTGGCTCCTCCTATCATTTTTGCTGAAAATCAACAGTGCACTTTCCCATTCATTTGGGGCAGAAACAAGAGAAACATAAACCTTAACATAAGTTTAATGCAGCTTTAAAAATACCCAAAGAACCTCACCCATCCTTCTGAAAAGAAGGAAGTAAGTCAAAATCTGCTTTCTTTATGGTAACACTTCATTCACTGTAGAGTTCAGCCTTCTTTCCAAAATGTTAGGTATTTCTTTGCTGACTAAATATTTCCCCTTCCCTGCAATACCAAAAAGATTTATCAGTGGACTTCACATGGTAATGAAATAAAATTGTAATGTACAGAAGAAATACAATTCTGAATTCATGGGAGAGAAGATGGTCCTTGGTTCTTCACATGTTTTTGGAGAACTTCCAGAGATGGCTGGAAATAGACCATTCAATTAAATTGATATTTCTTTTCAGAAAATGAAAGACTATACAAATTTCACCACATAAGCCTTAGCCCCTTGTATTTATATGCAGGAGCATATCTGTAGATAGAAATCTACAGGGGCATGGGGGTGGGGGGTTGTTCAAAAAATCAAGATGATGAGTATAACTGTCATCTTGACTTTACTCACCCTTCCCATGATTTCCCATGGAAATAATTTAGAATCCAAGATTAACAACATAGACAAGCACAAACAAGAAAAAAGAGTAGGGATTAAAAAGAAAAGCATGCATTTTAGGCACAAATTCTTTGTAATTCTACAAATGCTTCATGTCCAGGTGGAATACTTCTAAGAGTTTGGGAAGAAGAAGATCCAAATAGAGGGGAATAACAGAGTGAATCTCAGATCTTAATTTTTCCTTTGCTTCTAAGTTTTGCTGAATCCACACTCCATCTCTTCTACATTTTTGCTTTTGTTTTCTTTTAACTTTCTTGAAATCTGCTTTTCCTTCTTGACTTTTCATACTATGCTATCTCCAGAAAGGTCATTAAGTCCTATTGCTTCATCTGTCTCAGTAACTACACCTGCATATGTATGACAAAATGTCCGTTTTGTATCTCGTAAAATTGCCACACCACAGGGCTGCATGTCACATAACAACATATTCATGTGTGATGCACTTATGACACTGTGCTATCATACCATGTGTCACACCAGCAGAGAACACCCACAATATTCCAATAATTGGGGGCCTTAATTGTAATGAACATTCAATCACGGTGAAGTAATAGAAACAGGCAACACTTAGACAAACAGGTAGATTTTCTGCCATTTTCTTCCTCTAGGCTCAGCAAAAGGAGCTGCAACTGGATGTCATAAAACCACACTTGTTTGAAGAAACCTTAATCCAGACTTGGCAGCTTTGTTGATAGATAAAGAAAATCCAGTATCTTGGCAAGGAAAATATATTCTCTTGGCTATGCCTACAGATAGAAACAGTTCAGATGTTATCTTCATTTGAAAAAGGAGTGGAAACTTATAAGTGCTAAATAACTCTGAAAAATAGACATATCTCTGGTTTGGAATGGTGGAAATACGATTGTACCTGAAGTGTAATGTTGCTTAATTTACTGTTAAATGCAGAGAACATACTGCTTTGGTTGAGCAGGCCACCAAGATGAGAAAGGGAAGAAATTGAGCAATCAGCTGCATAACATTTCAGTGACCTGATCTGGAGGATCACCAGAGTCATATAAACATGTATAGTTTTTAAGTTTCTCTTCTATAGAGCTGAATCTACTAAGGAGTCAGAGAAGTTTATAATGGGCCATTAAAAGCATTCACAGTATAAATACAGTTAAAACAATCATGGTAAATAAACTCAAGGAAAATAATTAATTCCAGGTATAATCATTGATGGAACACCCACAACCAATCCAGCAATAGCACAATGTATCCAACAACCGAAAAAATAACAACAATTTCAAAAAATTAATCATGAAAGGCTTTCTGGAAAAATCCTGCCTTTTACAGCATCCAGAACTAACGTGGAAATTAGAAACACAGAGCCCTCCAGTTTATAATCTCTGCCTGTGTTAGTAGCCCATGCAGCAGCAAGAATGATGGTGCTGTGTGCAAACATTCGTGAACAGTTGCTCAGTGTGCTAAGGAACTACACGGAACCAGAGAAAATTCATATTCCATGCACTATTTACATTTACAAAGGCACATTTATAGAAGCAAATATAGAAATAAGGGTTTTTTTTTTATCCAAATAGAAATGGAATAGATATTACCATAATGGAAAAGTTGAGATCCATTTAGCAATATTCTGGTTTTTGCTTGCTTCTGGTTCTTTAAACTTGGATGGGACAACCCTTCAAATAGAGAATTGTCTTCTATCAGCACTGTCAGACATAATATAGGGCAAATGGCCAATCTTTGTTTTATTCATGCTTCTAGGCCAAGCAGAAAAGTAAGACTCTTCTATTTTTAAGACTTATCAACCCTGTGACTTCATCAGGGCTCACTTTATGATAACACTGAACCTTCTCCCAAGGTGTCATTATGTGCTGTGTCTTAAGTCACATGAGTTATGCTGCTGAAGCCTGAACAAACACTAATAGTAAGGAATTGCCTTTCCTTCTATATTTCAACAAACTGAGGTGGGAAGCCAATTTTTTTCCTGCTGCAAATTGCATTACAGTATTTAGATCAAATCTGTAAAACGTTGCCTTCTAACCTGTGTTAGAAGGCATCTTCTATAAGACCATCTTCAGAAATAAAGATATTTTTTAGAGCTCACAATATTATCTTTGTGATGTTATTTCACAAATCCTCAAGGGGTACACAGAAGGAGATCATCAGACAGTAATTGTAAGGTCCTATCTTTTATTCATCATAAGTGCAAGAAATGGGATAGAAGAAAGATATGATTGCTTAAGAAACCCATACCTCAGGGAAACCATAAAATCCTTCAACTCAGATTTATTATCCCCATATGGTTTATCCTCCTGAGAAAGAAAATACCATTTTTGAGGGTGGACATTTCTTTTGACTTATGTAAAATCTAGGTGCTCAAATGAATGCTCAAATTGCTAAATTGTTACTTTAAGTCTTCTTACTGAATGAATACCAAGACATCAGAAAAAGTGGACAGATCTTGTATTCTTAAATTCATGCCACTTTCAAAGGAAAAGATTTTGCAAAATTGCACTATGAATCAGTGGCTATAAAATGACATGACAACTGGACAAATAATTTGTATGTAACCCTTTGAACCATCTATTGCATTTACTGGCAGCCTTTCTACATAAGCTATCCTTTATTATGGCTCAATCTTGCCTTTCCCTGTAGCTCTCTGAATTTTGGGTCATGGATGGCCTTTTTTATTCATCACTATTTATAGTCCAACCCAATCCTGACAGACTCCAGGCTGTGTTCAAAAAGTAGAAAGATAATAAAAACAACTATTAATAATTTAAAAAATCCTACTATGGGCACCCACATTCAATGAAAGTTGGAGGTGAATATACAGTACTTTTTACCTGCTTGTGAAATGCAAGAAGGAATGGGGCTGAACTTCCAGGGAAGATTGTTCCAAAGTGGGAGGCTCCCACAGAGAAGACCCATCACCCACTCCATCCTTGTGTACTTCTTAGGAAGGGAGATTCTCAGCACGTACTCTGTAAATATTCTGACTAGGTGGGCAGATTAAATTCTGCCAAAACATTGCCAAATATATTGTAATGATATGCGAGAAAGAACTTGAGAGACAAGGCAAAGAGATGCTGCCTAGGGAATGATCAGATAAGAGAATGCATAGCCCGCAGCTGCATAATGGGAGGAGCAAGAGGCTCAGAAGGGACCCTCTCTAGCTTCTCAGGCTGCAAAGAAGACAGCAGGTGAATTTGCACTTTCAGACTTGCAAGATTCTGTTAATGTAGCCTTACAATAAAGTAGAATTAGCTCATCTGGTTGTGTTTCCTGTCTGATCTACCTGGGAAGACTGACGTGTATTCTGGTACAGTCTTTTATACAGCTCAAGAGGAAATGACCAACATTTGGAATTGGGCCTGGAAGCCCAATGCAGTAATCATACAATAACTTTAAAACTGTTGTTATTCTACACTGGTGGACTTGTCCCAATAGCAGCCACATTTTGTATCAGCTGCAGTTTCCAAGCTATCTCCAAAGGCAGCCCCATGTACAGTGCATAACAGTAGTCCAACTGGTTGATGATCATAACATGAGTTATGATTGCGAGGGCCTCTTTAAACTTCTTTATGAAAATGTTGCACAAATTATTGCCCACCTTTAAAACATTTGTCTTTAAAGAAAGATCTGAGCATATTCACCAACAAAGGCACACAACAGTTTTTAGGACTTTGAAAATTGTTCCACCCTTTTGGATATATTAAGATTGTTTAATTTCTGAAGCAAGTAAAGTTTGTCAACTTCTTAATTCTTTGATCAGTCTATTTGTTCAGAAATGCTCTGTTAACTAGAATGTTAAGAAGCGAAACACCTTTACAATCGCTCTTCAGACCTCCTATTCGACTCACAAAGTTAAAATGTGCAGATCTGTATTCTCTCCACAAATAAAAGATTTGAATACTTGGAAAGGATGGAAGTTGCATTAAATTCCCATTATGGGATGGAAGGAAAGAGATACCAATGGGTGCATCTTTGGAAAACCTGAAGGACCAGGTTAGGGATAGATCACCATGGAGAAAATCTATCTATGTGGTCACTAAGAGTTAACACTGACTTGATGGCACATAATCAATCTATCAATCTATGGGAATCAATTTGTCCTATTGATTTCAATGGGACCTAAGATCAAATACAAGCCAAATGTTCCTTACATTCCATTATGTTTTACACCACATCATGTTGCATTACAACCTTCACCATAACTCTTCGATCAGAATTCAGTTTACTTTTCATATTTCACTTTTCCAAATTCTGTGATGAAATTCTTGGCTCAAAAAAGCGATCATAATATCTATTGGATTTATATCCCACCTTTCATTCAAGAGCTCAAGGAAGTTACAGTCAAATAATTTAGGAATTGTGCACTTTATGAAAAAAAAACATCTTTAGAAATGTATATTTTGTGTTCAAAAATATTTAAGTTCTTTTCTGAAAAATAACCACAACTTAATAATAATTAAGAAAACAGCCCTGAATCAGCATTTGAACGAACATTCTGAAACTGACACCAGCCAGATTAATCCGATAATCTTAAACTCAGACTTTTAATTTATATATAAAAAATGCATACTGAATTCCTTTAAAGTTACTAGATAGCTAAAAGACTTGAAATTTCACATTTGAAATTTTCACTTTAAAAGTCCTCCAATGGACAGATGAAAAGTGAGTTAATTCAGGTATCAAAATGTTGAGTGCCTGGTTTTATCCTTTGAATTACTTAATCTGCATCAAGAGAAGTGTTTTAAGCATCTATTTAAGTGATAGATAGATAGATAGATAGATAGATAGATAGATAGATAGATAGATAGATAGATAGTAATTTGTTTGGGTAGGTGTCGCTCTGTATATTCTCCCTATTTTTAATATATTTATCTCAGTTATAGCATTATTAGATATAATTTGACTAATGACATCTACAGTTCTAGAATTGTGTAAACATGTACCCTTAGTTAATTCTTGGAATAATGCCCCACTATCTTGGAAAAGTCCCCTATTTTACACATATACATCCTTTAAACACACATACACAGACACACAAACACACACACTTTGCCATTTTGGTGTGATGCTCAGTGTGGCCTGATCCAGATTCAGGAAGCTGCACTCTGGGGTTTACTGTACCCAGAACAACCACCATGCCCCTCAACACTTTGATTGCACTGCTGTGACTGCCATCTTGTTTTGACTTTCTTGACCACACCCTGCAGACACACTTGATTCAAGTATAGGAAGCCAGGAGGCTACAGAGTATGAGAGAAAGGACTGTATAATGGAAGACGGAAAGGAAGAGCACCAGACTCTACCCATGTTCACCAAATACTCTTGCCTTTTGAAAGGGTTTTCAGACTTCAATTCCATGTCATCAAACTGAATATGACTTGGTAGAAAACATGCAGGAGAACTGGTGGAAAGTCCCTTCTCCTCCCTTCTCCGGCATGACCTTCTCTTGAATTGCAGCCCTTTCCATGGATGAAATGAAACATTAAATCTAGCTATTTGGTTTGAAGCATGTTGGCACCTATTACTGTTATTATTGTTATGGTTGGTTGCACATATTGTTGTTGTTGTTATTATTATTATTATTGCTGTTTGACAATTTGGGAATTGTGTACTTCTTATCAAACCCCTGAACTAGGTCAGTGCAATTATAATGACAAAAGGGAAAATGAAACTTTCTATATTAGTTCTGACACCATTTTCTCCGGACTCAGTGGTCTGAATACAAGCATCTTCCACGTTCCTGTCAGCCCATCAAGGCAGCCCAGACTAGGAAACCAATGCCATGTAGGTCAGTACTACTTTTATTGTAAAGCTATAGTAACAGAATCTTGAAAGTCTGAATGTGCTTCCCCTTTGTCCCTTTATCTTCACGTGAACTAGAGTGGGCTTGTTTGAGACATTTACTCATGTTCCTTTCTTGGCTGGGGCTCAAGCCTCTTTTATCTGACCATTGCCCTGGTGGCAGCTCTTCCTCCTGTCCTTCAAGGCCAGTCCCTCTTCCCTCTACAGTTCCTTTTAGACCAGTGTCTAATCCAGGATCCAAAGATCCGCATAGTCAAAGCTATGGTTTTTCTAGTAGTAATATATGGCTGTGAGAGCTGGACCATAAAGAAGGCTGAGCACCAAAGAATTGATGCCTTTGAACTGTGATACTGGGGAAGACTCTTAAGAGTCCCCTGGACTGCTAGGAGATCAAACCAGTCAATCTTAAAGGAAATCAATCCTGACTGCTCATTGGAAGGATTGATAATGAAGCTCAAGCTCAAATACTTTGGTCACCTAATGCGAAGAGAGGACTCTTTGGAAAAGACCCTGATGCTGGGAAAGATTGAAGGCAAAAGGAGAAGAGGACAGCAGAGGAGGAGATGGTTAGATAGCATCACTGAAGCAATGAACATGAAACTGAGCAAACTCCGGGAGGCAGTGAAGGACAGGAAGGCCTGGCGTGATATGGTTCATGGAGTCATGAAGAGTCGGACACAACTTAACGACTGAACAACAACAACTAATCCAGGAAGAACCAGTAGTTTACAGGGAAAAAATGCTACCAAGATGTAAAATCCAGCAGCTACTGGAAGGAAGCAATTTCTATCTCATGAAACTGAAAAGGAGACACATTATTTATTAATCTAAATTATTATTTTTTAGGACAGGCAAGTTATACTAACACTGCACATTAAAAAGTAAAAAAAAATGTTAGAAGCAATCTTAGCAGAAGGAGGGAAGTGCATCTGATAATATGATTCTATATGCAGTACTTCTAGCCATTAGGTCCTATGACCACCCACCTTGGCTCTGTCAAAGCTGTTCTAAGAATTTTCATTCCCATGAAAAAAATTGGAACCAATCATAATGGCATGTTTTAAGCTTCTAACTTATTTTTTTTTCCTTGAGAAAACAACAGTTAAAAAGGGGAGAGAGGGCCCAGACTTCAGTAAGCATGCAACTAATCATTATCTCTTGGCAGAATACAAGATGACCCACTGCTCAAAAATAACTGAAGAAAATAATATTAATAGTGCAGACAACAAAGATGATTCCCATGGTACTGTTGCCAACACTTTCAACCCAAGAATCAGGAATAAAATACTGGCACGACATTTACAATTTACAGAGAAGAGAAACTGATCTACCAGCTTGTTAAGCTAGTACTTCTGGATTTTAAACCAATGTTGATCTGTGGAGTCCTTGGGGTTCTCTGAGCTTGGTTGTTTTCTTGTAAATGTTTTGTTACCCAGCTAGGTAACATCTTCAGTGCTAGAAGGGAGTGGGGTTTGCTCTCTGTTTATATATAGTAGCATGCCCTGCCAGTGTTGGTGGGGGTGGGTTTTTTTTCTTGGTAGTTCCTTGATTAGGGTATTGTTTACTGCTTGATTGTATGTCTGGTGATAATCTTGGTGTTAATCTCTGTTTATCTGGGTGATGACTGCTGGTGAGGAGATGTCCTGGTCCTTTGTTTTCCTTTTTATTGTCTCTTTTGAATAGTGTGTAGATGTTGTTTATCTCTATGTGCCTGTTGATGGCTGCCTTGTCTGAATACCAAGCTTCCAAGAATTCTCTTGCATTTTTGGATTTAGCTTGGTCTAAGATGCTGACAGTTTCCCAGTTTAAACTATGGTTATGTCTGTCCATGTGTTGTGAGATTAAGGAGTTTTCATCGTGCCTTCTGACTGCTAGTTGGTGTGCATGGATGCAATCTGCTAGTCTCCTGCCTGTCTGTCCTACATAGTGGTTGTTACAGTCCTTACACTGTATGTTGTAGATGACTCCTGGGTAGCCCTTTTTTCTTCTTGGGCTACTGGGTCTTTTGGTTTGCTTAAGATGTTTTGGAGGGCTTTAGTTGGTTTGTGTGCTACGGAGATGCCATGTGGTTGTAATAGTCTGTTGGTAGTTTCTGAGGCATTTCTGATGTATGGCAGTGTTATCCTTTTCATAGCCTCTGTTGGTTGTGTTATAGTAGGTTGAGTGGTCAGGCATTTTTTGATAAAGTTGCGTGGATATCCATTCTGTTGGAAGATGTTGTATAGGTGGTATGTTTCCTTTTTCTGCTGTTCTGGGTTGCTGCAGTGTGTCAGTGCTTGTTTGAATAATGTTCTCACACAGCTCTTCTCGTGGGAGGTTGGGTTGTTACATTGGTAATGGAATACTTGATCAGTGTGGGTTGTCTTCTGATAGACTTGGGTTTCTAATTTGCCATCATTTCCTCTGCTGATGAGGATATCCAGGAAGGGTAGCGTGTTGTTGTTTTCTTCCTCTCTGGTGAATATTATTTCCAAGGTTCCTAATGGCAGAGAGGATTTTAAGCACATGGAGCCAAAGATGGTTAAGACATCCCTTCTTGTATGCAAGAGAATCAAGGTGGGACAATCTTGAGTTTCTTTCTCACCCCCTTCTCTCCAACATAGCTAATCTGGTATTTACATAACTGCCTTTGCATTCCTTTTTCAAGGCTATCTCTGTACTTCTCTACATGCAGCTTGGTAGTTCAGCAATCCCACTGCCACAACCTATCTCTCGGGTGCACCTGTCAGGCCCATCCCAAGAACAATGGTGAAAAGTCCAGTTGATTTAAGTTCCTTTATTTGCTTACACCATATAGACAGAATCTTGCCAGATTAAATCTATACTACTGCAACTAGTGGATATACCCTGGGAGATTCTAGGGAGTGGCAACCCTGAACCTCTTTCGCTTCCCATGCTTCCCCTGCAGACTGTATTGTCTTTTGCCTCCGTTCCCTTCCTGGAATGCACCCCCTCCTTCCTGATAGCCTTGCTCTCTGTTGCTATCCACCACAGCACCTCATATGAGAGCGGGGGGGCTTTCACAACCTATGTCCCCTTTTTGTAAACTTAAAGGAAAAAGTGAAATAATTTCAGTAATGCCACTTGTTGCCTTTAGAGCCTAGAGGAGTGTAGATAGAAGGTTAATCTCCAAACTTTTCCCTTCTGGATGTTTATTGGGGATCTCTGAATATCTATGAGCCAGTCAACTGGCAAGGAGAGTGCATTCACAACACACACATTATGGGGAAATGTGTATAAAATACAATGTATTATGAAAATTATTGGAAAAAAATCTGAAAATTAGGAAGGACATGTACAAAATTCCATTCGAAATGTGTACAAATGGACATCAAAATGTATTCAGATTTACATGCAGACTTACAACATGCGGTAACATAACCTGTGCAAAATCAAACAGACCTGACTAATTCAATCATTCATAATTACTATGAACCTGCACATTGTGATTTACTTGAAATTTTGTGGTACTACTGTTACCTATACCTAATAATGAAGGATTAATTTTGTGTCTTATCTGGCACTTATTTTCCATTATATTGTCTTATTTCCCTTTATAGATCCCTATAGGCTGGGTTCATATATCATGCTAAGCTATGACAGAATTATCTTGTTCTTGGCTAAGTGTGTTGTCACTTAGTTTGTGAAAAATGGCTTAGTGTGCTTTGAAAAACCATGCAGGTATAGTTTAGTCAGAAAGTCCTCATTAAACAAATTGTAGCTTAAATGTGATACACAAACCAGGGTATATTTTGCTATTGCCATGAGTAACATGATGATGCAATTTATGAACCCCAGGAATTGTTTCTTACCCTTGCTCTTCTTCAGAATGAAAGGACCCCAGGAACCATCAAGTGCCTTCTTTGTAAAATGAGACAGGAAAAGACTGCTCCATAACTCCCTTCAATTGTAAAAAGGTTACAACTCTGCTGCACCTTGAACATGCAGAGAGTTTTTCTGTCCTTTGCTCTGTTTTGACTCTCCCTGAATCTGTTTCTGCTTTGAATCCTGATTCCTGTCCAATCTGATTGATCCTTATCCATTTCCCCTTAGGTTCTAGGTCATCCCTTGGCTTATCTCCAAGCACCTTGTTTATATGTTTTGATTGCAGTAACTCTGATTCAAACAAAAATCTTTGCAAATAATATAGCATTTTTGTTCATTTGTGGCATATGAATCATAGTGCCAAAAAGGAGGAATCTGGAACTATGCATACAGTCTTAATATTGGCTATATTCTTCTTCCTTCACAGTGTGATTTACAGTGCATAACATATAGGCCATAGGTTGCAAGTTGGTCACCAAACCTGGTTTACTTTGGACACTATCCAGACTCCCTTTGTAAACATCAACTCTTGCAGGGCAGTGTAATAATGTCTCTGCTCCTGGGTCAGAACTCTTCTAGATTTTGATTTTCTGAATCTACTAAAAAACATAATGTACTTCTGAATTTTATAGTATAGTATTATAATAATTATAGTATAGTTTAATAATATATTAAACCAGAACTAGGCAACCTTTTACAACCCCAAAGCCCTGTGATTGCAATGACAACATTCAGCAGCAAAATTTAGAAGTTAGGTGCCCCAGTCTGGGACAATTTTTTCCAAACAAAACATCAATAAAGACAGGTGTGTTAAATCTCTTCTAGGATGGATGGATGTGTGGGTGGGTGGGTGGATATACATACATACACACATACACACACACACACCACACAAACCCAACTCCCCCAAAAATTCTTGACAGTATCACCAGGTTATATCCATGTCCTCTGGGAGCCAAATGAATAATCAATCAATCAATCAATCAATCAATCAATCAATGGATGCTTTCTCCACCAGCCAGAAAATACCCACAACTTCTGGGTTTTGAAACAACCAGAAAGAGTCTGGTAGCATCTTTCAAGACTAGCAAAGGTCATTAAAAGACATAAGCTTTAGTGAGCTCACCCCCATCAGTTCCATGGCATCAGTGAAGTCATTCCATGCACCTGATGAAGTGAGCTGTAGATTACAAAACAAGGGTTATGCCTCATCATAACATCTGTTAGTCTTAATGCCCAGATAAGATCCTGATACAATATGCCTATCTGACTACCTCGTTGAGGAAATTCCTAATTGATAAAGATCCTATTAAATCATTACCAATCCAGTATGAACTGGTTTGATTCCGACTGTTTACATTCTAGAAAACATTTGAGGACAGCAATGCGACTGGCCCAGAGATATCCTAGCTTAAAAAATCATTCTAGAATGTTACAAACTAGGCGTGAACATAAGAAACTCATTATGTCTAAAAAAGCCCTTTATACTGCTAAATTATGGGCAGATTTGGAACTTTCAGCAAAAGGAACTAATTCTATTTTTTTTTGGAATTCCGTTTCGGGTCTATTGGAGCAACGCAAATTCCAACTTGATATTCCTATACCTGCCTTAGCTTGGGGGGATTTTTATACAAGCATGTTTACAGACTCAAATCAAAGCCTCCCACAAAAGAGATTAACTGATCCCACATATTTTGAAAACCTCCCTCTTTGGCCCCCGTGTCAGTAGCTGAAGTTAAATCTATTATCCAATCCTTGAAACCTAATAAGGCCCCAGGAGAGGATTTTTTTTACCTCCAGAACTCTTTAAAACTCATATTGACTGGTGGCCCCATTACTTGCAGGTCTGTTTTCCTACATAAACAATACAGGATTTATTCCAGTAGGGTGGGAAGTTGCAATTGTCGTCCCTATACACAAAAAGGGAGACAGATCTGACCCTCAAAATTATAGACCAATAAGTTGCATTGGAATTGTAGTGAAAATGTATGCTAAACACCTCTTGGGCAAAATAGAGGATTGGGTAATTAGGACAAACCTCCTTGCAGAGGAACAAACTGGTTTTAGACCAGATCGCTCTACATTAGATAATTGTTTTATCTTACATCACCTTATTACAAAACAACTGGCCAGAGGCAATAAACTGTTCACTGCTTTTATAGATCTAACCGCAGCTTTTGACTCCATAAATATGGAAGAAATTGGTTAACTTAAATATGGAGCCCAGACTCTTATTTCTAGTAAAGGCCCTTTATTCAGTGGGGGGGGGGGGGGGGGCTTTGCACAATCTGCCACACTTGAACATGTCCAGACACGTTTTTTAAGAAATATATTGGGAGTTGATAAGAACACGTCAGCCCCGTGATCAGAGCGGAAACAGGTACCCATTCTATACAGAGCCAGTCAGTAATTAAGGTCTTTTCTTACTGGCAAAGAGTCCATTTAATGGATTATGATAGGCTTCCCAAATTATGCCTATTGGAACAAATAAGTATGGACCTCTCCATATCCTGGCTAAAACATCTTACGAAAGTTATCTCACAATATGGGCTTTCTACTCAACAGGTACTCATAAATACCTTGCAGGCAAAGGATATTTTTAAACAGCGAGCCCTGGATATCAGTGCCCAAACGGACATGGAGGAACTGGCTAAAAATGAGTCATTAAAATGGTTAGCTAAGAATAAAATTACCTTTAATTCTGAAAAATATCTGTCAATGAGTCTAACTCAAAACCTAAGAAGGGCCTACACTAGAGCTAGGTTTGAATTACTGGACTCCATGGTCAAATATGGTCATTTCCATCATGTGCCTTATGATGAGAGGCTATGTGTATGTGGGGACCCAGCCATAGAAGATATTGCCCATGTTCTGTTCAACTGTAAACTTTATGACTCACTCAGGCTTAATTATTCATCTTCTCTGTTGGAAAGAACAGTCCATTGGGACTCCAAACACAGATTATCCTATTTTCTTTCGGGTACAAATACCTTTATTGTGAGTAGGACTGCCAAGTTTGTGGACAAGGCAGCTCAGTTGACAGCCCAATATATAGAACAGTTTGGAGTATCATGTAGGGGTGATGGTCTCAGATATTATTATTTTATAGTAGTATTATATTTAGTACTATCCCATTTTATTATTATTATATTTTATTGTATCATGGATTTTGTGTATTAGTTATTTGTTTCACCTTTGCTGATGTTTTTTATTCTTGTTGATATGGTTGTAAGACTAATCAATAAAGTTGAAAAGTTGTTAGTCTTAGGAGGTGCTACCAGACTCTTTCAAATTTTTTGACTACCATAGCCTAACACTGCTCTTCTCCTACAATGTATATTGCTAGTAATTCTGGATTTTTAAAAACATTCTACTGGTTTCCCACAGTGTTAAGATGGACTGATCTCATGGGATTTGAGATACATGATTGACATTGTATTTACATGGTGGCAAAGAAGACTGAGATTTTGCCTCTCCTTTTACATTATTCAAACATGTGTTTTAAAAATATGTTTAGGTTGTTTTCTTTTGCTCTCCTCAGTTCAAATTCAGAGCAGAGGTCAGGTTTGTTTTATCTCTTCAGATGGATTGCTGTGGTAAATACCTTTGGAAAAAACTGGTTTTAGTCAAGCGGTATTAGCCAAGAAACATTTCCAATTTTTCAGCTGTCTCTTATCCTGAGGCAGTCTTTTCTTTAACAAATATTATTGATGAAAACACATGGTGATTTTTGTTAAAGCAAGGTTTTCTCTACTTAATAGACCCACAGTTCTGAAAAGATAGAATATAAAAGAATCTTGATCCACCTTTACAACTGCAGCCAATTCTTACAGCTCAATAAATTCATACAGGAGAGATTTCTTTTGTCTGATGTTACATGAGCAAATATGTCTGGTGTTATTTTCTGTTGCTGCCTCTGTGCTTTGTGTAATTGGGAGGAAAAGAAGGCTTATGTACAATAATTAAAAAATCTAAGCTTGTCTAAACTTGCTGGAAACCTAGTGTGCCATGAAAAGTAAACTAACTTACTATGTTTGCACTGATGCGAGAAAAATATGTTCCTGTTAGAGTCTCTTTCAAGGTCATCTTTGTTCATCAGTGGCATAGTACCTGACCAAACTTTAGCATTAGCTAGAACTTAGTTAATCATTAACCTGAATCTGGAATTAGATTATGGTGGTGATAAAGATCTGGGGATGTGTTGATCTGGGTCACTCCCAAACATCTAAATCAGAAGGTCAGGCAGGACATGGCAGGAGGGAGGGTCATTTAATCTTTGCCCTGTAATGTCTTCTCTCAGGGTTTTTTTTTTCTGGGATGTTTTTCTCACAAACTCAGCAAACAGAAGATTCATAGCTAGGGAAAAGCAGCTGAAACCCAGTAAACTAAGGAAGTGGGAAAGATGACATGCCTTCTCTTCAACTTGCATCTTTTCTTTCAGTGTTACTGTGGATAACAGTATTCTATATCATACCCAAGCATGATACAGAATTACATATAATTCTATGGTCTCTGGCAGAGAATGCTCCCCTTCACTTCTCTACTCACAAAGAGATCCATTTTGTAGGGAGAAGAATCTTCATTATGGCAGAAAAGACTGCCCATCAATAGGACTCAGAGAGAAATAATCAAAAAGAGGCATTCCTGAGATGGATGGGGAGAGAACCCAAAGCTCCTTCTTCCTCCTGGCATGCCACTCAAGCTGACGTAGTTTTGGGCTGTAGAAAATGTAGCAGCAATTTCAAGATGTAAGATAGATTTGTATGGGATCCACCAGATGCAGCAGAGATGGCAGCATTAAACAGAATCTACTAGTGTCCTTCTTTCCTGGATTAAAATCTGCCTCCACCCTCAAGCATTTGTTTATGACACAGTTCCATCTTCAAAAGAACAAATGCTTCTGAAAGTTGCGCATAAACCAAAGTACAGTAGTTACAGGTTTGTTCTTTGGAGAATTTCTGAAAAGACCGCATCAGGAAAATCTATGCAAAATTGAAATGCTTTTAGGAAATAAACGAGTAAACAGAATTATAGAGCTGGAGGGGGGCATTAGACATTTGATTTAATGCAGGACTGCAAATTAAAGCGTACCTGACAAATAGCTGCCTAGGTTTCCTTTGAAGGGAACCCCATCATATATCTGGGTAATCTGTTCCATTTTGAAACTGTTGTCACTGTTAGAAAGTGTTTTTTTCCCCCTAACATTCAGTTGCAACATCTTTTCCCTTAACTTAAATCCATTCTGTGCTGTGGACTCTGGAACGATTGGGAAAAGGTCTTGATCTTCTTCTGGGTGACATCCTTTGAGGTATTTAAAGAATGTTTTTGTATCTTCTCTTATCTCTTCTCAAAACTAAACATTTCATTTTCCTCAATTTTTCCTTGTAAGTTTTAGTTTCTAGTCCCCTAATCATCCTCATTATTTATTTAATTTATTTAATCAATTTATATGGCTGCCCATCTCTGGTACATGACTCTGGGCAGCTCTCAGTATTGAAATAAGTAAAAAGTATATACGTATATAAAAAAATAAAAAATAAAACAGAGCAGCCAGAAAAGTCATAAAAACAGCCATCAGCACATTAACAGCCATCAGGAGATGGGCTCTATCACATACTCAGGGCTCTAGGCTTCAGCACAGAACCAGGTCTTCAAGGCCTGGTTGGGGTTGGAGTTGGGGTTGGGGTTGGGGTTGGGGCCACCTTGATTTCTGGAGGGATGAAGTTCCAGTTCAAGATCCAGTTTGCTTGAATCTTCCTTAAAGTGATGTGTCCACATTAGGGGAAGTTGTATACAAAAGCTTTGCAGTTTTTGGGAAGTTGTAAACAAAAGAGATAAAACAGGACTTAAAAAAATCTATTTAAAAAAACTATTTAAAAATCTGGAAGATTAAATGCTACCATACTACTAGAACATACAGATTACACTAAAGATGGTGAGGTTCATTTATTGCACAGACAGTTGTTTAGGCTGGATTTGGCATTTTATCCAACTATTGAGTCCTTCCCAAGGACCTGGGATAGGCAGATGTTGTTGTTTGATGGTTTGATGGTGTTAAAGGTATTGTTGCAGGATATAAGCTGTTCCAAGTAAAGCTACCTTTTGCAATTGACTGATGGTGATTTTGTCAATGCTGATGGTCTTCAAGTGGTGCTCCAGATGTTTTGGGATTGCACCCAAGGTGCCTATTACTATTGGTACTATCTTTGCTTTCTTTCTTTTGCCATAGTCATTCTACTTCTATTTGTAGGTCTTTGTATTTTGTGATTTTCTCCAGTTCTTTCTCTTCGCTTCTGCTGTCTCCAGGTATTGCAATGTCCACTATCCAGACTTTTTTTTGTCTTTCCTATCAAGTCTGTAGTGTTGTGTGGCAGGTACCTGTTTGTCTGAATTCTACAGTCCCAGAGCAGATTGTAGTCAATCTGTGTGATCTTCTTGCAGCAGCTGACTAGCTGTTTCTTCAGCTCTTTTGCAGAGGCGGCATTTGCTGTCTATTGCTGTCTTCTCAGTTCTGGCTTTGTATGCATTTGTTCTGAAGGCTGGTCTTGTGCAGCCAGAATTAGCCCCTCTGTCTCTTTCTTTAACTTTCCTGCTCTTAACCATTGCCAGGTCTTGTTGTTATCTGCTTTGCCTGCCAGGTTGTGTGTGTGTGTGTGTGTGTGTGTGTGTGTATTGGCCATGTAATACTTTGCCTTGCCATGCTTCTTTTCTATTCTTCATTTGGTCTTTCTTGTATGCCAGTTTGGTCTCTTCAGTATTCAGTAAGCCTTCATGTGTACTAGCTTCAGTGCATCTTCTTCACTGTCCTTCAGATATTTTTTCCAATGCCCTTTTTTCTTCTTCAACTGTCTGGTGTACTTGCAACATTCCACGCCCACCTATGCTCCTTGGTAAGTAGAGTTTGTCAATGTTGCTGCGTGGATGAAGGGCATGTCATTATTTTTCTGATCTTCCTATCCAGGGCTTCTAGTTCATCTTAATCCAATCCACTATTCCAGCTGTGTATCTAATGACTGGAATTGCCCAGGTGTTAATCTCCTGGATGGTATTTTCTCCACTGAGTTTGGACTTTAAGATCTTCACTCTTCTGATGTATTCACTACTAACCTTCTTCTTGACTTCAGTGTGCTTGATGTTGTCAGCCTGAAGGATGCCCAGGTATTTGCAGTGATCTTCATCCAGTCTCTTGATGTTATTTCCATAGGGCATCTTGATTCCCTCAGTTTTCAGTATTTTTCCCCTGTTGATGGTAAGGGTGGCACATTTGTCCAGTCCAAACTTCATTGCAATATCTTGGCTACATATTTGGACAGTGTTGAGCGGATTCCATTTCAGATGGTGTTTTTCCATACAGCTTCAGATCGTCCATGTAAAGGAAGTGGGATAACCTGGCAGATGTTTTTGATGTTTGATAGCCATGGCCTGACTTGTTCAGTATTGTTGACAGAGAAATCAATGCAATGACAAACAATAGTGGTGATAGTGAGTCTCCTTTAAAGATTCCTCTCTTGATATTAACCTCTCCCAGTCTATCACCATTGACCAGCAGCTGTGTCTTCCATTGTGCCATTGAACTTTGCACAAAGCTTCTGATGCTTCTACTGATTCCTGTTATTTCTAGGCACTTAATTATCCAGTCATGTGGCAGAGAGTCGAATGCCGTCTTGTAATCAATCCAAGCTGCATTCAAGTTGGTCTTCCTTCTCTTGCAGTTTTCCAAAATCATCTTGTCAGTTAGGAGCTGACCTTTTGTTCCTCTGCTGTTTGGGCATTTCCTGTCTGCTCAGGTGGAAAGAGCTTGTTTTCAACTAGATGCTGTTGGACTGCATTAGCTACAACACCAGTTAACAATTTGAAAGTTGTTGGTAAGCAGGTACTTGGCCTGTAGTTGCCTGGTACTATCCCTTTGCATTGTCTTTCATTATCAGGTAGGTTTTGCCAGATGTTAACCAATCTTCAATTTCACATCCTTGCAGTATGTTGTTAAAATGCTTGGTAATGAGTGGATGCCGACCAGTCAGATGTTTCAGTCAAAAACCATGCAGTTCCTCTTCACCTAGTGCTGCACTGTTTCTTCTTTGTCAGGTATTGACTGGTTCATTGCAGAGTCTCCATTGATGGATTGGTAGAAACATTTCTGATTTGACTGAAATTGGAGATTCTGCCTATAATGTGCAATTAAAGCTTCATATCTGCTGATCTTCTTGGCTATCACTGCTATTTGCTGCTTTATTTTTTCCAGTGCTTCCTTGATCTTCCTTGTTTCTAGGTGATATTTCTTGATCAGGTATTCTTTGGTCTTTTTGTTCTTCAGCTTCTTTTCTTTCATCCGATCTTAGCTTGCTGATCTTATTTTCCAACCTGATCTTCCATTTTGGTGGTGCACTGTTTGGCCTTTTTTTTTCCCTTGTTTGTCAATTTTGCATCCAAGGTATTCAATTATAACTACAGCTGTGCTGTACATTAGTTGGTTTGTTTCTTGCAGTAAGCTGGTGCTTATATTTGGTATTACGGTATTGGTATCTTTTAATACTTGTGCTAGCTGTTTCTTTGTAACAAGCTTCAATGCAGGCAACCTTATTCTGTTGTTTTTGTGCTGTTCTAGATGCTCAGTTATTCTTTGTTTCAATTCCTTTTGTTTTTTAGTTAGAGGGCTTTGTTCTCTCAGAGGAGAAGGCAGAGGAGAGGGTACCTGGTTTGGGAATGAAAATGATTCAATAGCTATTCTGGTTTCCTCTATTGCATACTCCCCCTGGTTTGTCTCTAAAGTCTGAGCTATGTCCGGCAAGGCTTTGGTTTATTTGCCCTAGCTACAAACTACCTTTGTAGTTCTTCCAATTCTACTTTTGTGAATACAGTGGTACCTTGGTTCACGAACGCTTCTGTTCACAAACAATTCGGTTCACGAACAGCTCCAGTCGCAAAATTTTGTCTCCGTTCGCGAACTCTGCATTGGGTGACGAACAGGATCCGCGGCCATTTTCCCTCCCGTGACACATGGTCGCGGCTTCCTGTAGGGAGGGGGACTCTCCCTCCAAGCAGTAACCACCTCCCCACCCGCGCCAGCAGTAACCACCTCCCCCACTCCACGCCAGAAGTCGCATCAAGCAAGGTTAGCTTTCTCTCTCTTCATACTGTACTTTGTGTCATATTTTTGAGGTTTAAAAAAAATATATATATATGGTTCAGAACAGATTAACCGTAATTACATTGAACCTTATAGGGAAATTTGATTCAGGACGCGATCAAAAATTGGTTGGTGACCAAATTCGTAGGGGTCAGAACGGATTAACCGTATTTACATTGAACCTTATGGGAAAATTTGATTCGGTTCACGACCAATTCGGTTCACGACCAGAGTCGTGGAACGAATTAAGTTCGTGAACCGAGGTACCACTGTACTTTATTTCTTGTTATAAATTGATGCTGATCTGCTAGTGTCTGTTCTGTTATTTCTGATTCTCGATGTTGTTCTTTCCAGAACTGATGCATTCTGTTCAGATATCCTCTTTTCGCTGGACTTGATTTGTAATAGCAGATCATTACTTCTTTGTTTTCTGTCTTCGTATATTTGTGATGGGTAAACAACTTTTCTTCCAGTAATCCTGCAGCCGCTGACCCTGGTTGCTCAGCCAACAATCCTGAGTCCTATAGCCCAGTTGTCAACAGATGTCCAGGAACTAGAGCACCTGGCATGATCCTTGTTGACTCGGGCAACGACCAATCCAGTATAGGTTTCTGTAAATTAGGTCTCACCATATTGTTTATGGGAGAGACACTGTTTGTCTGGCTCCTCTGATGAGACCTGTCCAATATGGTTGAACCTCTGGCATAGCTCTCATCCTCCTTGGAGCATGCAAGCCCCACAACCACATCAAGGTAGTGCATCACTGTGGGATTTTTTTGATGATGATGATGATGATGATGGTTGGTCGCACAGTCAGCCAGATGATTAGACTGGATTTGGCATTTTTATCCACCTGTTGAATCCTTCCCAACCTGGGATTAGCAGATGTTGTTTGATGATGTTAAAGATATCATTGCAGGATATTAGCTGTTCTTGTTATAATAATAATATAATAATAATGAATGATGACAACAATGATGATGATGATGACTATGATGATGATGATGATGATACCCAACTCCCAATGACTCTGGGCAGCTCACAAGTAAAAAAGAAAAAAAATATTCATAGTGACAAAGGAAAAATAAATATAAAAGTAAACTAGAAGAACAATGGCTTGATGGGATAGGCTCTTTCCAGATAAAAAGACCTATGTTTATATGCATATCCCATCCAGCCAATAACCACAGTTCTCTCTCTGGTGAATTATGAAGATATTAAATCTATGAATCCCAAGTTGTGGTCTAGACCACAAGAAGGTATGCAGTTTATTTTCAGATTGGAGTTCCTATGAATCATCTGGAGTAGTTTCATATGTTATGGTGTCTATAGATACTGCATTACTGATCCCTGATTCATGTAGTGATTCTCACAAACTTTCAGTGATGCTATTATGGCTTGCATTAAATGAAAAGGTCAATGTCTACTGCATTAAAGAAAATAAGAAACATGACATTTCAAAGTATTACTTGAAGGGGGAAAAATTGTTTTTTGCATGAAATTCCAGCCAACTTAATTCCATTTTTTGTATTATAAACATCTTGCCAGAGTCATAATATTTAATGCTCTATACCTTGAAATAAACTATGTTAGATGAGCCACTATTCTCATTTCTTCATATGAAAAAAGTAGAAACATATGGCCCGGCTATTTTGCATTAACTCCAGCTTCAAATAGGAAAGAGTTGCTGATTGGCTTTCAATATACTTTTAGTAAAGTGTGAAAAAACTAAGCTACAGAAAAGAACCTCAGGAGCCAAGGGGTACAGACAAAGCCAACATACCCATCTACTTTTCAAGTTCAAGCAAAAATATTTTTATATTTGGGACAATAGACAGATGTGTCACAGATAAACAGATTTTCTGGCTATCTGTGCCAGTGGAACAAGCATGTCTGATATAATTTCACTTTCCGTAAGTATGAGGACAACTTCTGCTCCTTTCCTTGCTTTTCCTGGCTTTTCACAATTTCTGAATTCTATTTTAACTAGGAGATATATTCCAAAATTAATGAATTCTGATATTGCACTATGTACAGTGTCCTGAAATACTTAGATTCTTTAACTTTCCTTTTCTCTCTCTTCTTTCCCTTCTGCCTTACTTCCTTCCCCATCTATTTCGTCAACCTATATTCTACATTGATATCCACAAATACTGGGGAAAAATGCTATTTTGGCATAACTGTACATGCTAGCAGCTACAAGGTGGATTCAAAGTTTGTTTAATGGACATGCTTAGGATCTCCCCACAGAGAGGAATTCTTTGTGTCAGAACCTGCATCAATCAAATGTTAATCACAAGAGGACTGATTTAATAGCTATAGTAGTCAACAGGAATTTGCTTGCTTTAAAACGTTTGCAATCCAAGCAAGCCATGAGCTCTTCTGGATGGAAGAAACCCTGGTTTTTTGGTTTCTACAGTGTTCTTGCCCAATTGTCCTGTTGATAGTTTATAAAGCATCTTAGATATTGCTCCAATCCAGCATGCCTCCTCTCTGTCGTTTCCAAGGTTCCTAATGGCAGAGAGGATTTTAAGCACATGGAGCCAAAGATAGTTAAGACATCCCTTCAGACTGTCCAGCTCAACCTGGGAAAGTTGAGTTAGTTTAGGAATGGTCAATACCTGTGTAGATACTGGCATAGAGCTGTTTCACATGGCTCACCCACCCCACATATTTTTCTTCCATTTCTTCTTGGAATACCTGAATATAGCTATGCTAATCATTTTTCTAATATGTCATTTCTGACAAATGGGAATACCAACTTACTGAATGTGGAGGAAAAAAAAAAGTTCATGATTTACTGGAAGATATATGCTATTCATATTTGGACAAAGGGACATTTCTTAATGCTCTTGACTTCTTATACAGAATAAACTAAATATTTTTGATTTCAGGTTGAAGACCAAATTAACAGACCCTGAAGAATGGTTCAACATGAGTTTTATGAGAACTAATGTGAAACAGTAGCAAATTAGTTAGATGTGGGTCACAGAGATCTGCAATTAAATTTCCAGGTTAACTTCACAGAAGTATCCAGCTTCCAATAAAATTTTGTTTTGAAAAAGATTTCATTTTCTACATGAGCTGGAGAAGATCAAAGGTAGTACAGTGATCAAAGTGCAAAATTTGTCTTGTATAATAATAACAACACTCTCTGCTGTATATGACTTTGAACAGTTACAAGTTTACCAAAATGAATACGCAAAATGTTTGCAGTCTGTCAGTAATTTCTATTTTTGATTGTACAGAATTGTCTACTTATGGACATCTTCCAGAATCAAATAACAGAGAGAGGTTTTTTTTTTTTAAAAAAAATGTTTTGTACATGTGAGTATGATTTTAGTAGTAATAATATAAAAACATGTCCTTGTTTTTATGTTGTTGTTATTATTATTATCATCATCATCTACATATAATTTACATATACTCTGTATGTAAAAACAGAAAAAATGTCAGATACTTTATTTGTACATCAGAATATCTGAATGACAATTGCCCTTCTGTTCTGGGATGGTAAAGATATATATATTGAAAGCTGGGTAGAAGATTTTAAAATAAGCTGGAACTAAAATTTCTCAGGAAATATTTCCGAAGTTTTTTTTTAAGGTTCTGTTAGCCTTTCGAGGTAGTCCAGACAAGAAGCACAACTATGAGTACTAACTCTATCTTTACTGTAAGGTTACATTAACAGAATTTTGCAAGACTGAAAGTATTTCTCCCCTTCTTTCCTTTCACTCTCTGGAAAACTAGGGAGGGTCCCTTCTGAAACGCTTCCTATGCCCCCTCTGCTTCTGTGGACTGAGATAACTTTTACACACTAGTTGTCCAGTCTGCGGCTCTTCCTCTTGTCTCCCAAGGTCATTCTCATATACTGTTATAAGTTCTTCCTCCTACCTTTTCTGCTTTTTTTCACCTTTCTCATAGAAGAAAGCCCTTCTGCAGTATTGTATCCAAATATTTTTCCACCACTATTTTCACCAGAATTCTAAAAGATGATGGTAAATCCACAGCACTGTGAAAGAAAAGTTTTCCAACTTGCCAACCCCATAGCTGCTGTTATCATGCACAGCAGAACCACAAAGAAAAGTCTTCAGATGAACTAAAGTAGTGCTACTACCATCTTGATTAAAGGTAAATCCCATACCAAAGAAACTATAGGAGAATTTATTTTCCTCTTCCTGGAGAAATGTTGGTGAAATGCTCTTTTTGGCTCCTCTCTCTGGTCACAAAAGTATGATAAATTTTAGGAAGTTGCTTATATAAAATTCTAGAATAATTTCAAATCCAGCCTTCTGCTAATTCTAATATTTGAAGACCTAGCAGGCATGATATCCACTTGATAAATCATCTTTTCTTTGCTTCAGATTGTTGCAAAACCACAACACCAAATTGCCTCTTTTCTGGCATGTTATTTTGCCGTGGGAAGAAAATTAAACATTTTGCAATATTCTGCTCAAATACTTGCAGCCAGCCTGTTGAGACCCGCAAAGAATAGCTTGATAGCATTTCTGAGGTATATCAGTAATGATCAAGGAGTCCAATGTCATAAAAATAAAGACTATGATTATGTATTACAAAGACAATGAGTGCACCTATTAATAATGTCCTTGTTATCAGGAGCAGAAGCAATGTTCTGATATGTCATCATATCTCTGCCAGCATAATAGAAGTATTACATCTTTGCATATAGACCATAACAAAGATTGAGATTTAGATGAAGGTATAGAAAAAATGCTTATCATATTTGCAGGTAACCCAAAATGGGAGGAAATGGCAAATCTGTCACAAATTCAAAATTACTATGATAGAGTGGAAACTGAGACTGAAGCTAGGAAAACAGAATGCAAAGATAATGTTCCACCTACAGGCAAAATGTAAATAAAATAAGACGCACAGGTTATGAAGTGATGATTATTTGGAAAGAGAATGCATTTGGAAAGAACCTCATGCTTGCTTTCAGTCATGTGGTATACCCAAGTCAGAAGCAAAAAAAGGCTGATATAGTTTTAGACTGCATTAACGAAAGTGCTTAGTTCAGAAGAAAGTGTAGTTTCACTTCAGTCTGTACTGGCCAATAGGGCTGTGCAACATTTTGAATTCAACCAAAACGTGCTTTGCTAGGCAAGAAAATAACATTCATCTGTACCTCTTTAAAGCAGGCATGAATGGGGAAAGAAGCACAATTTATAAAACACCTCATTTATTACAAAATGCCATGACTTGTACTCTGTCAGATGTAGGGACCCACAACTGGGGCATTTGTTGAGGATGTCACCATGGGGATTTCATTTGGTTGTTACCTTATTTGCTGCAGACACCACTACCTGGTGGTTTCCCAGGCAAGTCCTAACTGTGTCTGGCCCTACTTAGCTTCTGAACCAGAAAATGTTCACCAGGCATTGCCAGCAGTTAAAACATATTAGAAATAGATTCATTTAAAAAAAAAGAAACCACTAAGAATTAAAACCTACATGGTGGTTTCAGTGACTGTGTGAATGGCAAGATTGTTTGCATATGCATTTGAGCCTTTGAGTTCCTCAGCGATTCAATGCTCACCAGGACTCCTCAGATTTTTCATCACAGGCTGAACCACAGAAAATGGAGGAGCACCACTCAGCAGTAGAGTTTTAGGGCATTCTCCTGTCTGGTGATTACAGCTTTTTCAAGGAGAGATGGGGCTGGGATGGAGCAGTGAGTGTCACCTATTCTCTGTCTAATCCTGTTGCAATCTCATGACAGGAAAAATGTGGCACAGTCTACGCAGCTAAGAGCCCAAAGCCCAAAGCCAGCTGGGTGACCTTGGGCCAGTCAGTCTCTCTCGGCCCTAGGAAGCAGGCAATGGCAAACCACTTCTGAAATCTTGCCAAGAAAACTGCAAGGGCCAGTCCAGGCAGTCACTAGGAGCCAAAAATTGACTCGAAGGCCCCCCAAAAAGAAAAAGATAGTCATAAACAATCAAGAGATAGAAAGTTAATCAGTTAGCAGCTTATCTTATAAATGGCATCTCAGCCAAAGTGGCAAGAGTCACTTGTACAGTGAGATGGGCAGCATATATAAATGTGAAAAATAAATAAATAAAAGATAAATTTCAACTCATTCAAAGACATTCTGCTTTAGTGAATTCACTATAAATGAGGGCTGGAAATTCCCTACTGAAGATTAGCTCTTGTTTCCTTGCCCTTATGTGGGGCTTGATGCTCTGTGTTGAGAAATGCAGTCCGCCTCAGGAACATTAACTCCCTGCTTTGCTCCTTGTGGACAGTCCTGATCTACATGAGAGTTTCTTCTCACCCTAATAAAAGGAGCACCAGTTATCAAAACAGTACACAGATGGAAATTACCCTCCTTCACAAATGAGAGGGGTCCAGCCCTCTTCCTAGAAATAGTGGGAGGAAACAGGTGTGAGCTTTGCTGCCCTCAAATTGCCTATATAGAGATGTCTCATTTGAAATTAGAATACTTGCTGGAATTCTTGTGCTGTAACTTTCTTTTAATAAATAAAAGTTGTTGGATTCCCATTCCTTGGATTAACTGTTTCCAGTCCAGCAGCAAGGAGGGAAGTCTGACAGTCCATACAGCAAGAGATAGAAATCATGACTCCAGGTCTTCTCCTGCATGGACGAAGGTTCCACATCTTGATGCCATCCACTAGACCTAGCTTCTGATGCCAGATGTAGTTCTCTAGAATAAACAGTTTTTATGCCAATGGAGGAGGTGGCGGCGGCGGCAGTTTTCTTGCATAGTTGCTTGACCCATCCTTTATATTCTATGGTGTGGATGCCATGCAATATTAATAGAAGGTATCCATAACCTTGTGTGCTCTTGTGTTGAAAAGATTCTTTCCCATTCTTCTCATCAAACTGCATTTCATTATTCCTTCGCTCACCCCCATGTTCTCTGAATTTGCAGCACAGTATTTTAAACCATGAATGTTTATCTCTTCTGTTGCCAGGGGCAGTAGCAGCTGGTGCTACTCAATCTCATCAGCAATTACAAAGGATGAATCAGAGGCATGAGTCAGCAATTCTCCACTATTTGGAAGGGCTCTGCTGGATCAGGGTCTGGCAATAGCCACACTCATTTCCTGCTGCTGAGTGTCAATGCAATGCTTGAACCTTCAATGAACTTGAGAATGTACATTTCAGGAAATAACTCGACAGAGGAGTAAGTGTTTTTGGTCAGATATCAATGGACAGTGTGGCTTGAATAGCTGCACCAGCCCATTCTGACCAAACCCCATGGAACATAAGAGGGGAAAAAAAATGCATGGATTTCTGCTTTACTAATTCACAGGGAGGAAGTATAAAAGCAGATACATGTAGTTCAAAGCATAAGATTTCAGAAATGGCAAACGTGCACATAAATCATATTCGTATCAAATTCTGACTTGCAGATTTTTTAATTTAGTGCATCATCTGAGCATTACTTCCACTCAAAAGGTGGGTTGCTTGGGGAACAACTGAGTAAGGGATCGATACTGTAAACATAGCACAAGCTGGATCTAACTGTCTTGCTGCAGAATGCTCTTTGAATGCTCTTGGAGGTAGCCGAGACTTCTGTAAGTAGAAAAGGGTGAAGAAGATGCATATTCGCAATCCATTCTCTCTTCTCATGGTAATCCAAAGATGTCAGATTTGGAAAAGGGATGGAGGAGACACTATGAAGGCACAACTGGGTTTATTATTTCTGCACACACTTCAATCAGGCTAATAGGTGTCCTATGTGTATCCAACTGCACAGCACAGGGCAGGTATTCACCTCTGATGGCAGAGATAGGGAGTGAATATGAAGTAGTGATTAAAGTGCTGAACTAAGACTGGGGAAACCCCAGACTGAGGCAATCACCAGCCACAGAAACTCCTAAATGATTTTAGGCCAGCCAGGCTTTATCAGCCCAATCTACCACAAAGGATTATTATTTTCACTTCTGTTGTAGCAATTTTATCTAAATCTTTGCAGACAAGTTTCCCCATGTATTCACTGAAGAAGCATTAGGACTGAAACTGCTAATGATCCAAGTACTTACGGCAGTGTTGTCCAAACTTGGCCACTTTAAGATGAGTGGACTTCAACTCCCAGAATTGGCTGGCTGGGGAATTCTGGGAGTTGAAGTCCACTCATCTTAAAGTAGCCAAGTTTGGACAACACTGACTTACGGTAATCGCTTGCTTCCCATTGTGAAAAGGGCAATCTATAGACCGGCTTCTGGTTAAGGAGCAAAATCTCTCTTTACATATTCACTGTATATTGAAAGGTGGAATGCTTGATGTAAAAATCTTATGTGGACTACAAACATTTTCTTTTCACATTCACAAGAAGGACGTCTGGCTGAAACTTTGTGACCAGACCACCAACCGTACAGCTTTGGGATACGGTGAGTAAGGTCTCTGTTTGAGTCAATACTCTCCATTTGTTCTTGGAAATGTTTCATGTGGTTTCTGTCTCCCATCCAGATTTAAAACCACATCTTCCATAGCACATCTGTATTCTGGGGAAGGATCAGCTGGATGTACAAGCAGTTCCATACGACACTTCCCAAGCAACATTGAAAAGTGTACACATTTCCTGAAAAAGAAGTGTGTGTGCAAATAGGAAATTGATGCTTTATTCTTTCCCTTCTCTGTGTGGTCTCCATATTTCTATATTTCAAGGTTTCTTCAGTGAAACACAGGCAAGGTTTAGCAGGCCATTGCAAGATCTAGCTGCTGCATTCACATGTGCTAAGCTCAACTAGGTTTAACCTTGTTTTGATCTGTTTTTGGGGGTGAGGGTGGGAGCAGTTTAGTTTTGGGTAAACTCAGCTTTTTATGGCTGTGGTTCAACGTGTTGTTGCAAACCTGGGAAATGGGTTAATCCAGGAACAAAGTCAATCATGTTGTGTGAGCCCAGCATTATTGTTGCTATCCTAATTCCTAAGGGAGCACATATAGCACATGGCAAACCTAGGCTGATTTTAAAGAACCTAAGCAGGATAGAACCTGGTTATTACTTGGATGGGAGACCAGCACAAAATCCCAGGGCTATAGAGCAGACTGGGAACTAAAAACAAACAAAAAGCAGAAGAAAGCAATGGCAACTGCTTTGGTAATATTAACATGAGAACAAAATGACACAGAGAACTCAACTCAAGGAAGACCTTTCTTAATTCTAATGTAATTTAGAGGCATTTCATCTACCTTTGAAATGAAATTAATGGAAGAATGTTCCATGCACTCATAGGATCTGTCTGTCTATTTGGGCTGTGCTGATCTTTGAGGGACTGCTTTCCTAAAGCAGAGCAAAGTACTCCTTCAGAGAGTGAAGCAAAATATTACTTCAGAGCTAAGCAAGGTTGGATTGCTTTGTTCTGCTTGCTGCATCCCCCACTGGCATCTTCCCAGAGAAGACGATCACTATGCAGAAGCTTTTTTTGGCTGCTTCTGCGGTGCCAGGGCAGGCTGCAAAGAATCTGCCTGAACATGGAGTATCTTACTGGGGCAAGTTGAGGCCTCCTTCACTCAGTGAGGTGAATCATGGCAACTTCATTGCAGAAGCACCTCACTGAGACAATCACAGGTTCCTCACCTAGGCCATCTGTCCATCTATATATCCAACTGCAGTATTTAGCAGTCACTCTTGGATGAACAATTCCTCCTCCTCCTCCTCCTCCTCCTCCTCCTCCCTTGAATAGTTTTGTTCAAGAGATACTTTAGTCAAGTCAGTTTTCATCACCTAGTCAGGAAGAACTACAACTACTGAAATCTAGGGAAGACATCCTGAGGGAATTTCTCCTCTTGAAGTGAGAATAAGAAGTGTATGCCTCAAGGGAACCTCAAAGCAATGGAAAAAGAGAGAAAGCCACACCATCAGCAGGAGCATCTTCTGTGGCTTCCAATAATAAAGTCAACTCACAGTCTACTAAGAAAAATTCAAAGGGAATTCTTAAATACCTTGAGAATAAGGCAGAAAAACAGAAGTATTTTACTTAATATATTTTCCGGCAATGTGTCAGATACCCTAGGAATACTGGCCACGCGGCTTGCTCAAGCATCAATACTCCTTAATTGGAAACTGCAGTAATAATGTATCTTTCCATATGATATCACTGGAACAGCATTGGAAAGTAACATGCAAAGAAGGGAGGCATATTTGTCACCAAGAAAATGTCCCTGGTTTCCACTATGCTTATTTGAATAATGTTTGCTAAGAAAATTATTATTAATTATGTGAAAAGCCTCTCACAATTCCCTTTCCTCCAACTATTCTAAGAAGACATGGGGAAAACCCAGCCTATATCAGTATTTTACAGGGATATTACCAGAAGAGTTGCTGACCAAGATTCAATCTATATTAGTCAAGAAACAGAACTGAAATTTCTCAGATTTCCTTGGTCTATTTTTAAAAAAATGAAATGAGAGTGAAGCCATAACTTGTCCCACTGGTTGACTTTCTTTTCAGGTCACATTCCTGTAACTTGCTCTTAGTCTGAAATGACTTTACTTGTTCTGAGCAAGTGACTGAACATTTTGGCATCATCCTATTTGCTTCAATGATACTTTAGTATTGATCAGTATAACTAACCCAGATAACAAACTTGGTTGTTTGCCTGTGACTTGCCTAATTTATTCTGTGACCCTGTCAAAGATGAAAAGGTTATATTTTTTTAAAAAATAAAGTTACGTATACACAAAGCTAGGGGAAGTGTTTAGACCAGAATTTCTCAACCTTGGCAACTTGAAGATGAGTGGACTTCGACTCCCAGAATTCCCCAGCCAGCCCTGCTGGCTAGGGAATTCTGGGAGTCAAAGTCCATTCATCTTGAAGTGGGCAAGGTTGAGAAACACTGGTTTAAACAAAAACAAAGAAACAAAAAAACCATACCAAACATTCAGTGATATTGACATGGGCTCAATTTAGGTTGGTCTGCTATCTTCCAGGCCTGTAGCTCAGGGAACTAGGAGGTGACCTCACCCCTTAATTTCCCTGTTTCCTCCAAATGGCATGGATAAATGGTATGGCTCACACTAGGGTTACCAGACATCTGCCCAAAGGAGGACCCGTCTTCCTTTCTGTCCTCATGTCCTCCATCTGGCAGGCATAGCCTTAAAATCAAATATGGTGAAGCTTTTTGAGTATCTTTTTTAAAAAAATGTTAGACTGTTTCCACAACAGTAGTCATTCAAACTTTTGTGTATTGCGACCTTGTGAATGTTCTGCTTCTTTCTTTCCCTTGTCCGTCGACCGATTTGACAGCCTAGATTTAACATTATTTATTTCCTGGTTCCAGCAATTGGCTTCAGTCCAGCCCCTTCAAATCTGTGATCACTCTAGTCTGTAGATGACATGACTCGTCATAGATTTCATGGTGAGATTTGAAAAGTGCATGGTCATTGGTTCTATATTATCACTAGCATATATAAAAATAAATATTTATTAATAAAAAAATAAAATAAATCTTGCAAATAAAGGTTTGTTGGAAAAATATTGCCATTGAAAAACTAGTGTTTCTGATTCTGGGAAAAGTAATTTCATATACATGTAGGCCTAAGTTCCAACTGCTGGAACCAGGAATTAGTTTTTCACTGTAATTTTTGTCACGGATGGTAAGAAAGCTAAACAGTTAGTGTATCCTCCTTCCCTCCCAATTTGTCCTCCTTTCCAATTGTCTGTGTCCTCCTTTGCCTGTTCAGAGATCTGGTAACCCTAGCTCAGGCAGCCTCAAGGCATAAGACGAAATATTTTAATGTAAAAATCTACCTTTCTCTCTTTTTCAGTTGTAGGGAAGAATGGGATACAGTGTTTGAAGGGGAAGCAAGACAATGAGAGCAGACCCTATGGAGTAAACATTTCATTGTCAATAAAACAATTGTGCAGTCATTTTGCTGTTCTTACTGTTGTAAGAGGACTTTAAATTTTCATTTTCAGGTAGGGTCCAGCTACCATATCTGGACTGCAAAAATAAAGATAACACTAGATGGCAGTCAAGATATTCAGCAAATTAACTCTTTGGTTCAGTCTAGGTGTTATCCAGTTTTTGCAGTGCAAATATGGTAGCCCCAAGGGGGAATGGGGAAGAAAAACTCCCAAGAGTTAGGCTAGGAGAGAAAGAGATTTTAGGGTAACTAAATCAATCAACTGTGGGTTTTTAAGGTTGGGATTTTTTTAAAAATTTTTTTGTGCAGGGAGAGGGAAATGTGATTTTTGCTGTGGGTTTTTTATTTACTTGTTTTTGCCCTTCAAGTGGGGAGGGGCAAAAAGCCAGGAGACAGCATGCTGGAGGAAGCTAGTAATTTGATGTCAATAAATCAACTATATATTTGGGCAGCAAGGAGGTTGTTGGCTGATAATTTAATTTAAATTCATGGGTTTTTTGGGGAGAGAAAGGAACAGCAGCAAAGGGAGGGTAGTAAAGGGCTTTGTAGCGATGTGTTGTAGGGTTTTTTTTGCTGTTGTTATTGTTCTGTGTGTAACTCAATGGAGTTACAAGTATTAATAAACAAAAATTGCAATACAGCTGTAAGAACAAGAACTTAATAAATGGTTACACTATTGACTTAAAACATGACTGCAGGTTGGTTAATATAGCTGAGGCCAATGCTTCGGGTGAGCTATGGGCCTGTATTTCTCCATGCGTTGGAAAAATAAACAGAGAGCTGCAGGCAGATTAGCTAGGCTCATCGGGTACTAAAATGATGATGATGGCCCATATTTTCCTGACCGTTTGTTTTTTGACCGCATTGAAACAGATTTGTTTAAAAATTGAAAGGAAGAATTGTTCTGTACTGCCCCAAGTTAAATACGCTAAATTAAATAAGAAAGAGACTGAGTGAATTGCAAACAGAGCAAGTAACCTTGTATTATCACATGGAAAGAATCATTGCGGCTCATTTATTTAGCTTACTACTATTACTATGATGATTATGATTGTTATTTGATTTTTAGTCCACCCATCACTGAAATCCCTGAACAATGTACAAAATGCTCCAAATCTCCAAGTTAAAACATAGATAGGCAAATCACATTTTAAAATAGAATTGAATTCTTATACCAGCAAAAGGCAGATGTTTTTAAAATAAATCATCAAACCTTGTAGACTGAATGATAGAGATGTGCTTTTAAAGACTTCTTAAAGGCTAGGATGCATGGCAGGTTCTATATTGCATTTGGAAGTGGGTTCTGCAGGGTGGGGCAATCATTCAGAAAGCTTGATCCCAAGTAGAAGCCTTGGATACAGGTTCTCCAGATGATTTTAATAAATGGTGGGAATGTTGCAGAAGGAGGTGTTCTCTTAGGTGTGCTGGGCTCAAGCTGTTTACAGCTGTAAAGATCATAACTAACACTTTGTATTGTACCCCAAAACAAATTGAGTAATATGAGCTTCCTATGATGCATCAGAGACCAACATGGCTACAGCTTTTTGTATTAGTTGAAGTTCCTGAGTAGCACACAAGTGCAGCCCTATGTAGAAGATATTATATAATTCAAGCCTGGAAGTTGTCACTGCTTTAAAGTCATTGTCTTGGAAGGTACTTCTGGTCACAGTCTTCATCTGAGGGATCAGAAAAGATTAGAATCCAAAGTCATCCTGAAACTGCATATTATTCTTTCAGGAATAATGTGATTCTATAAAGAACAAACAGTCCTAGAATTATGAACCTTCCTTCCCCAAAAAGTACTTCTTTTTTTATCTGGATTCAGTTTCTGTTTCTCTCATCCATTCCAGAGAAATTGTAGAGAGGTTAAGAAAGCAATAGTATAAAAACTACACATAAACAATAAATATAGACAGATAAAATCTTAAACAGATAGTGTCCTTCCATGACAATGTGATCACCCCAGTGGAATTCTTCCACGAAACTCTATTCTGGCCAGAACAAATGACCAAATCAAGTGTGTGATCAGCAACATGTGTTGGCTCTGAGATAATTTAGGATAGGACCACAGTCATCATGTCCTCTATGAACTCTTGAGCCACACCAGACAATCCATGGGTGTTGAAAACATCCAGCCCTAATAGACTATAGGACTGTAGCACCAAATCCAAAACCAACTTGGTCTATGTACCCAAAGACTCTACGAGACAGTCAGGTGGTCAATTCTCAAGCATAATTGCTAGTCTATCTCCTGTTCCCAGTCCATGATATGCACATTCAGTACAGGACTAGAATTCTGGCAAGGGCAGTGTCACTCCTATGGATCACAACCTCAACTCCTTCCCACCTACTTCGTCTGGCTTGTTCCAGCTAGAAGAAACTCGGTCTGTCATGGGCTACTTGCCTCATCCAACCAAAACTAATATTAAATCTATCTCTATGCCAATGGCTGAGAGTTGCTTGGTGGATACCATAGTTTCAAGCTATAGGGATTTTTCCTGAGTATTTCTGTCCCTTGCTGTGAATTCTATATGATGGTTTGGGGATTTTAGAAACAATAAATAAATCTTTGTTGCTGGGAAAGCAGAAGAGTCACAGGCTCTCCTTGAACAGCAGAAGAAGTAACATTAGTAGAGATGCTCCATGGATCAATTTATAGCAAAGTTCTTGTGCTAAGCATTTATTTATCTTGACAAGTGCATCTTTTGTGCTTGCCTATTTTCATTTGTGGCCATGTTTCCTGTAAACTGGTACAATATGTCTCAAGTAAGAACATTTTTTTTCCTTGCATTAAAATCACCTAATTTAGCCAATTCTGGCACTCAAGCAAAACGTGGCAAGCAATTTTTCAAGGGATTTATCTCTTTGTTTCCTGAGAAATAACTGCCTATGTGTAATTTTATCTAATCAAGGATTATCTTTTTATTAAAAAGCAAGGGAAAGAACATGAAATCACAATGGGGGGTGGTGGTTTTCATTTGGCCCATTGCCTCCATTAGCATTTCATTAACAGTCTTACTGTTTCACTTTGCCTCTGTTTTCCTCTTCTTGTTTTCTGTACTGTGAATATAGAGCTGTCTATAATCTGTACAATTAAAAAGTGTTTGCATTTCCTTAATATACCAGAATCATATTTGTTCCAGTGTGATGTCTGTAATAAAATATAATATTCAACTATACTTTTCCTTTCCTTGACTTTCACCTGACCATATCTCCAGGTGGGAAGAAACTGGATGGGGGAGAATAAGCTGAACTGAAGTCAGAAACTACAACAGGCTTAGAATGTGGTAATATGTTAGTGGGTAGTTCTCTCCCCGATTGTTGATTCTCTTCCTAGCCTAGTTCAAGGTATAAATTTTACGTGATTTGCATCCAGACTACTTCAGCTACTTCAAGATTGCCTTGAAGTCTGCTCTGGAAAATGCAATCTGCCTTGCACTCTTAGGTCATCATTGGGGCACCAATGATGTTCGTCATTAATAGTCAATCCCCCTTTTTCTGTGGCCCTGCCCATATTATGGAGTAAATTGCCACTGAAGTTGAAATAAGATTCTTCCTTATGACAGTTTAGAAGGGGATTCAACACATATTTATTTTCTCTGGTCTTCTACTGCCACTTAGCCTTTACCTGGCATGCTGGGGACTGCACATCATTACAGGAGCAGGATAAGGACGAACACTAAATCTGATTTAATTTTAATTGCAGTTGATAAAAATATTCCCCATGTATTATTAACTATTCATGTTCTGTCACTTTAAGAAATAAAATTTGGAGCAAATTTTGGAAAGGTGAGATGGTCCACACACAATGATTTAGGAGGAGTGTTTTGAAGTTATACTCCCCTATTTTAGGTTAATTTTTGCCCTCCATTAGGAGGCGGCAGCTCCATTTCCCAAACAGCTCTGGCCCAAGCATTGGACAAAATAAGATGCCCATTTAGTGACAGTAATGGCAGCTTCCTAGTTGTTCCTTCTAGATTCACTGCTTATTCTATTTTGTCTAAGGACAGAACTGTGTTTGCAAGTAGGAGGTTAGTAGAGCAAACTGGATAGCACATTGAAGCAACAGATGGGTGCTTGGCCATGTGATGTCCATTCCAGTGGGTCACCTGAAATACTTTCTTCATCCTGCCTAATCACAAGGACATTCAAAGCAGTAGGAATATTCATCTCCTCATTCAGCTTATTTCAGTGTATTATATGGAGGCTGTAATTTCTTTTGGCATCTCAGATAGGCAAATGCACAGAGCTTCCTCTTGGACTTACTTTGCTACTGTGACAGATGTCTCTTGTCCATATGTTACAAAAAGCAGCAGAAGACTCCAGGCTTGAGCTTTGTGGAAGTACGTGAGAATACACCTAAAGTACACAGCCATAAAATAAATGATCCTGTATGTTTATTCTCCATGGAAGTGCTTAGCCACTGAAGAGGCAATAAAATACTGGGAACTGATATCAAATTACTGTTCCAGTATATGAATGGTTGGATGAGGAAGTGCTGACTATATGGAATGCTGCAGTATGGTTCCATCCCTGGATGTACAAATATCACACAGTCATTATCAGAAGGCAAAGAAGCTTTACCTCCTACATAATATGGAACTTCAGCAGGCTTTAGGTATCACCCTGAGAAACCACTATTTTGGTGATCATCTGCCCCAGTTCAGAATAGAACATGGTTGCTGAAGCAAGGCCTCTGATGATTAAATGCTTTAATTCATACACAGAATTGTTAAAGATATAAGATGCTTATTTAGTATGTGATTAGCCTCATCTCTATATTATGCCATTCCTTGCCTGCACTTCAGTTCAGTTCTCTCCTTTTTCTAGGGGAGGGAAACTCAGAAACACTGATGAAAACAACCTATACAGGTTGTCCTCAGGTTGCAACAGCAATTGGGACTGGAATTTCCATTGGCATGCAAAGCAGTCATTAAGCAAAACATCACATGACCACACTGCTTAGTGACAGCAGTCCTGGCAGGCCTGGTTGAGGTTGTTAGGCAAGGACCTCATGTGACCACAATGTAAGGAGAGCTGCTGAAACTGCATCCCGGGCAAGCAGGCTGCCAGATGGGCGGGTGCCGCGGGCAGGCACTACGGAGTGAGGGCGAGCAGGCAGGTGCTGTGGGAGGGTGCTAAAGAGTACAAGACCTTCATGCCACCCAGGAGTCCTTGGGAGAAAAAGTGGCAGGAGCGGGAGCAACTTGCGAACTCCTGCCGGCTTGCCCACTGACTTCGCTTGTGGGAAGCCAGCAAGGAAGGTCACAAGTGGCAATCGTGACCATGGGACGCTGCAACTGTCATAATTGCAAGCCAGTTGCCAAGCACCCAAATCATAATCACATAACCATGAGGATGCTGCAATGTCCCCCTTGTTCAGCACCATCATAACTTTGAATGGTCACTGAATGAGTGGTCATAACCTGTATGTATTTTATTTAAAAGAGATGATGGGAGGAAGAGACTAATGGTCGATTTTGCACATGGCTTTGGATGGTAGATATCAATGTCTAAATCAAAAACAACATAGAGTTTTCCAGTCAGAAGTCTATCTGTTCCTGCCATGAAGTCCAAGCAGCAGGACAGGACAATTGTTCAGTTGTTCCTGACTTTTCATGACCTTACAGGCATTATTTTGTCAGGACTGTCTGTCAGTGACTGTTTCTTCTCAAAGCTCCTACTTGTATCATCAGTGATAGTATCCAACCACCTTGTCTCCTGTTGGGCTCATTTTCTATTGTCTTGTATTTTTCCTAGCATTAAGGTCTTCTCCAATGACTCTTGCCTTTTCCTTATGTGACCAAAATATTTAAGCTTTAGCTTAATTATTTATGTTTCCAGTGAGTACTCTGATTTTATTTAATGTATTATTAATTTTTTTGCTGTTTGAGCAGACCAAGGCATTGTACACTATTTTCTCTGCAACTCAAAGGCATCCTTGAGTGCTATGTACATATCCTCTGTCTGCAGGAAGAACAGAAGTACTTGGGGCTTCCTTAGAAGAAATTCATTTTTCCCCTGGTTTAGCACTTCATACTTTGGGACACACTGACAAAGAATTCTTTGTGTGAAAACAAAATCACCGATTTATGATAAACCTTAGCATTTCCTTTCTGCTTCAGGAAAGGGTTAGTTAGGATGATCATAGGCAAAAGAACTGGAATATATTTGGTAAGTGTGCAAGAGGAAGATTTTCAGTGGATTTCAATTTTCCCCCATCTGACTATTTGCACTCCAGAACACACACTTCCTGCCAGTTCAGTCAACCTGTTTAGTTTAGCATTGTGAATAACATGCCTACTTGAGAACTCATCTGGAGTTCAAGTGTGTCCACATTGCTGGATATCGAGAAGAATTTCTCCAGGATATCAGAAGAAGTTACAAGAAGAGATCCTGAAGACTGAAAGGATTTTAGAGGTTTGGGGAATTGGAGCCAATGGAGTACAGAGAAACTGACAAGAAATCTGTGAATGACTTCTCCTTTTATTTTGGAAATAACAATCAACCACATCTTGTAGCCATATGTATGCAACTGATTTTGTTTATTTGATTATATCCTGCTCTTTGCCCTTTTTTGTGTTCATCCATCTTACTGCTTGCATGGACTGGGGATGAAGCAAGATGGTCAACAGTTAAGTCCAACTTCTATGTACTTGCAAGGACTACTTGCCAAGAAGCGCTCCATAGGGATTGGTTGAGATGCTTGGAATTTTGTGGATATTAACTGTATATATTTGCCGGTATCTAACAAACTGCATGCTTTAATAGGTAGTAGCACCTAGCTAATCTTGGTTGATCTCAGAAGCTAAATTTGGTTGGCCTGATTAGTATTTAGAACAAGAATTCAGGGCTGTAGACTAGACTAAAGTGGGAAATTGAGGGAGGAAAAACATTCTAGAAGTAAACAATAGCAAATCACTTCTGTATCATCCTAAGAAAAATACATAGACATATCCATATAAGGGACCAGGACTTAAGTCTGACTCAAAGGTGGCTTCACTTTACTTAATGAGCAGTACAGGGACTGACATGTATTGTCATGGCAGAAATGCCCTGACTTCCTTTATTGCATTGGAAGTCATTCATGAAACATTACTGATTTGGATAGAGTGCTTGCTAAATAGCAGAAATCTCAACAAAGGAGCTCCAATGGGCACATGCTGTTCAAAGGCCTGAAGTACTGTCACATAGTCGGTTAACATCCTGTTCTGCAGTGCCAAGAAAGAACAAGCTTAGATGCAGTGGGTTTAAGGTGCAGATTGATCTTGGTTGTAATATAGACTCTTGGAAGAAACATCTTGGCAGTAAATAGCAATTTAACAGTGACACTAATTCCCAGTGAGGTGGTCGCGTGACACTCCCCTCCTCACTCTTCGAGCCATCTGTGGAGAATGCTCTAATTCTGGATTTCCTCTGTCAAATAGGTAGTCAAGCAGGATGGAATTCAAGGCCCCTCTATGATTCTATGAGATGGAATACATCCATGATGGGCAGCACAGTCAAGTAAGTTGGAGATTTGGTGTCAAGGCTTCATTTCTAGAGATTCCCAGGGCAAGAATGCAGAAAATGTAAACATGCAATTGCAAACAAGTATTGAAAAAGAAAGGTCAGATTATTATTATGCAGAAAAAACCACAAGGAAAGAGAATGCTGGATTTGAACTCAAGGAAGATTTGAATCCAAGGAAAAACCCAAGGTTTGGGAATTAGCCAGTGGTCAGAGATTGTCAATAATTACAACCATGATTTAGTCCTAGCTGTGTCATGTTAACTTCCTGGGAACTTCAACCAAACTTATACCTGCCTCGGAAAGCCTGACATCTGGGTTCTTCAGTTTGGAATGAGGAGTATGATATGACAGGACTAGATCTAGTGGGCTTATTACAAATGAGTAGATTTTGCAATAACTGTGATTCCATGATATACATTTTCACAAGACCTTTAAATCATGATCACTGCTTATCTGAAACTGTATTTTTAATCCTGGATCTTTTTTTATAGGAACACATTTCTTCCCCCTTCCCCACTTAATCTCCTCAATCATAATTGGCTTGCAGAGAAGCAGGAAATAACTTACAAAACAAAGCACATCTCTTATGTGTTAAAATTCAGTGAACTTTAGTCTCTGGAGAACTTGGATGTTAACAACTCAACCATCAAGGTAATAAATCATTCTTGATGATAGAGCTCCATGCTTATAGACTGTCGCTGTATTTGCCTCACTTTATGACTTGCTATATAACAATAGAGGAAATTATGTATTCAGCATCTTTTTATTTCCCATATTTCTTAAATAGCCTCCATAATGTAGCTGACACTGATGGAAATCATTTCTAAAGCATCTGAATTGTTCTCAGGGGGTAGATTAGAAAGGCCTTGGATCAGATCTATTAGACCTCTTACTTCATGCTTAGTCCTTTTTTGAAAAGCAAAACATCTGCAATTTTGGTTCTTTACAACAATGCAGCGTATGGCTGTTTCAGTAAACTGGTAAGTTTATTTATTATTGAAGTTTATTCTGGTTAGTGAAATAGCTGAGGATGTATATGCACAAAGGCCAATTGCCTTATCTACTGTATTGGGAAAGAGAACATGATGGCATTGCACCATCTAAAATAAATTATCACAACATTTGGATGCTTAAAAAGAGACTTTCCAAATAACACTTGAGTACAGTTCTCGTAAGGATGACAGAGTCTTCCTAGTATTTCTCATCTTCGTAGATTCTCAAAGGTTTAATTAAGAATCACTTTGTAAGCATACACATGATAAACTATGGATGTCCTAAAATATTGCAAAGACCATTGATAAATGTTTCTCTCATTCGGGATTCAAGCTAGAGAACCTAGTTAGCTTTAATTTATTATTTAAACACATACCTTGGTTTGGGTGTAGCAGAAAGCTATTCCCACAATGCCAAGCACTGATTCAGCTCCAGTTACCAATGTCTTGTTTGGATCTCTCTCTTTTGGCCTTGATGGATAGACAAAAAAAACCACTCAGAGTCGCTCTTTGAGTGAGATGGGCGGTGACTAAATTTGAAATATAAATAAATAAAAATATTAATAAATTAATAAAAATGCATTTTGGAAGGAAGCATAAACAATAAATAACTAAATTTTGAGAGCCATGCATTGAATAAACCTTAGGTTGGCAGGTATGTTCTTACATTCTTGCATTCCTGTTCCTCCCATCCTCTGGAACAGCATTGGATATGCATAATAAATGTTCATGTGGGGGAAGAATCATGACATTTTATTTTATTACCAGAAGCTTGTAACAGTATAAACACTGAGGAACATATTAGACTCATTCTACGGCTTTCCATGTTTGTCATCTGCAATCACCTTCAAATTAAATTAGATTAATGTCATCTGCATTTCCATCAAATTAAAACATTTCGAGTATGTGAAAGAGGTTATTTTTATTTCCCCCTACTTTTAGCTTAAATTGTGGGGTAAATTACAGAGTGCTTATGCTCCATTTCCTTGACCTGAAAAAAGAGACAGTATGCATGCAATAAGAGTTTTCCAGTCACGAGATGTTGTGGAGATCTATTTCAATGTAATAGGAAGCAGCCTTGTGTTCTGTGCCTTTGATTATGTGCAAAGGTAGGAAAATAAATTTGATGTAATTTCATCTTCAGTGTGGAGCAGAAAGAAATGCTCCATTCCAGGAACTGGTGAGAATATCATTGAGTTAGATTTCTAACTTGAGTCTTTTTTTTTAAAGAAAATATTTAAAAATTTAAATGGCCCTAGTTTACTAACTACTTGAGGTGAAGAGAAGACCTGCTACCCCAGTATGGTCTCACCTAATATGCTATCTCCTCCACTTTTCTTTCCTTTGGCAGCTTGGCCGAAGAGATTGCCCCATAGCAGTTGTTCTCATCCTTGGTGACCTTAGGATGTGTGGACTTCACTCCCCAAATTCCCCAGCCAGCGTGGCTCTCCAGACACTATTAAAAATCAAGCTATTTTGGAGAACATTTGGGATATGAAGTGATGCCATTCATTATGAGATTGAATTTGTGTGAATTGGGTGGGAAGGGCAGTTAAAGCTGTTTTTGTATTTCTATTTAATTTTCTTTCCTGCAGATGCTTTGTTTTATGGCCTTGGATGTATCATAAACTGCCAAGAGTCTGATTATTGTGGATATAAATCCAACAGATAAAATAAAATAAAATAAAATAAAATAAAATAAAATAAAATAAAATAAAATAAAATAAATAAAATAAAATAAAATAAAATAAAATAAAATAAAATAAAATAAAATAAATAAAATAAAATAAAATAAAATAAAATAAAATAAAATAAAATAAAATAAAATACCCTTGGCCTGCTGGGATAGAGACTCTCTTAAGAAACCACTTGGAAAAGTCGAAATTTCCTCAGCTCCTTTTCATTCTCCCTCCCTAGTTCCAAGACTCATTTGTGATCACAATAGTGGTAATTTGATAGTCTTTCCCCACTAAGCTTGAACCCATTCCTGTAAATATTTGGGGTGGTCAGCTTTATCCTTGCCCCTAAAGTGATTTGGTCCCCATGGTTGCATACAGGCCAGACTGGGTTCCCCCATAACTTAGAACAGCCCACTGTTCTAAGATAACATTCTGAGCTTTAGGATACAGATGATAATTCTACCCCTTTGAAGTAACAGAAGTTGGTTCAAGAAAAGGGAGGGGAATAACTTTCCTGCCATCTCTTTAAAGGCAAGACCTATGCTTCTTGGAAATTAATTTCCCTCTGGGGGAAAAAGTCATCAATTTCTGTCAGACTACCTTCCTGAGAAAATAACAAAAATGTGATTCCAGGGTGAAGGTTCTAGAATAACATATAAAGCATAGCTTTGCAAAACAGTGGTGTTGAAAATAGTTGCTTGTTATCTTTACTTGGTTCCTTCAAACAGTACCTGTCTCATCTTGTTGCCTTCATTCATTCCTTCATCATGATACTGCAAGCCAGAAGAGGAAATCAACTTCACCTTATTAAATTATTTTTGTATTCAGGGCTGCTTTTAGTGCTGGCAAGTCTCTGGATGTCATAAGAATTTGGCCCTCCATGATTATTCCCTTGAGGGGAGCATTAAAATAATACCTGTTTAGAGTTTTTTTTAAAATGCACATGCAGATTTAAAAAGGTTTTTTAGAAGCAGTTTAAAATCTGTCCATCTACTGCCCATAATAATTATTATTTATGGAATTTGTGTTACTCCACTATTGACAAATAGGCTATAATGCTGTATATTAAAAGCATTTTTCCTCCTTAAATATACTACTCTCTGAGTATATTTTTCCAGGTATGAAAATTAATTTTGACTTTCATGACAGAACTCAAGGATTTTTCTAGCTAATCTTAACACATCTAGTTTTCCTTTTAGGCATTATTCATAATAGTCTGACCCAGGATAAAATTCACCAGTTCAGATAGAAATCTGAACAGTGGACAACCACTTTTCTGGCAAGACTTATGTTTCTTCAGGAATTATCTGTAGGGTCTGAGTGAGCAATTTGTAAATGGGCCTTAGGAGCAATTCAAGAAAGTAAATTTGGTGGCTGTGATTATATTTTTAAACCTGCGTTGCATATATGACAGCCATTAAAAAAGGAACGGGGCATTGATCGCACAGCTGAAGCCACTGTCTTGACTTTTTTGACCCCCTCATCATGGATGCCTTTGGGGCTGGGGGTGCAAACCAGTGTCACAAGAGGCCTCGCATTCTTCTAGAACGAGAGATCCTTAATCGGTGCACCTTTGGGGGCGGGAGGAGATAGTTTTCAAGGTGTTTTGTTTTTCTTTTATTTTTCCCCAAACAAATCACATAAAGCATAATAAAATGTGGAATTCAAAAAAAAAATAATAATAATGACTACCGCCAAAACAATTGAAAGAGTAAAAAACAACAACAAAAACTTGGGAATGAATATACTTATTGAATAGAGGGAGGGAGAGAGAGAGAGGAATTTGCCTTAAAGAGAAAGAGAAATGTTTTAAACATACATATTGCGTATTTCTGTCCAAAATGATATTTGTACAGTTTAAGGCATTAACAAAGATATTATTAACACACCAATAAAACGTGACCAGATTTGAACAACTTCATTCTTTCTAGTAGGATTTTTCAAAACTTTTTTGTTGTGTCCCTTTTTTTTCAGCCAAAGCAACTTGCAACATTTTAAAATGCTGCTGAGACAATTAAAGATGCAGTTTTCCAACATATTTTAATAATAAACTTGGCTGCTTGTGATAGGAACAGATTCATGCAGATAATCATTCCCAAAAGAAAATGTACTATATTTATTTTAACTATGTTTTGAGATAAAAACACTTTTGTAAATACATATTCTCTGAGAAAATGCAGCTGAAATACCTATTTAAACATCAGTGTTCATGTGGATTAAAATCCAGTAACTTGCCATTTAAACTGGAAATGAAACAAAAGGGTCTTTTGCATAAACAGAAGATAATAACATGGACTTGAAATAGCTTGATCAGTTCCGCCTTGCCTCTCTTTTTCTTCTGGCTTTGCTACAAAGGGTATAAAAGCATTCAACTCCTTTTTGTTCAACTAATCAGAGCCTTACTACATTCAGGATTTAAGATTTGGAGAAAAACTGAGTGCTTTCACCCTCAACAATGTATCTTCTGGTAGGAATATGAGAAAAGGCCATCTTGGAGACATCTCCCAGGTCTTATAATTCTTTGCCTAGGCCAGTGTTGTCCAAACTTGGCCACTTTAAGATGAGTGGACTTCAACTCCCAGAATTCCCATGGCAGGCTGGGGAATTCTGGGAGTTGAAGTCCACTCATCTTAAAGTGGCCAAGTTTGGACAACACTGGCCTAGGGAGATATGATGTTTGCCTGTCAAGCTGGAGGGTGAGCTTATTGTTTTTATCGCTGTGTTTTCAATTAAGTTTTTCCTTGCGCTTAATTAAACTAATTTTTTTGCCCCCTATTATGAGGTGCCTTCATTGATTAAATTAAATTAAATTAAATTAAATTAAATTAAATTAAATTAAATTTAATTATAACTGGCATCTACGGTTACTGCAACTTATGGTTTGTTGAAACCAGAAAGTACAGTCTTGCTTCAGTAAACCCTAACTTAAAATAACCATGGTTTGTCCTTTATAATGATAAGGACAATTCGTTAATTAAATGTTAGAAGCTAGAAGCTTTGATTTTCTGCAATGAAGGGGGAGAGAGAGAAGGAGCGTGTGTATGAACCAAAGGCTTATATTAGTGCTGGTCTATGACTGTAAGAAAGATTTGATTGATATATTAGTGCTAAATAATAATTAAGTGATAGTGTTTACAACCTTAGGCCTCCAAAATACAGTTATGCCAAGGATGAAGTTTACAGAGCCTTTCTAAGATTTTCTCAATATTTTTCTATTTGTTTCTTTATTGTTACTTATAACTAACCCAGTCCCAAACGGGCAGCCCCCAACACCAAAAGCAAGATAATCAAAGACCTAAAAATAAATAAGTAAATCAGAACAATGTCAGAATAAAAAAACCTCATCACCAAAAAGAAAGACAACTGAAGACAAGCATCCCCAATAGCTGGGACTACAAACCCGTTGAAATAAAACTGTTTTAACCTGTTCTGGAGCTGCAGCAAGAAGGAGGGTGACACATACTTCTGGGGGAGGTCTGGGGGAGGGTAGTCCATAAAGGGGGGGGGAGGCTCTTCCGGCCATCTCACCCCTGCCTCTGTTGATGACCAGACCAGACAGGCAGATTCAATTCTGACAGAGCCTTGCCCAAGGCTCTCTTGGTGCTAAATGGTGCTCTGCCATTTAGAGCTGTAAAGGTAATGGATAGCATTTTTAATTGGGCCCAGAAGTCTAGTGGCAATAAATATAACATCTACATCCATGTCTATATAAAATATACACATAATATGAATTTATTGGCATCTTTGAGTTGTGGACTGTATCATAAAATAATTCTGCTCTGGCTTGGGAAGTGTGAATTGGTTCAATTTGCGAAGGAGTCTATGCAATGGATTTTTCCACCTTGCTTCTCCCTCTGAAACCCATCTGGCAGGCAGGAAGAGAGAGAGACATTTTTCAGAGAGTTTGAATTATTCAAAATGTCCCCTTGAGTTTTCCTACTTCAGTAGTGGCAACTCGTTCAATTCCCTCCCCCACCCCCCGATGACAAATTGCTGCATGTGTGTCTCCTCCATTCTGTTCCTTTATATTATTCTTCCTGGCTCTATTTATTTCCTCTGCAGCAGCCTGCCCTGTTTAAACACCATCAATAAAAAAATCTCTTTATCATTTGAGATCAAATATGCTGGCAAAAACCAATTTGTCCTGCTCTGTGTTAGGAACAGATAGAAAATGAGCCTCAGTGGTGTGTGAAATGGCATCTAGAATTCTCTGCCTTAACAACCTCCTGCAAATCTTTACATATAGGTTATAGAACCTGAGGAACAGCAGGTCTGCAAAAACCCACTGGCTCCAAATTAATGTACTAAGACATCAGCAAAATGCATCTAAAAGAAAGACAAAGATAAAAGAAAAGCAGAAAGTGACCAGATAGCTGATTCTAATAAAGATCAGCCAGAAAATATATGACACAAATTAACCCTAAGGTTGCAGTCTTGAAATAATTCCTGCTTTCCATCATTCCCCCATCTCCTAGCTAAGTTCAACATTTTAAAGAATAGTCCACCATTCAGACATCATTTCCTGCCTTCCTCTCTCTGTCACTGACCCTCAAAAACTAGTCTTAACTGTGGTTTCAGTGCTAAACCAGGACTTTAAACCATAGCTTCTTCAAGCAGCAATGGCCTGATTTACATACCTCACTTTTAGATGTATTGGATGGGTTTATACATCCTATTAAATCTTGGGTATCTAACGTTGTACCTGGCAATATATCTCATGATAATCACCGGGCTACTTGCCCTACCTAATTTTATTTTTAAAATAGATTAAAGTTTTAAAAGGAAGAAAGAAAGGAATGAATGAATGAATGAGAGAGAAGTGGCTATGATGCAAAGCAAAATTCCCAGCATCAAGCATAGTTTAAATTTCAAAAATGTCTCTGGGCCCTGCCTAAGATCCGGAGACATTCCTAGAAACTAAAAATGGTAAACTGACCCAGCCATTTTCTGCAAATGTGTGTTCTTGGCCAGGCAAAAGACAGAGGTAAAGGGAGGAGATTGGAGCATCCTACAAGGCTGAAGAAAGTAACGGGATACAATCTTATTAGCTTACCTTCTGCTAAAGTTATTTTATGATCATCATGTCTATTGTGGCAACCATTCTGGAAGGTGTCCACAATTTGCTCTCCAAATTCCAGATATTTTTGTAAGACCAAAAGAACTGGACTATGTTAAGCCAAAACTATACCTAATTACTTCCATGTAATTCCCTTTTTCAGAATAAGCAACCTTATGTGAAATGCAGAAAAGAAGTAAGAGACAATATGCCAAAGAAATTAAGGCATGAAATAAGAAAAAAGAAAAGAAATATAGTTTATATCTAAATTTACATCTAGATTAAATCTAGCCACCCAGAGTCATGTATATGAGATGGGCAGCCATATACATTTATTAAATAAATCAATCAACACCATTCATTACATCTTGGCAAACCATTCTTGCTTCTGCCATATTCATGTGCCGCTACATATATTGTCTTTTGTTTTTTAACTCCTTGCCTCCTTCTTTTGGAGGATCTCATCAGCTCATCCAGCCACTATTTTTTTGGTCTCCCCTTTCTTCTCAACTCATTCACTCTTTCTTCATATATGAGACTGATCAATGTACTTTTGTGCTGGCCATTCACTTTCGTATGCAATCCACATTTACCTAATTGTCACCCACCCAGCATACACATTTCTGAACTACTCCATTCCCACTGTCTTCAACTTACTTTTATGTTTCTCCTGACATACACAATTTGGCTTTTGGGCCAGAAAGTTCAATGAGCTCTGCTGGATGGCAGGTTGATTGGTTTTATTGCTGCTTTTTGTGGTAAATTGGGAATGATTTTTCTTGCCCCCAGACTTTGGTTATGCAGACTATTGGTTGTTTAATTTGATCGTGTTGCAGTTTTAATTTCTTGTTTAATCTCCGTGCGCACAGACATTGCTATGAGATGGTCAGCCATATAAATTGTTTACATAAATAAAATAAAGTGAAGCTGCAAAGAAATAATTACAATGGGGACATGGAACATAAGAAGTATGAACATAAGAAAACTCAGCACAGTGAGATATGAAATGAATTCACGATACATTGACATTTTAGGCAGCAGTCGAGAAATATAGCACAAACTAGCACTTAATAAAGTAGCAATGAAGGTCTTGGAAAATATATTCAGATGCTGTGATGAGTTTGTACCTCAAAGATCAGAATCATGCAGGCAATGTTTTTTTTTTTTCTGTGACACTCCATGGAAGTGAAAGTTGGATTTTGAAGAAGTAAGGTAGCAAGAATGTTGATGCTTTTGTACTTTGGCATTAAAGAAGACTCCTGAGAATCCTACAGACAGCCAGGAAAACAAAGAAATGGATCATTGAACAACTCAATCCAAGGTTCTCACTTGAGGCACCAATGACCAGACTCAAATTATCATATTTTGGACCCATTATGTGAGGACCCAGCTGCTTTAAGAAGTCAATAATTCTGGGAAAGATAGAAAGAGAAGAGGACAACTAGCAGCAAGGTAGATGGACTTGATTGCAGTGGTGATGGGTGCACCTGAAGGGCCAGGTTGGGAATAGATATCCTGGAGAAGGTCTATCTATGTGGTATCAACACCAAATTGATGGAAGATAATCAATCAATCAACATTTATAGCATTCATATTGAATTCTACATGATCACTATCATTCTCACACAAGTCTTTAAAATAGTCCTTCCAGCAGTCCCTTACTACGGTTTCATCCCAGATTATTTTATCACTTCATCAAAAACAGACCCACCATAACATGGGTTAGCATTATATATAAACCAGGTTTATCCACAACTCCCAGGATTAGAGGCAGCTGGGGAATAAAAGTAAAGAATGGCTGTTTTTTATGAACTTCTGGGAAGATCTGTTTGACCACTGAAACATGTTTGTTCTATCCAGCACAGCTATCCTCTGTCACATGCAACCTGAAATATGTCATTTCTCCCTGCTATGCAGGAAAGCCAGTTCTGGGTCTTACGGCGTAGTTAGAGTGGCCATCTGTCCTACATTACAGAGGACGTTCCTCTATTTGAAAGCTTAGTTTTTATGTGTAGGCATCCATCATGTTCAAAGATTGCCCAACCTCCTAGATGTTTGATTTCAAAAGAACAGAATACAGAGTGTTTGAAGTGGCCCACCAACTGTTCTCACAAGCTGAACTGGCATATGGGTCACCCATCATAATGTCCCCATTCAAGTAATTCTTCTTGAATAACATTATTATTTCTAATTGGGTTTTTATGTATGTGTATTACCGTATGCAAATTTTATGCCAACCTGGATCTTCTTTTGTCTTCTTTACTAGTAATGCATAAAAGGCTACCTTGGTTGTAACTGCGGGAGACTGAAAGTGAGAGCTCAAGGGCTCATTTAAGGACATCTGCTGTATTTATAACAAATTAGATACAAACCAGGCATTTCCTGGTACATAGCAATGCCTCTTTGTCACAGGCCATCACCGATTTCATGCTCCATTTTTCTGGCTATAGCCTTCCTCCCCATATCTGGAATCCATCAGCATGCATCTCACATAACATGGTATCCAAATATGTTTTGACCTACAATTCCCATCAGCCCCAAAAGCATAATCAATGTTCAGGGTTAATTGGAGTTATAGGCCAAATTATGTGGACAGCAGCACACTTGGGAAATCTAATCTACGTATATCTTCTTACTTTGATGCTGGACCACAGACTGGGCCAGCTTCATTTTGAAAGCTGCCTCATTCTTCCAAACACTGGTGTAGGCTTAATATTTCCCCATCTGGGTCTCTGTTTTCTTGGATCCTCTTTCGGCTGCATCTGGTTCTCTTTCGAAACAATGTTCCCATTTGCTCCAGCTTTTCCCATTAAAAGAAACAGACCCTATCTTCTTATCCATGTCCTCACGGAAACATCCTCTTTCATTTTGCCCTCTGGAAAATGTTGTTTATGGGAATTGTTAAAACATATTCTTAGGATTACCTTGTTTCCCAAAATATAAATTGATATAAATAAATATTAAGGAATCAGATTATCCCATTTCATATACTACTGCGGTTAAGATATGTGAATACACATACCTACACACACACACACACACATGGATGTGCACCCACACACACATAAAGCTATAAGAAAAAGCATTTACTTGGTTTATAAATCTGAGTCATTGCAGTTTTCAGAAGAAATGAAAACTGGTTTTGTCAACTGCTAGGGTGGGGATAAGGGAGAATGCAGCTACTGGACTGCATAATCATTCAGAGAATATAAACAAATCTTGTGATTTAATGAAGATTAAAAAGAATATTATGACATCAGCTGTTGTCTACAATAAGTCCCTGAAAGCTGATACCATAATAAATGTGTTAGTTCCTTAGTTGCCACAAACCCTTTGTTGCTTTTGGCCCAACAGATTAGCACAGCTAAAACTGTGTTACAGTAGGCTTCAATGTTCAAAAATACAATATACAATTTTACATGTTGAGTGCCTTGTGGAATACCTTCATAGTTTGAGAAACAATAATGCTTCATCAAGGAAAGCTTCTTGTACTAGCTCTTACTTCATTTATGAATTCTATGTTATGAAACCCTGTTGTGACTCCTAAACTAAGTAACTTTGGATGTGTTTTCATAACAAAAAAAGAGCAAGAAGATTGTCCAAAATAATTTGACCAACCAGAAGACAACCAGACTTACCTTTTTCTAAGCATGCTCATCATGTTGAATCATATACCACACTTTCTTAGAAGGAGTGTTATTAGAAACATCCCAAGTCAACAACTGGTAACAACAGTAAGTAGTTCTGTCACATCTGGGTTTTATTCGTAGCATTCAACACAGAAATGGGGCAGGGTGGAGAACAGAGCTCATATTGATGATAGATTGGTGGTTCACCCTGCAAAAACCATCTCTTCTGATCTCAGGTGAGTTAAATGTTCAAAACCTAATAATAATAGGCTAGAATTATTGATGCTGGTTTTCAATATAGGATCCAGAACAATGTTCTCCAACTCAGTAAATGTATTGGGATTGCCACCCCAAAATTTCCATCCTAACTGGAAAGCCAAACAGTTGAAGTCTCAAAATACCTGGAGGTTTGAGGTTAGAGAAAGCTGTTCTGGAGATTAAAGAACATGATTGTCATCTAATTCACTTATGCTATTTAACATTATTAATGCAAATGTATAGTTTGTATAATATAAATCTAGTACATTCCCCAATACTATGGGGAAAACTATGGTCAGGTGACCACCCATTCAGTCTGCCGCTCAGGTGCCTAAATTGATTGATAACATTGGTGTCTCTGTTCTCTTCCTTTCATTTTTTTATGTATAGATGAAATTTGGAGAAGACAACCTTTCTATGGAGGATACCTTCAAACAGAGGGTAATACAGTAGGTGGATATGATTATACTATGATAAATATATTAAACTGAAAAATGGGTGAGTATTGACTTCGTTTTTAAGTCTAAGTGTAAAAATACCATTTTAGTCATTTGTTTTATAATGACTGACTTAATGTTTAAGTCAGTCATTATAAAACAAATGACTAAAATAGTATTCAAGCACCCCACAACATTTCTAGAGGATGTCTGCTAGCAACAACAACAACATTTTCAGACAGGGAAATCTTGTAAGATCCTGATATACTTGCATGAGATCTTAGTCATTTAAGTAATAAAAATAATAAACTTTTCAATAGATATATATATTTTTTTATCCTGACACAAAAGTGTCTGCCACCTGAAAATATTGCTGACTGGTATGTCAGATTCAGTAACTCCAATGGGAATCTGACTTAAGATATTTTTTACAACTTTTTTGTAATCTGACACAAAAGCATAGTAATAAAATCTACATCAAAGATAAGATTTGTTTCTCTCTATATATATACATATATGCACACACATGCACGTTTTATTTTTTGCATTAATTTTATTATACCACTCTAACACTTTTATTCAAACCACTCTAACAGACTGAATATCTTACAAAATCGAATACAAGATTAAACAAGAGTCAAGAGTTGTTTAATCTTGTATTGGGCGGCTATATAAATTGAATGAATGAATGAATGAATGGATAAATAAATAAATAAATAACATAGTCAAGAACAAAATAGAAAGTATCAGCTATCTTATTTTTAGAAGTCCACTGATACAGTACATTGTTGTGGAACGTATTCATTTGTACACCAACTCTTGTTTTTCTATCCTGCCTGTAGGCTGGCATTAATAATTGCTACAACATAAAAATTGGACCTTGTTGAAAACAGCAACATTTGCTTCTTTATGTTTTAAGTCTCAAGCCAAAAGCATTTAAAATATGTGTGGGAAATTTAACCTCTAGCAAATAGAGCTGAAAGAACACTAATGTGACATACTGTGAAAGAAATTATTCAGATATTCAACCATGTTCTTGAAAGTTTAGCTATCAGTTTTGAAAGCTTTGTACAAATGAATGTCTTTGTTGTGTTTGCAAAATATGTTTCTTAAACTCTGCTAATTTGATGCTAAATTTTTAAAAATCAGAAAGAAACCGATTCACTTCTTCCACACTTGAAAAAGCACTTTACTAATTAGATACTGGGAGTCAAAAAGACTCAATTTAAGCCCCAGATTTTTTTTAAAAAATAGAGATATACATTTTTATTTGCATGACTTCAAATACATACATGCGTACATACAAGTCAAGTGCTGTCAGTGTTAACTTCTGGCAACTGCCTGAACTAGTCCCTGCAGTTTGCTTGGCAAGGTTTTCTAGAAGTGGTTTGCCATTGCCTCCTCACCCAGGGCTGAGAGAGAGTGACTGGCCCATGTCACCCAGCTGTCTTTGTGCCTAAGGAAGGACTAGAACTCACAGTCTCCTGGTTTCTAGCCTGATGCCATAACCTCTACACCAAACTGGCACTCTTATTTACTTACTTACTTACGTACTTGCTTACTTACTTACGTACTTACTTACGGGATGTATATGGCTACCTATATCATAGACAGGTAGACCCTAGGTGGCTCACGACAATCCATAAAACATAGCTAAAAACATACCCTTTCCCCCAGGTGCCAGACCAATCATCCTCACAGCTCAACTCTTATCCTAGCAGAATGCTTGGGAAGAGCCAGGTCTTCACAGCTCTCCAGAAGGCTAAAGGGGTATGGATCACTCTGACCTCTGGCGGGAGGTTATTCCAAAAGGCTGGGGCACTCACTGGAGATATGGTCCCTCAAGTAAGCTGGCCCTGAGCCATGTAGGGCTTTAAAGGTGATAACTAGCACCTTGAATTGCACCCAGAAAGCAACTGGAAACTAGTGCAACTCACGCAGCAGTGGTGTTACTTGGGTGAACCACAGGACTCTCAAAACCATGTGTGTTGCTGCATTCTGGACCAGTTGCAGCTTCCGTATGATCTTCAATGTAGAGGGCATTATAGTAATCCAAACAGAAGCTGACTAAGGCATGGGTGACTCTGAGCAAGGCATAATTATATATAAGCACATTTGCAAATGAATTAAAGGTTATTATATAACCATTCTAGCATTGGAGTAGAGATGGAAGTAGGCACAGCTTCTCAGATTGTAATCTCAGCTGGAGAAGACCTTTGGTTTGAATATGACTACTTTGTAATTCCTAATATTTGAAAATCACTGTTAAGTATTCTTTATTTATTAGCAAGGATCCTGCATGACTCATTGACTTATTGAAAATATTGTTTCAATAAAATGAGCTATAAGGTGCATTAGCAGCCATAATAACTGGGGTTCAAGAAAACAGGAAATTGCTTCATCTGATCAAAGAAAACAAAGGGTTAGGAATTCCTGAAAGATCTTTTTTGTAAGAGTCCTTGAACTGTGCTTTGCTGCTTGCTGGTTAGTTTGGTTGAAAGAATAGGTGTGGCTGAGAAATAGCAGATTATTGAATTTGGAAGGACATGAATTGAGATTTGGGTGGCACGGCTATTTATGGTATGATAAAGTTAAGGTTAAAGTAGATTTTAAGAATCACTTTATTAGATGTGCCATTTTGAGAATTTGGAATAGATATAACCCCAGATTGTGTCCGAAAATACCCTTATGGTTATCTCCACAAGAAGCATTTTACAGGAAAGAAATGGTTAACTAAGAAGAAATGGTTAACTTATGGCAATATTCTTGATATTCATCAAGGAGAAATTAAAGTAAAATCAAGAGACACTTTGACAGCACAAGGACATTCATGTCACTAGTTTTCATATGTACAACTTGGAGAAAGATTTAATGTTGATAAAAAGTCATAGGGTTTTGAATGAAAGAAAGCTGTTTTTGAAACTGAATTGTGTACTAATGACAAACATCTTATTGCTAAAATGTATACGCTTATTCTGAGATTTGAAACAGAAGATGAACAAGTTAAGGACTGTATGATAAAATGGGCTAACATTTTGGATATAATATACGCATGGAACAATGGGAAAATATGTGGATGAAAGGATTAAAATTTACACTGTGTTATAACTTGAAGGAGAATTTCTATAAAATGATGTATAGATGGTATTTGTCACTGGAAAGACTTATCAAAAATGTATGAAGGGGTTTCAGACATACAGTATGTTGGAAATGTGAACAAGAAGGAACTTTTTACCATCTTTGGTGGACTTGTAACAAAGCTAAACAATTCAAATTCATATATTAATTCAGAAGATTTTCAAGGTTAATATACAGTCAAAACCAGAGACTTTCCTTTTGGGACTGAGGGATAAACAACTGGAAAAAGCTCATGGACATTTGTTCTTATATGTGATAACTGCAGCTAGACTTTTATATGCTCAAAGGTGGAAAGATTCAACAGTACCTACAATGGAAGACTGGATGGTGAAGCTGATGGAGCTAGCAGAGATAGCAAAATTGGCAGCTTTGCTTAGAGAAAAAATATTGACTAACTTTATTGCCAGTTGGAAGCACCTTCTGGACTTTTGCAGGAGACAGAGAAAAATGAAATTATGATATATGGACATGATGGTTAGTTAAATTAATAGGTTATACAAAATATGTACTGTATGTTAAGAAGTAGTTTAAGAGTAAGTGGTTATTATATGATTTATCTACATCTGCTGTACAAGAAGTCGGAAGTTATTCTTTTTGTAATTTTTTTTTCCTTTTCTTCAATCACTTTTGTATTCTTTCTCTAACTCTCTTGCTCCCTACTTTTCTGCCTGATTATTAGTTCTTGTTTTACCTTTTTTCTTTTCATAACCTAATAAAGTTCTTATAAAAAAATAAATTAAAAAAGACTCCTTGAACTCTGTGTTCATCAAATTCATCAGAAATATTTCCCTCTGTTTGACTGTTAGAATTGCAGAAGATCTGCATTCCATTCTTCTTTTTTGAATACCTTAATTGAGATAATTTGCTTTTATCTCTTTTACACAGTGGTAGGAATCTTCTGAAGTGAAGGACGGAAGGCCCTTCTTAATATTTGCTCCTTGGGCTATTGTTCTGTTAGCACTAGTACTGTCACAGTTAACCTGCCTTGGGACATAGGCTCCACCAATTCTGAGTGCCACCTTCCCATGGCATAGGCTATGTGAGAAAAAGCACCAGAGTACCTGGAAAATGTGGTGCTGGTTTACGACAAGCATGGGCAGATGCCCCAACTCTGAAGCCACAGAGGTGAGCAGAGATAATCCCACCATGTGTGTGGCAAGTTCAGCCATTTTACCAGTTTGGAGGAAGGCTGGGGTATTTGTCAGCCATAACTTTATAGAAAAGCCTTGACTCTCTTCAGCCTTGCTCTAGCAGGCTACCGGTGGTCACTAATGCTGTTTACAGCCAGAGAAACAAAATCTCCTTCATTTTTTTCTACAGTTCTCATTCAGTTTCATAAAACAGAAGTTGCTTTAGCAATTTTTCAAATTAGAAGATCATTTTGGAGAAATTCTCATGAGTGGAGTGTTATTCTTGCACTTATTTAGTGATGTGAAAGCTGGGATGTGTGTGTAAAAGTCTTTCGTTACATACTGCATGATAATCTCCCTGGCTACCCATGTGCCATTAAATCCCAAGGGAAAACATAATGAGAGAAAATTTTGTGTTGAACTTTGTCAGCAATGGTGCCACCATCACTACTGTCCCGCACTGGAGAAATTGTTGCAGAATTTCTTCTTCCCCTAGAGAAATTTGGAGAAATTAGGTACCCAATATCTTTGCCTGATAATTTAGCAAGTAATTTTGAAAGATCATCTGAGCCCTGCTCTTGAGGATTTTCTACTAACTCTTGAATCACAGGCAGCATTGACTGTGAGTTCTAGTCCCGCCTCAGGCATGAAAGCCGGCTGGGTGACCTTGGGCCAGTCCCTCTCTCTCAGCCCAACTCACTTCACAGGGTTGTTGTTGTGGGGAAAATAAGAGGAGGAAGGAGTATTAGGTATGTTTGCCACCTTGAGTTATTTGTAAGAATAAGAAAGGTGGGGTAAAAAAAATCTTTAAAAAAAATGTGCCTTAGTCTACAAAAGCAGCCAAAAATAGTAGGTCCCTGTGATCTGAACTGCCAATGACATCTCAATGGACTATTCATCTCTATCTTGCACATAACTTTTAGAAGGAAATTCATAGTTAGCTTGCCAGGAAAGCATCTGGTGCCAGTTTGATAACAGCTCAAATTGTGTTCGATAATGAATCTTAGGCAAAGCAATATTTGAGAAATGTTAAAAATAGTTTCTTTGTTTAGAATGTTGTTACCTCAGTTGACACTAGAGGTTGTATATAACATAATCAGAATTTCCTCAATACTGTTCTTGTAGTTATCTTGGTAAATAAAACCTGTAATGCTCTTGAAATAGAAATTGCACAATGGAGGAATACAAAGAAGCCTCTAAGTGTGGGAAACAAGTTCTTCAAATTACCTGAGTTGCACAACCTGAGAGCTGAATGCCTCACACAGCCCCTCAAAGCTTTGGTTGCAATCTTCAGGGACTTCCAAAACCTTATCAAATTGTAATTTTTAAGGAGATAGGTGAGGAAAACCATGAATAAAGAGGATTGCATTAGCTTTCTTTTAATTATATAAGTTGAATTGAAATAAATTCAAAGTCAATTTTGTGATGGTCTCAGCTGCTTGGAGCCTCTTACATGCCACTCAAAGGCCCAGGATTGACTTTGATCTGGAAAAAGTTGTGCACTCTTGAAAGAGAACATAGAATTTCATCTTACTGGAAAGCCATCATTAAGCAATAAGAATAGAGTTCTTAGTAAGTTAATTAAATGGCTTATTTATTTATTTTTTATTCAGAGGAACTTTGGTGAGGTCAAGCTCCAATGCTTTGGTTAAAAAAGGCTTTTTAATATGTATCATGTGTTATTTTTTTCTTTCTTAGCAATAATTTTTTTTTTTTAAAAAAGAAGCTATAAAAGGTGTTTTAAGGTGAGTGAGGCACAGATAACCTTCTTAGATGCCAAAGCAACTAGTTGACTCTCAGAACAGCTCTATCAGATGTTACAATAGAAATGCCTCAAATCTACAGTACTGTATGTACTTCTATGGCTGCTTGGGGGCAGTGAGTCCTTTGGAAGTTGGTTGATAGGAAGGAGGACACTAACAAATAAAACAGACAGAAGAAGTCTACAACAGACATGAGAAGCCTTGTTTCCAGATCTGCCCCCGAACCCATACTGGAAACATTAGCAACAGCATCAATCAAAAAGGAAACTAGAAAAGAGATGAGGTGTTTTCTTGGCTGTGCTGCTCCTGTTCAGTGATTCCAAACGTTGTAAGTAACGATGGCTAACAATGATTTCAAGGAGATCATTATAACTCTCAGTCAAATTTAGAGGAGGCAAAGAATATAGGAGCACTGAAAGAATGCTTCTTTCTCTGCTAAAGCCATGGGGAATCTTGAGCTTATAATTATAAAGTTATAATTATAAGCTTATAATTTAATCTTATAATCTTGAGTTTATAATTACCCATGTGTGCAATTATTTGGAGATATGGTTGGTAAGTGAATTCTCAATATGAAAAGTCCTACATACAATAGCCTACCCCATTTTTTTTTCTGGGTCTGCATCTTAAGATTTTATATGATCAGGCTACCAGACTAAGGTTAATTTTTAAAATAAGTAACTTTTTCTCAATTCAGTTTCATTCTTTCAACTGTCTCTATATAGACATGAAACTGGGTATCACTGGGTTTTTAGAGGGTGGGCATAACTGAATTAACACATTTAATCTGATTACTGAATTAATCCATTTTCTGAGTTTGCCCAATACATTGAATTATAAACTAACCAAACAAGTTGGGTTTAAACAACACACTAAGAGCTGATCTGGTTTAAATGTGTTGTATGAACATTGCCAAAATTTCAGTTCTCAAAACAATAAAATAATGTGCTTCTGTGTGGCCCTACTTATCCTAAGTAAGAAGATAATGTTTAGACAAGAAAAATGTGTACTTGATTGTCCTCTAAAAATGTTCAGTATAAACTAACCAATTTTGGAATAGACTCATCCATTGCTAGTCCTAGATGCTAGCATTGTGGGCCTTTCACAAAGGTGGGGACTGAGTATAAAGTTAATAAATCAGACATGACAAGTCTTTTGCAATTTCTTTATTATTACAATATAAAGATTATGAACAGGTGCCCAATTTGCTTTTCGAAGGACCATGTAATGCAAACCCAATGAGTGTTGATCCAGTTATGTTCTTTGATGAGTTAAGTACTCAAAAATAAACAAATGTCTCATCTTACTAAAACGGGAACATGCAGAGTGAAGCTTTTTACCTCCTTTAAAAAAATATACACAGGTCAGTGTTCGCTCCTGGCAACTGCCTGGATGAATCCCTGCCGTTTAGGCCCAGGCATAAAAAATCAATACAGTATTACCAGAATTTATTTAAAAAAAAAAAACAGACTTCCTTATCAGGTATGAAGAAGCAAAAGTGCATTCTAGGTCTGTTTGAATTCTCTTAATGTTTATGTCTACATGTGGTTCTGTTAAAATTCTTTTTCAGAAGCTGCTCAGCCAGAAATGTAGCAGATTGCTTTGTTTGTATCTGTCAGCAGAAAATTGCTAAGAATAGTCATAAATCATCAGTGACAACCTTGGGGATATTTTTAGTTATTAATGATCAGACAGAGTAATGCTTGGTATTCTTTCTTTAGGGTGGCCATTATAAGCCTTGTTGCATAGACAGGGTTGTAAACTCTCAGATTCTTTACTGCTGCAATGCTCCATGTAGTCACTGATCTGATGACCAGCAGAGAAAGGAGGAAAGGAGAAACAGAAATGTAGCGTGATGGAAGGCATGAGCGGGGAAGGAGGGGGGAGAGACGTTTCAGGGGAGCACCTCCTCAGTCCCCAGCCAGAGTGTGGGAAGGCCAAGTGAATGAGACTGGCCCCTCCCTAGAGTCTCACAGGTTATAGTTACTGTTGTGGTGTAGATTTAGTCTGGCAAGGTTCTGTCTATTAGGTGTAAGCTAATAAAGGAGCTGAACTGTTCTGGATGGTCTTGCTGTTGTTCTTGGGCTGAACCTGACATGTAGGCCATTCAGTCTGATATTGATAATCCAGAAGATACTAGAGCAGTTCAAAAATCAATCCACTATAAGCACTTTGAAAACAGTGTTGTAATTACTAGAGGTCAACTAAGATTCGTCATTAGCAAGCCTTGTCAGATTTGTCTTATTTATCTAATATAATTATCTTATCTTAGTAGAATATGGTAATATGGCTATGGTATAACTTAATTTCAGCAAAACATTTTATGAAGTATCCCATGATTTTATAAACTATCCCATGATAATTTATGATTCAATGTATTGGGCAAACTCAGAAAATGGATTAATTCAGTAATCAGATTAAATGTGTTAATTCAGTTATGCCCACCCTCCAAAAACCCAGTGATACCCAGTTTCATGTCTATATAGAGACAGTTGAAAGAATGAATTATAATCAGTCCTTCTGATTAACAATAGTATGGCCTAAATGAATGTCTATTAGGTAGAAGAATAGCGGTATTGAATATGACACTCAAAAGTGTGCTTCAGATCAAACTGGAGTGAGATATTAGGTGGGATGACATGGTATTTGCCTCTAAGTTTGACATTTTTCAACAATTTCACTAATGACTTTGATGAAAATTAGAGAGAAGGCTTATCAGATTTGCAGATGACACAAATTTGGGTAGGAATATCTGATAATTTAAAAGGCAGAAGTAAAGTGAAAAAATGGATAAGTTAGAGGAATGGGCCAAAAATAACAATGAAATTCAGCAGGGAAAAATGCAAAATTCTTCATTTAGGAAAAAGAAATCAGATGCACAGGTATAGGACAGAGGATATGTGTGAGAAGCATTTTGAAACAGTAGTCAATTTGACTTTGTGGCTAGTATTTTAGACATCATAGATCCATTGGGAATGAATAAGAAATCCCAGACCATTTCCCAATAAGGTTCTAGATGAAATGCATTTACATCTTGGTTTACAGGTACGAGGTTGGCTAAGGTATAGTGGCCTTTGTTGTGGGTACTTCCTGCATGCATGTCGAATAGTGACCACAGTACTCAACAGAATGAACCAGTTTTCCTGAAAATAGATGAATAGGATTTATAAGGGGGAAAAAAGCAGCCATATGGGAAATGTTCAGTGATTTCTATTCCACGGCCTGTAAAAACGGATGATGAATAATTATGCAAGGCCCCCAAGACTAGCAAAGAAGGGAAGGTGATCACATCTATTACAATAAACCCTGTTCTGTTTCCAATTATTTTTTTTTCTCCATAGACATACCTCTCCCCTTCCCCTGTTTTTCAAGGGAATGGAGAAAGCATGCTAAATGACAGAGGAAGACACACAAGATAATTCCTTCCTGCTGTGAATTTCTCATTGTTAAAATAGCTCCTTCAAAGATATTTAATATTCTGATTGGACCAGTGTTTTTGCCGCTTACGTTTTGAATCATATTAGTAATTACATTGCTAATGTTCATATATTTTTTCATTATATCACTCACAAGCAGGCAGTGGATTGCCCATCTGCCAAAGTTGGTGACTACTAGTTAATATAATTCCGAGTTTTAAACCACAGCCCTACCTTCTAAGCCATTACACTGTGACAAAGCTCAACCCTTACATACTGCATGAATGACTCTTGAGAATGTGCTTTCTGTTGCTTCTTTTTGACAAAGCTGTTGGAAGAAATGCATTGCTTACTTAAATTAAAATTGCAAACATCTACCAAGCCCAAGAAGCTTGCTATTCCTCACTGAGATGTGATTTCTTTTTAAGTGTTTGATTCTGAATCACAGAACAAGAATTGTCTGGAAGCCAGTGGAAAATTACTATATATAAATATTTTGCTACTCAGATCTGTTGTTAAAGTGCAAGAACAGAGGGCTCATTAACTGGACATAATTAGCCATTCAACAGACAATATTCATAATCACAACACCACCCAGGGAAACATCCAGGCAACAAATCATTAAAATTGTACGTGACTTAGTTAACAGTGCAGAAGAATTGAGTTTTGCAGAAAAATATGGCTAGTTCTTTCAATCTGCATCCGGGTGGAGGTGATATATTTCATCAGGTAATCAAACAGAAATCTTGTTCAATGTGTTTTGTCATGAACAGGGGCATCCTGTTGAAGTAACAACAGGAAGAACAAACTTGACATGAGAACAATTCTCAAATGGGTCCTTGAGGATGAGCAGGTTTTGTTTCATCAGAATGGGCAAGAATCAAAGAAATGTGGAATTCTATCATGTATACTATTAGCAAATGTGTTCAAGCACAGATCCATATGTGGTCAAATGATACTGCTGATCTAGAAGAACTGTGTATCAGCAGGCAATCTGAAAGGGATTCATGTTGAACGCAATAAATAAAAGTTGTTTTTCTCTTATATAATAAAATTATAATGCTGGAAAAGTTAAATGGATAAACTGAAAATAGCAAATGAATAAACAAAACTAAACCCAGGGGAATAAATCAGTAGATGAAGATGGCCCAATCTCAAACAATACTGGGTTGCTATATTGTTATTTGTTTAGTGGACTGCTGCCCAGGAAGGCTTTAACAGACAAGATGTCGACCCTTATCAAAACCAATGTTGTGTATATGTCTTATCCAATTGACAGCAACCTGTAATAAAATAAAATAAAATAAAAACCTTTCAATCTTTCTGCTGGTTGTGCTTATTCTTTCTTGACTTTTTGAAGTTCCCACTTCTGACACCAGTGTAGCAGAGACCCTTGTAGACAGAGAGGTGGGGAGCTAGCTAGGAAGTATCAGAAAGCAAACATTGGGCTCTTCAAGATGTAGAGAACCTACCAAAGTCCATTCTTCTCAGTCCCTTGAGCATTCAGGAGCAGGGCTTGAAAACAAAAACAGACTCCTTGGAGCCTAAGCAATCCAAACCAAGAAATCAAAGTAATAATCAAAGTAAAATATCTAACCAAGAAGGTAAATGGATCTGGTAGCAGCAGGTTGAGGCTTGTTCTCCTGCTCTCTCACCATCAGTCTCATCAAACCTTCCAGCCTTAGCTGTCCCTGTTTGTATAGTCTCTGGCTGTCTTTCTTCCCTCCTGAGGAAGACTTTCCAGCTTGAGGAACCAGCTGTCTTCTTTGTCAGAACAATGAGCTGAGTACCAGCCAAGCAGCAGAGAAGGGTGGAGGAGGTTATTTATACAGGCCTGATAAGGGTCATCCAGCAAGTGCTTTCTTAGTAGGCTTCTCTTTGTCATCTTCTACCATCTTACAGGACGTAGGAATCATGCCTTTTCCCTGACCTATGGAACATCATTGCCCCTGAGATCCGGCAGGCCTCCACCCTTTTAACCTTCCAAAAAGCACCTAAGGTCTGGCTTTTCCCTCAAGTGCTGGAATGGGGTGAGATTAGCATGGGACCAATCGGAAGGTTTTGGAGGCTGCTTCAGAAAGTTCAGATGTGGGGCCAGCTCTTTTTTATTTTTATTTTTATACTGCTTTCATTCCATTTATGGTATATATTGTTTTATCCTTGGGTTGTAAGCTGCCCAGAGTTTGGTTTAAGATGGGTGGCCATATAAATGTAATAAATAAATAAAATGTGCCATCTCCTTCAACCGTCTCTAAACCCCTCTACGCATCCTTTCTTCAGAGCAGCCTTTATGCTCTGCAGGCACTGAGTCTGCAGGCACTCATAGTCTGGTGCTGCTCACATGGAAGTCAGGATTTTCCCTTCATTACAGTCCATTGATTTATTTTTGGATTAAATTATATGACCATCCATCTTTCCATAGTGACTGTGGACAGCTAGCAACAAATAGAAACACATACAAAATAACAACTAAAAAACAATCAAAATATAAAACCTATAATTACCACTGAAGTAAGAACAGATCTAATAAGCTAAGAGAACCCCACAGACTCCAGCTAATGTCCTGACCCCAGGCCTGGGAACAAATCCAGATTTTTAAGGTTTTTCAGAAGGCTGGCAGGGTTAGGGCCAATCTAATCTCGAGGGATACGGTGTTCCAAAGAGCAGATGCTGCGACAGAAAAGGCCCATTTCCTAGATCCAGCCAGATGGTATTCTTTAATTCTTTAATCTCCTGCCAGATTGGATAGGATGAGTAGGAACAATCAGGGAGAGGTAGTCTCACAAATAATGTGTCTTGTTCTCCTCCTCTTAATCATTCTCACTTCACTCTGCATTAAGAGAACAGAACAATCAATGTCTTTTTAGAAGCCTGGGGAGACTGTTCCCATCTGCCTTTTTTCTCTTTACATTGCTTTACAATTTACCTTGAGATCAGGGGCAAGATGTTCATTTTAAGCTACTTCCTGCCTTCTCTGTCTGCTTTCTGTACAAATGGCATTTTTCTGCCACTGTTTTTGATCCTGAGGTCAAACGTCCAGGAAACGGGGGTGCATGGGCAAATCCAAAACACTGAAATAATTCTTGAAATTATATGTGAACAGATTCATTTTGCCCCCTTGAATGAGAGCTATGGATTCTTCTGAACATTTCCCATACAGAGATATATTATTATGGTATGTGGGAATGACCTTGGGAGACAGGAGGAAGAGCTGCAGCCTAGACAATGGTCTGATAAACAGAATTTGATTCCGAAAGAGGAGGGATGGCAAAAATGTCCAGAAGGGACCTCCCTAGTTTTTGGCAGAGTAAAAGTGAGAGATGGGAGGGGTACTTTCAGACTTGCAAGATTCTGTTAATGTAACCTTACAATAAAGATAGAGCTAGTGTTCCCGGCTGTGTTTCTTGTCTGGACTACCTTGCAAGTCTAACACATATTCTGGATGGAGATTCCTCTGTGTAGACCCATCATTTGGATGGGCATCATCAATGTTCCCTACTAAAAAGAATCCTGCTTTGTGTATAAAGAGAAACCACCTGGGGTGGAGGACTAAAATTTCCCTACTTTTCATAATATTGTAATTGTTTAGCCCAAAGTCAAGTGATTAAAAATCCAATGCTATTTGAGAACAGGCTTGTAGTTCACACTCATTCCATGCCTGACACTATTATTTTTACCCTGAGAAGTCAAGTCCTTTCTTTGTTAATGTGATATACATGCCAAAAGAACCCCGTATTGTTCTCAGAAATGAAGGAGGAGAGGATAGTTAGTCGTTAGTAAAATAATATTTAGCTTAGTTTGTTACCATTAGTACAAAAGAGAGTCCAGTTACAACAGCTGGGAAATACAAATTAATGCATGTTTGTTTCACATATACTATGTGGAGAGGATTTCATTTGTTTGCTTTTCCTTAATAGACTTTGATTAATAATCTGGTTCTAAAAGCCTGGAACATAAACAGAGAAGTATTTTTCAGACTGTCAAGAACTATACAGTATCTGTAGCATAAAAAAGATCAAGTCACTTGCAAGTACTGTAAGGGCCCCAGAGGTATCTGTAGGATGTGTGTGTGTGTATGTATGTGTGTGTAAAAAAGTCAAGATGATGGTTATAACCATGTAATTGAAGTCTTCACAATTTTTTACATGGTTGGTTAGGGTTAGGCATTCATGCACTGCTGTTAGTTTCTTTAGCCAGTAGGTGTGGATCATATCCAGGCCAGGTGCTGTCCAGCTCTTCGTGTTCTTGACCCGCTGTCGGATGTCTGCTACTGTGATGGTGACTGGTTCCTGTTCTGGGAGATTGCTGTGGTCTGCTCTCAGGTCCTGCAGCCACTTTGCACTGGTGTTATGTGTCTTCTCTTTCTTCCATATGTTCTTCCAGTACTGCTCAGTTTCTACTGTTGGTGGCTCTGCTATTACTGTGTTATTGCACTGCAGTTGAGAGTATACCTTGGATGGTTCTTTGGAGAACAGGGCATTTATCTTCTTGGCCTCTGCTTCTCTAGTGTATCTCCTTAACCTGGTAACCAGTGCTGTGAGCCTTTGTTTAGCCATCTCTAGGGCTTCAGATGGAGTCAGGCCCTTGTATTTTTTCAGTAGCCAAGTCTTATCCTTAATCTCCACAATCTACTTAATCTCCACACCAGCTGACTAAGTCCTTTCCAAGTTGCCTTCATCTTAGCCTCCCACCTCATTTTCCAGGGGGGTAGGTGGGAGGGTGGGGTATGTACTGCTGTTCTTCTTGATCATTGTAGCCAAGCATCCCTAGGATTACAGCAGCTGTAGCATATACCAATTCATTGGTTTGAGTTTTGGTGGTAGTAAAGATTGTCATGAGGGCTCTATTGGCATCTTCTTGCATACTGTCTGAAGGTTCTTCTCCACTGAGCCTTGGTAATTGGTCAACAGTTGACTGTAGCTAGTTTATCCATGATCTTATGCCTCATATCAGCCACTGTGCTCTGTAAAGGAAGGGGTGGCAGTGATGTTCCAACTGCCCATCCAGTTTTTCTTCCGAGTCTTCTTGATTCTGGGATGTAATGTGTAGTTAGTGTATCTCAGGTTGTGAGAGCAGCTTCCTCTTCATTATGTTGAAACGTCGGGTAACTGGCTCTTTCTCAGTTAGTGTGGATGTAGGTCTTCTGTCCATCCATAGTTCCCTGATACGTATCATATATCCCCTCATTAGGTCTACTGTTGTAGTAGCATTCCATCAATTCCAGGTTCTCTTGTCTTGTCCACGTATGGTTTGTTTCAGTAGCCCACTTATCATCAGATTGTCCTGGTTCCTCAACATCTGGTGTGGACCTTGTTAACTCAGACGACGCCTGAGCCAGTATGACTCTCTTAGTTTGTGTCACTCTCATATCTGAGATAGGCAGGTGAAGTGTTAGGGGTTCTTTGCCCAAGGACCCCTACCAGTAAGGTACGTACCAGCCTGGATTTGAACCCCAGTCTCCCATGTCAAAGGTGACACTCTAACCACTATGCTATCCAGCTGTTTTGTATATGCTATCCACCACACATATATATTCAAAACCCTATCTCTTTAGTAAAGAGAGAAATGCAACTTTCAGACCAGCTGCAATTGAGGGAAGACAATTTTGACCTGGCTGCTTTCCAGTAAAAATAACCACCACAACAAGTAAAACTATTTGGAGATTGGTGTGGATCTTCCGGGCTGTGTGGCCGTGTTCTGGGAGCCCGGAAGATCCACACCAGCCTTCGTATGCCGGCCGTGAAAGCCTTCGACAATATTTGGAGATTCCTTGTACATTTTGTGAATTCATTTCCTAGCATCATATTTGACCTTAAGTCTCCTATTAAAATCCTTGGGGTGTACAAGTGTTTAAATATAGTTCAATCTTCTATTAGATTTATAAAACATCTCTACATCTGAGAGATGGGAAATATTCTAAGCCCAACAACTAGTAAGTCTTAATGAAGGCAGTGGGACTTACATCTATATAAACCAACATAGGACTGCACAGGTTAGCTGCACTCTTATCACTGTTTACTTGGAAAAGTAATCTGTACGGAACTTGGCAAAGTTTATTTTTGAACAGATATGTCTATGACTGCACAGTAAGTGGAATATTCCACATACCAACTCTTCAATAATAGGCTTTGGTATTTTTCCATCCAGCTCCCTTACATGAAGACAAGAAAAGATGTCTAGAATGTTTTCTCAGTCAACATTAATAGAACAAATTGGGAGAAAGGGGGCAAAGTTAATTTTTAAAATTAACTAGAGAAGTGAACATCTTGCAATCTGAAATGCTTATAGGCAGCAATATAGTACTTATAACAAATCAGGAGTAGGCAATATAGAAGGATTGGAAGGATCTAATTGCTGTGATCTCCATCCTGTCCCTGAAGGCTAAAACTGTAACATCAGTTGTGTAGGATGATTCAACCTTATTTGCAAGATTGCAAATCAAGCTAAATGCTGCCCCATCAGCAAAGTTAATCTGTACTAGCCGTGACTTCTCTATCACAAGTTTAGCAGCGTCTCACTTGGACTTATTTAAGAAGGAATAAACAACTGGTTGAGTTAATTTATGAACAGGGGAAGGTTGCTTAATTAAATAGGAATCGGTGAACTGAATGCTTGATTTTGCTCCCCCCCCCCCTTTTCTTTTGCATATTTAAGAAATGTGCAGAAACATTTGCACCCATTTCCTTGAACATTTCTCCTAAAGTAAACATTCTGTACATGCTTTTCCTAATGCATGCATTATTCCAAGCTATTGAGCTTCATGTTTTTTCTGTGTACTCTTTCTCCATAAATGTTTGGATTTCTTCCTAATATATGTAACTTTGTATACTTTCTTTAAATTGCAAGGTGAATTGCTTTGAGGCATCTTTCTGAATACACTTCTGTCATAAAAAATGAGTGTTTTTAGAGATTCCTACTCCATGAGAAAAGAGTGAAAGACATTGTAAGTTTCTCATCTTCCCATGTGACATAAATACACAAGAAATGGATCTTTCAGAGGACAGTTTATGAATAACATCTTCCCAAAAGCCTCTTTACTGATCAGCTAGTTGCTAATGCTGCATTTTGAATATCTGCCTGATCAGGTGATATTATGCTTTCTGTTATCAACTACTGAGTCAGACTTTGGGTTACTAAATGCTATTCCTTCTCTTTTAATGCAAAGTTCTATTTCTTTTACCCTTATTTTATGCTTGAAAGTGTTATTTCAAAACACACTTAGAGTTTTTACTTGGATAATCTGACGTATAATTGACTTTTGTCTCCAAAATGATTAAATACTATATTATGCTGAACGCTAGACAGGGCAAGGCCTTAGACCTGCTAGTTCTCCCCAAAAGATGGTGCAGATCTAGGTCTTTTTCTCATGCCAACATGGACCTCAGGTGACAGAAAAGTATACTGCATACTTTGCATTGCTTCATTCCCGAACTCTGTTCTGCTTCAGGAAGAAGGCAGAAAATAGATGCTGTCCTTTCAGTTTCAATATGGGGCAAGCGAAGGAAAATGACTGGTGGATTTCCTTGGTTACATTTGCTCTCCCATCAAAGATCACCAGAGAGAGGAAAACATCCTGGGTCTCCTTAATATATGATGGGGTTGGGGTTGGGGCTGGGGCTAGGGAGGAGGCAAATATTGACAGATGCTTAAAGAGGCAGGTTCAGCCATCTGTTAAATGTTGTCTGTTTTTTGCACAGATTTGAGGGGAACCTATTAAAAAGAGGGCATAGTGTCTATTCTTCCGGATCATTTCAATGTATATTGGCTCTTCCTTTGCCCTTTGGATCCAAAGATGTTGAGGGGGAAGAGTTCACTAATAGATTTTAATGGGGGAAGGGAAGAGCTTTAGACACACTCCTGTTCAATTTATTAGAGCAACTGATGGAGTAAAGTTGGCTGGAAACAATGTACTGTCATCCACCAGTTTAAATATTTGATAATATTTCTGGTCAGTTTCTCTGCTTTTCTAACACACAAGTATATAAAGATCCAAAAGGCTCCTAGTCCTGCTTTTTAAAGACAGCACTGCCACTTTTTTCAAATGAGGGGTAAACATGGTTCTATAAAGAGCCTGAATAACATCCAAGGAGCATTCAGAAAGTGTTGGGTAAGCATTACGTGGGCAGATGTTTTTGCAAAAGCCAGGTCTTCTGCAGCCCAAGCAAAAATGGCCGTAAAGAGCGGTACTGAGGGGAGAGGGCATGCCCACACCAGCCTAAAGTGGTCAATAGAAGTTGGGCAGATCCGAGTCCTTGAACAGATCAGCAGCATCTTTGCTGAAGTGTCCTAGATCGTGTCCATGGGAAGACTCGTATTATTAGAAGAGGGAAAATACCACTGCAACAGTTAAATATGGGTGTAAATTGCCTCCACAGTGGGCGGGGGATGCGATGAAGGAAGGGTCATGAAGACATGTCCCTTAAGAATGGTTAGCAGAGCAACTTTGCGCTGTGATTAGAAGGATACAAGGATGAACCCCTAGAGGTTCCTGTGGCCAGATTTACATTCTTTCACAATACTATGAGAGCTATTTTCAAACCTGTTCAACCAGAAAAGAAAACAAGTTTTATTGGCTATTATTTGTAAGAGAAATGAGTATGTGAGTCTTAACATTCTTTAAAATTATGTATTTTTAGATGAACGTAAAGACACTCAGACACTCAAACACTCCCATGCTTACCTGGACTCTAAAGCTGGGGAGCCTTGCAGTAATACATAGTTTGGCCTAAGAATAACATTTCTCATAATTCTTCAAAGCAATTACTTTTCTCATTATTCAGGATAAGAACCAAAGTATCCATACCAACCTGCCTGCTACTTCATCAAAATTGGTCTGAGTAAGAATCACCTTGTAAGTTCTTTCTAGTTTATCATTTCTATCAGACTAAATAACATGGTGAACTTTGGAAATAATTTCTTGCTATTTTAGTGCTATGGAGGAGTTGTTCTCATGGTTTTTTTCCCCAACACAAATAACAAGTTATACTTTGGAATTCAAATCTCTGAGAGATTTCGGAATAATTTTCCATCACCAAATAGTTGAGATAAACTTTTAATCAGCTATCTTTATCCAGAATTTTCAAAAGGCTAAGGAAGTCTTGCTTCTAATTACTGCTCTTATTCCTGTAAGATGATCCAATAGTAATTGGAAAGCAATTTAATAAGTATGTGCAAAGCTGTAATGTGATGCTTTGTTTCAATATAGATTCATGTGAAGCACCTTCAAAGCTCCTTTCCAAAGCAACATAGTCCCAGACTTCTAAAGAATGAAACAACGCTGTCATATTGCTTCACCTTACTTCTGAGGCAATTTCAATCAACAAGATCATTCCTCTTTTTTTCTCCCAGACAATTTGGGTTACATTGCTTTAAGATAATGCAAAATACCTTGAAGAGATAAATCATATCATGCTTGCAGCTCAGCATAGTGAATTGTGTCATCTCCTTAGCTTTGCACAGAGCACTTTGCTGAGGCAGATCATGCTAACCTCCAACATTTCTACAATTTAATTATCCCAACTGATGCTCAAAAATGTGTGTGTGTGTTTGTAAGCAGGATTTCTGCTCCCTTGAAAAACTGTAAGGGAACAATGTGCTTTACCTGGGCTTTTATTATTAACTCCTTCATAAAATAGGATGAAATTCCATGGGGAGCATATGGATATTTGCCCCATTATGCTTGTTGCACCCCTGCAATTTAGCATCTCTATCCTAATTTAAGCTTCTTAAAATTCAACTTCATCCCAACAAACAATCTGAGACTTAGCTTTGGAAGGGTGGAGAAGAGGGAACAAGAGGTTTCTGATTCTGTGTCTCCCAAACAGAGGAAGTGACATCAGGTATCAATTGGGATGGTCCAATGTTGTAATACTTCCAGATGCATTTTATTTATCCTCTCCTTCATAAAACTATATCTTGAATTCAGCAGATACAAATCTTCCCTCTCCCTTTCCAATCTTCAAATAAGTACTAAAGTCACAGACTTACAAGAGAAGCAATGAATCTCCAAAGCATGGGCCGTGGTGGGCAACTTTTTTCCTTCAGGACCCTCAAGATCTTGGGAACTATTGATAGAGGGCTGTATTTCAATAGTCAGAAGAAGAGTTCATTTGTTGTATTTTAACAGAAGGTGATAAGTTACTAAAATTGTTTAAACTTGTGATGAAGGGGAAAATCATTTCTTTATATATTTCTTTTATTTTTCTTTACTATATTCTCATTTTTTTTCTTTCTTTTCTATTTTTCTTTCTATTTTTTTCTTTTCTGCACTCTATTTTTTATTATTTTATTTTTTAAAGTTTGTATTAGTTTTTAATCTTTTTAACTGTGATGCTTAATAAAATTACTATTAAAAATGAGACAAGTGTACTTAATTAAACTTCAGAGCATTTGCAGCAATATCACCACCTTTTCAGAAATAGTTATGGAACTATTTTATCATCTTTAACTGAGTGAAAAGAAAAGAAATGACATTTAATATAGATAACTGCTGCTTATAACTGGCAATCAAACATAAATCAGCCTCTAAATCAATGATCATTTGATAACATGACATATTAAGTGAGTTTACATTACAAGGACAATATACATCTCTCATTTAATTGTCAGTGTATTTGTACATTACATTTTTCTGTTGACAAATAGAAATGAAATATATTTCTCCTAGAGATGCTGTTAGAATGTTCAAATCTCTAGAAAGGGAATTATATCACATAATCCTCATAATGACCCCATAATGAATGCCTTATTTTGCTTATTTGTTTCATTCTATCCCATTTTCCTCTGTAAAATAGCCAGTGTGCCTAATGCTGTCAAAGTTGTAACACCGCGAGGGGGAGAGAGAGAGAGAGAGAGAGAGAGAGAGAGAGAGAGAGATGATAGAATCTGTAACAAGTACACACGCTTATCCCTGTGTGAAATATGAATTTTTTTCTCTGTGCTTTTACAATTTCAGCCTAGGAAGAAACCAAAGGATACATTCATTCAAGGCTGTATCACGTGGGGTTTTGATGCCATTCTCAGGTTGGTGTCTTCCAGCTCAGCTGTGGTGCAGCACAAATTGCAAAACCTCCCTTTTGCCATATGTGATAGTGGAACTTGATGGGGCTTCAGGAGGGTGGGCTGGTCCCTACTATTTGGGGCTTCCACCTCTTCACACCTCCCCAACAAGCACAAGGTTTCTAGAGCACTACTGTGCACTTGCACAGGGCTGTGGTGCTTTTGGCTGCTAGACTGGCCTTGTTTTATTTTTTTTCCTCATCGTAAAAAACATCAGAAAACATTGTCTCATTGTAAGGCAAGGAGAGGCTTCCACTGCCAGTGCTAGACGGAGCAGTGGTCAGCTCAGGAGAGGTCCTCACCATTATAAGGACTACAGTGATGAAGATTCTTTGGAAGCAGCAAGAGTCTGCTTTGGTTGGAGAAGTCAGATCTGTGTGTGTATATAAGAGAGAGAGAGAGAAAGAGAAAGCACATTCCTGAAAGTGAAAATTAAACCTGAATAAGGATTAGTGAAGCAAGTTTATTTCTTTGAACAAAATAAATGGGAAGGGATGGGCAAAAACCTAGTCTTCCTGCTATGTACTAGCTAGCTGTATCCTATCAGAAGGAGAGTCAGTGAGCAAAGGGTACCTGTTGGGAACAAAGGTGGGAGGAAGATCCTGAGATTAGCAGGATCATAGATGAGGAACAAACAAAGATGCAGAGGGGACACAGAGTAAATCCCTCTCTATCTGCCTCTCGTAATAATAGGCTGTGAGATGCTGAAGAGTCAATACAACTGAAGTGACACTTTCAATAGTTTAGGAAGGGCTGGGGACAGTGAAGCTGGTGGTCATGAGGAAGCAACCCTCATTCAGACAGAGCTCCTGAGCCCTACAAGTCTGCTGAATCTTTTTAAAGAGACGTTTTATCTTCATCAAGTATACAGCAGGAAGACTCAGTCCAAAAATCTTCTCCATCTTGAAAATAACTGAATCACCTGAATTTCGCCAGAACAAATGAGTGAGAGTATTGTTTCATTTGAACTGTTCAAACTTTGCAAATGTCTTCATAAATAAGATATGAAAAAAATGATACTGAAAAAAAAAAAGAATGTTGGGAAAGTGGAACTGACAGATTCATCCATCCTCCATGGAAGGTTCAGAACCAGAAATATGTTGCCTTATGTAAACGCTAAGAATATAAAAAGCAAGTGGGAAACTACGTGGGAAACAATGGGTTACTATGAGCTGTGTTTAGCTCTTTAAAGTTATGGAGGCTACAGTTGCCAACCACTAAATAAAGGCTTAATATGAGGTCCCATATCACACACATGACAAGGCCTGGAAAGTGAACGTAAATGACAGCAACTTCTTCAAGTGCCCACAGATCACTTTAAATAAATAAATAATGAACATTGGCCAAAACCTTATTTGATGTTTTGCAAGAACTCATGCAAACTTTTCTGAGATTTGATGGATGAGATTTTGAACAGTTTTTAATACTTTTTTTATCTTTAGAAAAAAAGTAAGCATTTTTATATGATTGGGGGGTTCCATAGACAACATCTGGAAGTGACTTAGGTGCCTTATTACTTATGGGGGCTACCGTTGCCAGTTCTTAAGAAAGTGCTAATAAGAAGTCCATGTCACACACATAAGCTTTATCCATCTTACTATGAGCTGTCGGAGTGCATAAACCCTTAGAAAGAATTGCTTATATCTTTCTGTAGCTGCTTTCTTCTATTTATACTTTTTAAAAGAATGGAATATTTCAATGGGTACAATCAAAAGCCCTTCAGTCTTTCATCCGTGGAAAACACATCCTTCTAATTAAAAATGAGTCGGCATGACAAGAAGTAGATCTAAATATAAGTAGCTGTAATTAAAAAAAAAACAACTGAAAATTGTTCTGAGTGAGAATTCTTGACAGTCAGTAGTACTTTGCTGAGGCTTGCTATAAGGCTGAGGATGTAAAAAACAGAGTAGGAGTGTGGTAAGATGGTATCAGGGAACGGAGGGTTTATATAATTCAACAAGGTCAGTTCAATGATTTGGACCATGGAACGTTTCTTAAGTTTCTGAGGAGCATAAAGATTTCCCTGAATGACTACTACCCTAATTTCCTTCAAGGAAGACTGGAAAACACACATTTAATAACTTAAGTTACTATGCTGAGAGATGTCCAACTCCTTCACCTAAATGCCCAAGTACCATGGAAAGAATTTTTTTCCTATTGTTTGCCATGAGAATTCATAGAAATCAACTTCCATTTTTAATTTTTAATTTATTTATTTATTTTTTGCATTCAGCTCTCTGATCTTTCTTAGAATCTACTGTTTGTATCATACAAATCAAATGATTAATTCTCATGCCAGGTCGTTGCTAGATCATCTGCATTTTTTAGTTGTTTAAAAGGATTAAACACTAGGATTTTTTCCCTGCCAATTTAATCAAATCCTGGGTCCAGCTGAACTTTTTCATAAAATGATTAGATTTGTGTAAGTAAATCATTTCCTTTCACAGCTTCTGATTTTAAGCCAGAACAGAAGTCAAACACCTACTGTTTCTGAAACATTTAGAAGTGTGTCTCAGTTGCCAGGTGAATTATAATTTGTTTGTTATTTTTTCAATAGGCATTTGAAAAAAATCATGCAAGCATATAATTCATAATTTGCGTCACAAAATTGTGAGGTGTGCATCAGGCAGTCTCATAACTACAACTACAACAGCCTTCTACAATTTGGTGCCTGCCAGATGGGGTCCAACATTTTTTTTCATATTTAATTAACACATTAATTCATTTATTCAAATTAATTAATTAATTAACTTATTTCTTGATCAGCTTGGCTTTTAAATTACAGGAACTATAGCACAATACACCTGGAGGGCAGAAGAGCAGGAAATGATGGGGTTGATTATTAAACTGAGGAACTATAGAGGCAATATTTTCCCCGCACTTTTTTATTGATTCATTGATTACATTTATATGCTGCCCATGTCCCCCAAAGGGTGGCTCTGGGTGGCTTGCAATTAAAATCCGAAACAATAAAAACAATGAAAATATAAATATCCATATTAAAATAACTAGTAACAATTTTATATAAAAAGCCTATATGCAGTTCAAGATGATTGGGGGAGCAGTATTGATCGTCCCACCAGCCAATTCCAACAACGTGATTTAGAGGGAAAAGGGTTGTTCATGCTTGCCCAGTGAGACAGCCCAGAGCTTCTCCAGCCAGCAAAGATGAAATGATTTTCCTCCTTACTTCTTTTACCTTGTGAGATGAGAAGTGAGACCCAAGAGTAGATTTAAGCTTTAAATGATGGGGTGTAATTAGGGTATCTTTTTTGATGGTAAGGACAGTTTCAGAATAAAATCACAGATTAGAAAGAGTGATGGGCATGCCTTCCATGGATATCTAGTAGCAGGAAATGGATACTCACTCTGGATTTCTTGAGCTGAGATGGGAAGGCTTAGGCTGAATGACCAGAACATGGGAGATCCCTGAACTCTTTTCTTGGAAAGAGCTTCTGGCTTGCTCCAGCAACTGCTGAAAATTGATGACTTGGTGTCCTGCCATTATGAGAAAATGAATACACAGTCTTTGTGGTTTAAATCCAAAATAAGCTTAACACATCTTAAAAATAGAGAACTTCTCTCAAATCTTAAAAATAAAAAGTTGAGTGCCCACCCAGTTTGCAAGATTCACTCCATCCACTTCAAGTCTTCCAAATGTTAAATCTATTTATTTTTATTTATTTATTAAATTTATCCCTGCCCATCTCCCCCCAATGGGGGACTCTGGGTGGCTCACAACTCATTAAAAACAATAAATAAATATACAATTAAAAACCTGTACACACAATTACTAAAAAAGAAGGAAAGAGTCCAGGAGGCTGATGGTTCAGAGCAGCAAATGCCAGGCCTCTAAGGGGCTAGCCAACCCCACACTTGATGACTTCCCTTCCCACCTCAGACCAGATGGCAGAGCCAGGTCTTCAAATCCCTCTGGAAGGCCAGGAGTGAAGGGGCCTCACTGGGGAAGATGATGATGATGATGATGATGATGATGATGATGATGATGATGATGATGGCTGGTTGCACAGTCAGCCAGATGTTTAGACTGGATTTGGCATTTTTATCCACCTATCAAGCCCTTCCCAAGGACCTGGGATAGGAAGATGTTGTTGTTTGATGGTGTAAAGGTATTGTCACAAGACATAAGCTGTTCCAAGTAAAATCACCTTTTGCAATTGACTGATGGTGATTTTGGCAATGCTGATGATGTTCAAGGGGTGCTCCAGATGTTTTGGGATTGCACCCAAGGGCCTATTACTATTGGTATTATCTTTGCTTTTTTTTGCCACAGTCGTTCTACTTCTATTTGCAGGTCTTTGTATTTTGTGATTTTCTCCAGTTCTCTCTCTTCTATTGTGCTGTCTCCAGGTACTGCAATGTCTGCTGTCCAGACGTTTTTGTCTTTCTTATCAACAATTGTTAAGTCTGGGGTGTTATGTGACAGGTGCCTGTCTGTCTGAATTCTAAAGTCCCAGAGCACTTTAGTTTCTTCATTTTCTATTACTTTGTCTCTTTTGTGGTCCTACCAGTTCTTGCTTGCAGGCAACTGGTATTTCTTGCAGATATTCCAATGCACCATTGTTGCTATACTTTGTCATGCTATTGTTTGTAGTCAGTCTGTGCTTTCGAAACCCATCCCTATCCAGAATGGTGTTAAAGCAGGTGTGTCAAAAGTGCCAAACACTTGCCAGCTTCAACATTCCCATCTTGCTCCATGTTAACAACGCAGTGATCATTCCACATACTCCAATTGTCTTAAGAAAGCCATAAAGCCTATAATCTAAATAGTGTTGGGAGAACATGCTAAATATTAACTTTATCCACCAGCAAAATCAGATGATGTCTTCTTTTTTTTTCAGGAGGAGGAAATTGAAAGTTCAGGAGAAATTGTTTTGAATTATAGGAACTGGAAATAAATCTCGCTTTAAAGTCTTGTGTATGGTATCGATTTGCACTGACAAACGTACCATAGGAGAAGATTTAATTATGCCTTGTTTGCTGGGTGCAAGCAGGCCTGTTTGTGAGGATAAGTTGATGAAAAACTGATAGCAATCCCTTTTTCTAATGATGCTGTTTCAAAGCGCATACTTATTAGCTATAATGACTGAAGACATTAATCAACAGCTTTAAAAAAAAAATTCAAAATCAGAGCTGTACATTCTTCAGTTGTACGATATGACTGACATTGTTGACAGAGCTCTCTGTTCGTCAACACTCAGTGTATTGATTGAGATGGTGAAGAAACTAAAGAATACATGAATTACCTGGAGCTGAATAAACCCGTACTTTCAACAGAGTATTTTCTTAAACGTTAACTTGGAAACCTCAAACTGTGTTTCAATTAGTTTGAGTAAGATGGTTAATCTGACTGGTATGCATGTAGGGTTAGTTGCAGAAATGAAACAAAGAGTGCCAAACATACAAAGCCAGCAACGAGGAGCAAAATAATACATCCTGAATTAAATGAAATGTTAAAACAACAGTTGTCAAAACCATCAGCTTCTTCAATGTTGTGCTCTTAATTCACAATTGTTTTCCATCTTCTGTGATGAAGTGAGATTACACCATGGGTGTCAAACTATGTGTATGTGTGTGTATGTGTGTGTGTGTTAAAAAAAAAGTCCAGATGTTGGCCACGATCATGTAGTTGAAGCATTGCCTCTTTTTACATGTAGGACTTTTATGACACTCCCCACCACCCCCACTTCCTCATTGGATGCCCCTGATCTATACACAGAATTTTATGACTATAGGCAGGCATACACTGGCTATCAAGAAAAGACAAAAATTTTAAAACTCCAAGAAAAAGTAACCATTTTTCTGGCATATAGAAACTGTCACCTGGTTCAGTTGTTCAAAGACATTAATTGGAACATGAAATTGAACTATCTTGCAGACATATCCCATCTTTTGAGCAAATTCAGTTTTTTTCTTCAACAATCATAGAAAAATATATTTGACATAATTATGAATTATAGCTTGCATGCCAGACAGGCTCAGACATTAACAATTGCAGATATTCTGAATATAAATCCATAAATGCCAGGAGTCCTGAGGCACGAAGTCAGCTGAGTGACTTTGGGCCAGTCACTTTCTCTCTCTCGCAGCCCTAGGAAGAAGTCAACTACTTCCAAAAATCTTGCCAAGAAAACTACAGGGACTGGTCCAAGCAGTCACTAGGAGTCAACATTGACTTGAAGGCACTAAATAAATCCATCCATCCACCCATCCACCCATCCATCCATCCATCCATCCATCCATCCATCTATCCACCCACAAGTGAGACATGATTCTTGTTCACATATGCAAGATGTACATAAACAAGCCATACCCCAGCCCCTCCCTCTACTAGAATTAAAGAGTTACTTTGGAGTTTGGTTTGATTTGGTTTTGAACAAAGGATCATTGGACTTGAGAGAAGAGGCAAGAAAGAAAATGAGTCTCCCTGTTTTTGCAGTCACTGGTTTGGAATTCATATAGAAGTTGGAAAAATCCAGTAAGGAAAAACAGAAGCTCCAATTGTTTCCGTAGGAATAAGAAAAACAGCCTGAATTTTGTGCTAGAGTGTTGCTTGGTTTTCTGTGTGCTATGTAAATCCCCTATTTATTTATTTATTTATTTATTTATTTATTTATTTATTTATCTATTTATATTACTCTGTACCAGTTCAGGAATAGTGTGCATTTCAGACTATATACCCCAGGTTATGCATGTGGAAATAATTCTTCTTTAGAATCTTTTGTGACTCGAAATAATAATTTGAATCCTGTTCCAGGTTCTTTACTGAGAGCTTTTCCATCTGTTGAACTCTGCAGGGATTTTTAATTATAATTTTAACTAAACAATATTTACCTCTTTCAACACTGAATGTTTGCATTTTTTATATTTAAGGTTAGAATAGTTAACCTTAAATATAGATTAAATGGGGGGGGGGGGGTTAAACTTTTTTTTAAAATAAACTTTGTTTATTTCTTGGGAGATTGCTCATTTTCCCAAAGAAAGGCTGAATCCTATAGCCCAGTGTTTCTCAAACTTGGCAACTTTATGATGTGTGGACTTCAACGTGGCTGGCTGGGGAATTCTGGGAGTTGAAGTCCACACATCTTAAAGTTGCCAAGTTTGAGAAACACTGCTATAGACACATTCCTGTAAGCAACAGTCATTTATTTCAACATTTGCATTTTTTATTAAATTACAGACTGTTAGGATATTCTCATGGGAAGAAGAACAAATTGCTTATCTTCAAACACATTGTTTTGGCTATAGCAATCACGCCACCTGTATTGGCCTTCGAGTTTGCACGTATACTGCTATTTACTGCCACCTATTGGCGTCTTCATGCTAGTTACCTAAGGGGAGGTGCATAGTTCTAATAAATTGTGGGTGATTGTATGCCTCACTGCTAGTAGGGATTTAGTCATCATGTAATCAGTTTTATAGGTTATGTAGTTGTAACTAATAACTAAGTAGTGTACCTCTTCTCTGAGAGTGTTTGGCTAGAGACTTTGTTGAACTTGTATATTGGATAAGTTTTGTTTTAAGTCTTGGATGCCACATAAAAGAGAAGAAGTGATTTTTCTATGTTTTGCATGAAACTTGTATTTTACGTAGTTTTATTTTTCTCAATAAACAACCAGATATGTTTTATAACTTCTGGCCTATAGGTTTTATAACCTATAAAAAGGGTGAAATAATTGTTTTGGCATGGTCACTACCTTAATGCAACTTATGAATGATTATAGCTTTTCTCACTTTAAAGTGGTAATTTAAGTCACTTGAAAATGCTGTCATTCCAATCTGAAAGATCTTTTCATTCAGAGGAAGAACCCAAAAAAACTTTTCATGGGCTTTGGAGCTGGTCAGTTTCATTAACCAAACAAGTCTCCTATCCATGTTTGAAGAGGAGAAATTGGCAGATTTCTCTTCAGGTGTCACCCTTAAATCACTTTAAGACCCAGTACAAAAGTTCACAAAGGATTTGACATTTTAAGTAAAAAGGTGTGGAAAGTCCTGCTATTTTTTTTTCAATGTGTATTTGTGAAAGTAAATTTCCAGGATGCACTACAATCAAAACCAAATGCTGAACTTTATACCAGCTAAAATTTCACTTCAAGCATTGCTGAATTCTGATGTCATATGCAATCTCATACCATTAAGATTTATAATTCATTATGTCATAAACTTTCTGATGTTTGTTTGTTTGTTTATTTATTTATTTATTTATTTATTGGGGCCTTCAAGTCAGTCTTGACTCCTGGCAACTGCCTGGACTAGTCCCTGCAGTTTTCTCGGCAAGGTTTTTCAGAAGTGGGTTGCCATTGCCTCCTTCCTAGGGCTGAGAGAGAGTGACTGGCCCAAGGTCACCCAGCTGGCTTTGTGCCTAAGGCAGGACTAAGACTCACGGTCTCCCAGTTCCTAGCCTGATGCCTTCGTCACTACACCAAACTAGCTGTCTAAATTTAAATTTACCATGATGCTTATTATTAAAGTGTATACAATGTAAGGGAAAATAATTATTAAAATATTTTAGCTAAGCAAGTTAGTTCTAAATGGAAGACCCTCCAGGAAATTTTCAGGTTAAAGGATGGATTAGACAAATAGCCACCAAAAAAAAAAAAAAAAAAATCCTGGAAGAAAGAAATATTAAATCACTTCCATAGTGCTTCCAACAAAACTACAAAGGGTTCAGAGATAACCTTTTATATTAAAACAAGTATGATATTTATTTTTGAAATGAAGACATTTGTCTTTGAACACTAATGCTTACAAATAAAAAAGCAATAAGATTGCTCCACAATCACCCATTTTCTTCTCAAATACATAGGTATAGGGAATTGTTGGGTATGTTCTACAATACACATTGGGTCAATATAGAATTTAATGAGCAGAATCTAACCTCTAATGGTCTATGCCCTCGGGGTCTCAATTCTGCTCTGAACTGAAAAGTCAAAAGGAAACCATCAAGCATTCCCTCATTGCTGAAATCCAGTGACTGGTGGCTAGCCTATTCCAAAACATCTGGTCCTGCAGTAACATCCTTTTAATTGAATTGCTATACAGTATTCAGGGCCCAGAATACTGTCAGGAAATTAATATGGTGGATACCAACAGCAATAATTAGTTCATTTTTGTGATTGCCAATGCATCCTTATCTGCTTGTCGCATCTAAAACAGGATGATTGGTGCTGTCATTAAGTGACTCCCCTCGGTAGTAGGGTTCTGCTGCTAATGGGCTCAACCTTAGAGGCAAGAAAGGAAAGATCCTACAAGACTGGCAGCATCTTGCTAGCAATATTAACTACTGCTGTCTGGGCATATCTTAGAGTATGCACCAGCATTTTTGCACCTGGTCCTAGATGAGACATGCAAGGATTCCTTATTGTGTGATTCAATATGAAAAATGTTTCCATATATGACAAGCTAGAGTGGACAACAGTTAGCGTTAAAACAAGTGTCTTCTTTTATTATTTGTGGTAGGAATCTGCTTGCTGGAAGAGGTAATCTTAACTGGAAATGATTGGGATAATGACAAAATAAGAAAAACCATGAACAAATTCCAGGGTAGGATTTACATATCTTTTCAAAGACATAGAACTGGCTGGAAAACAATGAGTGTTTATAGATATAGGTCAGCTTTCTCTAACCTGTTGTTTTCCAGATGTGTGAGAGTGCAACTTAAGCTAGGGAGGTTGAGAATTTTGGCAGTTGAGATGCAACATATCTGGAAGGCATCATTATCTTGTTTCAGTTATATTATGTTGTGATCATATTATGACTCCAGATGAGATGAGCTGTATGCCTGCATGAGGAGTAGATACTGCAATAAACATTTGCCTCCAGATGCAGAATTACATCAGATGTTTACTGATATATCACTTGCTGGGCAAAGGCTAATTGCTAAGGTGTTAGGAATGTCTGGAACCCTTTCAAACCTTAGACATTAGAGATCAACACTATTAAAAATCTCTCCCCCATTTCCATCCCTACAACAGACTTTGTCATAAACTGTTAATATACTTGCAGAGTGATAGTGAAGTCGACTAAGAAAATAACTGCTTTAATCTAGGTGTGACTGCTTAATAAATGTATATGCCTTTCTCACAGCTATCTCAAATACTGGATCTGAATTTCAGGCATGGAATTGAATTGCTACCTTGCTTTTCCAAGAATCCTTCTTCTTCAGTTTCTTTACAACATTTTATACTAGAGTCTTAGGACTGGTTCAGTCTTAAGGTTGGTTCACTTAAATTTCTTACCACTCACTGAACACAGCTTTAATCTCCTAACAGGTTAAATGATACAGCATTGACTGACTCATAGCTAATTGTTTGAGTTGGCTTCATGGAACATTTTTCTGTCCAACATTGGCTGGCAATGTACTTAATATGATTAATGAATTAATCTATTTTCTGGGATTGTACAATATATTGACCCATAAACTAACCCAAAAAGCTGAGTTTACACAATATAATATTAAGTACAAGCTTTCCACACTGTACAAATGTAACAGCTAAATATTTAATTGATCTAATTAAACATATTGGGCAAACACAGATGCTTTTTTGACATTTAATTCCTAAATATAGAATTAAATCTGAGATGTCTTATCAAGTTCACAACTTATTGTTTAATATTTCAGTCATTACTTTTATGATCTTAAAATGGGAACTGGAAAGAAGGAAGGCATAATTAAGTCTGACTTAGAAGCACGTGTCTACCAAAAGTCACTCCTATTCAATATAGGAGAAAGAGAAGGAGAAGAAGGTGAGATAGAAGATAATCATATGCAACAGTATGGACAGAAATTCCCAAGGCATATTGCATCAAAACATAAGAGTAACCATACTTGATCAGAATTAAATAGTCCTTATAATCAAATGATTTTGGTCTGGTGGCTAATCAGATGTTCCTCAAATCTCATAAAGAGATCATAATAGGGATAACCATTTCTTAAAAACAATATACTCTGATAATAGGTACAATACTTCCCTGCAGATAGTTCCAGCAGGTGAGAAAAGTTGAACACAACAGGCAAAAGGCATCAGAGCACCTCCAAACAACCCAAAAGAATCCAGAATTATCCTGTGGTCTAAGGAACTCTTTAACTGATTCACATTATGGTGACTTCCTTCTCAGCTGAATCTACAGCAACTTAATGGGCAACAAATTCACAATACCTTATATATTTAGTTGGCATCAGGTAGGAAATCCTTATATTGGTGGTATCAAAATATTCTGTTCACCTTCTACAAATGAACCTTCTGTATAGTCCTCTGAATAGTTCCATACATGAAAGGCATATATGTGGAATCTATAGTAGGTCTGAAACAGGGAGGAGCGTAAGCAATTCTACAGGGAAATACAGTATAATAAATGGTTTCCTGTTTGCATAAACAGCAATAGAAATCTAGCAAATGGCATGTTAATACTCTTCTTATAGCATTTTGATGCATAGAATTATGGCTTATCTAAAAAAACAAAAACCCACAGATGTGGACAACCTTTTTAAAGAATGCCAATCCTTAATATCCACTCTTATCTGAATGAACAAGTCATACATTTCATGAGAGTAATACTTTAAATATTCAAATAAAGACCATGGAGCTTGCCATGAACAATAATAATGACACTATTTATGCTCAAGCACAAAAGAGTCAAAGCTGCCACTGGTTTTGGCACCCTTACCATTCCCAAACCCCTTTCCATGGCCTTTTGAGTTTCTCTGAGTACATCACCACATTTCAGTTTCATGACATTTTGAAGTGTAAAACATGAAAACTGTAGTATAAAACTAACTTAGGCTTTACATAGTTTTTCAAAAACTATAAACCCTATCCTCCCAAATGGAAAATCCCAGCCTTGTTTGCTTGATATCATTGCCCTGTTCACATTAAACCTTGGCACTCCAAAAACTATTAAGAAGTGGCCACCAAGGAGCTGCTGACTTTTGCACTAGGGCTTTGAGCTTAAGCAGTATAACCCACTTGGTTTTTGGACACATCAAAGAACAGGAATATTGCATGTGACATCCGTGTAACATACAACTCACAGTGAACAGAACCAAGCAAAGGGAACAACCTTGCGGAGGGACTGTTGGTATGAGAATAAAGAAATCATTATCTTCAGGTTCTATACTGTGGGAGGTTGGAGTTGACAAGCAGAAGCAAAACAAAAAAGATCTATGCCTAAATTTTAAATAGTAATAATGGAGAATTGTATGAAGAGATGGGAAGGGAAAAAAAAAAGCAAAAGATGAGTGTGAGCCAAGTGTGGGAAACCTGTTATCCATTTATTTCTACTGAAGGCTAGACTAACCCTCTTGTTCTTGGAAAATATAAAGGAAGAATGAACATAACAGAAGATCAAGAAGGATGTGTTTGAATGGACATGATGAGATCCTCAAAAAGAGAAAGGTGGGAAGTTTAGAAAAGTATAGATACCTGTGTGATGGAAGCAAGAATGGCTTGGAAAGACAAGTTTGGAGAGGAATAGTGAATGGAGTTGGTACCAACTAAGCTTAGCTGTATTTCCTTTCCTTTTTCTTATCTCGTGCCTTTAACTATCCCATGATTCTTCCTCCCACCTCCTTTCAGTCTGCAATGAAAGATGAGCCTACAAGTGTAATCTGTAACAAAACGTTTGGACTTCTTTGCCTTACTAATTCAGTTTCTGCAGCCTGCATAATACTGAAGAACGCTCAGGTTTTCATTTTTCTAGCTTCAAGTCCTGTTTTGGTATTGAATTTATTTATTAAGAATAGCATCCTTGAAAATCTGTTCATACCTTTTGCTCTTCCTTCCTTCCTTCCTTCCTTCCTTCCTTCCTTCCTTCCTTCCTTCCTTCCTTCCTTCCTTCCTTCCTTCCTTCCTTCCTTCTTTCTTTCTTTCTTTCTTTCTTTCTTTCTTTCTTTCTTTCTTTAATATGTGCTTTTCCTATAATGCACATTTCTGCATGTAATTTTTCAACATATAATGTTGGATACACTTTTATGCTCACAGATACTATTTTATGGAAAGTCAGTTGCTATTCTGCTTATAATTTATAACTAGACAACCCGTGACCTGTTGGGTCATCATTTCAGAGATATTTCCTTACCTAAACAAAGAAAAAGAATGACCAAGGACAAAAAAGCAGTGGGAGTGGGAGCAACTTCTGACTTCCTGCCGGCTTCCCCATTGAGTTTCCTTGTGGAAAGTTGACAGAAGTCTGTCTGTCTGTCTTCCTTCCTTTCTTCCTTCCTTCCTTCCTTCCTTCCTTCCTCCCTCCCTCCCTCCCTCCCTCCCTCCCTCCCTCTTCCTTCTCACCCGCGCACCCTCCTTCAGTCCTCAAGTCATGCTGCACCCTCGTGCACCCTCCCTGATTTGCACTGCACAGCCTTCCTGACCCACGCCATGCTTCTCACACACTTCTGCACACCATCCCTGGCCCTCCCTACACCCCTCATGCACCCACTTGCTCCCTCTCCCATCCTGCAGCACCCACTTACCTACCTGCTGGCCTTGGACTTGCAACTCCCTGCCAGCTTCACAGATGGCTTACTTTGCTTGTGTGGAGCTGGCATGGAGCATTAGCAATCATCATTGAGTTTAGACTTCCTGCTGGCTTCCCAATTGACTTGTGGGAAGCTGGCAGGGAGTGTTGACAATGGTGATCACATGACCACAGCAGTGCAGCAGCACTAAAATGGTCGCAACTTTGCCAAATTTTGGGATGGGATTTTGAACCATTCTGTAAACACTTTCTGTATATTAGCCCATTTGAGGTACCTTGGTTGTAAAATTGTTGCCCTATGATGCACCGTTTTGCCCAATTGAAGGTTACAAACAGACAAACAGACACAAGAGTTTTAGTAGTATATAGATAATAGTAGGGGGGGAAACCCAATCATTTATAAGCACTAGAACACAGTTCTAGCCTTAAAATTGGTCCTAATGAAAACATTTTTCATATAGAATAAGATAAGGCAGAATAACCTGCCACACAAATTCATGTCTTTGTTTCCTCTGAAACTGAAAGCAAATTTCTGTGTCCTCACATTTCTGTATAAGATGGAAGAAAATAATTCTGTGGTACTCTGTGGCTCACAGATGGCTTACTGTTGTGCTAATAGCTGTCAAGTGGAAAAATCTGAACCATTCATTTTATGATAATAGACTTTAGGTGGAGAGACTGAAAATCTTATGTCTCTGGAAACCAGGATCTTATGGGTTTGCTCTGCATGGAAGAGATGTATTTATTTATTTAGAGCAGATAAGGTTTTCATTTGGTTTTCTTTTTTGGATAAGTTGAATATCTATCAAATTCTTCATAAATGAGTCAGAATATCCACCAAGGCACAGTCTGTAAATGTTTAGCTCATGGGTGTGAATCTTGTGTGCTTAATAATGTATGTGCTGTTGATTCAGGGTTTCTGCCTCTTCATTTTTGATACATTTTTCATCTGCCAGGTCAGGCTTCTGCATTACAATCTTCTGCAGACAGCTATCTCCTGTCTGTGATGGAAGGATGCATGAGAATAGGGAACTAGCAGTTGAGTCCACTCCTACCTTTGACTTCTGATGATTAAAATCCTAACCACTTCTGACTGGGCTTTTAGAAACAGAATGGTACCAGACATATGTATTTGGAAATTAATTTTGATTCCCCTGCCATTTAAAATGGCTCTACCACCTTTTGTTTAGTTGGATCTATAGGCTGGAGAACTCCTGGAGTTGCAGTCTCACATCTGGAGGGTGTCAGGTTGTGAAAAACTGATCTAAAGCCTTCTCATTCCGAAAAGCTTAATGGACCTTTCTGGTAATTCAGCAATACCTTCTTAAAATAATATCTCTTTGCTGTTCATGTTGAAAAGAGCATCGCTAGAATTGTACTTAATCTAAAAATCAGTAGGATAACTTTTTGGAGGCTAGTAGTTAGAACAGAGAGTGCAACCTTTATGAGAATGAGAGAGAAAGTACAGCTTGTGCTTCACTTGTCTGAAAATCATTGTATCAAACTTGGACATCTCTCAGATGTATATTTATCTGAGTTCTACCTTGTCTTTCTTAAAAGCTACTTGTTAGTCTCAAGAAAAAGAAACTTTTCCATTTCTTTCCTCCCATGTTTCTCACTGTAACTCCTTTCAGCCTGCAATCAAAGATGACCCTCCAAGTGAAACATGCAACAAAATATTGCAAACTGGACTATTTTTGTTTGTTGTTCCAGACTCTTTCTCCAGGAAATTCCCACTTGTTTTCTTCCATTCTCAAATACTGATCAGCTTTTGGGAATAAATGAATATAAACAGTTCTCATCAGGATACTTTGGACCTGTCCTCCTTTGGATTTTAAAAATGTTCATTTTGTATTTCTGCAAAACTTGGAATATCTTTAGTTGTTTTGATATCTCCCTCTTATATATTACTATGTAAGTGATGGCACAGATATGTAATATTTTCATTAAAGTACTAACAAATCCATTCCTCTTAATATTAGTATCCAAGAACAGCTATGCATTTCAGAGTATGTAGTGTAGATTTTATCCTAATTATCATTCATTCTTTGCTTTTTTCTATATGCACACATTTTCTTTTCATTATCTCAGAACTGATATCTATGTGATAGCAATTCTATGGTAATTCTATGGGCGTGTTTTTATTTGTTTTAGTTTCATATTTATTTCTGTATTTTATTGTTTTCTTGAAAAGACTATATACAATAAAATATTCATGGGGATTAGCATGCAGATGTTAGAAATAGGTAGTTTGAAAAATATGGTAAGTAATGTGTGCTAAAGTGGTCATTCTTTGACGCAGCTGTAATTATGGCTGCACTAAGCTGTTTACATTTTATTGAAGTAATTGGAATTACAGCAGCATAGCACTATACCAACCTTTCTTCTATGTTTAATATCCTATTTTTCAGCCTGATTCTTCTGAATAGAAATGACCAAGGGCAGAAGGAAATTGAGGGTTCCGGCAGGGCGAGAGAGTTAGACGTCTGCCTTTCTAATTGCAGTTTCCCACATCTTGTTGTATCCTATTGAAGAGAATATGGATCAAACTGGAGCCAGGTACTCTTGCTGTGTGCAGAACTGTAGATCAGAACAAGAGGAAAACTGTCCTTTTTGCCCTAGGTAAATCCAACTAATCTTTTCCTGGAGCATCTGAACAAGTTCTCCAAGTTCTAATAATTTATTAGAATTGTATCTTCTATTCGTATCCAAACTTGTTGAACTATTTCTGTGACTATGTCTCCAAATCAACCTAATCCTAGTAAGGTTACATCATCAATTACTCTGGTTCTGCTACTTCCCAATGGCCGATGCTGAATGCAGTTATAGTGATAACAAGATTTTTCAGGAGGAAAGCATTTTGCATTCAATATATTTATTTTAATTAGATATCTAAGATATTTTCTCCTCTACCCCATACACACATCTCTCTCTCTCTCTCTCTCACACACACACACACAAGTTAATATCTTTGGTGCAAATCTATATAATAATAAATGGGCAAATATTGTTTCCCTATGTTCTTTAGCATTACTGTATGAGTGACAAATCTTATTTATTTATTTATTTATTTAGTCAATATTTGCTATGGTAATAGCTTTTTTTTAAAGTTATGTAATTAGTAGTTAACAAAGGATCCCTGAAATGAGTCTCTAAGCTAATAGTAGCTGGTTATTTTGGTCAACCAGTCACCATGCAGAAAGGCCCATTTCCTTTGCCATCTGAAAGTATGACCAATAAATTCATGGATTTGAAGACAAGGAACACACAAATGAAGTAGAAGCTGAAATGGTTTATTGAACAAAGCAAAGCAAAAATAACAGCTTTTATACTTTACTATTATACTATAACAATAATCTAGATAAGAAATATTTACAGAAAAGGCCAAAACCCAAGAAATGGCAACATTCAATATGGGAATAGGAATACCGAACAGACAGTCATGTTCCTTCAGCTGTCAGGAGCCCTATCTCTTTCGAGACAGTGAACATTCTCTAGATCAGTGTTCCTCAACCTTGTCAACTTTAAGATGTGTGGACTTCAACTCCCAGAATTCCCCAGCCAGAAAGGTTGGCTGGGGAATTCTGGGAGTTGAAGTCCACACATCTTAAAGTTGACAAGGTTGAGGAACACTGTTGTAGATTATACTGGCTAGCGTGCAGCATCGTTCCCAGGCAAGTCCGCATGGAAGCTCATTCCTTGGAAGCATCCCAGAGCTTATATAGTATACTATTGGGATCACTAATACTTCTACTTAAGCACATTTATGTTGTTGTTGTTGTTGTTGTTGTTGTTGTTGTTGTTATTATTATTATTATTATTATATTAGATTTATCTCCGCCCATCTCCCTTCCTGGAGATACTTCTTGCCTATCAGCCAGCCAGACTACTGACCTATATACTGTGGCATCTGCATAAGTCCAGATGGTGATTGCAACAACATAATTAAAATCATGTCCCTTTGTACGTATGTATGATGTACCAAAAGGGATGGGGTTTTGCTCTATTGTGACTACCATCTCTTGTCCTTTTTGGACACCGCAGCCCATATATCAGGCCGTCCCTACCACAGGTGGCTGACCTTATTGCTGGCAGAAAGATCTCACTCTTGAGCTAGGTGGCATCACAAGAGAGGGAAAAACTAGCTAACTAGGAATATTCACAGGGTCTGATAAAAAAAAATGTCAAGGTGGGGCCACAATGGTGTAATCAGTTGAAATTGTGCCTGGTTTTTTATGTGTGACCACACCTTATGGATACCCAAGCAGGTAACTAAGAGAAACAGCTGAGCAGCTACAGGAGAGAAACTCAGAGACTTGCTTTTAATAATCTAGGGCCCCAGAATGCCCAAGAAGCAATTTTATACAGGAAAGCAGAGAGGAAAATGGGGCACACCATCTATTCATTCTCATTATTACAATAGTCCTCCACAATAGCACTATGTACTTCTCTCAACTGTTACCTTTTGCCTCCCCTGTTCACCCTTTGATGCTCAACAGTTCTTTTTATGACACCAGAAGAAAAAGGAGGACATTGCTGCTCTGACACCAAACATCCTGCTGCTTGTATAACAGTGATAGGGAGACTATAAAACATCACTGAACAGTTCATAAAAACTTCCAGAGTGGTTATTTAAACTATATCTCAGGGTAGATCAGAACGTTTGTCTCAAAATGATCCTAAAGCTATGGCTGGAACTATTGGTGAAGGTCTATAGCTTGCTAATCTGAAGCTTTGACATTCTTCAGTGAAAAGGATGAAAGAACAAGAACAATAGCACACAGCAGATGTAGGTGGACTCAAAAAGCTAAACAGGGTCAGTCCAGGTTAGTACTTAGATGGGATTCCACCAGGAAAACCCAGGGCTGTAGGCCACATTGTAAAGCCTAAAAAACATCTTAGAAAAAGGCACTGGCATTTCTGTATTAATATTAAGAAAATAACACGGATGTGTCCATGCAGTCACCAGGAATGAAGCTTGACTTGAAGAAGGCCTTACCTTAACAAATATGGGAAGTTTCTTTGTTTGGGACTCTGCCAGTGTTCATTCTGGGTGAAAAGGACAAGTTGACTGGCTTTGTCATTTGGTGTATGTCATCCAGCTATCTATATTTAAAGCAGGACTGGCTTGTGGTTCATAACCAGAGAGCTTTCTGTACAAGATCGGTAGCTGCTCATTACTTCTACCAAACAAGGACATGAAGATAGATTCCAGCTGCAAATAATTCACTAACCATGCCAAACATGTAATTCTGTGAATTAGGACTCCAGATTAACCAGTTCATTGCATGTCTTGGAATGGTCATGGTTAAGGCTCCAGGCTAGAAACCAGGAGAAGGTGAGTTCTAGTCCCACCTCAGGCATGAAAGCCGGGTGGGTGACTTTGGGCCAGTCGCTCTCTCTCAGCCCACAACATTATGCTCGGGCAACAAGCTGGTTGGTCAATTCCTGTCACAACCAACGGATCAACATTTGGTTGATCTGAGTGGGGGGGAAAAGCAGACTGTGGGAAAAACACTCAGAAGGAAAAAAAAAATGCATTTCTTGGAAAATAACCTTGTCTTTCCCACATTCATCTTTTATAGTTGCTTCTTCAAACTGCAGGAATCAGTTAAAGATTGTATAGGAGTCAGATTGGAGTCAAGAGAGAGTGTTTTTCTGACTGAATTTGGAGTTGCTGTCAGCTAAAAGCTGGGAAGATTTTTGACAGCCCTGGTCAAATCATCAGTTCAAATCCCCTAATCCACCCCAAGCATAATATATATTATGTAGCAAACTAGCCTTCTAATTATACCAAAAGGAAAAAAAAAAAGGCTGAAAGAATTTGGTTAAGAAGAACTTGTATATAATTGGGCCCTTGCTGCAGACTCAGACTTTATTTCCTCTAGGATTATTTTCAAGTGCAGAGCTGAATATTTTTATCCCATAAATGCCAGGGAAATGCGAATTGATCCTTCCTAACTCAGGCAAATCTCTGAGGCATGGGAGCTGCAAATATCATCCTGGATTTGGGGAAGAAAACTGCGCTGATTTACCCTTAAGACAGACAAATGTGCTACAGCCATGACTGGACACTGCTTCTGCCATACTGCATTTGTAAATGTGGGGGTCTTTGGGGCAAAGGGATGCGGCAGAAGAGAATTTTGAGCCAAAACAGGCTGAGCTGCTTCACAGAGGCAAGGGAGATCAACAGGGAAAAAAAGGATGAAGGAAAAACTGAGTGTCATTATGTCAGAATAAGGAGACATCTCTTTAGGGGAAACGCAAAACCATTTCTCGCCAAATCGTGAAGAGTGGCATTTCCTCCATACAGGGAAAAACCACTTGAAACTAGAAGACTTCATTCAAACTTTACTGTGGTTAGTGACTAATGACATGTGACAAAACAACATAGAGCAACACGCACCCACATTCACAAGCACAGAGTTACAAAACCCTGGAATTAACACAATATTTGCCTGCATGAAGCAATGGCAGCTGTAAGAAATTTTTCAGCTCTTTTAGAAATGGTAAGGTTCTGGTCCAATAATATAAATCAAATAAAATCATGCTGAGAACAGGTAGGATTTCTCTTTACAAGTGGACCGATGAGAGTAGCAATCAAGATGGTATAGAAAAGACATCAAAGGAACAGATGGGCTAGAGTCACAGATTCCTCTAAATCACAAGGGCAAGTTTGCTTTATTATGGGAGAAGGCAAGACATTAAAGCAGGCCAAAAGTACTACAGTAAAATATTACAAGCATGGTAGACCAGTTATACCGAATGGGTAGATTGCTGGCATGGAAGAATTTCTGTTTATGCCCTGCCTGTATAAATTATCTAGATCTGTATGGAAAGTTATATTGTGGGTCTAGATCTTAATACTGTAGCCCCGTGACCAACAGAGCTTGACACGAGAGACCATGGTTTATATCATTCTGGGCTCTAGTTTTCCAGGAGGAGGAATAATTGTCAAATTCCCAGCTTTGGGGCTACGATCAAGAGGACAAGAAAGGAAAGGAATGTGAAGATTCTCCACCATTCCAGTTTCCCACTTCAAATGGGCTGCATTTGGTTTCTTTTTAAAAAAATTTTTTTAAGGGAAACAGTATAGGAAAAACTTGACTGATTATTGTAGATATTTGGACCAAAGAACATGAACATTTCATTTCTGAGGAAAGGCTGGGACTCAATGATAGGGCAGAAATTTTGCAGGCATACAGTACCTACACTCATCTCCAAATAAGGCTGGAGGAAAATATTTTCCCTAAAATGTTGGACAGCAGCTCTTATGTGTTGTGGACAATCCAAAGCTAGAGGACTTTGACAGAAGGGCAATTTCCAAATTTCCTTTCTTCCTAGAGGAGTCTTTACTTGTGTGATTTCCATTTCTCCAAAGTGCTTTAACAATAAACTGATAGGAAACTGACTTAGAAAGCTTAGCAATTTAGCAATTATCAATCTGAATAATATAGAATGCTTTTACAAATAACACAGTTCTTAACCTGAATAAAATGGGTGAAGTCTCTGACTCAATTTAACCTTAAGCAGAGTTGCCAATTTGCCCAACATTCATTGAAGCATCGTTCATTATATTGTAGGGTGACTTTCAGAAAAAGGGCGTGCAATGCAAAGGCAAATGGTGATGGAAAGAGAGGAGGTTTTAGACTTAAATAGACAGGTTGGTGCTTCTGAGACTTATGATGGACCTTCCTCTGGCACCCAGCAAGCTTCTTGCCCCAGTCAGACTTGACTGAAAAGAATAAAGTCTTCTTCAAATTGCACTTAACTCTTGGTGAATGTAAGTAGTTCTCTAGACAATGGTATAAAAGTGATTTTTCATTATGTTCCTCTATGATATTTTACAATGTCCCAGTCCAGCCTACAGCCCTGCCATTTCCTGGTCATTTCCCATTCAAGTATTAGATAGGTTTGACCTTGCTTGGCTTTTCCACCCAGACAAGACTGTTATCTATTGAGTCAGAGACATTATGTCCAATCTTTTAATCATTAATAAATAAATAAATAGTTGGCATGTTGCAAGCACCAACCTCCAGCATCAACTTCCAAGAATGCCTTTCATGGTTTCCTGGGCATTCTTGGGGGCGGGGGGGAGGGGGGGATGGCTGCTGTTTATTCCCTTTTCTAAAGCCCTACCCCCTTCCCGAAGGTGAAGATATGATACTTGACCACCTGAGGAGATAAAGGGAGTGGCAGGGACCAGCCTTTTCTGTTTGCTTGCTAATCAATTAGCACTCTGTGAATGACCATGCCTGCATTTCATGAGTGGTCTGCATACTCCAAAAATTCCAACTATATCCCCATACCCCAAAGGTTGATTAGGCCTGTTCTAGACTTAATTCCCACATGGAAAATAAGTAAGTATATCCAGATGGCATTCATCCCGAAACTTTTCAAGACTTCAAAGATAAAATGGTCAGTCTTTGGACAAAAACAGAACTCATATCAGCCTCTGTAGAAAAGCTGAATTTGAAGAGTTTAGAGGCTTGTTAGCTTTGTGTGTTCTGGATAAATTGGTTGGTATGCTTATTATAAATTGGATAAATTGGTGGGTATTGTTATTATAGATGCCCCTTCCAAGCATAATTAATTTTCTGGAAATTGTAGTCACCACATGTAGTAATAGCCATTCACTAAATAGCTGGAAAAGTTGCTGCATAAGGATAAGGTCATCAGCAGCATTGATTAGGATAATTAAGTGGGATACCAAAATTCAGAGGTGCTGCACCAATGATTACCAGTTGTGGGACACAAACCAGCAAAAAAGAACTACTGACTTTCAGCACTTACTTTCTAGTGCCATCTGGCTGGCCCCTGAAGGAAACACAATGATGATTAAATGCAGCTTTGGTCATCAAAGATCTTTCTCTGTTTTTAAAACTCTAAAACAGCCTTTGGACTGCAACTCCAGAGTCTTTTGGAGTGGGCAGTTATATTCAGTCTAATTAATAATAATAATAACTCCCAGAATTCCCAACTAGCATTTCTGAGAATTACAATCCAACTGTTCTGGACAGCATCAAAATGAGGAAAGACCAGCTGATTGGTCAGAATAGCAGCCTATCATACAAAAAGAATAACTCATAATTAAATTGTTTTTATCCAACTGTGTTTTAGAAACATATTCAGAAGGTAAGCTAAACAGTTTTTCTCTGTTCCTAACAGCTACCACACATTCTTCCATTGTACACTTGCCTTGATCCGTCTGGAATCTGGATATTGTCATTCTACACAGCAGAATAAGACTCAAATGTCTTCTGTGCAAAGTTACTTCTACGTTAGCAGAGGCTACTGTTTGTATTAAGCACCATTATTGATTTCATGGGATGAGCATCTATTTAGGTTACGGGAAAATTGAAGGTCATACATTCTGCTGGCTGTTGGAGGTAAGAGCCAGGAATCTGAGAGCTGGCAAAGTTACTTTCTTCAACTTTCTGAGCCAGATGATGGTCATTTCCCAGAAGCTTTTTCTTTAGACTGGTGTATTTTCTCAAACCCATCAGAGTCATCACTCATGACTTGGATGCCAGCTTCAGTGATGTACTTGGAAAAATAATGTGTTCCATTAAGAACAGTGAGCCATCAGCTCCTTCCTGCAGTCCCAGACATGCACAATCTAGTTTAGATGTTTTTCAAATGCTGCTTTTGTTCATATTTATCTATTTATTATTGCAATCACATTCTGCCTCTGAGGAATTGAAGGCAATATACATGGTTCATCCATACACTAACCTTCTAAGGTAAATTTGCCCAAAGGACTCTGTATGGCCCAGGTTCATTTAGTGAGTTCCATGGCTGAGCAAGAATTCTAGCCTATATCTCTCCAATCTAAGCCTAACAATCTAACCACAGCTTCATATTGGCCACCTTTATCATATCATTATCACACAGGGTGTCCCTGTTCTTCAGGAATCCTACCAGCTCCTACACAGAAAAGGTAAAAAGCTAAAATTGAATGTGCACAAGCTTCATTCTCTCTTTTACTCTCCTTTCTCTGAATAGGATCACACATTCTGCAAAGCCATAATTCAGTTTTGCTTAGTTTGGGCTCAGTGCAATGTGTGAACTGACCCACTGAGGTTTTAAAACCATCATTCATGCTTTGGTATAACATATATCAAGTTTGACTTATTTTAAGCCTGCATTCAACTCATGGCTTAGTGTGATGTATAAACCCAGCTTCTTTCTTTGTGGTTAAGAACTTTGGAAAAGCAGGTTTCCCCAAAGAGAAAACTGTCCATCCAGAACAAAGTTTCACTTGCATGTTTTTTCATCTTGAATCTAATATGGGAGAGAGGGATGACACCAATGGCTAGCAGGCGCTCATCTTAAGTATCTCCCATTACATCTTACATTATCTGAGTTTTCAGAATAGTCATGCTTATTGTATGTTGCAAAAATGTTGTAATCTTAATCACGGTGTTGGTCTTTGCTTTGTACCTCCAGCATCATTTTTCTGGAGCTGCTCTTTCTGATAGAAACAGAGGTCTACAGTATCTTATGACTCTAGCAATGCTCTTTCCAAGAATCATCAAATTGCCAATTTAATCTCTTAGAACTACCTTACAATAACATTCTTAATTATTTCCAAAGACTTTGGGTTTGACAGCCACAAGAGAAATTCACAATAAAGGGGGAGCACAAAGTGATTTGTGAGTGTTCTCTGAACAGAGTCATGTTTCTGAGTCTCAGCTGAACCTGAGGTGGGAATTTTAACAGTGTCATTCTCATTCCAGATTTCATTAAAATTAAAAAAAAAAAGACATACAGGCAAGCAATTGGCCAGTTTTTATACTAACTGCCATTATCCCAGAAGGTAAACAACATGATGTTTTGCTGTAATAATCCTTCCTGGAAGCCACTTCCTCCATTGGTCTATGGCACTTAAAATGATAGAGAGCAACAGCACTTGAAAGATTTACTGTGGCTCAAACTTTGGAAGTATAGCATTTTTCCCCCAGTGCTGAGGGCTGCGGTAGGCAGGAGAGGTCTTGTGACAAATAAGGCAGCATGCTACTTTTTTACATGCAAAGTAAATGGAAATGTTCTCTGAAATGTTTTGTCTCTTGCCCTGGCCTTCAAGAACCTCCATTAAGTGCTGCAGAAAAATAGGAGAGACATTTTGGATAAGCCTTTACTGTTGCATGCATGAGGGCTAAATAACAGTTATGGTAGTTGTAAGTCACCTTTTCAGAAGAAGAATCATAGAAACTGGCAGGGATGTCCACAGAGGAACATCAAAGGAAGTCAACATGGCTGCCACAACCATGCAATTGGCCCCACCCCTTTTTTGCATCCATCATGATGCACATAAGAAAGGACTGGGCTTTGATTGTATGGTGGTGGCTGCCATCGTGACATTTTTGACCCACCCCATGCAAATACCCCTGCAAACTGAGCTGTCATACAGCAGCTAGTCTATTCCTCCTCTAGCACCAAAGTGGTGCAGGATGAACCAATCTGTACTCTGCCTTTGTCCTTATCAACTTAGTAAGAAAGAAACACATCTTTTAGGCTAGATTGACCCCACACCTACAGCTGAGATCAGCTTCCCAGTGTTTGCTATGTTGCAATGAACTTTCAAGATGACTCATGTGGGGAGGGAGAGAGGGAGGGAGGATTTTCAAATATAGTTTCTATCATCTTCTTGAGTTAAAGGCCTGTGCGTTTTTCTGCAGAAGAAATAAATGGAAGCAATAAGCAGTAAGGAAAACGAAAGAGATGAAGACATGAAGTGTGAATGTTTGCCAGGGACACTGCAGCACGTAGCAAAAACTACCATTCCCGTATAAAAGGGAATTCAAGGTGCCCTTTCAGTAAGAGAGAAAATCAATATATCAACAAGAACCGGGAAGTTTCAATTGCCCTAATGAATATGTGCTTTAGTTCATCCGATTTTATTTTCTAGTTCTTAAGAAGACGGTATTAGTCCGGGCTAAATAATCCCACAGTCGATAAGAAAGACTTAAAGGCTCAGATTCTGTGAAATGGATCTCTCTCTAAACATCGCACACACATACACTCTCTCTACATAATCTATAAAAAGAACTGATTATTAATCACAGTGACTGAGAAAGCAGCTAATAGCCAATCTCCCTTCTTCTTGCTCTTGTAAAAAAAGAAAAAAAGAAATAGATTCCTGAAAAGTGGGATGGCATATGTATATGTATATGTATATGTATATGTATGTATTTTGGGGCCTTTGAGTCAGTTTTGACTCCTGGTGACTGCCTGGACAAGTTCCTGCAGTTTTCTTGGCAAGATTTCGGAAGTGGTTTGCCATTGCCTGTTTCCTAGGGCTGAAAGAGAATGACTGGCCCAAGGTCACACAGCTGCCTTTGTGCCTAAGGCAGGACTAGAATTCACAGTCTCCTGCTTTCTAGCCTGGTGCCTTAACCACTACACTTTAAAATTCATTTATCTTGGAGAAGTCAACGGTGAAGGCATTTTACTCCTAAAAATAGGGCTTCTTGTGACACCACTTATTTTTGCACCCTATATTTCTTTTACATATAATGCTTGATCATTTCTAAAGGAATTCTATCTTTCTCCTTTCTTTTTCCCATTCTCCCCTTTCCCTCTTGCTCCCAGGCTCTGATCCTTGTGTCCCACAATTTGAAGCTCAAGAGATCTCATTAATCTGACTAACAATGGTGCTATCCCAGGAGGACTTCTGAGGTCAAAGTCCAATGCCTGACCAGCAAATGAGGTCCATAGTGAAACTAGGCTGGCATATGACATTTTGAAAACTGCATTTTTAGATAGATAGATAGATAGATAGATAGATAGATAGATAGATAGATAGATAGACAGACAGACAGACACACACACACACACACACACACACACACATACACACACACATGCACACACAAACATACATACACACAAGCATAGTATGTATGATGGGCTCTGTAAGACCATTAATTCCACAGCCTAAATGACTTAATTCCCATCACTATTAATGGCTAGACTAAAAGGGAAATGCTCCTCCATTGTCCAATGCATTTCTCAGAAAGTTCAAACAAGGAGTGGAATTGTGAGAGTCTCCTCCTCTGCTTAAATACTTTCAACAACTCCAGCTGAAATCAGGCCTTGTCATTCTGTTGCTCCAGCTCTTCTGTGTGTCAGGCTATGAATTTATAATGAAGTTTGATTAGAGTATAATCTGTGTGCTTTCCAAAATTGTCCTTTTCAGCCTCACTGAAGTTTTTAGGTTTCTCCAGTTCAGCCTTCTTTTAAAATAAACTTTGTTGAAGAAACCCTCATATTCCATATCCAGCCAAGTGTGAATGTCTAGCAAGCTGGCACCCTCACAACACACTTCTGAACACGCTTCTGTAGCATCTCCCTGATCTTTGCCCCAGAAATTCATAGAAAGTGAAAGAGGTAGACAAATAAATAATAATGATTGGGATGAAATCTGTCTTTTGTTTTTCATAAAAGTTTCCTTCCATTTTGAAGAGGCTTGTGTTTTCTATTTCTTCCTTTGAATAATTTGAATTTCTTTTGGTAGTGCTTCTAAGTTTACCTTATTATTGCAAAATTGTCATTTTTCTTTTGCACAGCTCTATCATTTGGTCCCTTCCTTGGCCACAGAAAAAGTCCAACATAAGAGTGTTGGACATAAAAGTCCAACATTACTCATGATTTAATTAAAGAGTGAGAAACAAGAGAGACTGCTGGAGATATGTCAGCATACAGCACACATTGAAAGGCACTGAGTTTAGACCAGTGTTTCTCAACCTTGGCAGCTTTCAGATGGCTGGACTCCAACTCTCAGAATTCCCCAGCCAGCCATGCTGGCTGGGGAATTCTGGGAGTTGGAATCCACCCATCTGAAAGCTGCCAAGGTTGAGAAACACCAGTTTAGACTAATCTGTAGGCAGATTGGTCATGATGCCTACCAATCATAGGGAATTAGATTGCAACTCTCCTGCCCCTACCCCCACCCCCATTCGTACCTGAGTCTCAAGGACTCACTTAGGTTCAGAACTGCAGTCCTAGAGTCCCCAGTGTCTGGAGTGTGGCTGAGCATCAATGCAGAGTCTCTCTCTCCAAAATCTTTCAAGATGATCAAAAGGTTTTGAGGGATTTTGTTGTTTCTGCCCCAAATCTTACAATATTTCTGGTGGCAACCCCAAAAACCTTTTGAAATTTGACAGGTTCTCAAGATGTTGACCCTTAAGGAAGATTAATTTCTTTATATTATTTTTCGTTTAATTTTGGAGGTACAGGGATACCACATGAGTAAGCATGTGTGCTATAGGTCCCACAGGTGCTTCATTGCCAACCCCTAGCTTATCGGTACATATGATGGTTCTTGGAAAGCCTTCTGTAGTAATGCTGTGGTCCCTATACAGAAAAAGATGTTGGGAGTTGCTGATCTGGTATGCAGGGTTGAAAAGTTGCCATACCCTCATATGGAATGGAATTGTCGATTGCAAGGAAATTCAGTCGATTACAACTGAATTTTTACAGTTTCCAATCTGCATCCCATCCAATTATCAAATTATACTCCCAAGTGCACATTCTGGATGACCTCTCTAGCGGTACACATGGAAATACGCAGAGAGAGCAAGTGAATCTTTACACTAATGACAAGCCTTTCACAGCCACGTGGAAATTCATGCCAAGTTGAAGAGAAGAAAACTCATACAAGTATCAGCGATGTCCTACAGGAGTTGTGTCAACTACATTTTGTTGGCAGTCAGTACATTGAGGGCAACTTCATGAGAAGTGATTTGGCAAAAACTGGATAGGATCACTCTCTTTGCCTCAGCAATGAGGAAGGAAAGAATGAAAAAAGGACAAAGGTTATTAGTACAAACAATGCAATCAGACAGTTTAAGGGCCATATTCCACCAGGAAGAAAGCAGAACAGCCAGACACAAATATCACGTTCTACTGTAATTTATCAAGAAAGAAGTCTGTATGGCTTCCTCCCCCCAATAATTTATTGTCAAAATGGGGGAGAGGATCATCTTAAATTAGCTGAGAATATGACATAAGGAGCAGCTAAGGTTGTCCTTTTTTTTTTTTTAACTGTCCAGTCTTCCTGGAGAGGAAAGACTGTCCAGAAGAAAGGAGATCTTGAATTCAGGGTAATTGTTCAGGTAAATACAGTGTTGCACAGTTTTGCAGAAAAGGAGGGAGGCATTATAGAGCCCCAGGATCAGGTTCCCAAGCCCTTTTTTCTAGTTTCTTCAACCACTGCTGATGGCTATGTGGAAAATCGTGCAGAAAGAGGAGTGTCCACAGGGTGTGTCAGAAAAGTCAAGATGGTGGCTGTGACAGTGTGATTGAAACTCTGCCTGTTTTTTACATGCAGTTTTTTGGACCACACCCTGAAGACATCCCTGTGTTACTTTTTTGGGGTGGGGATTACTAAGAAGAAAATACCTGAGAACACATCAATATCAACCTTTTCCCCAAAACATTCATTCATATGTGTGTGATATATATAAGTGATTTATATCCATTTAATATGCCAATTCTGGTATGTGGGTGTTTTGTGTCTGCTTTGGTATTACCACGAAACAGTTTGATTATCAGCTGGATCTGTGTATATTACTGTTTTTTAAATTGGTTTTTATCCATTGTTTTCAGTGTATTTGTTTAATTGCATTTTTTTTTTAAAATCCTAACTAGTAGTGATGACATTACAGGTGTGTGTTTGTAACAGAAAGAGAAAGAGAGATCACATTTAATCAGAACTGTTAGTCCTCATTCAACTGAAATGTAGGGAGGTAAATACCTTTATCAAACCTTTGGAGTCTGAAACTTTATCTGCCACACCCCTGATAAGAAAAAACAGTGCCTCACATTTATTGCTTTCAGGTGTTCAAAGTACTAATCTGACAACCAGCTCTCACAACAATTACATCTACTGACGGTATTTAAACAAAAGTGCTTTAGTTTAGTTCAATGTTTCTCAACCTTGACAACTTGAAGACGCGTGGACTTCAAGTTGTCAAGGTTGAGAAACATTGGGTCAGTTACTGGATCCAACACTGCTAAAGGGATTGGATTAAATTGGAAATGGCAATATTTGATTTGGTGGAAAGGCAAGATTATAATGAAAACATGGGCATGTTGGATCTCAGTTATGCATAGTCTGTTTCCAGGGGGATGGAAGGAGGATGTATTTCACTGTGTGTGTGTCTGCTATGCCTGTCAGTGTCCTATTTTAGAACTTCCCAGAGTTGTATTCCATTTTCTATTGAAAACTGGCAGCAGTTGAACTTCCAAGAGGTTTAATCAGGGGCCACAGATTAAACCAGGGCATTACCAGTAATCCATGGCGGATAGAGGAATAATTCCAGTAATAGGCCTATTGCAGGGAAATCGGTTATGACATTTTGGCATAACAAATTATTTGAAATGGCTGCATTTTCTCTTGATATATAAGCTTGAAGTTTATCAGCCATAAGCTATTATTACAAATGTGGCTTGCTTATGAGGTGGTCTGCCAAAGCTTTTGATGAAACCATGGTTCCTGTCCACAATGAAGTTCTTTGCATGTAGGTAGTCAAGGATTTACAAGTTTAAGGTATGACATTTGGTCCTGGGAATGTCTATTTCATCACAGATTTTCCTTGGGAGTCTAGCCGAATCAAGACAACTCTTTAGCATTATTTTCCTCAAACCAGGTACTCTGCTGGATGCTAACCCCACCCTCCTGAACCAGTATGACTGTCCATATTAACAAAGGAGGATGGGAACTGAAGCCCAACACAACTGCAATGAGCACGGGCAGCCACAGAGGAGCGGGGTGAAATTATAAGTGCATGTAATTCATGCCAATGTCCCAATGTACTTACCCCAGAGGTCTGGGTGCCAATTATATAACTGGGGCACTTGCATGTTATTTTAGTGTCACTGCAGATTGCTGCAGACACCACTAGCAGTGTGACTGGCTAGACTAGGCATCTTTAAATGAACAGCGAAGGGAACTTTATTAACTGATAGGTTGCTGATTGTGATGGCTGCTATATTCTTCAGTCTTTTTCCTCTTTCTGTCTTTCTTTACATGTGTATGTTGGGGGGAGGGGGGATAGGATTTTTAAGAGACTGATTTTTCAGTAAAGCCAGGGAGCACATTTTTGTCATAAAGCTTTGGAACAAATAGTTGAATAAATATATGCGTATTATAATAACCCCACGTGGTCGATCAGCATAATTTACCCATGCTATATGAGAGGCTCAGCTTAAGAAAGATGGCTTTCTAAAAGCCTCTTTGAGGAGGGGGGGGCAACTGCTTTGTTAAAACATTGCTTAGTCCCCAGAATTGCTACACAATTCATTTGGGCAATATAAGATCATGTGTTGAGGGAAATTAGCTCCAGGCTAATTTTGAAGCCAACATGCAGGAGAAAATAACTCCTCACTTCCCTCACCCTTACCTTTTAACCAAGATGCAGGTCAACTGTGCCCTTTCCCAACCAGGTCTGGCAATTGTGGACATTTTCTTAACTATATCAGTGACTGGAAAAAAGTACCCAAGGAAAACAAGTTCTAATTTTGGTACAATCTGCAGGTCCAGGCCATCAGCACTGCTGGTTTAGCAGCTTCATCCAACACTTTGTTCCCTCAACTGTCACTGAGTTGGAAAGTTGGAAAACTGGGCCAGTCTAGGGTCTCCATGAGACACCAGATCTCTGGGGCCCTTCCTGCCTCAGAACTGTTTCCATCTAAGCTGGCCATCACGCTGTAATTTTAAAATTTGCTGCCTAAGTTTGCATGTTGTTCTTCCTCTGTCACTCCTTCTTTTGTGCTGTGTTTTTAAAAGGCAGACATGAGGGCAGGGATCATCTTGTTAGTTATTGATCTTACGTGGACCACTCTGTTCAGAGCTTCAGCAGAGGAGCAGGTACAATGCTTTAAAAGCATAATCACTGGGAGAAGTTCTTCAGCTGCAGGTACGTCTGATACTGGACTCCCCAGGGTTTCTGGCTAGCTATATGAAAACCAGGATGTTGCACCAAAGGGAGTTCATTTTGGTTCTTGCGTTCTCCTCCTTGGAACTGTTGGTTCCTTTAAATATGAAAGATGCTGAAGAAAAGAGCTCAATTAACGGTCGCCTAGGGCAGCAAAACAGTTTGAGCCATATCTGGCTCATCTAGTTTTAGAGCTCATAACCGTTTGAAAACATGCAATAGGTTTAATCGTAATGAAGAATAGGTGGGCTTTCTGTTATCTCTTTGACACTATGGGGAATTCAAAGATACAAAAACAAAAACTAGTCATGTCAAGCTATTAGTTGACCATGGCAAAACAATTTCATGTCGTTTCTAGTCCATCTGTTATCTAGGCAACTGATTTTCCACAAGCAGTGTCTTTTTTGCATTTGTTTTCTGTTCCACTGCCATTTGAATTGCTCTGAAAGTATTTTATCAATGTGCATCTTTTATTGACAGCTTTTACAAGTTTATGGCTGACTTTTTCCAAGCATCCTTCTGAAAAATGCACCAGTTACTGGCATTTTTCATTGTTCCCAGTTATGTTTGTAGCATTTAGCAGAATCGCACCAAGTCATGGTTGTTGGTGCTGAAGAAATTTAAACCCAGCTGTGCAATATTATATCACTTTGTTTTACATATTCATTTTGAGGCTAGTGTCTATAAATGTTTTGATTGTGCACCCATTTCTCAAGAAAATTCAATCAACGATTCCCATAAATATTTGGATGCAACAGTGTTTGCTAAAGGCTGTCTTAAGAGGATTTGGTTTTGATTACTGGAATCACTTGAGGATGTCGTTTCCTGGTCAACAGCTCTGTTGACCCCTGGTGACTGCCTGGGTGAGTCCCTGCAGTTTTCTTGGCAAGGTTTTTCAGAAATGGTTTGTCCTTGCCTTAGTCCTAGGGCTGAGGGAGAGTGCTGGCCCAGGGTCATGCAGCTGGCTTTGTGTTTAAGGCAGGACTAGAACTCCCAGTCTCCCAGTTTCTAGCCTGATGCTTTAACCACTATACCACACTGGCTCTCTTTTTCTATATAATCAATGGGGAAGAAGGAGCAGCTCTATCTTTCATTTTACTTTCATCTCCTTCATCCTACCTTTGCTCCTTTTGCATACTTAATCCCAGTCTGCAAGAACAGAAGAATATTTGTTCCCACATGCAACTTGAATGTACATTGATTCATTTTATAATCCCAGTTTGCTATTACTGGGATCCAGAGTCATTAGGGCTCACTTTTTGCTGGTTTGTTTTTTTCCATTTGTATTTATATCCCTCTCTTTCCATAGTTGCTCTAGGCAACAAGAACAACCAAGTTGGTAGGCTGGGCTAAGAGATAATGACTACCTATCAAGAGTCTTCACTGTGGTGAAGCTTCACGGTTCTATGGAGACTTGAACCCAAATCCCAAATTGCAACTCAACACCTCAACAATCATCCTACACTGGCATAATGCATGGTATAGGCAACTGTGGGAAGAAGGGAGCTGAATGGACACCCATGAAGAAGGCTGAGCAGAGGCAACTTGAATGGTGCCATTATCTCTCCTGTGTTGAGCTTTCAGATGAACAATGTATGGGTAGGGCTTCATTTATCATATTTTTCTATTGTTCATTATTTTTCTATCATTTACTGGAGCTGTTTTGCAAAAACACTGTACATATGTATTTATAAAGGCTTTTCTTCAAACACACAGGCTCCTGCATGCAATTTTATCCCAAGTCTACATTTTGCTTGGTGTTTTCTTAATACAATACATTTTTGTATTTTCAGTGATAAATGCCTTTTTTGTGCACTTGCCCATGTGCATGTGTATAGCCACTTTTTAAATAATAGAACTGCATTACCAAACTCAGAGATGTATGTATTTTGATCAGTAATTACATCTTGGTTCATATATGGGTTCAAATACAAAATTGAGCAGGTTTGCATTAAAATGTGAACTGTATTTCTCTTCAGTCACAATTTGTTACCCAGGGTGACTATTTCTGTAAAAAAGTCAAAGCACTGAGGTCATCCAAGTTTATTCCCAAGCCAGTTTCTATCTTTGGGGTTAAAGGAAGCTCTTCTGAATCAAAAATAAGGACTCTGAACATTACAAAGCCAGTGTAGCCCCCTGATCCTTAGGGAGTTGTGGAGAAATAAAAGTAGTGCAAGAACATCTTTGCTTGCCAAAAGCCTGATCATCTGCTCCCTATCTTGTAGAAAGACCCTTTTGTGCAATCCACCCAATAGCTGTTTGCCTGGAAGCTTCATTGAGATGGAATCTCAGTAATTTGGACAAGCAAAGAATGAACAAGTCATGGAGAGCCAAAAAGCTGCAGTCCTTTGCTGTGGGACCAAATCTGATTAAATCCATCAGATTTCTGACTGCCAGAAATGGAAGGCTAACAGCAGTTCTTGCAACATTATGCTGTTATACTTTCCTTTTTATGGCAGGTTTTCTATGAGTATTATTTCCATGTAGGAAGCCCAATGCACCCTTTAAAGCAGTGTTTTTCCAAACTTGGCAGCTTTAAGACATGTAGACATCAACTGAAGTCCACACATCTTACAGTTGCCAAACTTGAAAAATGCTGTGTTAAAGGCTTCCTCTTACCAGGTGGTTTGGCAGTAGTGCCTCCTTCCAATGGCTATATTTCTTCAAGGTCTTGAAGGCAGGTCTTCCTTACTGAATAAAATGGAGATGCTGGGTTTTTAGCCATGGAACTTCTTCATGCAATGCATATGCTGTCAATGACCTATGGATTCTCTCCAATCATGGCAACTGATTCAGCAGCAAATGACAGCTGGCATAGGGTAGTAGTTCAGACACTGGTTTAGGACCATGGAGATCCAGCTTCACCTTCTCACTTTGATCTTACCCAGTGCTTTCAGCCATTCACTGTCTCTCAGCCTAACCTGCTTACAGGGTTGCCATTCCAGTCCCAGAGTATAAGCCCCACTGAGTTCTCACTGAACAAGCAAGACATAAATGCAATAAATACATGAAATGGCTAAACTATGTGATGAATGCATGGATATCTATTTCATTTTGGAATTTGTGAGTTTGTATCAGATTGGATCACAGTCTCTTTTTTGAGTTTATTATCTGTGTGGTATTATGATGAAAAAAGATGGTACGCACAGGTGATTTTTGGAGAAATCTCTCAAGCTACTTTCCCATGTACTGTAAGAGATCAGAAGTTAACAACTGATCAAACTGCAAGATTCCGGTCTATGTTTTAAGTGCTAGGAATGGCTGAATAAAGTCCATTGAACAAAGAGAAGACATGGCAGTTTTCTTGGAACATCCATAGAACATATAATATAAACACATTGTTAAATTCTCTCTCTCTAGCTCTTTGCTCAACTGCACAGATATTCCCCATTTAAAAAAAAAAAAATTCCCATTTGTGCCATGCCTACTTACTGATGTCCTCGCTCCCAAATGAACAATACACAAATCATAGCCCTGAAGTATTATAATGCCACTGACATTAGTTATAATAATTTAAATGGCTTCCCTGCAGCTGTTGTAGAAATACAAGCATTTGAAACTGTTGCTCAGATAATTTTGTAAAGCAGATGAATAAAGCATTAACTTGGGGCAGTGGCAAAAATAATCCATTTAGTTTAATGCCATATACTTCTTTTAGAACCAAAAATCAAATCATTTTTGCTTGAAGGTATTGCATAAGGATGAAAAGCTGAGATCCGTCTGGCTTAGACTTTATTTTAATTACTTTCACCGAGTTGTAATATAGACAAAGGCAAAAGAGGAGAACCCAAGGCCATCCTGACATTACTGAATTAGGCTCTGGGCTGAAGAAAGGTGAATGACCACTAGATGGCAACAAAGAAACTACTTAAAATAATCTCTTTGCTGCCATCTAGTGGCGACTCACATTGTTGCAGCCAAGATATGGTTGCACTAACTGAACTAAATTCCCAGCAAGCCTCATCAGCGATAGCATCTAGAAGGCCTCAGGTTGCTAGCATGATTACATATGAAACTGTGTTTTATATATATCGCAACAACATATCTGGCCAATGTAGCTCAGTATTATCTACACCCAGCCTTCCCCCATCCTAATGCCCTTGAGCTATACTGGCTTATGCCTCCTATGTCTTCTCACTGTCTCATTCTCTCTTCTTACCTGATATCTGTCTGGCACATGAACGGCCGGCTACTAGTTTGACAGAAATTTCTCACTGGCCCACATAACACATTCATGTTTCCTGGTGGGAAAGGAAGACTCTAAATCTCAAAAGCCCTTTGAACTTGAGACCCAGAGCAAATTTGAGGCCTCTTGGCTCCTTTCTCTCCATTCACCTCTGCTCTCAAGTTGCAGAGCAATGGGAATCGCATTTTGTGGCATGATAAGACTGCCCTAAATAATTTGTAGTAAGCATCCTTGAGAGATTTTCCATTGTGGCACTGAACATAGATTCCCCTTTGCTTGGAATCTCAGCTTTCCTTATGTTTCCATATGGCTAGAAAATAGTCTTCCCACTAGGCAAAGAATGCAAATGAATGCCCTTAAGTCATTCTTCTTTCCCTCCACCCTTAGTTTTACACTAATCTCTGTAATTTATTCTGGGTGGGTGATTTTATTTGGGATGATCTGCTGCCAGTCGCTAATTATAATATTATAAGTAGCAAATCCCAAGATGTGAGTGTTCTTGTTTAAAGTTATCTGCACAGGTGTATTATAGTACTGGATGAATGAGTAAGACAGAATAGCTGCTGGCCCAAAGAAAGGAAATTGCCAAATGAACAACACAGATATTCACGTGATAAAGTGAAAGGCATTTATGCCCTGAAATATTAATGGCTTTAATGCAGCTCCTGGGATGTTTTTCAGCACAGCTGTGAGTCTGTGAAACTTTGTTGGCTTTGAAACAGATACAGCATGTATGAATGCTAAGTGAATCCACATTAAATTGTGCTGGGGAAAGCAAGTTTTCTAGGTCCAAGGCCAAATTAGATGACAATGATGAGACTAGCAAAATAAGAACAGCAGAAGGACAACAAATTGGCTCAGATCTTTAAATCTCATTTATAATCTATTGTAAGTAAATCTGTTCATGGTGCCTTTTTTTAAAGAAAAAAAGTTCAAAAACAGACAACAGGAAGTTAGTACCCAAGTAACAATATTGAAAGAAGGGGGAAAAATAGCAATGTTGTGTTGAATCCCAGTCTCTTAGAATGTATTCCTCATTTGAAGACATTTTGGAAAGCTACTGTATTTAATTTTCCATTATACTGAAGAAGAGCAATCCAAAATGAAGCAGCCGTTTGGGACACAACATTGAAACACCTTGAGGCCTCTCATTTATTGGTCTGACAAGCCGTTACAAGCTATTACAAGGGCGGGTGGGGGGAGGTGGTAAGCCCACCCCACTTTTCTTCTGGCGTGATCATGCTGCTTTCTGGGAGACAGACGACGATAAGGAATAATCGCTCCGTTGGAAGACAAAGATAGAGAATAAGATGTATGCGGAGACTTGCTTTTGGCTGCCAGGCAGAGGAGCTAAAAATGTAATTCTCTGGGGAACCCAGAGATTGGAATTGATGATGATCCACCACGGCTTTGCAAGCCGTTAGTGTCAAAGAAGTCACCAATTGCAAAAGCAGAGTTTTCGCATGTGTGGTGGACCTCAACAGAGAAGGCCCAAAAAAGCATTATCTAAGATAGTGTTTCTCAACCTTGGAACTTTAAGACGTGTGGACTTCAACTCCCAGAATTCCCCAGACAGCACTTTAAGATGTGTGGACTTCAACTCCCAGAATTCCCCAGACAGCACTTTAAGATGTGTGGACTTCAAATCCCAGAATTCCCCAGCCAGCCACGTTGAAGTCCACACATCTTAAAGCTGCCAAGGTTGAGAAACACTGATCTAAGGGATGAGTGGGAAAAACTGTCTCATTGATCTGGGCTAATGCCTGCCAGAAACAGGTGAATTTTCTTCCAGGATGCTTTCCACACACAAGTAAAACAATGATGTGAATTTTGCACAAAGAAAGCGGAGTGGAATTGCTTCCTCCTTCAGTATCAACAGAGTAGGACAATAACCCACGAAGAGCATTACCAGTGGCTATCACAGAGCAAGGAGGTCTGTGGGGAGAGGGGTCAAAATCTGCCTCATGATCCAATCCCCGCCCCCTTTTGTATGTGAGTATAAAAAAGGCGGGATTTGGATCATAACACTGTGCCTGTCATCTTGCAGATTTTAACCCTGCAAATGCTGCTCTCACTGAAGGTCCAAACTCTGAGGCCAGAGGCCACATTGGGAAATTTAAGAACAGGTCAGAGTTGCTTAAACAAAATAGTTGCCGCTACATGAACGTTACTATTCCCAAAATAGGTGTTTTGGTGAGTGCAGCGACTCACAAAGCACCCATCGGCCAGAAGGCAAACTTGTATTGTTGTTGTTCCTTTAAGCCAACCAGGATTCTCCTTATCCTTTCTGGATTTTTTTAAAGCAAGATAGGTAGTGGTAAGATTTTGGAAAACAGGAAAGGATTTGAATACTTCTATGTAGCGGCCGTGATAGTGGCAGCTGGAAAACTACTTTAATCGAAAAGCGGACTCAAAAAAGGCATCTCTATTGATGGTGAAAAGACATCACTATTATGATCACTCATGCCCTGGTCATCTCTCAGTTAGACTATTGCATGTGCTCTACATGGGGCTATCCTTGAAGAGTATTTGGAAGCTATAGCTGGTTCAAAATGCAGCCACGCAGGTGGTATTAGGTGCCCCTAGGATGGCGCATGTAACACCTTTGCTGCAGGAGCTTGCTTCTGGGTCCAATTCAAGGTGTTGGTTGTTACCTTTAAAGCCCTACATGGCATGGGTCCAGGTTACCTGAGGGACCATCTCATCCCCATTACACCAACCTGTCCCACCCAGTCAGGCAGAGAGGGCATGTTGCAGATCCCGTCAGCAAGGGAATATTGGCTGGTGGGGCCCAGGAAGAGAGCCTTCTCTGCTCTTGCCCCCGCCCTTTGGAATATTCTCCCCGCAGAGATGCGGCGGGCCCCTAGCCTCCCGGCTTTCCAGAAAGGTTTAAAGACCTGGCTCTGCCAGTGTGCATGGGGCGATATGGGCTCCACCTGTCCTTGGGGGTGGTTAGCCCCCTGATGATGCTCCCTGGAATTACTTGCCAATTTTCTATTTTCTTGGAACTTATTCATTTTTATGATTGTTTTTAAGTTGTATTTTAATGAATTTTTATCTTGTTGTAAACCGTTCAGAGTCGTTTCACGAGATGGGTGGTGACAAATTGGACAAACAAACAAACAAACAAATAAATAAATAAATGATTTTTTTTACCTTATCTGGCTTAGACCTACGGACCCAGTTCCAGGATCCTAGATAACTAAATTAAATAAGGATATATGGATTCTGCTTTTATACTTTTTTCATTGTGTTGGAAATAAAATTAAAGTTAAAAAAAAAAAGAATGCCATGGAATCCAGAGTTCTTATTGGAAATAAAGAATAAATAAAAGTTTTACTATACCCAAGGGGGTATCCATGGAAGCAGTGCTGCCCTTGGCTCCCTCTTATTCCAGGACTTCAGTTATGAACTGCCTCTGCCACAGTGACCTTTAAGGTTCTGTCTAGCATTCCTTTAACATGTGACAATGCTTCCCCCCCCCCCCCCCGCCCCTCAGCAGAGACTAATAAAGTATTATCTTCATCCACTGAATATTTTTGGAGCCTTTTGATGTTCTGTTTCTTTTTTTGTTTGTTTTTTTGGGGCTGAGTCAACTTTTTGACTCACTGAACCAATGAGCTTGAAATTGAGCAAACTCAGGGAGGCAGTGAAAGATAGGAAAGCCTGGCGCAATATGGTTCATGGGGTCACGAAGAGTCGGACACGACTTAACGACTGAACAACAACAACAAAGCAGTTTTCTTGGAAAGATTTTGGAAGTGGTTTGCCATTGCCTCCTTCCCAGGGCTGAGAGAGAGTGACTGGCCCAAGGTCACCCAGTGGGCTTCATGTACCAGGTGGGACAGGAACTCACAGTCTTCCGGTTTCCAGCCTGATGCCTTAACCTCTATACCAAACTGGGTCTCTCTCTATTACAGGTATTTGTCTGCAAATAGATTTTTTAAATAAATGGGACAGATTAAAAAAAAAAAAAGATACTGCCCTTTCCTAGCATACTCCCTTCCCTTTCCTCCTTCCCTTTTTTTCTTTTTCTTTCCTTTTCCCCTCTTTTCCCCAGCAATCAGCATTCTATGGCCACAGCTTTATTTGTGAGAGTTTCTTTCTCTGAATTTTATTCTTACCTAAAGATTCCCATATATTTTTTTTCAAACCTTGAGGTTCCTACACTTTCATTGATAGCTTATTTCACGATGAATTGTGCCAGTTTGTGTAACAAAATTCGCATAGATAAATTGAGTTTGTTCTCTGCATGAAGGTTTTTAGAGATATTTGTTTTAGTATTTTATTTTATTTATAGAAATTGTACCCTGCCTTTCCATGACAGAATGGTACTGAAAGCAGTTCACAAGACAATAAAATGTGAATACATTACTTAAATACAACATAAACAAAACGTTAACATAATATCCCATGTTTAGAAACAGAAACCAGCAAAACATTATAATAAAAGGCTGTATTAAAATAACTCAAAAGATCCAATTAATTCAGTCTGTCTGAAGAAGAGCTGGACACAAATGGAATTTTAAGCTTTTCCACCAATTTTGTGAAGAGAGAAATTGAATAGATGCTCCCCCTCTCTTCAGTGGAAGGAAAAATTCTTCAATGATTTCTTGAAGAGTCTTCCTTAGTGGTGAGAAGGGCAACACAGTTCAAAATGTTCAGAGGTATTTCAGAGTTTCCTTATTAAGTCTTTCTCTGAGACTGCACTGCAGCTGCTGCCAAAAAATTAGTATATGATGAAAGACAGGACATTCACCTCATAATAAATAAATAAATGAGTACCATCTTCCAACCATAAGAATTTCACCAACATTCTCTCCTCCTTTGAAATAAAATCTTTTTCACAAATTAAATGATAATGAAAAAAAAAAGCAGCAACATTTTTCAGTCCAGTTCTGAGTAGGACTATGTAAATGCTTCTTCCAAAATGAGAATACCTGAAGTTGAATAGGTATCTGGAGGGTATGAGGGACTGGACAGGTCAAAGCAAGCTCAAAGTTACTTCAACATGGAGGTGTTGTTTGTTGGTAATTGATCTGGCTTCACCCCAGCTCTAATGTTGGTTCTGGATGGGGTAGCTCTCCCCCGATGGAGCAGTATCTGATTTGCAGTTCCTCCTGGACATGGCTCTTGTCCAGAGCAGGAGATGGATGGCATGATCTGGGCCTTTGCTCAACTGAAGCTGGTACACCAACTGTGAGCATTTTTGAACTTGATGTCAATCATCCATGTCTTCATCACCATGCTTAAATTACTTCAATGCATGCTCCATGTGGCTGCCTTTGAAAATGGTTCAGAAGCTTCTGTTGGTTCACAATGTAGTGGGTCGACTATTAACTGAAAGTAGCACATTTAGCTATGCTTTAGTCACTGTTTTGGCTACCAGTTTGTGGCCACCTGCAAGACAGTGTTTCCCAGGAAGGCTTAACTTGACTGTATGTGCAATTCAGAAGTGGCTTGAGGGCTCCCACCCTACATGAACTGAAGAGGTTGAGGGGCCAATGATAGTCCTTCTCAGTAGCTGCCTCATGGCTTGGAACATTTCCCGCCTGCAGTACATGAAGCCTGAAACCTACTCATCTTTCAGAAACCTCTTGACTGTTTTGTTACGCAGAGCATAGGGATACTAATGGTGATAGGGTTGCTTCATGGACAGGTTTTATTATTTGAGTATGAGTTATACTTTTGTCAGGCTGATATCTTCTGCTCTTCCTGCTTTGGAATTATTAACAACTTTGAATGGCAATTTAGGTGGTATAGTTTTTTTCCACAAATAAATAAATGATGGCATTCCTGCTTCTCCAGCAGAAGACGTTAAAAGGCAGAGATATTTCAAAGTACAAAACATTAAATCTCCTCTTATCATAGGAAAAAAAATCATATTCTAAGAGATTTAAAATAATCTTGCATATGGTTTTGGCTGGGGGATGATTGTTCATCCCTTTTTGATGAGAACTTGATGTTGTAGCTTTATTAGGATGTGGTCCTAATTAAATGTAGCATTTATTGTGGCCATGGCTGAAGGTGATTACTTAGAAGAAAAGAGAAAATGCAGCTTTTCTTCTATTTTCTATTTCAGAGGTGTTTAGGGGGCTATTGTCATAATGAGAGTTGCTTCATTACTCACTAGCCAATGCCATTTTAGGCTCATTTTCTGATTATAGTCTTATATTAACTTAGTTGAGCATGAAACTGAGCAAACTCAGGGAAGCAGTGAAGGACAGGAAGGCCTGGCACAATATGGTTCATGGGGTCACGAAGAGTCGGACACGACTTAACGACTGAACAACAAATTAACTTAGTTTGTGGCTCACCCAAATCTTGAGATCTCTAGCCCACTATTATCACACTTACTGTCACATTGCATCAGTCATTTATTTATGACCTTCTAATCAGACACTTCTTTCCAGATAATTTAAGGAAGCGTAACTTTGCTCTAAATTGGGGCAGAGCCAATAAGGACAAGCATAGAAGTAATTTTACACTATGATGCAAGTTAAGGGAAGAACATTCGTTAATATGGGTTTACAGCTGATTCCCATGATAACAAATACAGTTTATGTCTGTCTTTTTTTCAGCTGATTAAATTTTTGTCCCCATCCTTTATTCTGTGTTTAGGGAGAAAACATATAAAACAAGAAGAATGGGTTTTGTTTTGTTTTGTTTTTAATGAGGAATATGTCAGAATGCAAAAGAAAGTTAGTGTGAATCTCTACAGGGATAGATTTGTAAGTACCATCAAAACAGACTTTATTGACAACACAGAATGGCAGCATCGGATGGAGTCTCCTGTCATCCTTCCTTTATTAGTTGAAAAGGAACTATCTGCATGAAAACAAACAAACTTGTTTGTGAGAGATGCTTCTAGAATGTCAGTCTCTCCCTCCCACCCACTCACCACTCATTTTCTCCCCTTTTGCTATCTCCAATGGCCATTTGGTCTTTTTCCCACTTAGCCAAACTGTGGGCAGTTCCTCCTTCTGGCCCACCTCCATGCTCAGCCTCTCCTTCCTACTTTACACACCCATTTATGCTGCACCTTTGGCACACATCCAGTCTTCTCAGGCACATTCCCTTCTAAGGGCCGGCCCATCCTTCCTGCTTGCCCAGAACAAGGTCAGGCTGCCTACCATCCTCAGCCCACCCCCAGCCTTCTTGGAAGGCAAACTCTGCCTGCGGCGTGTTGTTCTGCATCATTGTTTTCTTTTTCACCAGTCCTCCAAAACTATACCTGCAAAAGTAATGCAATTGGCCCTTGTTTCCTGGCCTGGGTGGGAGAGGGAAAGAAGCAGGGGAACCCACTAATCAGAACATATGTTGATTGTAGTCCAGGCAGGACACCTCCCCATCACGATGGCCAAAGTGGAAGAAGGAAATGAAATCTGGACAAGCATATCTTCATTTCCACCTGGTTAATGCATGATAGACAAGCAACTTAAGGGACTCTGAGTCTCTTTGACAGTATTTCAAAAGCTCTGTAGAGTAGGGAAAACTGAGTAGATAATGGACACAGACTTTCTATCATCTTAAAAAAAAAGACTAAATGTCCCCAGCAGACCAGAATATTGCTCTATTAATATGAACAGTGAAAGGCGTAACCCAATGAGACATTTTCTTCCTGACAGATTCCAATAGTCTTTTGTAAGATTTCTAAAGCATTCTGATAATCCTGCATTAGTAGGAACTATTGTTTACAGCCCATTCACTTTCATGGGGCTTCTCTTACCAGCAAGATTCACCAGAAACAGGAAGTTTAATAGCTACTTCAATATTTCTGATATTGCAGCATACCAACAACTAAATGTACCAATTGGGGGGGGGGGGGGAGGGCAAGCACATACATATATACATACATTAATTTCAGGAGTCAAAATCAGTGTCGTAAATTAGGACACAATAGAGAGGCAGAACTCCAATTATTTAATGGAAGACTGATGGCTAGTACTCAGCTATTTAGAAACTAAAGATCTATGATTGGATGGTTAACTATTGTCCAAATAGAGGACAATGCAGGAGGATGTGCCTGAATTTCTATATAAGCATGCATACACTGTAATTAAAATACAAATAAAATGCATATTACTCTAGTAGAGAACATGGCAGTTATGGGGCTGAATGATGACGTGCAAAGTCAAGGCTCTGACCCCCATTTTGATCTTAAAAACCAGCCTTTGAGCAGGCAACCCTTTGAACAAAACATCCAACAGAGAGCCATTCAGCTTGTCCCTTGAAAGATAATTGTTTTCAGTTCTTTATGATTTTACAGAGCAAAATAAGAGTCAACAGCTATGGAAGCAGGAGGTAACTGCAACTGTGATTCTTTCTCTTGTTCACATGGAAGAAAAATTCAATGTATCATTTTCTCTATTATCATCCACAAAAATCCAGCGAAGCCGTAAACTATGTGTGGTCTCACAAAATAAAAATTGTGCTGTCTTCTGGGTGATACCACAATAAGAAGACACATTGAGTCTACAAGTTTTACTGTATAAAATAAATTGTATAAAAAGTCTGTTTTAATGCTGGAAAATATTGGGGGGGGGGGTTGCACAAAAAGGGTATGTGCGTGTGTGAGTGAGTGTGTGTGTTTCTATATATTTAAGCGGGTTCTTAAAATGTGGATTTTTTTTTCTTTATAAGTATTTTCTCTACTGCCATTCTGGAAAAGAAAAACAGACTTTTCCACTCTGGGTAAGTGTTTTTATTAAACCTTAATTCCCTCCTCTTACATTTCTCTTCCAGAAAACAAAAACACTGCCTGCCCATCAAAAACATGATCAGGAGGGACCATTTCCTCAATTAACAGTTAATACTGTCTTCCTCCATGATGACACTTTAGTTCTGATGTCACTGTTGAGACACTAACAAATATAATCCTTAATAGACAGTTGAGGAAATAACCAAGCAATTTCCTATGTTTGACTTCCATTTGGCTTTATTTAAAACATACACAGACACGGACACGTGGCCTGATACAGAACTGATATCTGCACATTTGGCATAGAACACAGCTTTTATTTTCTTTTTTATTACTCTGTTTCTGTGCACAGGAGAAGGCAAGAGTGAATTGTACAGAAGAACAGCTGGTATCCCATGCACGGGAGATGACCAAGATCAGCCATGTGATTTGAACTTCCGCTTAACTCCTCCCCAACTCCAGCATTTCTGATGAATGTTGGGCCAGAGAAGATGATGTGCAGGAATTATTGTGCTTGTCTACACTTCTGGTATGTGTGTGTGCATGTGTGTGGACACAAGGGGAAAAAGGAGGAGTGAGAGGGGACTCTTGGACACCACCACTGCACAGATTACCAGTTGCTCTTTTGTGAAGATTGTGTCCACCTGACTATTATTTAAGAACTACTTTTCATCTTTAAGAATTGGTGCAGGAACTTGCTTCTCCCCTTTCCTGCCCCTCCCTTTTTTCCTTGTGCATTATACGCTGTCCTCTCTATGGGTTTTAATATTGTTTTGTTAAACAGATTTCTTTTAACTGGTTGTCTTATCACCAAGCAAATTTCTATGGTATGAAAGTGCACTGAAAAACAAACAGATAAAATGTCTTTTGATTGTAGCCTTGCTGGCAAGGACTGTTCATTGTAATTGAATACAGTGGTACCTCGGTTCACGAACGCTTCTGTTCATGAACAATTTGGTTCACGAACAGCTCCGGTCGCAAAATTTTGCCTCCGTTCGCGAACTCCGCATCGGGTTATGAACAGGATCCGCAGCCATTTTCCCTCCCGTAACACATGGTCGCGGCTTCCTGTAGGGAGGGGGACTCTCCCTCCAAGCAGTAACCACCTCCCCACCCGCCTTCCTGTCCTCCACCCCAGAAGTCGCGTCGAGCAAGGTTAGCTTTCTCTCTCTTCGTACTGTACTTTGTGTCATATTTTTGTGGTTTAAAAAAAAAAAAAATGGTTCAGAACGGATTAACCGTAATTACACTGAACCTTATAGGGAAATATGATTCGGGATGCGATCAAAAATCGGTTGGCGACCAAATTCGTAGGGGTCAGAACGGATTAACCGTATTTACATTGAACCTTATGGGAAAATTTAATTCGGTTCACGACCAATTCGGTTCGTGACCAGAGTCGTGGAACGAATTAAGTTCGTGAACTGAGGTACCACTGTATATGCAAGCCATTCTGGGTGACTTTTTGGAATAATAATAATAATAATAGTAATTGTAATAATAGTAATACAGCAACAGACAGCAAATGCTGCCTCTGCAAAGAAGTTGAAGAAACAGTGGGCCACCTAATCAGCTGCTGCAAGAAGATCGCACAGACTGACTACAAACAATGGTATGATAAAGTAGCAACAATGGGGCATTGGAATATCTGCAAGAAACACCAGTTGCCTGCAAGCAAGACCTGGTGGGACCACAAGACAGAGAAAGTAATAGAATATGAAGAAGCTAAAGTGCTCTGGGACTTTAGAATTCAGACAGACAAGCACCTGCCACACAACACCCAAGACATAACAATTGTTGACAATTGAGGAAAGACAAAAAAGGAAAAGACAAAAAAGTCTTGATAGTGTACATTGTAATACCTGGAGACAGCAGAATAGAAGAGAAAGAACTGGAGAAAATCACAAAATATAAAGACCTGCAAATAGAAGTAGAATGACTATGGAAAAGAAAGCAAAGATAGTAACAACAGTAATAGGCACCTTGGGTGCAATCCCAAAACATCTGGAGCACCACTTGAAGACCATCAGCATTGGCAAAATCACCATCAGTCCATTGCAAAAGGCAGCTTTACTTGGAACAGCTTCTATCCTGCGACGATACCTTTAACACCATCAAACCATCAAATAACAACACCTGCCTATCCGAGGTCCTTGGGAAGGACTCGATAGGTGGATAAAAATGCCAAATCCAGTCTAAACATCTGGCTGACCATGTGACCAACCATAACAACAACAACAATAGCAATGGGCACCTGCACTGTAGCCATAAATTTAACTGACATAACTGAGTCCCAGAAAATTAATACAAAAAACAAGCAGACAAAAAATCTCCAAGCAGAGGGCAGCAAAAAAAGAAAAAGAAAAAAAAAGTCCTTTAATTATATCTTGCTGGCAAAAGACAGGACTGCTCTCAAAGGGTAACTGGCGATTGCTGGCAAAAAACAAGCCAACTGGGGTGTTTCGCCTGAGTTTTTTGCTGGTAAGCAAAAAACAAGATGTCCCCTGATGGCGTTCCAGTATGCAGTGATATCACTACCACTACACAGACCCCAGCCACAGTGGCATCATAACGCATGTAAAGGAGGGCTATGTGCAGATATGTCACTATGGGACAGGGTTTGCCACAACTTGTCCCACTTTGCTGTGGACCCTCCTGTTTAGGAGATTAAATCAAAATTCCTAACATTACTCTCACGCTGATCTACAGGAGAAGAAGTTCCCTTTTCATTCTCAACCAACCTCAGTAAAGGCAGTCTTTCCTCTGTTTTGCAATAGGAGAGGTTAGATCTGGATTGTATTGCAGCAGAATATGAGAACAAGGGAACTGGTTCCCAAAATTTAGAATGGGCTATCCTGCTTTGGACTATACATCACAAGTAGAAAACTGGTATAGCAGAAAAATAAGTTGGGCCAGTATCTCTCACTGCCATGTCTCAATTTTCTACTTGCAGGAACTTTTACACAGGCATACACTTGGGCACACACAATTCGGGGTTGTAATCTACTTTCTGCCTGAAGTGTTGCAGTCCATTCTGCACCCATATTCTGCTCTATGGGTGGATCAGAGCACATGAGCTCCAGGACACAGAACAAGAATAAGAAAAGATGGACGCTAAAAAATTCCTTCTTTATTTTGCTTTCTCTGATATAAAGGGAATGAATTGCATGAACTGAATGGAGGAGCTGTATCAAATTACTGTCCAATGGCCACCAATTTGTCACATCTGGTCTGAACACAATACCAAAATGTTACTGCTTCTGAGAACAGTAAACATTATATTGAAAGTGAATAGGTTCCATTGAAATCAGTAGAATGTAAAAGCCTATCTGGGTATTTGAGTCTTACTGATTTCACATTATATTTCATTTTGCCCTGGATCATCCAGTACATTAAACTGTTCATTTCAAAAGAAAAGAATTTGTATACCTTCCTCTAAAGGCTGATACTGACTAATGGAAAGATAAAAACTTACTCACTAAACTTTCACCTTCTCTTAATATTCTGATATAGATTTTGGCTGAAGCGACATATCAAGATATCTTTCAAAATAAGCTTTTTGCCCAAAAAAATCAAAGTTACATAAATGTATACACTTAAAAAAAAATAAAAACTAAACTGGAAACAGAAGAAATAGACCTATGCATAAGCAGAAACAAGCACATGTCAGACAGAATTTTTTTACTTAATTTCATAGGAGGGACAACATGGGTGATGAAGATCATCTAACTATGCCATAAAGTTCAGCCATATCTTTTTGGTATAAAGAATGAATTGTTACAGCACAACTGTTAACATTCAGGGCAGATACATGATGGTGGGGCAGGAGAAGGTTATCTAGCTTTTGTTTCAGCCAGAGAAATTCATGAGCTATAGCACTTGTAAATTGATGAATGCAGAGAAGTTTGGAAGCAAATCCACTGGAACTAATCTTAGAAAAAGATGGTGTCAACCATTTAAATAGATGTCAGCCTGTTCTAGACTTTTTAGATCATAGCACACCTTCTGGATGAGTCACTATGTACTACAGCTAATAATAGAGTTTGTAATAAGCGTTATCATGATGAAGTAGTTTTTTATGATACAAATTAAAGTTTAACTTCAAGAGTACGTTCAGTTTAATCATACATATGTTGACTGTTGGAACAACCTCGTAGGCAAAAAAGTTACAGAAGGAAAAACCTATGTTGCCTCCCACGATACCAACCTATAGGTTAGAGTGCATGGAATTTGGGAGGCTATGATGCACCTGGCTTCTATATGAAATAGCAGAAATACAGTTTGAATAAAAATAGATATTTGTTAATATGGACCCTTAAATAGGAAGGCACATATAGCCAATCATATGAATTATGCTTAGTTATTTATCCATTTTTTATTTTGTTTTTGAGATTTATAAGGCTGCCCAACTCAAACAATGGGACTCTTAAGCAAAACTCATAAGCAACCAAATACATCTCTTGATCCTTACAAACACGAAACATTAAATCTCTCCCCCAAATTGTTTCTTAAACCCAAAACCCAAAGAAATCCCTCCTATCCAAAATCTCCCCAAACTCCAAAAATCTGTCTTACCAGGCAATATACCATAATTAAGACCATGTACATCCCTGTCCGAGTGTCAAGTCATGATTGTTGTTCTAAGCCAACAAAGTATTATTAACTGAACAATGCTAATAATTATTAATCACTGCTGGGCCTTCACACAGATTGATACAGATCCCATTTCCCTAAAATTGCTCTCTATCCTGCCTTTGTGACAATGTCTAATTCTGGTTCTGCACTGTTGTTGTTTTACATGATCTATTTCATCATATGCAACTTCACTTTGCTGATTTCTGTAAGTGTTTGGGAGGAATAAAAAGAAAATGTATTTTAAAACCTTATAACTAAGCAAACCAGTTCTACATTTTGCTATTCCTTGAATAAAAATCTAGCTGCAGCAGCTTAGCAAGGCCTTTCTATTCAGACTTAATATCAAACTCCTGATCTATACAATGAATAATGTTGTTCAGGAGACCATTCACAAAGCATGTACTATGTTCTTACAATTTATGTATGTATTGCAGACCCATATTTTGTACATGCAAGAATGTTAGCATATTAGGTTTCCTACAAGTTTTCCACAGATAGAACTACTCATACATATTGTGAATCCGAGTTCTTCTTCAGATGACTCATCTCTTGAGGCTCCTGCGAGCAGCATTTTGCTTCTTGCTTTTTTCTCAGTGCTAATGCTTGTCAGAAAGTGTTATTAATATTGAAAAAACTTAAGGTAACACCAGCCAGCAGCAAGTTATGCAGATTGACCAATCTACGGCAGCTGACTGTCATTCTTTCTTATGTCCAAACATGCCTTTCACCTTGTAAGTTATTTCTGGAATACATTTTGTTCCCATGCTCATTTGTTTATTCAGCCTCTCATTAAAATTGTTCTATCTGTTCGGAATATGTGAAATACCATCATCATAACTTTTGAGAATAAATAAAATGGTCTGGTCTTCGGTCAGAGTCTATAGTAGAAGAGCATATATTACACCTCTGCTCCGCAAGCTGCATTGGTTGCCAGTTTGTTTCCAGGTCCAATTCAAGATGCTGGTTTTAACCTTTAAAGCCCTTCGTAGCATGGGGCTGGGTTATCCAGCCTCTCCCCAGTTACATCAGCCCATCTCATTACATCTGGCAGAGAAGGCTTGTTGCAGGGACCATCTGCCAGAGACCTACCTTTGGGGGCCTCAGGAGGCAGGCCTTCCCTGCCATGGCACCTGCCTTATGGAACATTCTCCCCTCTGAAGTCAGGTTAGCTCCATTCCTGCTATCATTCCAGAAGTCCCTCAAGACCTGGTTATGTCACCAGGCTTGGGGATCCCAGGGAACCAGAGACACTCTTAGATGGTTTCACTGTGGTTGATCTTTTTACTGTCTCCGTGTGGTTTGTATATTTAAATTTTTTAATAGTATTTTCATTTTTAATAATGACTTTTTATATTTTTATAATGATCTTTTAATGTATTTGTTGTTTTATTTGATTGTTGTACACTGCCCAGAGTCACGTTTTGTGAGATGGGTGGCCATATAAATGTGATTGATTGATTGATAAATAAATAAATAAATAAATAAATAAATAAATAAATAGTACATGACTTCAAAGCTGGAACAAAACCTCAATTATTGCTCCAAATCAGAAAACCTGTGCACATGTAGATGAATCAGGTCACTTGGAAGGAATCCAGTGTGCAATCTAGACAAAAGCCATTTCCTCAATTATGTTTCCGGTTCCTTTGCATTTTGCTATAACTTGCTTATTACCAAGCCCAAATTGAACACTGATTGAGAAGATGACTTCATTTTGGCATACTTGTTTTGTCTTAAATGAACATTTGCAGGTTCTTAATGCAAGTTATTAATGGAGTCCTTTTAACCTCAGAGCAAAAAGGCATGTGAAGTTACATTTAGCTAAAGGCTATTAAGGGCAGGATCTCCCCCTGGAGAAAATTCATTTATAGTTATTTGTCAGTATCTGGTGTAGCATTTTCTCTCATTCTTCAAATCTCAGTTGGATGGTAAAACTTGACTGGTAGCAGTTGAAATATTTATTTTACACGCTATATCCAAGCCCAGATCTCCAAAATCATGTAGAAAGAATGTGCATGTGAGACGGGAATGGGAGGAAACCAGGATCAAAGATGGATGAAACAATTAGCTTTTTTTTCTGCCCACTTCTGACTTTTTTTTTTTTAAATCTTCTTTCCATCCTGTTTATGATGAAATAAGAAAATGTTCTTTGAAGGAATGGGCAATGTTCCACTTCCCTCAGACTATGCTGAACCTCCTGAAAGATGTCATCCCAGGGGTTGTTTGGCAGATTCTGGAAGTAAATCCTCCAACCACTTCCAGTTCATGGTGTTCAGGACAGGATGTCTGGATAAAGCCATCTCAAGAATGACAGGTTCTGGAAAGAGGTTTGGCATGGTCTGCAGGGAAATAGACTGTTCTAGAATCCACCAGAGTGTTCTGTTCTCAAACTGATGAATCTACACACTCTTAATGAAATCATTGTCCATGGGCACCAGCCAAATTCAGCATGTGCAGTTATTTAAATCAGTTGTTACTACCTGAACTCTAACCATCTTTGTCAAAAGGTGTAGAATGATACTAAGGGGGCTTTCAGATGCTGCTCCTTTCAGAAAACCCAGTGCCATGAAGCTGTGATGTAGTAATGACTACCCCTGTTGCTGCTTGATGTGACAGTGAACGCAAGCCTGATGATGAATCAGTTTGAGTCAGAGATGTCTGAAGACCTGTATCAGTGTAGTGATTAAAGTATTGGACTAGAATTTGACTGCAGAAAGCCAAATTCTGACCCTGGAGCCCACTCAGTTTGGCCAGTTATCCTCTCTGTGCCTAACCTACTTCACAAAATTGTTGTGACTCAAGAGGGTGACTCCTCTGCACGCTGCTGTTGGCAAATCTAGATAGCCCTAGTGTTCCTTCTGTATTGACTGATACATGCACTCACATACATAGTTTTTTATTTGAGGACACAGCTTATATCTGTAACAACATACAACAAAAAATCCAGGGGCTATGATAACACTCTTGAAGTAGATGTTCACCATTGTTTCATGGTACAGGACACAAAATAATAATATGTGTTGATAATAAATTATAAGAAAGCTGTTTCCAGTTGAATATTAGGGGAAAACACCTTTCTAAAAGTAAAGCAATTCAAAAGAGGAACCAACCTGTTTTTTTTTCCTTGTTCTTAAATTGTTGTATTGCTCTTTTCTGTGGTTTTTTTTAAATTTGTTTTAATTGTTTGTAAGCTGCCCAGAGTCATATATATATGAGATGGGCAGCTAGATACATTTGAATAATTAATAAAATAGTACCTTCCAACTCGATGATCCTGAGTTTTAGTAGAATCGATTGAGACAGAAAGAGAATTCTAACCCTTGTCAGCTGAAGTTGGGAGGCATTGGAGATGGGAAGAGAATAGCATAAGTGTTGCTTGCTGACCATGCATCAATGGACAACTCACCAGGCAGTCAAAAGTCAATCTCAGCCATCTGAGGTAGACCAGATCAGGAAACAGACTCCACAGGAAGACCAGCATTATACTTTATTGAGATAGGCTATAATAATAGAATCTTGCAAGTCTGATTGTGCTTCTCTTCCCCTCCCTCTTGTATCCCAGTGAATCATAGAGGAGGCTGTCCAAGTGTCTTCCAAATACTATCTTATTTCCCAGGATTTAAGGAATGTTTTTGCCCTCTTTGTTTACATAATGGTTTCTGAATACTTGTTTCAAGGCCATCTCCCTGTTCCTCCACAGTTAATAAACATGGGCATTCTTCTCTTCTTTGGCAGGGCAACTAATATTATTTGCTCTAATAAAATGGTTTACTAGTTGCTGTAACACTGAGAAAAAGAAATAAGGGAAATTCATGGAGGTTTCTTTCAGATATCAATTGTAGCATATCTTTTCCTCTGTTAAGATTAATTCATCATATACTTTCAGATAAAAGACCATACTAGGTTTTGGAAATCCTTGAGAAATTTTTGGGAAATTGCTATGTCATTGTTAAGGCAATATTAAAGAATGACAGAATGTTGGGGCATTATGTGTTGGGTTGCAAACACCCATCCCAAATTTTACTGGTTCTGTAAGTCTTGCACCAATATATACAATGCACTTGGTCATGGCTCCACAACCACTAATGCTTATTATCAGGAGAGAGAAATTGTGTGTGTGTGTGTGTGTATGAGAGAGAGAGAGAGAGACAGACAGACAGACAGACATAATATCCATTCTCCCTTTTAGCTATAGACTTGCAAGTGGCCAAAAAGACCAACCTGGGAACAGCAACATCTGCAGAAAGCTACAATAACACAAAAATGGCAAGATGCACAGTGATATCATGATCCAAATACTGTCCTTCTGTACTTGTGCCCCAACATCTGATATGAATATATAAGTTGTGGTATTTGCATCATGATGCTTGTTTCATGGCTTGTTCCCCTGGCCATCCTGCCATCCATGGACACCCATGCCCAGGAACAGTAATTGTTGCATTCGTATGACATGCTTCAGCTGGCTCCTGAAACAGCCCATTCTCTGAGCCTACAACATACACATTGAACCTAAACTAACTAAAAGGGTTGTCTTCATGCAATATGCTAAGCTACAAAATGCTTATCCAAGGTTAATACAAAGTTTAGTCTGTTTTGCAGAAGTATCTGCTAGACAGTTTGTTTGTTTGATTGATTATGTCCCATCAAGCCAACATTGATTCTTAACAACCACATAAGTAGATTTTCTCCAGGAGGATCTGTCCCCAACCTGGTCCTTCAGGTCTTCTAACAGTCCTTACCTAGCTTGATTCATGTTTAATCAGGCTTCTGCTCTGTGTATTTGGCCAGAGGTAAAAAAAAAAAAAATTAAGATGACATCTGTGATTATGCAATTGAAGCCCTGCCCCTTTTCTGCATGTGACAGATTTAGAAAAAGCATCAGGGCTTCAATCAAGCGATCACAGATGCCATCTTGATTTTTTGACACATACACACACATAAATACACCCATGGACACCTCTGGTTTTGGAAGTCTTCTGTGTGTGTGTGTGTGTGTGTGTGTATGTGTGTGTGTACATGTACACATGCATTTGTAGCAACATCTCGGTATGTTGACTGTCTATAGCAGGTGGAGAACTACAGCTGTGAGCAAACTATCAGAAACTGCATAATAAAAATAGCTCAGTACAAGAGTGAAATTGCTCACAGCAAGGACAGTGATGCCTTCTCTCCAGCTGGTTAGTTGCTGTGAGTAAGAAGGAAGAGCACAGATCTGTTGCCAGAGAAAATATACATGGAATGAAATAAACTCAGTAAGATCCTTCACTCTAGATTAAATGTCCTGGACTCCCACATTAAGTGTCATGAATTGACAACTGACTCAGACCTCGGGAGAGAGAAAAACCCTCCTGATGAGGAATGCACGCATGACACAACATAAGAGAACAAATGGAAGGAAAGAACATGACATTAACTAACCAAGAGAGGGAATACAATCAAGCCATACTGCTAAGATGGAACAGATTTTTCTCCTTTCTAGAAGACTCACGTTTCCAAAATGTTCGAGGTGACCGTCCGAGCTATACTAAATATGGTGAAAGTATGCGGACTGTAAAATGAGATCCTTAGGGATATATGTTCTTTTCAGTAAATGTGGAGAAAGCTAGAAAATGAACGGAGACAAACATGTTGTTCAGAAATCAGCATCACAGAAAGTTCTTGATGCTCATTACTCAAGGAGGCGGCGGGGGAGGGGGAGGACCTGTTGAACATTACCAACTGGTTACGTCAGAGATATCCACAGATCTCACGATAAAATGTATAATAATAACTCAGCTAAGCTGATTTTTTTTTTCCCATGATGGGGATAAAATTTGCCTATAGCCAAAAAAGTTGCATAGGGTGAAGAGTTCCCTGAGATCACTGGCTATCTCAGCCAGATGGAGTTAGGACTGTTCCTCAGTGGTAAGGCAGAATGAAAATTTCACTGATTTCATTTTGTGTCAGAACTTATCATAATTTGTGAATTTATTCAGAGACCAAGCAGGAAGGACTTGAGATTCAACACATTTGAACATGAAAGAAAGCAACACTGGCAAATTGAACCATCCTAGAGAAAGTTGTGAACACTTTGTTCTGAAAATCTGTATTTGAATCTCTGTGAATTCAACCAGGCTTGAGATGTTGAATTAGGTTGACCAACCCACTTTCCTTTTTAGCAGTTACACCACAGACTATTATATCATGGTCTGCTCTATAAAGAGAAATAGTTACACCTATTAAAATTTGCCTCAGGAAAATTAATGAAAATCAATTTCTTCTGTTTTCTGATAAAAGCTTATTAAAATTAACAATAAACAGAATGTAAAACCTGAGATTCAAAATATTCACTTGTGGAACATAAGAATATAAGCAGTGCCCTGTTGGATCAGATGCCTGCCCCATCTCACCCACAGTCTGTTCCCCCAATGGCTAACCAACTGCACAAGGAAGCCCACCAGTCTCCCAGAAGATGGCCTTCAGATGGTCTCTCTGCCATCAAGACTAATAGCCACTGATCCCCATTAAAAACAAAATGAAAGCAAAACTGCAGGATTCATCCCTCCTTAAGTTTAACTATTGACCCTTCCAAGGTATTGATTTTTGTTGGTATTGTATATTTGATGCTCCCATCTCTCTCGTGACCTGGTCATTAGCATTCATTTCAAATAATTTTTTCCTCAGAAAACCCACCCATTCCCTAAATCATTAGTATGCTAGGACATTTTTCAATTATTTTCCTTCAGCAATGGCCTTTTGTAATGTGGTTTGTTTGTTTGTTTGTTTGGAGGGGGTGTGTGGTTTCTAAGTTCTCACTAGATTGTTTCTAACCTGCATGGAGTTCTTATGCAAATCATTTGTTTGATCACCCACCTTGCTCAATTCTAAGGACCCAATTTGATGGGTTATTGTGTTTGTGGGGGGATCAGGACTGAATCAGGTATGAGTGTACTAAGTGATACTGGAATGCTGACTTGGAGGGGGCTAGCAGCAAGAGAGGACTGAAAACCAGAGAAGAAGAAAGGAGGAATGTGCAACTTGAAAGACTGCTTCAGACCCTCAACAGATATAATGGTCTGTAGGAATATCCTTGAGAGACAGGAGGAGGATAAAGAGCCACAGCCAGGGCAATGGTCAGATAAGAGACATCTCAGCCCACAGAAGGAATGCAGGTATGGAAAGCATCTCAGAAGGGACCCTCCCTAGTTACCTGGAAAGTAAAGCAACAGGGGGGAGAGATGCTTTCAGACTTGCAAGATTCTGTTATTCACTTGTTTATTTCATACTGTCATCTTCCAGGGGTTGCCCTGGATTCTTGGCATTATTAAAGTTTTTTCAGACAATCCTCATGCATTCAGGGAACACGCAAAGTGGGAGAGGCCCTACCATCTCCACCTGATAAGCTTTTAATGTCAAATCTGAAAATATTCCAAGGGGCGACTTGAGAAAAAGGGTGCACATTACAGATCTGTATAGGTTAGGAGTGCAAGCAATATTTATATTTTACTTAGCAGAGTCCCAGGGAATTTCTGAGGATGCTGTTACATATTTATCCTGGAACCAAGGAAAGTACAACCTTTCCTGGGGGCTTTGCACTTGTTTTCTAACCATTGAAGGATATTAGAGGCAATAAAATGGCATAAACACTAGCATGTATACACACAGGTATATGATCCTTCTAGCTCCTTCAGGCAAAGGTCCCTAAGTCCTTCTGCCACAAGATGGCAGCCACAACAGTGTGATCAAAGTTCCATCTGTTACTTTTCAAGTGCATCCCATCATGATGGCACAATCAAGGTATCACCTGTTTATTAAGTACATTGTGGCCACTAGCTTGACTTTTTTAACCATACCCTGTGGACACCGTGGATTCTAGGTTGACATGCAGGAGCCAGCTGTCTCTGCATAATGGAAGACAACTGAACAAGCAACAATGGAGCAAGGCAACAACAAGCAAGGCAACAATGGAGCTCCCTCCCCTTTTAAAAGCTTACCTGAGAATAAGGATGTGAGTAGATAGCTGTGCTGATGTTGGTGGTAATAGTTATGCCCCTCCCTCTTGCATTCCTGCAAGTTAATGCCTCACCCAAGGAGAAAGAAGGAGCTGGCCCTTTATAAGGAGCTTGTGCAACAGCAGTGTGATGGAAGAGAGGGTACTGGTGAGGACTCAGTGGCTGTGGCATGGTGCCAGTTGAAACAACAACAATGAATTTTTAAAAAGTGTTAAAGGAGAAACAAGCATAAAGGAAAAAGTCAAAACAAGAGCTGAAGACTCAAATAAATTTGAGTGGGGCAGCAGCAGCTTGAATGAATAGGTACCCCAGCAGCTTACAGAAAACCCAAAGAAGGATTGGCAGTGAGAAGCAGGGCTGGGTTGGTAGTATTGGTGGAAAGCAAGGAGACACTTGCAAGTTTAATTTTTATTAACACTTTTGTATCAGAGCCTCTCAGAGTGTCAGATGTAGTTACTACTTGGCTAGGGACCCCCAGAAAGTCCCAAAACTGAAGACCAGCTTGGGAAGTTGAAAAAACATTGTGGATGAAGGTAAACTACTTCTACATATAGTATTGCTAGTAAAATGTCATAGGGACACCAAGCCTGACTCTAGGGAAAGGTTGTTATTATTTCTTAATTGTTTGAGCTATTCAATAAATCTGTATATAAGTGTGTTCAGGACAGGATCATCTAAGCTTGGTATAAAATATGTACTTGCTCCCCTGTCCACTTTTGACATGTTCATACATCACTAGGGATTAAACCTGACTTGTAGGAGACTTTTTGTAATAATATATCAAGTTCTAAGGTTTTACTTATTTACTTTACTTATTATTACTTTTTGTAATATATCAAGTTCTAAGGTTCAAACACACACACACACACACACACTCAAAAACTCTCTAGGAATACCCAAACCTTTAAAAGAATCAAAATCTCCCTGTTGTTATTGAGAGTTTCCTATGGTGTACCAGTACAATCTAGAAAATTAGTTTAATGTTATTTAATCTATCACTGTCAGGGGATATAACAGAGGTTAAAGAATGTGCAGGAAGTAAGCTCCAGCAGGTGGGATGGAAGTCGAACTACAGGTGAGTAGACGATCAAAGACCTCTTTGCAGAGCAACCATCCCTTAAATCAGTGGACCTTTAGGTTGTGAGAATAACAAATCAAACTCCAAAATATGCATAATCAGCTTACAGATGGTTTGCTGCTTCACATGTAATCATTCTTTATTTTGTAATACAGAGGTTAAAGAGAAAATAATGGATGGTGTATGTCCTTGTAAAATGGCTGGAATATGATTCTGTAAAGAGGCCAACTTTTAGGAAAATTTGACAGAGGGTAAAATAAATATTCCTTAAATACATTCTTTTTCCCAGGACTTGACCTAATACTTGGAGTTGTATTCAGATTGGTGGAAGGCCTTTCAAGAGAAAGAAATAGTGACAATCTATGACTCAACTGAAATATTAGTCATAGGAAGCCAACAAAAAAGCAGCCAGTAATTAAATGTGGCATTTCCATGATAAGGTGAGATCAAAGCAAGCATATTATAATGAATTAAGGTGAATACGTCCCAAGTCCTTAGGTTACACAGACTTAATTTCATTTCAGTAATTGCAGGAAGTATTTATATTGGGTACTTAGTCTCATTGTTAGCCTGAACCCTTGAAGGATATTGTGTAAAGATTGGAATATCACAACATACAAATATCTCCATGTGTTAAAAAGAATTTTGCTCAGTTGCCAAGTAATTTCAGAGCTCCAGAAAGAATGAATACAAACAGCTGCAAACAAAAATGGATTAAGTCATTTAACTTTTAAGACCTAATAGTTCTTATTTATGGGCAGCTCTGTGTCAAAGAAGTAAAACAATTACAATTTCAGGTCATTGACCAATAAATGGATTGTTCCTCAAAACTATCTATCTATCTATCTATCTATCTGAAGATGCACTGAAGATGTTACCAAGCCAGGTAATGAAGCATTTGCAAAAAAAACAACCAAACTCAGAGAACCCCAAGAATTCTATCTATCTATCTATCTATCTATCTATCTATCTATCTATCTATCTATCTACAGGTGAAACTCGAAAAATTAGAATATCGTGCAAATGTTCATTTATGTCAGTATGGCAACTCAAAAGGTGAAACCAATATATGAGATAGACGCATTACATGCAAAGCGAGATATGTCAAGCCTTACTTTGGTATAATTGTGATGATTATGGAGTACAGCTTATGAAAACCCCAAATTCACAATCTCAGAAAATTAGAACATGACATCAATAACACAAGGATTGGAAATAGAACAATATCAGACCTCTGCAAAGTATAAGCATACATATGTACTCAGTACTTGGTTTGGGCCCCTTTTGCAGCAATGACTGCCGCAATGCGGTGTGGCATGGATGCTATCAGCCTGTGGCACTGCTGAGGTGTTATGGAAGACCAGGATGCTTCAATAGCGGCCTTCAGCTCCGCTGCATTGTTTGGTCTCATGTCCCTCATCTTTCTCTTGGCAATGCCCCATAGATTCTCTATGGGGTTCAGTCAGGTGAGTTTGCTGGCCAATCAAGCACAGTAATCCCACAGTCATTGAACCAGCTTTTGGTACTTTTGGCAGTGTGGGCAGGTGACAAGTCCTGCTGGAAAATGAAGTCAGCATCCCCATAAAGCCTGTCTGCGGAAGGAAGCATGAAGTGCTCCAAAATCTCCTGGTAGACAGCTGCATTGACCCTGGACTTAATGAAGCACAGTGGACCAACACCACCAGCAGATGACATGGCTCCCCAAATCAACACAGACTGTGGAAACTTCACACTGGACTTCAAGCATCGTGCATTGTGTGCCTCTCCATTCTTCCTCCAGACTCTGGGTCCTTGGTTCCCAAATGAGATGCAAAAGTTGCTCTCATCAGAAAAGAGGACTTTGGACCACTGGGCAACAGACCAGTTCTTTTTTTTTCTTCTGTAGCCCAGGTAAGACGCTTCTGACGTTGTTTCTTGTTCAGGAGCGGCTTGACAAGAGGAATACGACATTTGAAGCCCATGTCCAGGATCCGTCTGTGTGTGGTGGCTCTTGATGCACTAACTCCAGCCTCAGTCCACTCCTTGTGAAAGTCCCCAACACTTTTGAATGGCCTTTTCCTGACAATCCTCTCCAGGCTGCGGTCATCCCTGCTGCTTGTGCACCTTTTTCTACCACACTTTTCCCTTCCACATAACCTTCTATTGATGTGCTTTGATACAGCACTTTGGGAACATCCAACTTCTTTTGCAATTACCTTTTGGGGCTTTCCCTCCTTATGGAGGGTGTCAATGATGGTTCTCTGCACAACTGTCAAGTCAGCAGTCTTTCCCATGCTTCTGATTCCTACTGAACCAGCCTGAGAGACCATTTAAAGGCTCAGGAACCTTTTGCAGGTGTTATGGATTCATTAGCTGATTAGAGGGGGACACTTGGAGCCTAGAATATTGAACCTTTTCACACTATTCTAATTTTCTGAGATTGTGAATTTGGGGTTTTCATAAGCTGTACGCCATAATCATCACAATTATACCAAAGTAAGGCTTGACATATCTCACTTTGCATGTAATGCGTCTATCTCATATATTGGTTTCACCTTTTGAGTTGCCATACTGACATAAATGGACATTTGCACGATATTCTAATTTTTCGAGTTTCACCTGTATTTTTTCCTACATGTATACATCTTAATCAAACACAACTTAGTTCTAACCCACAATCATTGTTTTTAACACTTTAAACTGTTTTTCATATCCATTTCCTAAATGTCTGCTGATATTTATGAACTTTCTTAAGCAAGAGGAACAGATTGCAATAGACTTTGTTCATTGGGGCTGTCCACGTTGGATCAATTTGAAATAAAAGAAATCCACAATGCATTTTTTTGTACATACCTATTGGCAAGGCTGGCTCCAAGCTGCCTAATAGCCGTCTATCCAGTCTAATGTTATTTCCTGCAAATGGTCGCTGATCTTAGACAAAACTCTTTCACTTTACTATTATTTTTTAAGTGGGCACACTGTACAGCAATGTTTCTCAACCTTGGCAACTTTCAGATGGGTGGACACCAACTCCCAGAATTCCCCAGCCAGCCTTGCTGAATCACCTTCAGGCAAAGCATAGGCTTTATTTATTTATTATAAAATGTATTATAGCTGCCCAACAACAATGGAATTAGGTTATAAAACCAGCCTATAACCGTAAGGCAAGGATAGACAGCTTATGGCCCCTAAAACCCTTTCTTTAAGCCTTCAGAAGGTCCATCTGACTTCAACTGTTGAAAAGAATAGTTTATTAATAAAATAGTGTATAATAAAATATTAATAAAATATTACCATTTTGAGGCAGGAAGCACACAAAAAATATAGTGTAAGCTCTGATATAAGCTTATCAATTCTTTTAGAAAAAAAGATACCAAAACCAAGCAAACAACAAGATCTTGTTTCCTATTTGTGTGACACAATCTACCTACTTCACTTTGTCCCACCCACTAAATCTTATGCCCATCTTACAAATGGAAAGATCAGAGCCCGTGTAGCTAAAACTTGCCCACTTTCTCCAATAACGTAAAACAGGATTTTCAATGAATGAATTCAGAGCCACAACAAATTCAATTCTGATTTTCAAGACTATTTGATATAACTTAGCATAGCCTTCTTGTCTGCCTTTTTTAAAAGTAATTGTTTCAGTCCCGGCATTATCCAACTTTTTGTTTTAATCCCTATTAAAATAATTTTTAACAGCCTCTATTCTAATATCTGCTGCTCACAATTTCTTTTTGATATTACATATATTTTGATACAAGCTGTTTGGATATGTCTTAACCCAGGCCTTTAAAAGCCAAGTATAGATTTCATTAATTGCTCTAGGAACAGGCCAGAATCTGAAATCAATGTTAAATGAGTACTGCTTCGCTTTAAAATTGGAAATGTGTTTGCTCATTTTATGGGGAAGCTCCAGTTATGGGGATCTTGGTAGAAGACAGCAGGCTGTCTGCACCCATAGCAATGGTATCGCCATGGTTGCCAGAAGCAGATGTTGTATGCAAGACTGTGTGACAAGAAATGCAGCAGCGGATGACTGAATCAACCGGAGAACCATTGGAGGAAACTAACAATGCTTTCCAGATGCCGTGTGCTCCTTTCTAGTGAAGGCAACTCCTCTTCCTTAGTCTGCAAAGCAGTGCCATCACCACCCCCAAGAAACAACATTGTAAATATAGCTGTGCAGCAATTGTCTGAAGTCACTGCAGTTCTGGAAGTAGTCCATCACCACCTTATATTGGTTTGGGCCTTAATTCACTTCGACTTATTCCCAGTTCAGTAGCATGAAAGACAGAAAGACAGAAGGCAGAGTTGGCATTAACACAGACGTGTATACTGAGTCTTTCTTTCCTCTGTTTATAGATTGGGAAACTGATTGGAGATCAACCATTGGTAGACACTCAAGCCCCCTTTTATCCCTCTCCTAGGCAGCCGGAGTTTCTCTAAAGTAGTGTTTTCAAACCTGGCAACTTTAACTTGGGGGATTCTGGCTGAGGAATTCTGGAAGTTGAAGTCCACACATCTTAAAGTTGCCAAGTTTGAAAAACATTGCTCTAGAGGAACATTGAGGGTGTAGGCTCAGCCTGACATTGCAGTCTGTTTCCACTGCATGCCTGTGAAATAGTACTCACTACCTTTCTCAGGGGGGCTAGATTGATTGATGGACCTTACGTTATTGGAGGGCTCTTTCACTTCTCTCATCCATTACCAGTTTGGTCTGTTTGGTCTGTAAATGTTAACTTTGAACCTCAGGTCACTCATGGTGGCCAAGTTATAAACCTCCCCTTCCTAGAAAAACAGTTGTGGTGCACCAGGATGCTAGTCCTCAGCTACTGGATTCTACCACTGACTTCTAGTGAGAAGTCACTGCTGCAGCTGGAAAGGATCTCAGCAACTGGAGTGTCTCAATATAAGATATACATGGCTAAGGAAGGGAGTTCTGGGACTGAAGATTTTGGTGGTTTCGAGAAAGGGCTTGAACAAAACTAACAGATGGGAGATGGTATACCATTATTAAATTACTAATTCTTTGAATTATTTATTATTATTATATATATTATATATTATATATTATATAACATATATATTAATAATTTTATATTATATTAGAATTTATATTAATTTATATTAATAACTTGAATACTTTATAATTATTCCAATTTTTCCAATTCCATTTCCAATTCTATCATTCTTGAAATTTATTTCCTATTTTTAAGGTGATTTTTATATTGCATTTTAATTGATTTTAACTCCTTTGTAAACCGCCCAGAGTCACTTTCAACAAGATGGGCAGTGACAAATTTGATATATAAATAAAATAAATAAATAAATAAATTGTTGGTTGGCCCTTATACCTTGAAATTTTAAACCCTAACCAACACATAAACAGCCTTCTCCTGTTTACACAGGCATTCCAGCATCAGGTATGTGGAATTCCATCTGGTCCCCACTTTTCAAAGGAGATTTATTTATCTATTGTTATTTATCTACTGAGGTTTATGTGCTTTTCCAGCTGCACCTGACTTTCAGTGGCTTACACTTCCACAAGATTAAAAATATAGAATAACATAAATCACCCTTTAATATAACATCACAACATACAATAGACATAATGTACACCAATCAATGACAAACACTCCTTCTCCAGGCAGGAGAAAATTCACGTGGCCCCCGAAGGCTCTCTGGAAAAGGCAGGTCTTAAGGGCCTTCTGCAATCCTAGCAGAGTCAGGGATGCTATAACCTCCAGAGAAGGGGAGGGCATGAGGGAGAAGGCCCATCCCTTATGGAAGATGCTATGGAAGTCCCAGTTCTCTCTGCTTAATCCCAGTAGCCAAATGTTCTTGCTGTTGTAAGGGAAGAGCCTTAGTTCTTCCAGCAGGCCCTGAGATAAGGAATGGTGAGTTATCTTCTTGGTAATTTATTTTGAGGGTTTAATTCTTTTTGAATTAGTCATCCTCCCTGATGTGCGATTATGTATTATTTTCTGTTTTTGTTAACTTCACTGCATTTATGATTGTCCTAACCCTAGTATGTAAACCTAGCATGTAAGGTTCAAATGCAGGTACAGGAAAGCGGAGTGTTCATGGGACAAGTCCCGTGGTTGGTTCCGTTCCTCCATCCCTGTGTAATGGGAAGAAGAAACAATTTTAAGGAACAGAAGAAAGAGCCGTTACCAAGACAACGGACAGATAAAAGAAATCTGAGCCTGGTAGAACTGTAATCCGAGTAAGGGTCTCAGACAAGACTCCCCCTAGTCCTCATGAAGATAAAGGAGAGAGGGGGGGAGCGCATTCTGACTTGCAAGATTCTGTTACTGTAACCTTATGATAAATGTAGTATAATTGTTCATAACTTTGGTTTCCTAGTCTGGTCTATCTCAAAGGGCTGACACACTGCCATAGCCTCTACCCTTCTTAGAGAAGGAGGAGGAGCCATAACGCTGCCTCCTTTCTCTTCAGCAACCCCTGAGCTGGCGCTGGTGGCGTGATCATTAGCCTCACTGAGGTCAGCCCTGTCCTCCTCTTTGCCTTTCCCAGAAAGTTGCCACCTTTTGCATGCAGGAGGCCAAATATTGGCTCTCTGATCTTAGGTGTGGGGAGTGCATCTCTTCTCCCGACATGACTCCTGCCTTTGTACCATTATGGCACTGTGGTTAAGGTGTTGGACAAGCAACAGGGAGACCCCGGTTCAGGTAGACTCTCAGCTGGGGAAACTCTCTGAGTGACTTTGGGCCAGTCCTGTTTTCTCAGCTCAGCCTACTTCACAGTTTTTGTGGGGAAAAATCTGGAGCAGGAAGAGCTATGTACATTGCCATGAGGTCCTGGAGGAAAGATGAATGAATGAATGAATGAATGACCTGGCCCTTTTTTCCTCAGCGACAGCAGCAAGTGGAACTTATTCGAGACAGCTAAAAGGCACAACACAACAGAATGCAAATAGGGCCAAGAAGCAAGATGAAGAGAGTATCAGGGGGCCTGGGGGAAGTCAAAATCAAAATGGCAGCTGGGATCAAAGTTCCACCCCCTTTTATATAATGCATGCTTTGGATCTTCATTTGCAGCTGCCATATTGACTTTTCAGACCCCCCTCCCATGGGATATTATCTAATTTACTTATTCATCCTTATATAGTATGTGGGATAGGGGACACTGCTTAGAAGGATAAAAACAGAAAGCACATGCTCAGTAAAAAAAAAAGTAATAATAATCGTACACTATTTTAACTGCCCTGGGCCTGGAAAGTTGAAAGGCAGTATATTCTGGTCCCTGTCTTGGACAGATGCTCAGGGGCCACTGGGAGGTGCTCCTTTTGCCTCAGACAAAAAAACATGATGATAAAGGAGGGTTCAGCTAAAACGCTCAAGTGATTTTGAGCCAGCAATTAGTATAGCAAACACTATATACAACATCCTGAGCTCCTGAAAGAAAGGCAGGAGAGTATAATATAAATCAAAGAATAAATTAATTAATTATTGAGTTTCTTCTTTTATTCCCTCCTCCCTCCCAACTCTTTTTTCCTCTTGAGATGTGAATTTTAGATTGTATACCTAAAGGCAGAGATTGTCTTCCTATTAATAAAACTTTGCAATCTGTCCTGGAAACCTATGTTTGTTGCAGAGTGGAAAAGAAATGGTCTACATTAATAAATAATAAATACTATTTGTTAGTAAAGCTTCAACAAACACTACTATTTCCATTATTTCCCAAATGTATTATCTTTTTATTGTAGAAAAAAAACATCCTGTTTTCTTTTCTGCTTTTTCAGACACCCCAGAAATAGTAAAAGTAAAAGCTCAGCCTGGCTGTGACTTTAAAAATCTTTGCATCATCTCTGAGTCATGTAATTTTTTGACAGCTTATTCTGAAATGTTTCCAAGTTCTTTGACTTACCCACTTGCAGAACATGACAAAACTCCAAAACCAAACAATTTGGTTCCTGTTTTAAATCACCTTGAGTTTTTAGTGTTACAGGATGAGATTCACTAACCTATATCCCCTTGGTTTCAAACAGCAAAACAACTTTACTGCTGAGTCAAGGACTGGTTCTTTAAAACCCATGGCTCAGTAGAATCCCCAGGAGGAGAAATTTTGATCTATTAAAAATCACTGGGAGATTTTATTTCAGGGATTTTAACAGATATGGACTTCTGTGGAGAGGAGGTTGAAATTTTAAGAAAGATATAAGGTGATACATGCTAGAGTAAAAAAATATAATTGATTGTATATATTTTTTAAAAGCTGCAGTTTATTGCACTAGTCTTGTTTTGGAGAAGCTGGAAACTATGTGATCTAGTAGATCAGATCTGGAAGTAACCAGAATCAGCACTACTGAGCAACTAGCAGCATCTCAGAGAGGCCTGATTTAGGTCTGGACCACCTATATCAGGCAACCGGGTCTCTCAACTCTTATGGGACATCTTGTTTGTTTAGGATAGGGTGAGAAACTAAACAGTGGATTGTGGCAGGAATGCAAAAGAATGATTGTGCAGACACCCATAGCAGAAACAATGGCTCTTAATAAAATCCTTTGGGGTTTTTTTTTTTCCTCTTCACAGATCACACAATCCATGCAACATCACCACATGAATAGCATGTAAGACTACCTCATGGAAGAGGAAAATCCCAGGAGGCAGGATGAGGTAAGAGTTCCTATCAGCTCCACAAGAAATATGCAAAACTAGCATTTTCTCTGGAGCAAAAATTAAACTTCCTAACTCCCACACAAGGCCATGACATCAGAAGCACTCAGAGGCTGATCTCAGATCAGAGCACTCCTGTGTATAGAATGGACTGTGCTTGAGATTACTATTAATAGACCTTCCTGAATCTATAACTCATGGAGAAGGTCATAGGCTTTCTAGCTGTTGTGACATTTCTTTTTTACATATTCCATTTTTCAGAAGTTCAGGTTTTTGCACTAATTAGTTTCTCAAGTTACATTGTTCCTCTTTGAAAGCGCTTGCCAGCTTGCTGTTGTGTACATCTTCCCCATTATTTCTCACCAAAAGTAACTACCTCATTTCCATGCCACTGGGATGCTAAAAACAAAGACATTTCGTATCTTTGCCCATTTTTGTTCTGGTTTTATTTGAAGATCACCAGGGATTAGAGGTGAACATCAAAGAACACGTCCAGTTAGTTCAAACAAAATTAGGGGAAATATATGTAACTCAAGACCAGAGCTTGCATCACTAAGATAAACAACAATTCTTTAGAAGGTATGTGAAATGGATTGAATTAGTTCACAATTTTGCCATGGCAAAGATGGATGAATCATCATTACTCATCTCATTTCACTCAAGAGATAATGTGTGATGTAGCAGTAAAACAAGGAGTCTCATACTCAGAAGCATCCAGAGGTAAGGCCAAGGGACAAACCATGCATCATAACATCATGCTGACACCACATGACTTTGTACGTGAGGTCTTGATGCAAGCGCAAAAAGGCAGGGTTTGCATCACGATGTCATGGCACACATGTCATCGTTTTTGCATCATTGTAGTCTGTACTGACCACCTATAAGTGAGAACATGTATGAAAGGTATTTATCCACAAGCACAAGCTCTGAAAAATAGGGAACATAAGAATATAGGGGAAATTCTGCTGGGTCAGACTAAGGGCTTGTCTAGTTCAGCATTCTGTGTCACGTGGTAGGCAACCAAATGAGAAGTTAACAAGCATGGATAAGGGGATTGTGGTCCTCTTCCAGCTTGCCCCACAACGGTTGATATATATGGGAAGTTGCCTGTAATTCAAGAGTTAATATACCGCCATCAAGACTAGTTGCCCTTGATAGGAGCAGGTGGCAGCCGTGGCCAGGAGGGCTTTTGCACAGCTTTGGGTTGTGCACCAGTTACGCCCTTTCCTGGATCGGGATGCCCTGCGAACAGTCACTCATGCCCTTGTTATCTCCCAGATAGACTACTGCAATGCGCTCTACATGGGGCTACCCTTGAAGAGTATCCGGAAGCTTCAGCTGGTCCAGAATGCGGCTGCGCGACCAATTTTGGGGGTCTGAAGAAGGACGCATATAACACCTTTGCTCCGTGAGCTGCACTGGGTACCGGTTTGCTTCTGGGTCCAATTCAAGGTGTCGGTTATCACCTTTAAAGCCCTACACGGCATGGGGCCAGGTTACCTGAAGGACCGCCTCACCCCCATGATTTCAACCCGTCCCACCCGATCTCACAGAGAGGGCATGCTCCGGATTCCCGTGGTAAAAGAACTTCAATTAGCGGGGTCCAGAAGGCGGGCCTTCTCTGCTGTAGCCCCCGCCCTTTGGAACATCTTGCCCCCGGGGGTGAGACAGGCCCCCTCACTCCAGGCCTTTCGGAGGGATTTGAAGACCTGGCTCTGCCATCTGGCCTGGGGCGGGGAGTGAGGATATCAGAAATGGAGTTGGCTGGCCCCTTAGCGGCCTGGTGTGGCCTCTATCGGCCTCTTGGATTTTTTAGCCTTTTTATCTTTATCTTTGTAAGTCTGGTTTTTATAAAATTATGTATTTCTGATTTTAGTTTGTTGTAAGCCGCCCAGAGTCCCCCATTGTGGGGAGATGGGCGGGGACAAGTCTATTAAATAAATAAATAAATAAATAAATAAATAAATAGCCTATCAAGATAAGATCCAGACGTTCTACTCATACATAACTCTGAGCAAGATCTCATGAAAAGTGTTCTGCTACCTTTCTTACATTTGATGGGAAGTAGCATGGGAATTACAGAACAAAGTGGCAGGAAATATGGGTTTCACAGAGAAAATAGCACATGGTTGATATGCAACTGACGCAACATATTGGGAATCCATCTAAAAAGAAAAAAAGCTATTTGTAAAAAAATATTTGGAATCCACTAAGACTTAATGACTTAATTGCTGGCATTGCTAATTCAGACAAGTTGTGATTCATGTTCTGTATTAAGAATTTCCTTACTACTCCCTTGTGGGTATAAGTCAGAGGCCATTAGCTTCCTCCTTTGTGTTTTGCTTATTACCTCAGGCTGAAGCATCACCATGTGCATTTGATAAGAACATAAGAGCATAACAAGAAGCCTGCTAAATTAAACCAATCACTTATCTGATCCAGCATTGCATAACCAGTTGGAAGAAGCTCAAAGCAGGACATTAGACTAGCAGCAACCTGCTCCCATTCTGTGGGTATCCATGTGCATTCTTGTGTGCGTTTCTGTGTTTTATATAGCCTTTTAAACTAACACATAAAGTGACATTTATTTTCTTTCTGGAAAAAATTAATCAACGATTTTAAGAAATTGGAGGATTGAGCTGAAGTTTTCCATTCTCCATTAGATCAATCAAACTGTAAGAGACACTTTGGAATATCAGGTAGTTTGAGTTGTTTCTGTGAACAGATCCATTATTCCAGAATATCTCTGCTGAGTATCCAACACATAGAATTGGAAAGCCTAACAAAACGGATTTGCCAGGCATTCTTGAGGTTGTGATTTTAATTAATTTAATTAAACTATAACAGGGTGTGTTCTTCTGTGCAGACAGATTTATTCATGAGTCTCAGCATTTTGGAATATTTGGAATAAAGTAAATGTATGCTTGAGTCACGGTGAGCCATATTTTCACTGCCTGATAGGACAAAGCACATTCCCTAAAATATCCTCCATATTGGCAACACTCAGAATTTAAAAGGAGATATTCAGACTCACTATGGTCACATTTTATGTTGTATTTTATATCGGTAAGAGAAGATTGAGATGCTAGCTTGGAATTCTGGAGGTCGCTGTCCAACATATCTGGAAGACAATGGCTGGTGTGGGTCTTCCGGGCTGTGTGGCCGTGGTCTGGAAGTTTTAGTTCCTAACGTTTCGCCAGCATCTGTGACCAGCATCTTCGGAGGACAGGAGCACAGACAGGAGCGGTTCTCTCTGTGCCCAGGATGATGTGACCCTGTTGTGGGTATTTGGTTGGACACCAAAACAAGCAGCCACTCGTTAACTCAAACCCCACCCACCCCCACCCCCTTCAGGCACCCTCACTGATCTCTATAAATACCCACAACAGGGTCACATCATCCTGGGCACAGAGAGAACTGCTCCTGTCTGTGCTCCTGCCCTCTGAAGATGCCGGTCACAGATGCTGGCGAAACGTTAGGAAACAAAACTTCCAGAACACAGCCACACAGCCCGGAAGACCCACATCAGCCATCGTATTCTGGCCGTGAAAGCCTTCGACAATACATATCTGGAAGACATCAGGCTCCAGATGATGTGTGTTGTAATTTATAGTGCTGCCATTGTTTTAGCTAATAAATAATCCTGGGGCCTCTAAGCAGGAATAAAGAAACTTTGGATGGTTCACATTTAATATTTTTGCAGAGGGCAGGAGCTGCACTGGTTGGGGCAGCGATGCTATGTGGATGTGGGTCTGTCTCATGTATGGACGTTCTTGGTTTTTTCTTCAGTGTTTCAAGGACTTTCTCATTTCGCAGAACCTCAAGCATTGTTGCGGATTCCTTTCGATACTTGAAAAAAGCTGAGAGAGGTGTTGATTAGTGTAGTGTGTTAGGCTCTTTGATACCAACTAGATGAAAACCAGTGGGTTTTATCACCTCTGCATACCCTGCCTGTCAGAGTGCTTGTGGATGTGTTACTTTCCAATCTGTGTCTCACTCTACTGCTTCAATTTCTTTATGAATATTTGTTTGGAGGGAGAGGGAATTTAATGCATGAGTGAGTCTGAGGTAGTGTGCTTGTTTTTATACTGTTGAGTATGAAACAGACGATTAATTTATGTCATCACGCAGTGGGTTTTTGAATTGTGATAACACATCATTCTCAGAAATATTTTGTTTAATTGTTGCACAAGTAGCATATAAAGGATCATTCTCAGAAGAGGTGAGAGACATGTTAACACACTTGCCAGTCCAGAAAAGCAAGTGGTCAGATGGGGGGATTTCCAATCTTTAGCAAAAGCTTACTTTTACTTTTTGAAAATTTCTATTTTTAAGATGGCAAAGGATGGTTTCCCTATTGCTTCAGCACAACTTCTCTATAGGCTCTTTGCTAGACAGTTTGGGGCTGTTTTTTTCAATTTCCCAGCTGCTTCTGCCTTACAAGAAATAGAGGAGGAATATTGCAAAATGTGATCAAGCTCTTGAACCTCTCTGGCTGAAATGTTGCCAGATTAATGTCCTCTAAAGGATCGCAATATCTTTGCCATGTTCATCCCATTCTGCCAAACAATGAAGCAACCTCAGGCATTTTGTTGCTCCGCCATTATATTCAATTGACAAACTTTTTGATCAAATAAAAGTCCTTGAAGTAGGGGCAGTACACCTCTGGGGGAATGTCTTTCAGAGAGTTTAAATTGAATCTTGATGCCTTTGAATGTCAGAATTTAATCAGATCTTGGCAGAGTGTAAATGCAGTGTGGGCTACTGAGGGAGGGAGGGAGGAAGGAAGGAAGGAAGGAAGGAAGGAAGGAAGGAAGGAAGGAAGGAAGGAAGGAAGGAAGGAAGGAAGGAAGGAAGGAAGACCCAGATAGCTAGAACAGATTAGCCAGATATTAATGAGGTCAAAGAAGTGGGACCAGCATTTCCAGTGATCTTTTTCATGGGGGAAGGGACCATTTTTTCTTGATGTATGATTCCTAAAAGAAGCTTTATATACTTTTGTGCCTGCTTTTCTTTTGAAAAATTGTGTCAGTGTTCCTCAGGAGTTTTCTCCTGAAATTTGGTGGCACCATTGGGAGGGAGGGAGGAGGGACCGCAAAGGGAGGGGGCTTTGTAACTGAATGTGGCCCCTGATCTACTGCTCACTTAACCCTTATTTTAATTGCTTCTTGTTTGGCCTTGGAATTTAAAAAAAACTGCTGAAAGAAATTGTAAGCTGCTTTCACTATGCTAGTAGAAAGGTGGAGTAGAGTTGTTAAAATAGATACATAAATTTTCATTTAATCATTATTTGGGCTTGCTAAACTTTTCCTGGAGTTTGTTCTTGTCTTCTGCTTTCAGCACTAGCCGTTAGCTATTTTGAAAGTGGCTATAAATAAGAGTTCCTCTTTTGATTTCAACATTTGATAGCTCTTTCCTGTAAAAAGTCTGCCAATTCTTATCTTCTGAATTGAAAAGTTGCAGTTATGAAGGATGGCTACGGGATATAAGGCTGACAAAGTACTCTTAAAAGATATCTGCAAGTCAGAGAATGCCAAACATTTATTTATTTATCTGTATTGCAAATGCTACTGTTTACTCCAGTTTTGAGACCTCAAGGAGATTAGATTAGGGTTGGGTTCTATACCCATAACATAACAACACTTTCAGGTAGGTTGAACTGATAGAATGACAAGCTCATAGTCACCTAATTAACTTTGTGGCTGAGTGAGGATCTAAACCTGGGTCTCCCTCAGCAACACTAACCTTGATCTGCTACTCTAACAGAGCTCTTTTCATTTGTGACCTTCCCTGATTTCATCTGCAGCTGCTTGATGCTGAACTCCAGTACTGAAGTGTTACTCAGTTTGTGCTGGGATAGGATCTATTAAATGGAATGGGAATAAAACTGCTTCAGACATAGTCTTGTTTTTCCTTAAGAGCAGAACATTTCGCTGCCTAGAATCTGTGTGGTGCAAATTTTCCAGTCCTTCTGGAAAAGAGTGCAGAGTTATGGGAAGAAGATGTGAAATGTGTACCTCTAGGACCAGCTGCTATGGATGATGGGGTTCTACATTGTCTAGAACCCAAATAAGACCTGAAAATATGCTAGCTGTGAACTCCCTGAAAAATGTTTTTTCAGACTTACTAACATATCATTAACTAATCCATAAACAATGGAGAAGTAGTCCATTGAGAAGAAGCTGTTAAGAAATTATAGGTCATTAGCAATTGCAATTGCTCCCCAGATAGTACTATTGATGATATCTCACAATTTTTCCCTTGTCAATTTTTCTTTTGCTTCTTTTTCGCTTTTTCTTAGAAGATTTTCAATGATGTTAATGAAAAATCCTCCCTTCCCAGTAGCATGAAGCTTACTTTTATCTATTCTGAGAGAAGAGTTTGTTGTTAGCTGTTCAGGAGCTAAGCATCTAGTCCAAAGGCTAACTCAAGGTAGCCAGCACACAAATATGAAAGAGACACACAAAATAACAGCTTGGAATAGATTAAATGCTTTCAGTTGGCCCCCTGTTTGTTAACTGTTAAAATGTATGTTAATTTCTGTTTTTTCAGTGGTGCTCCCAAATTTTGTCCTGAGTTCATCACTCTTGTTGATTTCAACTTTAGTTTAGAAATCAAATGATGAGACTATAGGTCTTTTTCTTAGGTTCCCCTCCATCAAAGTAGCACTATCTGCTAGGCAAAATATTTATTTTATTACGGAGTTTGCCAGTCCAATAACATTGGCTTCTAATGGGCTATTTGGCTAATCTAACAGGCTTGCATGTAAATGTAGTATTCAGCCAAATACTAAGGATGACCAGTGACTGTAATAGTTTATACTGGAATAAGAATAATTGATTGAAACAAACAGTAGAAATGTTTGCAGAAATTAGCAAGCAGCTGAAGATATACAAGAAACTGAAAAATCAAAACAAAATGGTGGAGTTTATTTGGGTTACGTGCTGAGCAGAAAACTTACCAAGTGGCAGAAGTTGGCTGAAATGGCAGCCCCTGCCGAACAAGCTAAGCAGGGTCACACCTGGTTAATACTTGGATGGGAGGAAAGCAATGCCAGCTTTGTGGAAGCTGAAAAAACATCACAGAAATGTGCAAATAACAAATTACTTTTGTTTTGTTGCCAAGAAATTGCATGGAAATGTTCATGTACTCCCCAGAAGGCAAGCTAGATTTGAAGAAAATTTTACCTTTCTACTGAATGGGAACTTGCTGTATCTGTTTATTTTCAAAGGATTTGATCTTCCACCAAGGGGTACCGTATTCCATCTTTTCAGTGAAAAACAGAGGAAATTTCTCACCTCTTCAATACTGTACAATAACAGAAATACATTATACCCTTTCAAATGCCAACCCACGTGGACAGAGGACTTTAAACATTTTCTTGCTGCTAGCAAGTTATAAGTTGGCAACAAGAACCAAAAGAGTTGGGGAAGCCTATGTCCATCTCCAGCAGAATCAAGCAGAATAGAATTTGAACTTTAGCAAGTGAGTAAATGGTTGCAGGGGGGGAAAAAACCCTCCCGTGAAGATAGAAGATATTAGTGAAAAGGATTCTTTATTGGCCTTCTCTATTGTTATACCCTTTAACAATAGAACCCCAATGGTTCTTGTGATGTCTGTTTCTGACCTGACCTGCCTTGAAAGGCTGACACCAGGTTCTCTGCTAGGGTTCCTCCATCTCATGAGAATGAGAAAGCATTCAAATAGTCTCTCTATTCAGTGTTTCTCAAACTTGGCAAACAGGTGGACTTCAACTCCCAGAATTCCCCAGGCACCTGCCTGAAAGTTGCTAAATTTGAGAATCACTGCTCTACATTTTCTCTGAAATGGTACAAAAGACTGCACTGCAGTTCAGTTCTAACCTACCTCCATGTTGCCCAGTTATTAGGAACAACTTTCTAATATTCTAACAAAGGTTATGAAAAAAATTAATGAATGAATGAGTTAATAGAAGAACAACCCAATCTTGATCTAGTATTGTAGACCAATTCAACAAGCCAATTCTAAAATCAGCTTCTTAAACTTAATTTCCTCTTACAGAGTCCAGCTGTTCTTCTTTTCATCCAAATAACATCATAACATAATATAAAACAGGAAGAGTTGAATTTGTTCAAATTTTGTGAAAAGGTTCATCCAAAATTAAATGTTGATTTAACATCTTGACTTCCAAAGCTACTGTACTAACTATAATTTTGCCAAATATGGGTAATTAGAAGCTTCCAGTATTTGCTTGCTTGTTAGGGATATATTGCTAGGGATGTCTTTAGAGAGCATATTTTTTACACTAGCAATTGCCTGTATTTTTAATAAAATAGTTGGACATAAATAGAATAATGATTGCTGAGAACAAAATGCTAATCCAAATTCCAGATACCACAGTCAGAGGGTAAATAAATATACTTGGTTACTGATTAATGTTTTCTTTGAATAAAATGAATTCATATTCATTTTTTATTCCAATTAATTTATATTCCAATGAACTTGTATTAATTCCAATACATTTGCCAAAATTCTTTATAAAAAAGCTTTCTAGAGTACAAAACTGTAGTTGCTTACAAGTGGATTAGGATAATTTTTTTTTTAATTCTGTGTAATTAATTGCCTCTACAGGTAGACCTCGCTTACTGTCCACCTTGTTTAGCAACCATTCAAAGTTATGACAGTGCCAAAAAAGTAACTTTACGGCCAGTCCTCACATTTATGACCATCACCATGTCATAAAAAAAGCTTCTTTTTTAAAAATCTGTGAGCTTTGCTTAAGAGCCTTACATGTTGTACCTCAAACATTCCATTGCCATTTGATTGCATTCTTTGATTTTCCCCTTCCCTGCCATATAATTAAATATATGTTAACTAAGGAAAATGCCTGGTGTATCTGATGAAGCAAGCTCAGTATAGTATAGGCCACAGTAAATCTGAATAAGCATATACTATAATAAATCTTCTAAAACTTTAAAAGGCCGACAAGGCTCTTGAGTAAGAAGTCTAAGCAAGGCCATGGGGCACTGAGAGGGAAGAATACAAAATCCAGTAATGCAGAGATGGGGGGAGAAAAGAGAAAAATAATATCATACACAATCTAATCTAAGCCTAATTAAGATTTCCACAGCCAGTGCTGAAAAAGAAATATTGACAGAAGGTAATGAAATCATTTGCTCTTGTTTACTGAGAATATTTCCTATAGAACACTTTGTTTCAATAGCAGTTGAGCCAACCAGTCAGCACAGTTCAGTGAAGGGTTGTTCATCCACTGTAAAAAAAAAGGCCAACAACCTGTTAGGGATAATAAGAAATGTTATTTGAAATAGAAAAACCACTTTTATAATATTGGTGATATAAATGGATTAAATAAATAAAATAAATGCCCTTACATAAATCAATCCTCAAAAAGGGTATAGTGGAGCTAGAGAAGTTTCAAAGGAGGGCAACTAAGATCATCAAGGAGCTGAAACAGCTTCTCTATGATAAAAGGTTGCAGTATTTGGGGCTTTTAGTCTAGAAAGAAGGGGAATGAGAGGGGACATGATGGAGAGATACAACATTATACATAGTAAGGATAAAGTGAACAAGGAAAATCTGTTTTTCCCCTTCCCAAAATACTAGGACCAGAGGTCACCCAAAGAAATTGAATCCCTGAAGAATCAGGACAGAGAAAAGGTGTTTTGTTTTGTTTTTAATCCAGTATGTAATTCAACTTTGGAATTTGCTACCATGAAATGGTACTGGCTACCAGTTTGGCTGGCTTTCAGAAAGGATTAGACCAATTCATGGAAGTCTTGGGGATCAGTGGCAATTAACCTTGATGGCCCTGAAGGCCATCTAGCCAATGTGGTGCACTGGCAACCTCTGTTCAGACATGCTGCGATTGAACTGAGGACCTTTTACACTGTACATTGATGGTCCTGAAGGCCATCTGCCAGGAGACATGCGGGCTTCCTTGTGCAGTTGGTTGGCCACCATAAGAACAGACAGCTGGGCTAGATCTGCTAAGGGTCTGAGCCAACAGGTACTACATATGTTCTTATGTTCTTATCTTGCTTTCAGTGTAAAAGGTCCTCAGTTCAATCGCAGCATGTCTGAAAACCTACAGGGTTCCCAGTGTGCCATATTGGCTAGATCAGCTGTAGGTTAGCCTCAATAAAAAGCAGCTCCATATGTCCCTAGATATGTTTCAAAGTGTTTACTATTAGGAGAAGTGAGCAGTGATCTTTCTGTTCTCCCTTCCTCATTAGGATAAAAAACCATTGGCAAATAGACTTACATACCATGATTGAGTGTTCCCCTGCAGGCATGGAGGCCTCACAGACACACTTGCATTCTCAGACATTTCACTATGATTTCCCTGTTTTGACTTATATTTTACATAAACCTCCCCCTTTACAAAGTTGCACAAAGACATCATTGGCTGTACTCCATTCACAAAATAGGGGCAATGGTGTATTTGTTAAAACTCTGAGGTCTTTTTTTCCCGATGACCCAGTCTAGAGATGTGCATAAAAGCAAAGTGTATCATCAGACGTATTGTAAAGTAAATCCTTCACCTGATTTGAGGTATAGCAAATAGGACTTCTACCAGATCAAAATGAAGTAAAACACAGCTCAAAACACAATTCATCACAAGGACACCAGATACTTTAAGAAGGGGAGGAAGACTCGTAGCCAGCTAAGGGCTAGCAATATTAAATCAGAGACACAGAGGCAATGGCGTCAGCATTTTCCAGCTGAGACATCTTACTCAGAACACAATAAAACATATGGAATTTCTGTCAAGTTTGGGTAATGTCAAGAATACATAAAGCACCAAAAGACACATGAACACATCTCAACTCTGTATTACCGCATAGAACGGGAATCAATGCAATAATTTCAGATATCTCTTTTCCAATAACAATAGTATACTCTGAACAGAACAGGTTGGCATCAATTTACAAGGTGAACATTCTCTTAAAAGCTATAATACAGTATGATTGTTGTTTTTCTATAATTATTCTATTCACAATATTTTAAAGTTATCAGTGCACAATGATTCCTGCTTATCTTTAGATTAATATTACTCCTAACACAGAATATTAAATTTTAATTTCATTATGATTTGTTAAATAAGAATATAAGTTTCAGGTTAGGTAGAAACTATTGAAATCTCTTATTTTGGCTTGTAATTTACAATTTATATTAGATTGGCTATTGTCATTAGTTGTTTTCAATATTAAACATTTTAATATCAATTTAAAGTTTTAAATTGATATGATTCATTCTAATAAATAGAGTTCAATCATTGTTATTTAGAATGTTTTAGTCTAATCTCCCAATGTTTGTAAATCTTAATTTACTGTTTGCTTTTTGTCTCTTTTTCTCTCACTTTCTTTTTTTTTTTTTCCCCTTTCTTTTTCTGATAAAATATGTTTAGGTAAATAAGTTATCATGACAAGTAGCATTCAGCAGATCTAGTTCCAAGTATCTACTACGCATTTTGGTCAAAAGTACTTTCCATGAACTCCACGGCATAGCATATTAAAAGTTGAAGAGGAAATTTGGTATTTTACTGGTTAACCTGAGTTGCTGCTGTAAATAATAAATGAACAAACAGTGGTAAGCAAGTGGAAACACTGAAGTCACACAAACAGGCAAAAAAGACAGTATGACCTAATCCACAGAAACAGTAGAATCTGCAAAAGATACTAAGAAGGCTGAGGCTTCAATCTTGTTATCCTGGCTGCCATCTTGACTTTTTTGACCTTTCTCCAAGGGACCCTTGCCTAGAAATCAGAACTTTGGATTATTATTTTTTTAAGTTAACCAGGTAGAAGAACAGAATTCACAGCACGGTTAATCTATTCTTTGCTAGATTATTCAAATTAGCTTACTCATAGATGTATGCATATGATTGCAGTCAAAATGTATTTATTTATTTAATTGATCAGATTTAGATGCCACCTGACTCCAAATGACTAACTCCAAATGGATGCCTGACATATTAAAAGTCATCAACAACAGAAATCAAAGAAAAAAATATCATGAGCCTCTGGCATAACAGCACAATGCCCCCAAAACAAAGCAATAGAATGCCCCCCATACAAAAAGAACCAGGGGCTTAGAAATCATTCTGCAAATACAGTTCATGATAGCAAAGTAATGTATTTTAAGAGCATCTGCTATATATTGATCTACACCCCAGGTCTCATAGATATATTTCTTCAACAATATTTCAGTATTGTGTCTGGAATGAGAGGGGAAGATGTTGCCTCCCAGTCAGGCACATCCGTGCTGGGGGAGGGGGGTATTTGTCAAAAAAGTCCTGCCCACTCCAACATATGTTTTTGAGGATTCTTACCCCCGGAAGGGCTGAAGCACATTTCCCTGCCTGTATCTCACTGCGGAACAAGCATTTGCTGGCAACCTCTTGATTCTGCTGTCTCCACAATGTTGTCTTCATCATGTCACATTTGCTTGGCCCAAATGACCTCCTGGGTGGTGGTTGTGGGGAAAAAAATGGGAGGGGAAGAACCATGTATGGTGGCTTGATCTCCTGTATGAAAGACAGGCAGTAAATACTATGTGACCCTTAACTCACCGCTGCATGTAACCCTTGGGAATGAAAAGATGGACCCACTGTGGCTTTATGAAACTGGCCCTAGGACAAATGGTTGGACAGCTCAGTGACAGGATATCGTCTATGATTCAAGTACCACTGCTAGACAAGCAGCAGATGGGAGCCATTATGTAGCCATGGACTAAGTGCAGAGTACAGGGATGTCTGCTAAATATATCATTGCAATATCCTACTTTAATGTGCAAACTGGCTCCTGCAGGATGCAAATTAGCCATAAAAGCATTTGGGATAAGAACTAATCAAATAAAGACTAGTCAATTGGATTATATTGGATGGCTTTGATTGTCAAGTCACAAAGTCTTCCAAGTCTTTCTTTCACACTGTGTAAACAACAATAATAACAGAGAGCCCCTGGCCACATCCACGTGATTCACACCGCATTGCAATATATGGAAACCAGAGGAAAATGTTTCTTTCTACTGAGTAGCCATCTGGTAGTGTTGGTTGGCCATTCAGCCCTTCAACTTTCCAGCCAACAGGACCATGACAGGGGCAGAAGAAAATATCAGGACAGCTTCTAGGTATTAAAAGTGTCTTGGGTTGGTAAGAGTGCTCTAATACTAGGGGTATGACAGATTGCTGGGCTGCAGAAAGCTTCAGAGCACTTCACTTTGATGCTGTTTCACAAAGTAGCACAATTGTCTCTCCCTCTGCCTCATTTTGAAGAAGTGAAGTGAGGTTACTGAATTTCTTAGCTTCACATTTGCTTCTGATGCCTCCCCTGGCGCATCCAGGAGCTAGAAGAAGCTTTTGTGCATCTCAAGAAATGTACAGCCACCTCACATTGGCCTACAGGCCACATGGAAGGACAAACTCACCATCCAGAATTAGCAGGTGTTTCCCGTTCCCTCTGTAATTTCAGTGCTACTGGAGAGGAGGTTTGAAAGAGCTCCATCTTCTCCTTAATTAATTAACATGGTCCCTAAAACAGAGTAGAAACCCAGTGTGGGTGTGGTGATGAAGGAGCTGAACCAGGAAGATTGCAGGAAAACAGGAAAAGCCTCCATGGAAAAGACAAAAGGAAAAAAAAAAAAAAATCCCAAACCCAGAATTTAGTGGTAGTCCCAGGATGGCCAAAAGGTGCAAGCCTTGGAAAAGCTGCAGCCAAGACACTCTAAAGCAGTGGGGGGGAGAGAGAGAGGGAAAGCTCCCAGATTGCAAGTCCTTAGAGAAGGAACCGAAAAAGGCTTTCAAATGTAAATAGCCTGTATTTGGCTACATGGGGAAACAATGGAGACAGGAGCTTAGTAATTTATAGAGATAGAGAATTCTGGGAGTTGAAGTCCACACATCTTAAAGTTGCTGAGGTTGAGAAACATGGCTCCAAAGCACCTTTTTCCCTTCAAGTCAAAAGGTCTGCATGGCCCTACTGTTTACAATCAGATCTCTAGACTTATTTTCTTTTCATAGATGATCACTTCTCACTCTTAACATGTAATCCCTTTCATATCTCTCCCAACTCTGCTGCTTCTGCTTCCACAGTTCCCAAAGAGTTTCATTAAATTTTAACTCTCCCCAGCAGCTCTTTCACTCTCACTCATTTGCAGCTGACTCTCTCAGCAGATCTCCCCAAATTTCCTCCTCAAAAGTCTCTGGAATCTCCCCACCCTCTGATCATCTGCTTAGACCAGTGTTTCTCAACCTCAGCAACTTTAAGGCATGTGGACTTCAACTCCCAGAATCCTCCAACCAGCCATGCTGGTTGGGGGACTCTAGAAGTTGAAGTCCACACGACTTAATGTTGAGAAGGTTAAGAAACATTGACTTAGACATTCCAGTAATAGCTACAGAATGATCAGTCATCACTGACTGGCATTCTGGAGAGTCCATCAGAGCGCCATCCCACCTAAGAAATGAATGTTCATAGAAAACAATAATAATAAAATAAAATTAGCTGGCCTGCTCTGCGTGTGCGGAAGATCAAAATAGCAGTAAGGTTTACTTTGGCAGAAATTCATGCTGGGTAAAACAACTTCAGATTCGACCGAGTGGTTTATCCCAGTTCTAAATCATGACTGAAGCTGTTACTCAACATGGGAAGATTTAGCCTAAAATATTCATTATTTTTTCTAGTTGTAAGAGAATACGTTTTGACCAGCAATGGGAACAGCGTGCTTGAGACTAAATGGAATAGTATGTCTTGGATGCATTTGTGGGGGAAGACATAATGATGAGTAAGAGATGAGTAAGACACAGAATCTCACCAATTCCCCTGCAAATAACAGAAATACAACACCTGGATGTTCTACTTGAAACAAAGATGTATCTTAGTTTATTTGCTATACAAATCTTTCCTGGTTGTGAATACAAACTAGCACATCCGGGAAGAGGAGGCAAAGACTGCCCACAGATAAATTGAATGTGACCTTTCAAGTCACAATGAATGTCCTGAGCAAATACAATAAGTCCGCACATAGCTTCTTTCACCTGCTGGCCTGAAGTGTTCAGCTGGCACAATAATTCTTTCAAGAGCTGACTTTATTTTCTTTGCCAAAAGGAAGTAGAGATTTACTTGAGTTCCCAGAGGTAAAGTTTGATGTTTATCAGCTATACTAACAATACACAGATTCACTGAATATTTTCCACCAAGTTGGGGTAATCACTCCAGCACTAAACTTTGGACATCTGGACCATGCTGGACCTGGGAAGTGGGTGCCATTTTAACTTCATAGAATACTCTTCGTTCTAGTTGTGTTCTGAAAAACACTTGGAAATATGTGCTTTGTAGGTTACGCCGGGCTGTTGCACATCCTATTTTTTTAGGAGGGGGTTCCTCAGTGATTACTTTGTTGAGAGTTCTTCAGACATAGCTGTGACAACAATGCTGGAATAATGTCCCTCAGAGTCCAAAGGAATGCCAGGGTGGGGTGGCATTAAACCTAACAATGAGAAGCAGTGAGGCCAACCAGGTCTGAGAGGTAATTTAACCAAGCCTTATTTGTGAAGAAAGCTTGCAATGCACCTCAGTGAGGCATTCTCTATCACTTTATCAGCTACCTAAACCACATCCACTAACCAAAAAGAGTTTTTGCACACATATTATAACTATCACATACGCCAAAGCTGCTTTTGGCTTCTGCAGATGCTGGAAGAGGCTCTTTGAATGATGTAAAGCGCCATGATGAGGCAAATTGCAACTGATTCAATGAGGCATCTGCTGAAGGAGCTGGTTGAGACCATGCAAAGTGAAGCAACACAGGAGTTTTGTTTCATGCTACAGAGAAGTGGAGATACTGTTGCTTTCCAAAGTCGCTTTAGAGGAATGATTTACTAGAAGCATGACCAAAGTAAAGCACCCTTTGAAGCATTGCACAGCTCTCCTGAGCCATTTCTTTCAGCCTCAGCCTTCACCTGTCCTGGATTCAATGCAAGGGTGGCTAAGATATCATTCCTCTTCCACACTTTTGTTTCAGGTTGGCACAGAGCAGACCAGTTCACTGTTCTGGCCTATAAGGCACACTGATAACAGGTTGCTGAAATGAATGGTGGCACATTGGGATTAAGGAGGGCACCCTCAGTCCCAACTAATGTGAGAGAGCAGGAAATTAAATGGAAAGCCAAGTCCTGAAAAGCAGCCTTGATCTTGTCAACCAGAATTCTGAGGCCTGGGAAGAGGGAATGCGCTTTATGACACAGAGCTGTGAGATTTGTGAGATGTGCCTTTGACCACCTTCCCTCAACACAAATAGTTATGTGATAGAAAGAGCTAGAAACACCGAAGAGGCTGCTCCTTAGATTCTGAGCTCAGGCAAGCTCGTCTAAAAGTCGCAGGAAGCTGAATGCTGCAGGACAATCCCGCTTTCACCAACTGAAGTATGCACTTTGCAGATTTGTGGCAGGTCCTATTATTGTAACTCTAAAAGTTAAGGGTTCCTTTAATCCAATCCTTAATTCCAGGGCATCCCCAAGTTAGGGGGTTGGTGACACATGTCGAATTTTGGGAACGTATGGTCACCCTTCTAAAAAGGCTGGGGGGAGGGCTTGCACATTCAAAAAAAAGGGCTGCTATGGGACTCTATGCAGCAGTTTGCCAGAATGCTCCCTCTTACTCTACTCTTCCTCTTCCTTTTGTTTGTTTTGCTTTGTTTTATGGCAAGGTTTAAGGCATCAGGCTAGAAATAGGAGATCGTGAGTTCTAGTCCCACCTAGGCAAAAAGCCAGCTGGGTGACCTTGGGCCAGTCACTCTCTCTCAGCCCTAGGAAGGAGGCAATGGCAAACCACTTCCGAAAAATCTTGCCAAGAAAACTGCAAAGACTTGTCTGGGCGGTCTCTGAGAATCAGACACGATTGAACAGATTAAAAAAAACATATTTCCAAAAAGAACCTTCAAACAATTCTATGTGTGTGTATATCTGTGTATAATATATACACAACATAAACATATTTGTATAATGTGTGTATACTTGCATTACACACATTGCACATGTGTGTGTGTGTGTGTGTTGAGACCATGTTAATAAAGGATGCAAATACAGTACAGCAAAAGAAAAAGCAGGATTCATGTGTGAAGGTTATCAAGAAGAAATAAACCAAAGGAAGGAAAAGTAAGAATTAGCGTTATTAGAAATAGAGTATATTTGTGAAAAGTTGCATGCCTATTCTGATGTTCTGAGGTTATTTATGGCAATGCATAGGAAAAATTCAGGGCAGAAAAACTTAAGACTGTAAAAAGAAAAAAGAAGAGAAAATGCAATATAACTAAAAATTGTCCTGTGTAGTGGCCCATGTAGGCTCACAATTACACTGGTCCCTGAGTATATGTTATAGGGTTGAAATTTCTCTGAAGTTTTCTCCTACAAAAGAGGTTTCCATTTTTCTAGCTTATTCTCAGGGTTTGCTTGAGTATTTCTTTGGAATCTCCCTTGGTAAAATCTTTGGTGATACTTTATTTTATCACTGAAAGGTACACTTGCTCATAACATATTGCAAGATCCATTTCTGAAGCCCCTGTGTCTGCCACAGTCTGAAAAAGTCCCATGGAAGGAATTTTCCCTTGACATTTAATTGAAACTAGACAACCTGAGACCCACTGGGTCATCATTTCAGAGATATTTCTTTACCTAAACAGAGAAACAGAATGACCAAGGACAAAAAAGCAGTGGGAATGTGAGCAAATTATGACTTGCTGCAGGCTTCCCCATTGACTTTGCTTGTGGGAAGCTGGCAGGCAGTGTTGGAAATCTTCCTTCCTCCCTCCCTCCCTCCCTCCCTCCCTCCCTTCCTTCCTTCCCACATATAATGTAGGCTTGCTCCATTTGCTCTCCCCTCACGACCCTCAGGAGACCCCCCCCAAGAAGCCGCCTCCTCCTCATCAACTGACCCAAGGAACTGCCTTCCACTTTGCTGAAGGGAGGTGGAACAAAGGGAGCTACAGACTGCGAGGAAAACTGCACCTCAATCTTCATTCTGGCATGTCCCCAAGGGCTCCCTCCCTCAAGGGAGGAACCAGGCTCACCCATCAATCATCGGCGCCCCCCCCCAGCCAGCCTTACCTCACCAGCAGGCATCCAAGTCACTCCCTCATCCTTTCCTCAGTGCCCACAGCCGTTAAGAGATTTTAGATTTCTGCCTTGTTTCCAAAGCAAGCAATCGCTGCTTGCCTGTCGGGCCTTGCTGTCAGCCAGTTGGGCACGGGGGCAGAGAGAGGCAGGAAAGAGGTCAGGGATATGCCCATGATGATCACATGACCTGAGCTGACTATGGCAGCGCAGCAGCACAGCGGTGCTGAAGCAACCACAAAGTTCCCAAATTTCAATCCCACTGGAATCATGGGTCCTGGATCCTGGATGCATTCTGTAAGTTAGCTCATTTGAGGTACCTTGGTTCAAAAATAGTTGCCCTATGACATGCTGTTTCACCCAGTTGAAAGTTACAAGCAAGAGAGTTCTAGTAGTATATAGATGCAGGAAACGTAGGAGGTTGCCAATGGCTGTACAAAGTGAAAAGCAGGACGTTCAGAGCCATTTCATAAAGAAATAAGTGCAAAAACTCCACCTGTTAAAAAGCTGCCAAATTCCTCCTCTCTTTTAAAATAAATGTCAGAAGCAAATTCTCTTTCCATCAAACTGGGACCAGAGGGAATTGTCTTGCATGACAATAAGTGAAATCAGTACTTCCGATTATCTTATACAACCTGCTTTTCAAGGGAACCCTGGAATCTGTACATAAATAATACATAAAAAGAGATGGCTTCCTAAGTCAAGTAAGGATAGAGTTAAAACATTTTTAAAATGTAAATGAACCTCAGAGAATAGGCTGGGTGCTTAGTGGGAAATGTCTGTGACTAGGAAGGGATATGCAACTCTCACTGGTTCAAGGACCAAGGACATTGCAAAAACAGGGATGCTCAGGACTCAAAGGGCTACAAGCCCCTATTTTAGTTTTAAGCCCCCCCCCCCAACATGCCAAATGGTTGAGTCCCACCCACTCTAGGACCATGAAAGATGAGCTGGTAGGCTTCATGTGGCCCTCAAACTTAGTTTTTGTCCCCACTCGCCTCCCTAAGGTATTTCATTTATCTTATTTAAATGCCTAGCTTTTGTAAAATGGCTTATGTTAAAACTGGTAAAGTCCTCATTCTGGCTTCTGATGCTAGCAACAGAAGCATCATTGTTGTTACTCTTGTTAGTAATGCACCTTTCTACGCAAGCAAGTACTCACAGTAGCTAGCAACATTTAACTAAGCAAAAAACAAAATCTAATGACATATACTAAACGCATAGTTAATTGGGAGCTTCATTTTGGCTTATCCAGACACTGGGACTTACAAACCATAGTTTATAGCTTAGTATGTTACAAACCTTTGCCCAACTAATTTAGGAAGCTAAATATTAACGCATCATTGGATGTAGTAATGTAAACAGCACACCCTCTATACACAGTAACAGAGTATTGATTCAGTTAAAATTGTCAGATTTGATCTGCATCAGCATTCCAAATTGTTTTTTTAAAAAGGGAAGGCTCTTGCACACTCAGAGCCATTAAATTGATATAAAAGTTTTTCTGATTTGATTATTCAGTCTGAACTCCAGTTCAAAAAATTCAATCAAATTGTCTTTGAACTGACTGTCTGAACTGAATCTTTTTACAGCCCTAGCATATAATTAGCAGGAAACCTTTTTTTCCCTTTTTTTTCATTTTTCCATGCTGTACTTCCTATTAAAATAGGAAAGCAGTCACTAAAACTGAGTAATTTGCCTTAAAAAAAACTTTTACTAAAAAAGCACTGGCACAGAAATGGGTTTCTGGATGTAAAAGGTACATTCTGAGTAAATATTTAGAAATTAAGTTTGGGTCATTAGAAGCAGGATGTTTGCCGGAGAAAGGCACTAGCTTTTAAATTAAAAGTTTCCATTCTTATTGAGCATGGACCTATCAGAATTATTCTCAGAAGAAAAGAGGTATCCAGCAAATAAAAAAAATAATCCTAAATTTCCTGTCTTATGAAAAAAAAAAAAAAGTGTCATGTATCCTTTGGCAGGGAAGGGACACATTGAGAATTTTGCAAGCATGTCACAGACACTCTCAGAAAATAGCTGCCGGGGTGGGCCTGTCTGTTCCCAAAATGGTACTTTGCCAAATGGTAAACTGCTGAGTTTTGTACCCAATCACTAGTTCCCCTACTCAGCATGTTATCACTGTCTCTTAACTTTGCTGGAATCCTAGGCATTGGACACAATTCCAGAGAAAGCACAGGGCCGTAGCCACCCACTCTCTTTCATTTTGAAGACTTGCATAAGGCCTAGAGCATTGCTTTAAATAAAAGTAATGCTGGAGAGCATTGCGTTGGTATGAAATATGCTAGCCTTTTTAAAAAGAAAATTACAGGAATCTAAAAAAAGTGTGATGGGACAGAGAGCTGACTATAACAGGAAAGACATCCATGGGCACATCATTTTGCCTGGCTATAATCTATGTTAACTGGAATAAGCTCTTGAGGACAAGGATCCAGACAGTGTTTCCAGGACATGCATGGAATCTTTTCCATGCCTGCCACCTGGCATCTTTTCAATTCATTGATTATGTGCCATCAAGTTAGTGTTGACTCTTAGCAACCATATAAATAGACCTTCTCCAGGATGGTCTGTCCATAATCTGGCCTTTTAGATCTCCCAACAGTGTAACCATTACTGCTACAATGATGTCTCTCCACCCTAACATTGGTTATCCTCTTCTCTTTCTTTCCATCTTTCCTAGCATTATGGATTTCTCAAAGGAGCTGGGTCTTCACATAATGTATTCAGGATATCATATTCTGAGCCTGATCATTTGTGCCTCTGGATGGTTTGTTTGTGATCCATTTGTTTGTTTCCTTGGCTATCTACGATTCGCAACCACCAAAGTTCAAAAGGGAAAACCATTGCCTGCAGAATTCTGATCTTTGTAGACATATCGCAACATCTGAGTATCTTTTTCAAAGCCTTCATTGTTACACTACCAAGTGTTTGCAGTGTAGTTCTTCACTGCTGGTTCCTTTACTGTTGATAGTCAATCCTAAAAGTCAGAAGCTATCTACCGCTTCAAATGTCTTCATTGTCAACTCTAAGACTGGTTGCCATACCTGCTATCATTCATTTATATTTAATCATAATTGATTATGTGCTATCAAGTCATTTTCAACTCCTAGCAACCACACAGATCAATTTCTTCCATGATGATCTATCCCTAACTTGATCTTTCAGGTCTTCCAATGGTGTACTCATCGCCACTATGCATGCATGCATGCATTCATTCATTCATTCATTTTATACAGCCACCCATCTTATGTATATGACCTTACTGCTGGTCATCCTCTTCTCTTTCTTTCCACATTTCCCAGCATTAGAGCCTTTTCCAGAGAGCTAGGTCTTCACATAATGTGTCCAAAGTACGATAATTTGAACCCGGTCATTTGTGGCTGGAGAGAGAACTCTAGGTTGATTTGTTTGACGATCTATTTGTTTTCTTGGTAGTCCCCCTTTTTTTAAAATTGTACTCCATCACATCCACTACTAGAGTTTACAGATTATTTGCATTTTCAACTGTCAGAGTAGTATCATTAGCGTAGCACACTGATGTTTCTTCCTCCAATTTTAAAACCACAATCATCTGCTTCCAGTCCAGTCTCCCTCAAAATATATTCAGCATATAAGTTGAAAAAATAAGGGGAAAGTATACGGTCTTGTCTTACTCCTTTGCCAACCTGGAGCCGGCCTGCTTTGCTATGTTCCATCCAGATTGTGGCTTCCTGTTTTGTGTGTAGGTTCTGCATTTGTTATTACAAACAGCTAGTTGTTGTGCAGCCAGAAAACCAATAAAAGCTCCTATCACCCTCATCTGGAAACCAGATGATAAGCTTATAAAAACTGGTGTAAGGGAATGTTGCAAAAATTTCCTTTAGTTCTCTGCATCACAGGAAGTTGCTATGAAAGCATTGAAAACAACATTGTGTTACCTGCCTCTCTGATTTCTCTTCAGACTAAAAGCTATTCATCTGCATGCTTAGTAAATATGCACCACAGGTAGAAATAGAAACCAAGCCTTCGTTATGTTTCCTAATCCAAAACATATACAATGACTATGAAAAAGCAGGAGCAGAGCTGTATATTTCTGCCAGTTTGGTACATGACTTGCCTTGCTGGGGAGTGGTCCTGGGCAAAGTCCTTCCAATGCAAGGAGGAAGACATGCTAAACTGGCAAGCTGGAGCTCCTGTTTTATTCTCTGTGCTTCTTTCACAAATTATGATTGACAAAAACAGGAGCAATCATCTGAATTCCTTCCTGGGTTGAAAGAACACTTGAGGAAGGGAGCAGAGTCATGTCAGATAGCAATGACCACACCATCCCTGCTCCCTTCTGGGTGAGCATTCAACACTAGAGGTGGATGCAGAATTGTCTATCTAATTCAGTGAATGCCAGAGACATTGGATAAGCAATTGCTCCACATTTCTTCAAGGCAAAGTAGGAATTCTTCAACAATTTCTCAAGGTGGGGGGTTCCCTTTATTGGTGAAAGTAGAACGTGCGGGGGGGGGGGAACCTTAGTGGGAGGAATTCCATCATTAGGTCTTCCCTTAGGATTAATGGAATTATGGAAAGCCAGTGAAGCTGCAGACTATTTGAGAGAAAATCGTACAATGGAGAGGCATGCCACATATCCTTAGACCACCTCAGAATAAGTACAAGTGCATCAAACTCGACCCTTGACAAACTTCAGCAGAATTCTCCTCTTCTTTGTGGGAATTTCTAAAGAAAATTCTCTTACACTGGACCGAATGAGAACTGGTAAGGAAAAAACATGCAGGATTCATTTCTCTCCTAAGGCTAATGCAGTCCGATCTTATGCACATAGGCTTTATTTAATTTTATTATGCTGACTCAGAATTTGTCTTTCTTCTTTTTGAATTGGTCAGTAATGTTTGCACACAGGCTTCAGATATAAGAGGACAGAACCACTACAGACATGGGGCCACTTCATGTGGCCACTGAATGTGCTGCTGGTGAAGGACTTGGCCAGCAGGCAGCAATGAGGCTATGGAGGAAAACCTGCCCTGCACTCTTTGCATGTGAAACTTCCTAATGCTGCCATTCCAAACTAGGTGCCTTTGCAATGTGCTGAGACTACAATTCCCAGAATCCCCCTGACTGGGAATTTTGAGAACTGGCATTTCAGCTCCTATGAAAAGCACCAGGTTGGAGACAGCTATTCTGATGTAAAAAGTTCATGGAAAAGGGAAGGGAAGGGAAGGGAAGGGAAGGGAAGGGAAGGGAAGGGAAGGGAAGGGAAGGGAAGGAAAGGAAAGGAAAGGAAAGGAAAGGAAAGGAAAGGAAAGGAAAGGAAAGGAAAGGAAAGGAAAGGAAAGGAAAGGAAAGGAAAGGAAAGGAAAGGAAAGGAAAGGAAAGGAAAGGAAAGGCCCAGCTTGTCAACCATGGTTTATGATTGAGGTGGCTCTTTGAAAGACAGCATGGAAGTTAAACACGCACACTCATACACACGGACACACACGCAGAGAGAGAGAGAGAGAGAGAGAGAGAGAGCATAATTTAAAATAGCTCTGAGATAAAAGAAAATGCTGTAAAAACGTCAGTGAGCAGGAGCTTCTCCAATATTGTAAATGTGGGAACTAGAGAAACAGATAACAGAAGAGATTCATGCATTTAAGATGTCAGAAGCCAAGTGTCTATCCCCTCACTTGCCACTCTTCTTCACTCAGAGACTGCCAAGGCCTCAGAATACTTCATCAGCTTCTTTCCAGTTGTAGCAATAGAAACAGTGGGAAGCATAATGTTTAATTTTTAAAAAGTGATGAATTTAGGAATTTTTTAATCATCAGGCAACATTGCTAAAACTTAGATTTTATGCTTCCAAGAGGGAGGGAGGGAGGGAGGGAGGGAGGGAGGAAGGGAGGAAGGGAGGAAGGGAGGAAGGAAGGAAGGAAGGAAGGAAGGAAGGAAGGAAGGAAGGAAGGAAGGAAGGAAGGTTGATTCATTTTGTTTGTATCTTCAGTAATCATCTTGTATGAATAATTCTGATGTTCTGATGCACCTACATACACACTTGTAAAATATACCGAGTCTGTAAGATACTGTAGCTTGATAATTAGATATAGGATGAAGCAGTTCCCTAGCATATTTTGAAAAAAGGGTAAAAAACTGAAGAAATGTATTTGTTGAATTTTGAAACAAACCGTATATATACATGTCACCAGAGTTGAGCTCATTTCAATAATTTTCTTTCAGTACTTCTTTCTTTCAACCTGATGGAGACTTTTGTTTCTTGTTTGTCTGTGTGCAATAAACACTTTTTATGCAGGGTACCATGAGTGAGCCACAGCTAAGAGTTGGGGGAGTTGCATGTTGCCCTTGGGCCCCAGGATATATACTTCTGTTTTACAGCTAGACCCATACAGGCAAAAGTGCAAGAGAGTATAAAATGTATGAAGATTGGGGCTCAGTAGCTGAACGAATTCAGAAGTCAGGAAGACTGGTTAATCTAAGCTCCATTTGGGCATTCAAAAATGGAGGCTCTCATACTGCAGTGAGGTGGCAACACCCCTCTGAAGTCACTCAGATGACATCGGCTTCCCTGCAGGCAGTTTTGTGTCTGTAGAGAGAAAGACTATGTGTACCCCATAGAATGCATACTGCCTTCCAGGTGGGCCTAATGTAGGTTTCCGATTTGTGTGGAAGCCCACTGTGTGCATACAAATGCTTGCCTTCTGTATATGCCACAAAAGCAATGTTGGAGGAGGTAAACAGATCTTCCATAATGCTCAGCAGAAAGGGCACGGGTAGCAGTGGAGAAAAGCCAATTGCTCTTAGTTTACTGTGATGCTTGCTCAAACAGGAGGTAAAAATCAGTTGGAAGGAACACAGATACACTTGGAGTAGCATCCTTCTTGAGGGATAATTATAGAAAATAAAATGGATATGCTTTGTGGAAAAGAAGGTTACGTGATAGTCATCTTCAAAAGTTTCAAAAGCCAGCATTCAGGGAGCCAAACTGAATTTACTGCTTTGGAGGGCAAGACTATGATCTAAACATGGCAACTGGAGGAAAGCAGATATAAGTGTCCATTAGAAGCCAAGATGATATTATGTGCGTCAATATCACTGTGTAAATGACACAAATTATGTAATTTATATCAGTCAGTCATGAAGCAATCGATGCCATTTATAATCTGAATGATTTCCAGTGATGTCATTTGCCTCCTTTACTTCCCTCATGGGAAGTAGATTTAGCTAAACATTAAAGCAAACTTCCTACCGGTTATAACTTTTCAACCCTTGGCTAGAATTGATTGCCATGGGAGGTGATGAATTCTTCTTTCTGGAAGTATTTAAACATAGACTAGATGCTTATCTGTCAAGTATACAATCTTTCATTATAGGTTCTTTCCTGGGTAGATTCTTCCCTGAGCATTTAAAGGATTGCTTTAAATGCTAAGTACTAAATACATGGTTAACTCATTTTTTGGCAGCCTCATAAAAGAAATGTAACTTTTATATCACTTTCATAAGTTAATATCATTGCCATCCATTAGTTGCTTCACAGTGAGGAGCAAATGGAGAACGATTATCTTGATACGTAAAATATCTGAATATGTTATGGTATTTACTGCACACAGAGAAAATATTTAATAGACTTTCAAGTATAGAGTATGAATGTTCCCTTTTATAACTGCTGTATATTTTTAGAAGCATTAGAGTTTATGTTTTATTGGTGACTCTTTAAATGGTTTATTAGTGCTTTTCTCACTTCCTCAAGCAGACATGGGAATATTATACAGCAAATATAATGGATTTGCTGGTTTCTTGAAGGAAAGTGATTTTTCTGATACAATATATTTATGATCTCTCCTCCTGCAAGTCTTTTATTCTGCAGAGCAATAGCAGCTACACTCTAGTGTAAATGTAAGCTCACTTTGGTGTATTGAATTCAAATGGTTAGAAATATTTAACTCCACATTCCACCGTGGCCAATATTTTTATGAGAAAAAGGCCCTCATTGTTAGTTTGTTTAAATTCGTGAACTGCTCAGCACTGTATCTGTTTAACAGTAAACACTAAAGTATAATTACATTCCAAAGGGCAACAGAACAAGCAATAAAAATCGTGAAAACATTAAATACAGAATAAAATAAATAACGAGGACGAAACTGAAAGACAAAAACATTTGAAACCAAGCTCAGTTAAAAGACTTGCAAAAGAAAAAAAGATGTTGATCCACCCCCTGGAAGATGGGAACAGGGAGGTCCATCCTTATATCTTGCCACTGATCTGTCAGGTAACATTGTTTTTGGAGGGAGTGTGAGGGGAGATGAGGTTTTGGATTGGAATGGAATTTCCAAATTATGGTGAACTCTTGTTGACATCATTTGGATTGCAATACTGTAAGATTAAAGAACTTGTACTTACTGTATATGTACTTATTTCTCAACCTTGGCAACTTTAAGATGGGTGGACATCAACTCCCAGCATACTGGCTGGGGAGTTCTGGGAGTTGAAGCCCACCCATCTTAAAGTTGCTAGAGTTGAAACACTGACATCCACTATTGCTCTGGTATCTCAAGGTACCTCACATAAAGACCTCTCTAATTTTGTCGCTTTTTTAACAAACCTATAAGGTACATTGGCTGAGGAACAGGGATTAGTCTAAAGTCCTCCTGTGAGTTCTATTGTCAAGAGGGCACTTGTATCTGGGTTTTGCCATCCAAATCTGTCATCTGAACTGCTTTTGAAGGAAAACAGGTTGGTTAACTAAGTATGATTCCAAAATGATCCCAAGAATGGTTTGCAGATATTTCTGCCTTGATCATATATAGCTACTTGGACTTCTCCAAGATTTGCCCTTCAGATGTTGTATTATTATTATTATCATCATCATCATCATCATCATCATCATCACAGTCAGCCAGATATTTAGACTAGACTTGGCATTTTTATCCACCTATCAAGTCCTTCCCAAGGACTTGAAATAGGCAGATGTTGTTTATTATTATTATTAATATTATTTAGATTCAATATAGCCATCTACTCCAATGGACTCTGGGCAGCTTACAAAATATAATAGTCCTTAAAAAATTAAAAACATAAACAAAACAAGACAGCACAGACTAAAAACAATTCCCAGAATTTCTAGCTGACGTGAGCTATTGTACTTTCAGTCACTCTTGACTGTTTGTGATCCAGAGGATTATCAAGCTGTAACTGTTTCCTTGTGTTCCTGTAAGCTCCAGCTTGTTCAGCACCGATAATATCTGACCAATATCTTCTATCTTTTTTAACTCTCTGTGATTTTTCCAAGCATCAGAGTCTTATCCAGCCTTTATATTAAGTGTCAACAATATTTAAGCTTTAGCTTCGTTATTAGTGCTTCCAGGCCTGGTTTTACTTCCTCTAGTATTGAATTATTTGTTCTTCTTGCAGTCCAAGGGATTCTCAATCATTTCCTCCAGCAACACAATTCAGGGGCATCATTTTATTTTCTTCATTCAGACTTTCTGATGATCCAGCTTTCACAGCCATATATTACAACTGGGGAAACCATAACTTTGACAATACCTGCCTGCTATTTATTGTAATGTAACAAAAAACTGAGCTGACTTTATAGCTATAAATTACAGCCCTATCAGGTAGGCCAGACTTAAGAAATGGACATGATTCAGATCTAAGTTATTTTTATTAGAACAGCTATAGTAACAGAAGCTTTCAAGTCTGAATGCACTACCCTTCCTCCCTCTTTATCTTCATGAGAATTGGGAGGAGTGGCTTGAGGCATTTTGGCAAATTACTTTATTGGCCTGGGCTCAGGTTTCATTCATCTGATTCTTCCTTGGTAGCAAATCTTTCTTCTGCCCTTCAAGGCCATGCTCTTTATCCACTGCACTATGACATCTAACACCTATTAGAATAATTGTATTCTAGCATTATTCTAGAAGGAGGCATTTCTGCTCCCATCACTATAGCCTTTCTCTGCTGATGACCAATAGCTATTATTTCTCAAAGTATGCCTATTTTATTGCAGTATAAAATGTAAATATATGTTGAAGTTAAAATGTGAACCAATTAGCTAAACATCTTTAGGCTATGAGCATTTCTAATACTGAAGTAATATTTAATAGTTCATTTTCTCTTAGTCTAATTGTTTTTAAAAAGTCAGAAATTAGATTTTGGGGAAGAAACTCTCCTAGCAATTTGTTGTTTTACAACACAAAAGGATGAGTTTTGGCTTTTTGCTCAGCTTCGGCAATGTACCTGACAGTTGCTCCATAAAACTGCAAGGTTGGCAAGAAATAATCTTCACAGTAGGACACTACAAGTTAAGTTGTAATGAAAAACACCATCTTCTTGTTCTTCTGTTCCTCAGAAAAGGAAAAGATAAGCAGGAGGCCTTATGCAGAAAAGTAACCATGGGAAGACAGACATCAAGAAGAGTTGTCAAAAGTGCTTCTGTACAGTAATTGTTTGCTTTTTAGGCAGTGATTCAGGGACTTTAACACTTTGATGCCAAACGCTTACAGTGGGGCCAATCGGCAGATTGTTATGATTGGCAGATTTGCAAACTGGTTATGTAAACAGGACAATTGCATGGCATTGAAGATTTAGTGGCATCAGTGGTTTCCTACATTTAGATTCTGTTCAGTACAATGTATTTGATTTAGGATAAAATCAGCAAATAGTCTGGTGGTATTTTAAGGATGAATACATTTACTGGAGCATAAGCATTCCTGGCATGGAGAAAGTATATCTACAGTGGTCACTAAGAGTTGACAATGACTTGATGGCACATAATCAATCAAAGAAAGCATTCATGGACATCAGATATTTTCTAGTTGTGCTGGGATTCAATATCCATCATTTCTATTTAGTGTAGCATTTGGCATGGAATTATGGCATGGAATTCACTGATTTAGGAGTGTTTTCCTCAACCTGGAATCTTCCAGATAAACTTCAAGTCCCCTGATCTATAGCACACATGAAATGCACCAAGGTGAGTGTGGAACAGATTATCAACATAGTATTTTAATATATACCCTTTGACCTATATAAAGATTTCTGGGCATTGCATCATTCCTGTGTTTGTTGATAGCCACAATTTCCTAGGTAAGGATTCCCTAGATAGATTGATCATATCTATTCTTTGATTTCTAGAAAATGGATGCCATGCCAAGACATAGTGGCAGCACTTTCTTCCAGTAGGAGATAACAAAACAATAGCAGAAAGGAGAATGTGTTAAAACACACTGATTTTAAGCCTTGCGCTGATAGATTTTGCATAATGGAAATCCTCTCATTCTCTTTTGCCGTTCAACCAACATACAGCTTCCTTTTTCACATACACAAAACGAGCGCTAAAAGAATTATGTATTATTTAATGAATGAAAAGTAGGTCACCTTCCTGATAGACAGAGATAAAGCAACACTGCCTGAAAGACAATCAGCTGTAGCTTATATAAAAATGATGAAAAGTGGGCGCCAAAATTTGTTGTCTTTGGGGAAATTTTTGAAGACTTATTTCAGAGAGCCTTCCCCTGATTTAATGTTGCCATCTTTATCATTATTTTTTATGGTTTGTATTGTTGTGTTTTTATCTTTGTACCGTGGATGTCTTAAATTGTTCTTTTCTAGGTATGAATATTTTTATTTGCAGCAGCATAGAAATATGTTTAATAAACAAATAATTATTTGTGCCCAGAAGCATCCTCACCTGATAGGATTCTTCCTCTCCTTCCACCTACCTAACTATCAGATCTGGAGATATGAAGGACCATCCAGAAACCCCACCTGGTTCCAGTGATGGAATTAGTTCCATCTATAGGTGCTACAGTTTGCAATTTTAGTGACCCAGGAATAAACTCACTCAGTGGTTCTTCTGATTACACCCAGATGGTGTTATGTGAAATACCGTTTTATCAATAAGATATAGCAAGATGAATTTGCAGAACATATTCTTGGTTCGCTAGGTTTTAAAATAAGAATTACTATTTGTTAAGCACTTTCAGTTCAAAGATTTTTTTAACGTGTACCCAACTTTCTTTCAGCCCCACATATTTATATCCTCACACCCCTTATAGATGCAGCAGGTAACTTGAGGTGTGCTTGGCCACAAAAAGGTTGCCCACCCTGCTATAGGTTATGTTAGATTGAGGGATGGACTCACATAATGCCCTAATAGTACAATTTAAGTGTCAGTGCAGTGGAGGAAAACAAACTGATTGACCCAAGATACACATCCAGTATAAAATCTGAGTGGGACTTTGAATCTGGGTCTTCCATTTCTGCTCCAACATGTTAATTACCACATGACATTGGTCAACTGATGTAGTATATTAAGCTAGAATTATTATTGCCTGATTAAGCATGCCTCTGAGCTTGTATTATTTCTTGATTTTATTATTTCCTGGTTTGCCTATATATGTTGTAATTCTTGTAGACTTACTAGAACTCATTTTTCAAACCCCTGGCTTCCCTACACAGGTAGTTCTTGTTTAGCAATCACAAATGGGACTGGCAACTTGGTCCTTAAGCAAAGTGGTCACTAAGTGAAACCACAACTGTGCTTATGATGTTACTTCAGCTCTTCTTTGCTTTGCAGACCTGTGAAGGTCATAAATGCAAGGACAGGTCATAAAGTGACTTTTTCATCACTGTCATAACTTCAAACAGTCGCTAAAAGAGGCAGTCACTAAATCAGGACAACCTGTAATTCTTGCAGACTTACTGGAAGCAGTGGGTGACTCAAATGACCTCTTTAATTGGTAGACAAGACACAACAATGTATTGAAAGAGAGCCATCTTCCAGGTATTATCTGACAAATATGAAATAAATGGAAAAATAAGAAAGCAAAGAAGAAAACAAGGCAAATTCCAGAACATTAAAATGATGTAATAGCTAGCTGGGAGCGGTAATTCAACAATGCAGAGGAGCTCATCCTAGCATGTACACAAACATATAGGCCAAGTTCACAAACTTTGCTATGCCATAACATGATTTGTGAGTGTGTGTGTGTGTTGTGTGAACCCAGTCACATATATATTCTGGCACTGACTGCATAGTCTCAGTTAATGAAGCGAATTCAGCTTTAAAAACATCTTCAGCCAGCTGCAATGCAGTGATTAGACTTTAATTACAAATACAAACAATTTAAGAAGGAAGTCTCCAAGCAAACAGCAAGCATCAAAGGAAGGAAGACATTTCTACCCTTTCCTTAATTTTCCACATTCTCTAATATCCTCTGAACCAACCTGCCCCAAAGAATAATAAAATTTGAAAACCATGCTATCACCTCATTTATTGATTCACTAACCAGGGAGGCACCATTAGTCATTCTGATGTTCCAACTGGTGACACAATTGTTTCTCATCCAACAAGGCTGTGTCCTTTTGTACTTCATTCTACTCTTGGTGGGATGCTAAGAAAGGAAAGATAGTTTTCAGGAAGAAGAATCAGCTTTTTCCAGACAATGCTCATACAAAGGCATCACTGCTTGGTTGTATTCCAAATCTTAAAAACTCAATTTATCTTGGATAAAGGGCAGGTTAATATCTACATTTCAAGGCCATCACACATTCAAATTAGAAAAAAAAATCTCTTCAGAATATTGTGTGCATAAGCAGAAAGATTTGACAGCTCATGACATAAATAGAATTAAATAGATAGCATACAGATGTTCTTCAACAGTAGAGTGAAATGACCTCACCTGACAGAGATCATTTTGTGTATCATAATATGTGGTGGCCTTGAAATGTAGATTCTATCTCCATTTTTCAGGCAGAGGAGAATAGATATGTATGTTGTAAGATTTAAGAATACGCACTGATTCCACTAAGAGCTTAAATTAGTACAGTAGTAAGAAAAAAGAATTAAGAGAGTTCCATTGTACTTATTTAACTATATCATACAGTTTTGCTTTTCATGAGTTGCTTTTTCCGCTTACGAAATACCTTTGGCGGCAATTTCTGTGACAGTATCAAAGGATAGTAGTTGCGTGCTGCATGTTGAATGCATCACATTGTTTAGTCCACAAGCTTAGATTCAAACCCAACCTGTGTGCACTGTGAGAAGTTCCTTGGGGGCAACCAGACCACACTGACCACAATGTTGTGATCTAATTCTGAAAGGATGGCAACATAACAAACAAGAAACTTAGCTCTCCACTGAGAGCAAGGAGAAACAGCTACTCAGAAATGTCTCTTTTTCTGACAGGGGATTTCCTGTAAAAAAAAAAAAATGATGCTGTTGAAGGCACATTTCAATGTGTTCTCATCAAATGTTGTCTTACATGTGTGAAATACCTATCACAGAATAACAACATTTCCCCAAGCTATGTTTTATTTTAAAGTTTCTTATGATGTGCTATGAGTCATAAAAAAACCTACAGTGATAGTAACATAACATAACAAGCAAGGTATATCAATATCTGTGTTCATTACTCTACCTTCTGAATCACACAGTGCAGTGAAAGAATAGCAGAGACCCAGTGAAGTGCAGCTAAAGAGGAGATCTTTCTGTCCAAAGGATACTAAGTTGGGGGGCCATAAGGAAAAGAGGAAAAGGTGGTTGTAGCTTCAATAATTGCTCAATGAGGAAATTTCAGCAGCTTTAGCTAGCGTGGCAGAGGAACCCTTGCTCAGATTTCCTCTTCAGTTCAACCACTAACTGCATCACTTTCGAAGGCTGGTGTGGATCCTGGGCACAGAGAGAACTGCTCCTGTCTGTGCTCCTGCACTCTGAAGATGCCGGTCACAGATGCTGGCGAAACGTTAGGAAACAAAACTTCCAGACCACGGCCACACAACCCGGAAGATCCACACCAGCCTTCGTATGCCGGCCGTGAAAGCCTTCGACAATACATTGCATCACTTTCCTTTTTTCATCTAGTGGCTGAAAGAAAAGTCCCCCCAAAGTGGATGGACTGTACATAAATGTGCTCAAATCCATACAGTGGCACTTAAAATGATTGAAAGGTAAACACATAAAATTAAGGTGCGCAAGATATATGTCATTCATACATTGGATAGGAAGCAGAAAAACCTGCGATCTTGGCTCAGAAATCAGGAGCTATCTGACTTGATGAAATGCTTTGCCATATATGAGAAGGAATTAAGCTGACAAGGCAGAAACCAGCAGTATCCACTGTAGGGAGAAGCATTATGTCACATAAATCAGTTGCTTTCCAGAGTGACCCAGAAAATGACTAAGTATCTATTAACATGGAGAGGAGAGATGAAACAGTTTAGAATTTAGACCCTTGCACATAAATCTATCTAAGGTCCAGGGGCGTCCACAGGGGGAAGGGTCAAAATGCCAATCAAGATGGTAGGTACAATTCAATGTCCTGCCCCTTTTTTATGTCTGGGTGACACACCAAGTGCACATAAAAAGAAGAGACAGAACTTCAGTTACATGGCTGTACCCACCACCCCAACTTTTCAGACTCCATCCCTCACCCCCATGGATACTCCTGATAAGAGCTTTTCTTCCTATATACTGCAGTGATCATATCTATTGTTTGTGTTTATATGACTTCATTGTTTATCATCAAATGACTAATCTTCCTGAGTTGTGACCATCAGCTTTCTGCTGAATAAACCAATTCCTAAATGAAGGGTTACATGACTAAAGATTTGAGATTTACTGAGATGCCTGTATGAATCCTGTTGTACGTTCTACCATTTCACATGACAGTCCTACAAGCAAATTAAGAAAGCATTGCTATCCCCTAACTCTAGATGGGAAACCAAAATTGAAACAAACAGTCCTGGTTTACACAATATGTGGAATCCAACCAGCTATTAGGAACCATGGTAGCACCTTACACTGGATCTGACAGCACCCATCACATTAACTGAATCAGGAGCTGCCAGTCTGGAAAATACAGAGCCTCCATTCACTTCCCCCAGTCCCACTTCGTATCCCATGAGCTCCTGTGCCAAGACTGTGCTGACGAGGTGCATTACATCATGTACAGGTTCATTACATCATTGTACAGGTTAAGCTAAAGACTCTTTTGAGTTGAATGCCACTCAGCTCCTAGTGACTACATATCACACCAGTACATATTAAACAAGCCAATCGTAAAAGCCAAATGACATCTTAATATCAAGCAACAGACAGCTTTTTAGCCAGTATCCTGCATTTTAGTCCATCCTATAGATCCGAGTACTAATCAAGTTTGGCATAGTCTAGGCCAGTGTTTCTTAACCTTGGCAACTTTAAGATGTGTGGACTTCAGTTCTGGCTGGGAATTTTGGAAGTTAAAGTCCACACATCTTAAAGTTGCCAAAGTAGAGAAACACTGGTCTGGACTATTGAGTGGCCAGTCAAGATGCATATAGAAGTCCTTTTCCGATGTAACTGTTGTTCTGCCTTCCATTACACTCAGAAAAAAGAAAGAAAACAAAGTGATGGCAGGCCTTTTATTTTTCTCTCAGAATTTATGCATTTTTGAATGTGTATTTGCATTTGTTCACAGAGGATGTGGTTAAATGGCAGCGCTAGCAACAGGAGCCCACCTACAGTTTCCAGGTATAATTTTCCCCTCTAAGCAGCTTTTCTAACTTTCATAATGTAGCATCAGGAGCAGCTACAGAAACATTGAAGCAAGTTCCCATCAGACAATCTGAGAATAGGGGGATGTGTGAGGATGTGTAAGACTGTGATTTCTTTCTGGGCAACTAATTAACCTTCTCATTCTAATTTCTCAGACAATGAGAAATAAGTACCAATTAAAGTGTTCTTACTGGCTAAATAGTTGATGTCATCAAATGCACTCATTAACTCCTTAAATGAAACTGACTGCATGGCAGTGAGACAGACTGAAAAAGGAGACAGGAAAGAGAGGTGCATGACACTAGGGACAACCCAATCTGAGCTGCTAAAACCTGGACAACCACAAGGTGGCGGTAAAGGGCTGGATATGTCTTGGCTGAAAATGATCTGGCAGCCATCCACCAAGGGAGGTGTGGGGGAGAGGAAGAGTTTCTCCCTTCTGCTTGAAACAACAAAGGATAAAATAACACAAAGTGTGGGACAGTCTCTGCTTTAATTAAATGATTGGAATCCATCAAATCCATAAATACGGCTGTGTTCATATTGTTCAGCTGCTTCATGTGTTCCAGGGAGCAAGGAATGCATTCACTGTAAGGACAGATCACACATCATGCCACAGGAAGGGCAAGGAATCACTATCACAGGAACATATTTTTAGCAGTAGAAGCAAAAATGTGCATATTTATTTTTCAATGTCTTTGGCTCTGGTGTGTTCAGGATAGGAAATGTATGCCTCCCGCCCCCCCCCCCCCGCCCCCCAGCATTGCTGGAGAACAACTCCTATTCTTCACCCTGGGCTATGCTAGCTGGGGCTGCAGTATCAGCAATATTTGAATAGGTACTGAATTTGCAAAAAAGTGTGTGTCTGTGCGTGCGTGCATGTGTGTGTGTGTGCTAAACTTGAGCTTGGCAAGGCAGAACAGAGGCCATAGAGACAGAAGAGGGATCAGCAGTGGGGACAGCAAATGTTATACCACTATAGTTTTCTACGGCGTACGGATAGATGGAGAGCACTTTAACCAAGCCACAGGAAAAGGATCTATGATGCCCTAACCCTCATTGTTATTAAAAATGTATGACAGCTTTTGCTTCATCAGTTAAGCTGGCTCACTGTCAACCACCTCAAAAAGGTTCCATCCTGAAATATTTGTGATACTCAATTTACTGAAACTCAACCAATTAATCAATTAAGACAACATGTAATAAATTGTTAGCATATTCGGAATCATGAGCAAGAATATTAAGATGAATGTGGATATTTAATCAGTTTCTTTTTTATGGATGTCCAAACAATTCCAATTGGCTGTTCTCAAAGCATCTGATATTTACAAGCAAACACCCAAGAACCACAAAAACAAAGCCCCAGCTCTCCTTGCTGCAAACATTATATTCTACAAGCTCTTCAGGAATCAAGAAAGCTATTAGCAATGACAAGAGAGTCAGCCTGCAAGCAATAAAACCTCCTAAGATGTTCATCTTGAGATCTCTATGGTCATTTGTGTCAACATAAGCTGTGATTGAGGCAAATAATAGCGTTTGACTCTTCCAAGCTTTGGCTCTGTTTGCAGATAAGACTGCACAGCAAAGGGAGAGGGAGGATGGTCTGTGTTGGTTTTGCATTCTTTCTGCTTGAAGGCCTCATTGTTTCTGCCCTGCCTACTCCTTGCATCTCACAGAATAAATACAAGCCCTTTGCCCTCTAATGTGACTGGATGGAGAACAAATAGGAATGACCTTCCATCTGCATCCATATAACGTTGCTAACATATCTGTGTTCTAACAGAATACATCAGCAAAAACATTCTACAACAAATGCCTGTAAGATTCAACAGTGGGTCAGGTGTACATTAATCCTTAGAATGCAAGCTGCAGGTTAAATCTTCTGTCTTAGGTATAATATTTTATATTGTATGGGGCATCTTCTCAAGGAAAGTGTTGAAACTATGTTAAGAATCCTCTGGAGTCTATTGAACTTGGTGGGTTGTGTATTTGGATATGAACAGGCCTGTCACATACAACAAAGTATGATTATTGTTCATTATAGCGCCAGTATGTGAAACCAGCCCGCTTCTAATGAATTAAAGAGAATGGCTGTACAATTATTTTGATGAAGAACTAAACTTCTTTCTGCTATAGAAATCTATAAATCAAGTTTATAAATCTTTCTGCTGTAGAAATCTATAAACTTCTTTCTGCTATAGAAATCTATAAATCAAGTTTCCTCAACCTCGGCAAGTTTAAGATGGGTGGACTTCAACTCCCAGAATTCCCCAGCCAGCATGGGAGTTGAAGTCCACCCATCTTAAAGTTGCTGAGGTTGAGGAACCCTGCTACAAATAGTGGGTGGCTAGTTTTCAATTGGAGTTGGCAGACTGTTAGTAAATGTAGTCTATGTTCATTTAGGAACTCTTTACCACCAAGATTTGGTTTCCAAATGAATCATAGCAAGACATAACAAGTTCATGTGGAAATTCCCTGAATCTTAAAGACTTTTCCTTGTTTCTGGGATTGCTAAACTGCATTTCTCCATGTTTGGAAAGAAAAATCTTCCTAATTCATAAAAGTGTTGGTAGAGTCATGGCTGGATGTAATAACAGAATGGCAAGTGGTGGCAGTAAATGGCCTGATGTTTGAAAGTTAGAAAGGTCTCTCAGTAAAAAAATGTTGTGTTGTCTTAATAAAACCTGATCTATGACCAGCCTAAATTGAGGATGGAGGAGAAAGTTGTTCCATCCCGAGCTTAATACAAATTTAATGTAGTATAATATAATTGGGGGAGAGAGAGAGGCCTTACAGAAGAATTGTGCACCACCATTTACTACCAATTACTTGCCTTAATTAATTAAATTAAGGCCCCACCCCTTTTCCATGGGTTGCTTTCATTCCATGTTGTGGCTACCATCTTGAATTTTGGCTCCCTGCAGGCACTCCTGATCCCAGCCCCTGCCCACATCATCAGAGACATCATCAGTGAAGTGTCCTAGCACCTTCAGTTCTTTACCAGTAAACATTAAGTTCACCAAGCGTGCTGGCTGATAATACCTTTATTTCCTTACATTTAACATTAAGCCATTTTTTTCATTTCCCATTTTAACTTAGATGTTCTAAATCTTCCTTTATCTTTGACTAAGTGGTGTCACACGTCATATCAGCATATCTCAAATTGTTAGTTTCATAAGCTGCCTCTTTTATGAGTAAGCCAGACACCAAAGGATAATTCCACTAATTAAAATGTTTAACGGGGAATTCTACAGAATTTACAGTACCTGAAAGACAGTACCTCCTAATATTCTGGCACAAGTTGTGAGATTTTGCTTCGAAGCCATATAAAAATGTAAGTGCTCATTATGGGAGTGAAAAAAATAGGCTTAGCAAGGCAAAATGTAATATTGTATGCTATAAAGTTACTTACTTCCTCAATTTTACTTTTTCTGATTCTTACGCATACTCAACCAAGGATTGTAAAATAATAAATAAAGTAGACAAGCTTTATAGATAATAGGTTTTACAATTTTAGCTAACTAGATCAGCTCAAGGTTTCATAGATTTTATATCTATAATTTCAATGCTATCTTAAATTTATCTCATTCATTTGTCTATATGTACATGGATATTTTGCTGTATTTTCTTTTTCTTTCTTCTATTTTGTACTAGTCACTGACCATAATAAAACCCGTTCTGTTCAAATACTTAGTGCTTCAGACTCTGATTTTGATCCCTTGTATCTTCTTTTCCAATCCTGCCAGTTTAATAATATATTCATTCTGTAAATGAAACAATTATATGAAAAATATGCATCAGTTTCTCACTTCCTGTTGTATTCTGAACTGTGTTTCTCTAAATTCAGTTCTTCTTATTCATTGTAAAGTTTCCTCAGAAAAACTGTCACACCCATTAGCCTTCATGTGTTCCACTTTTTGGCATGTTCTACACAATTAAGGACCTTGTTGTAAGCCATAAAACAAAAGTAAACCTCCTCCTGATATTCTCTGAATTTTTCCATTATCTATCTTAAGTTGGCTATCTGGTCTCATGTCCCTTTGCTTTTTCTGAAACCTGTCCATTTGACTTTTCTTTCTTCGTATCTGATTCTATTCTTCTTTGAAACATCTAAAGCAAAACTGTATAAGGAAGAAGCCAATATTTCAGTAATTTGCACATTCTCTTGCATCTGTCTCCAATTATTCCATTGCTTAGACCAGACTTGCTCCATATTTGTTGACACAGAGCTTTTAGCACTTTAAGTGCCTTTTGTCCTGCAACTTTAAACAGTTTAGTGGTTCTTTAATCTGAGTTTTCTGTATTACGCATTGTAATGGCCTGGATTTCTAAACATATTCTCTCTCTGCAAATGCGTCTCTCATTCTTTTCCCTTTATCAGATACTATGATTTCTCTGATCTTAAAAAAAAGACACTCACATTCCCTTTCTTGTTATTTTCTTCTGTTTGTTGACTTTCTGCACTGAGATGTCTTACTCTGGTCTTTCCTGCTTGATATTGGAAGTCTGTGTTTAGTATTCATACAAATTGTTTCCAGGTCATATAATACATCCAACAAAGTTGTATTTAGCTCGTAACTTTTGCTTGTCACATATGTGATAATAAGTCATTTCTGAGTCTCAGTTTGAGCATAGTCTTGCAAGGTAGTCCAGACAAGAAGCACACCCAGAAGTACTAGCTCTATCTTAATCATAAGGTTACATTAACAGAATCTTGCAAGTCTGAAAGTACATCTCTGCCCCCTTGCCTTTACAGACCAAGAAACTAGGAAAGGTCTCTTCTGAGATGTTTGTTGGGCCCCCATTCCTTCTGCTGACTCAGCTGCCTCTTATCTGACCATCGCCCAGTCTGCGGCTCTTCCTCCTGTCTCCCAAGATCATTTCCATGTACCGTTACAGCACATTATACAGTTTGCTTTCCATGTCACCATTTATTTATGAAGACACCTTTATTTCCCTCAATAAAGAGTACAACATCTCCCATGTTCTACTGAAAGTTATTAAAGTATAGTTAATATGATCATTTTATTTTGGTACTGTTACCTTTATTGTTATTGTTATTATAATTTCTTTTCAATGTTGTTAACCTATCCAAATATATAAAAGAAATCATAAATGTGTGAAATCATAAAAGCAATGTATCCTAAGCCATTTTGAACAATGTGAACCTTAACGTTAGCCTTATTTCATAGTGGAAGAATATGTTTAATAGTCCTGATTGGTGACTGTAATATTGATTGATGGCTAATAGTCCCAGTGGCAATCAATAGATTCTCCAGAATGCAGGATAGTTAAAAAAAATATTCACAGAACTTTTCTGTTGTGGTGCCCACCTTTTGGAACATCAGAGATTAGATTGGCCATAACCCTGTTGGCCTTTCGCAAAGGCCTTAAAAGACATTGTTTTGTCATTGGGTCTGGGGATCCAGGTGTGTGCCTTAGCCTGTGTGATGGCTGTGCTGATTTGTGCTGGTAGTTTTTACCTCGGCTGCAGATTATGTGTATGTTGTTGATTTTTTTTTATTGTTTTATATTTTTATGCTATTTTAATTATTGTTGGCCATCCAGAGTCATGAATTTGAGATGGATAACCATATAAATTGATTGACTGGTTGAATGAATGAATGAATGAATGAATGAATGAATGAATGAATGAATGAATGACACAGAGGAATGCTTTAATGATATGGATTGATATGGATGCTAAATGCAAAAGTTTTTATTCTCTAAACTGCTTGGATATTTCATTAGGATTGTGTATGCTGTTTAGTTGCAGGTCTGTATGTGCAGAATCTGTTAAGAATTTACTTCTTGAGATTAATGTAGCTTGTTTTCAATTTGTTTTAACACTCTTTTTAAAAGCTGTTATTATTATGGGGCTTTATCCAATTTTTATAGTACAGTGAATACATTCTTAATCAAAGCTTCTCCTTGTTGCTCCATAAACATTTTTCCACATCTTCCCTTTGGGATAAAATTTCATCCCTCTTTGCTAAAGGAGTATTAAACTCTATGTCCTTACCTTAATTATAATTATATTTATTTTGGCATATGCTAATGCAACCTAGTACTCCTCAGGAGTCCTTCACTAGGTTGAGAAAGACAGCGTAAACCTTTATGGATCTACTTCATCTGCTGCATGAAGTCCTAATTTGAGTTATGAAATAGTAGTTATGTAACTACATGGTTGAGATGGTGGTCAATGGGAATTATAAATTGCAAGGTCAGGAGATGGGGGTGGATGCAAAAAAACAGAGGCAATAATGATCACTTTAAATAATTGATGTAGGCTGTAGGCCATGAAAACCTATACCATAATTAAGCTCAAAGTCTTAAGATACCTCACTGTTTTTGCTGCAATACATTAAGCACAGCTACCCTTCTGGAAATGGTTGTGGTTAAGGGGCATTTCAAAAGCATTTTCAGTATGATACAGGGATGAAAACTATATCATCGTGTATTAAAGTGTACAAATCCCATTGGCAGACTTGAGTGTAACTAAATGCCTCAACTTAAGTCAGGTCACTGGGGGAAGGGAGGGGGTTAAAAAAGTCAAGACAGCATTCACAGACACCTTCTTAACTTTTTTACCCCTTCCCTCCACATGGATACTCCTGCCCTAATTACTGAAGAGATGATATTTTATTTATTTATATTTATTTATATTTCAAATTTTGTCACCACCCATCTCACTAGGAAGTGACTCTGGATGATTTACAATAAACAGATATTTGCCATAAGACGTAGCCTGGGTACGCCAATTGCATTAGTGGAACACCTATATGACATAATAAATTCACAACTGCATATAATTCTGTGGCCTAGACCACAAATAAACTTCAGGGACACCAAAGTGTTTATATTTAAGGTTTGCCTCACACAGCAGTGGTTACATATTCTGAGTATTAGCTAACTTTATAATAGCTTATCCTGGGCTCTATTATGTTGTTGTTTGAGAAGCCGTCCCATTTTGACTTGGGATGACTTGGTCGTAGAAGGCAACATCTCTCATAAAAGGGAAACTTCAGAAAATTAACTTCCTGAGGTTTCATATCTTTCTGCTCCTGAACAACAAAGATGTGACTGCTTTAAAAAAATAATCAAATTTTAAAGAAACGTAACTGAAAAATTCTACTGACCTCTATGAAATCTGGCACACCTTAGCGCTGCATTAAGTTTTACTTTTCCTGGAAATTTACTTCCATGCTGTTGAAAAACAAACCAAAACATGGATTTGCTTATTTGTAGTTAGCTAGCCTTTGTGAAGAGAAGCATCAAACTAAATCTGGTAATCTTAAATAGGTCTTCTAGTGATGACTACCCAGCCAAATATACACATTGGACTATAGTACTGTATTTCTACTCATTCACTGTTACATCAATTGGGATATTGCAGATAAATAAGTAATCTCTTATCTCAGTTTACGGTAGATAATCATTCTGAAAGCTACCGTTTCCTGGACACTTAATTTCTAAGGATCTTTGGCAGGATGCATTTATCACCTTGTCATAATGCAACTGTAAGCTATGATCCCTGGCCCACTTGTGCTCAGTGACCATCTCCGCAAGTTATGATCTCCAAATTGTTTATTTTGGAGCTAGCGAACCTACTCCATTCAGCGGGAGTGGAAGGTGCTTCAGAGGACACCCTACTGATTAATTATAATAATTTAATTAGGTTGTTTCAGCCATGGCTTCACAACCCCCCATTGCTAGAAGACATCCAAGGATGCATCATGCTTGGTTTGACTATGAGTGCCAAGACACTGGGTCAATATTTTAAACTATATAAAGAGAACTCTGTTTCTTGCTCCTCCTCGGAGCTACTAAAAAAAACTAATACAAAGGAAGGAAAGTATCTTGGCAATGCCTGATAGCAGGGTCGCCTGCAAAGAACCCTGCCTTTTTTAAAGGTTGGCAGCTCCATCTCTTTCAACTGATTCCTCTTGTCCAGCTACCACTGGTACCTGGGAACATCATTTTTCCATTTTATATGTGCAGACAGAGAACTCCTGTATGGATTTGGAATTCCTTCTTACTTCCGTGGTCTCTAGTGTCATGTTCATAGACATGTAGTTAAGTGGTCTAAACCAGGAAAAGTCCCTGCTTCAGATCTCACCACTTATGAAGTTATAAACAGTAATTTGGACTGGTGACCCCCAGTGCTGGCTTCTCTTTTTACAGCAATAGGCCCCTTTGCCCAGATTCCAAAGGACTGAGGCTTAGCTAGTGTAATTCGGATATGTGACAAAGCATGAAAGATGATCCTGCTAACTACCACCCAACTAGTCTATTAAGTCAAATCAAAATGTATGCTAAGGACTTACAGAGAGCCATTTTGGTGTAGTGGTTAAAGCACCAGGCTGAAAAAAAGGAGACTCTGAGTTCTAGTCTTGCCTTAAGCATGAAGCCAGCTGGGTGACCTTGGGCCAGTCACTCTCTCTCAGCCCTGGGAAGGAGGCAATGGCAAACTGCTTCTGAAAATTTTGCCAAGACAACTGCAGGGATAGTCCAGGCAGTCACCAGGAATCAAGATGGACTAAAAAGCGGGGGGGGAGGGGGGGTGGAAGCTTACATGTTAAATTTTTTGACTGGCTCATATCCAAAGCCACCTTGATGGATGAACAGGGCAGGTTGATCAACACTAGACCATGCTTTGGTGCTGCAGAACTTGGCAGAAAAGTATACCCATAGCCCTGGTTCATCTGCCTATGCAGCTGTTCTTGATTTTAGGTTCATTTTGACATAGCATCTAGATATTTAGATCTAAACTGGAGTATAAACTCAACAACTCTTCAAGAAACAAATGTCTGCTGCTTTTAATATTTAACTTTCATGAGGATTCAAGACTGAAAATCAGGTGTAGCAATCGAAGACATATTACAAAATACATTTCTATAAGGAAATGAAGACATATATAATGGGCCCAGTTTTATTTATTTATTATGTAAATTATCTGGTGCCTCATTTAATTGATCTTGCTTTTCATCCTCCTAAGCTAGCCCATAGGCATATTGGTGTTCTAATTTACGCTGATGATGCAGTCATTTTGTCTTTGACTCATGCTGGTCTTAATAGAGCTTTGAGAACACTTCTTTCTCACTGCAATAAGGGGGAATTAATAATAAATTTTGCCAACACCAAAATAGTTATGTTTTCCAAGCATTAGAACAAGCAAATCTGACAGCTAGGTAGACCCACTGTTGAGCAGATCAAGATCCTCAGGTAGTTATAGGCAGTTTTTTAAGGCTATGGAAGCTGAAATGCTCCCCTGTATTACCTAACTCAAAATGTGCAAAAATCAGCTTTGGCTATTCAAGCTTATTATTTTGCTCAAAGTGCAAAGGTTTTTTTTATTATTTTTATTTATTAATAAAATATATATGGCCACCTATTTCACTCTGGGCAGCATACAACAATCCAATAAAACAATAAATATATAAACAATTAGTACATAAAACTACTATATAGTAATTATTAAAACATTAAAAACTATAAAAACAGAACTAAAACAGAAAAGGAAAATAATAGGTGAAGGGATGTTAATAATAGAGCCACCTTATACCTGTTGCCATTAACTTATTTGCAGCTAAGGTCCCAGCATGCCTGCTATGTGGAGCACAAGTAGGATGCACAGCATGATTACCCTAGAGAGACTCCAAATCAAATGTCTGAGAAATGTCTTCCAGGTCTCCCACTGTGTTCCAAACATGGTGCTCCTGTCAGGTTTAGCCCAAAGAACTCCAAGAGACAATGTGAATTCAATTCTACTGTGTTTATTAGCTACAACCTCTAGACAGAAAATCTCCCAGACTGAAACCTTGCTCCCAAGCCAGCCAGCCATAACACCGTGAATTCCTCAAGGAGGTGCCAGCCTCATCCTCTTGAACTTCCCACGCTCCTCCGGTGAACTAAGAACACGCTTATCTCCCTGAGCCTGGCCTTCATAATTCCATTCCATCACAGCTCCATAGGGAAGCAGGAGTCAGTAAAGTCAAACTCAGCCTCTAGATAAATATTTTTTTATTTACTGGCTAAAACTACTCCATAACGCAATTGGATTGGTTCATTCATTCATTCATTCATTCATTCATTTTAACAGACTTATATGGTTGCCCATATCACATGTGACTCTAGGTAGCCTACAGCAATTTAATGTATCAGCTACAACCCAAATAAGAAAGATGACAATCTAATTCCGGCAGTTAATTTCAAAACTTCTCGGGGAAAAAAGTAACATGGAATTATTATGGCTTTTCCCGTGATGCCTTCTTGCCAAATTCTTGCTAAAGTAACCTTAAAACTGAAGCCTTTGGACACAGAAGATTAATTGTAATTTGCTATTCTCCCATGGAATATATGCATCAATGGTCATATTTTAGATTCTAAACCAGCTGCTTACTTACACCAAATTTCAGTTGCCACATTTAGAAGGACTCTTGCTTTACCCTGTTTCAATATGCTTTCTTCAGGAACTTGAAGGACAAAAACAGGAAATTTCCTTTTGAAAGGATGGCATTACCCTTGGGACACAGTGCCACAGGAACACAGCCCATAAGTCCTTTCATGCTAATTTTATAGGGATATTCATCTTCAACTGATTACCGTTCTCTTATCAAAATTTTCAGGGGACTCTGATAAATTTTATTTATGTTACTGACTAGATAATCACTAGATGGGATTTGCTTCTAAATGTAGCAGAATTTTGCTATATCTAATGTAAATTCCACCCACAGATGGCCAGTAACACTTAATAATGTACTTTAGGTGCTTTTTTTTACTATGTATGGTGTATGACCGAACCAATATAATTCATTTGCGCCATTAAAGCTATCAGATTAACAAAGACTCTGCCAAACATTTGTACTCTAATGGTTATTTTTAGCTCTTTAGCTTTTTGCTGTTATTGTCACTCTTTTTATATGCCATTTTATTTTGCACGACACTAATAGAACTCTTATAGTTTCAATATTAATAATTATATGTGGCTTTATTTGTAGATTTTAGTGATATAGTGCCGCTACCTTTCAAGTTAGCTATTTTTAAATATTTTTAGTTATTTCATTATGTTTAGTAACCTTTCTTTCATTTTATCTCAATTATGTACATCTACATTGTGCTTACTCTTGTCTTTATCATCTGAATGATACAATCTTAATGGTATTGGTATCACAATTTTATAGTTTGTGCTAGTGATTTAATCTTAGTCATTTCTTATAGTACATAGATCAGATTATTATCACAATGGGAAGGCTGTAATTTTATCATTGAATGATATGCTACTCAATTACAAAATAAAGATGTCAACATCCATCGATCCATCTTCAAAACTTTGCATTGATTGATTATGCGTCATCAATTTGGTGTTGACTCTTAGCAACCACATAGCTAGATTTTCTCCAGGATGATGTGTCCCCAACCTGGTCCTCCAGGTCTTCCAGTGGTTCACCCATTGCCACTGTGATTGAGTATATCCACCTTGCTGCTGGTGGTCCTCTTCTCTTTCTTTCAAAAAACTTTGCATAGGCCTAATTTATTAGATTTTAGGATGTTATACTATGGACCAGGTTTTCAAACTGTGGTCTGTGGAATTCTAGGATTCTGGGAGAACCTGATGGGATTCCAGACAACACTAAGGGCTAAAAAACAAAGTTTACTCAAATGCAGCCATTTTCCCATCACAAGAGATTTGCCTCCTGATCAGCAGTTCCAGGATTTATTTTTTTATTTTAAATTAACAGGTTCCTGGGCCTGAAAAAGTCTGAAATCCCTGCTATGGGCCACCAACCTTTTTTAAAATGATTGCAGCAGCTCATAACAGGCTTTTCCAGTTAAGTGCATTGCCTAAAAGTTATTTTTAGTTGATAAATATATATGCTGTCCTTGAAAGTTCAGGAGAGGAATTCGATCCCCTGATTCAGCACAGATTACATGCAATTTGGTAACTTGTTTATTCTGTGGCACATTTACTCCCTTTGTAATTATCGCTTCCCTCACTTGTAGGTGTTTTCATGAGGACAAGCGCATTAAGTTTATCCCACGCTCACATTTAGTTAATGAAAAACACACAGGAATCTAAAATGAACAGGTCCATAAATCTCAGCGTCTTGCTGGTTCCACTAAACAAGAAAGAACTGAAATAAGTTAATGCATCTTGCAGCTGGACCACATTTTATGTATTGGCCCAGAGCAAAAATTGAGTTTTGCCTAGCGCATGCTGAAAATAATAAAAGACTTGGCTCTTCTTTTGTGATTTATATCAAAACTCGATGCACAGAATGAAAACAAAGGAAACTGTAAATTAATGTAAACTAAGACTAAAATGTATTCACTTCTTCTACTTTCATTTAATATTTCCCAGGGTTTATTAGAATTGCCTTTTCTTATTATAACTTCTTCTCAATCACAAATCTATCAGGCTACAAACCAGTGTTTACAATGGGTCAAGAAAGAGGTATGAAACTCACAGACAGCACGTAGCCCTCTCCAGACTCACTTCTGCAGCTCGAGAAAAAGTCCTGAGGCACCAAACTGAAACTCAACAACAAAAGAGCCAGTTTTTGCCTTCCCCCCCACCTTACAAACTAGAAAAAAGTAGTACATTATTTTTTTTAAAAAAGTAAGAAGTTAATTTGAGAAAGGAATTTAGTGGGCACCAAGAAAGGTGTCCATGTTTCCTGGTGCCATGTTGGGAGCTCACAACTATATGACCAAAAAAAAAAAAAAAAAGCCTTTATACGGCTTATTGAATTTTATACATTTTATTGACTTTTCTTCATACCACATATTGGACAGGAGTTGAATAGGCAAAAAATCAAGCCAGCATTCCTATTAGGAACATACTTTGATAAACATTCTAATTTGTGAGAATTTGTGGCTCATCCGTTATTGAAATATGTATGTCATTCCTCTTGGCGGGGAAAGATTTTCTACAGAGTTCTGGTCTTTATGCAGATTAAAGGAAGAGGACTGTCAGGAAAGAAAGAAAACACAATGAAGCAATCTTATTTTTATGTTTAGGAACATGAACGTTCCCATTAATAATTTGACAATTTAAGTGTTTCCCAAATGACACTGCTAAATGAAAACATCTCTAAGCTTGTAATTCTATACATATTTACCAGTCCCACGGAATTCAGTTGGAGATACTTTTGAACACGGATACAAGTTACACCATAAGCCTAGTTTTAAATATCTAGTCATGCCTTGATTCAGTTACCAAGAGCTTCCTTTGATTATTCTTAATAATGTAGGGCAGTGTTGTCCAAACTTGGCCACTTTAAGATGCTGGCTGGGGAATTCTGGAAGTTGAAGTCCACTCATCTTAAAGTGGTCAAGTTTGGACATCACTGATGTAGGGCTATCAGAGCAAGAAAAGTGATCGTAGGAAGGGGGCTTCTAAACTTTTGTTTGCTTGCGCCTGCTTTTTGATTATCAGGGAGAGAATTAACTCCAAAGCCTCTGTTGATGGGAGATCTGAAAAAGTGAGTTTCTGCTTCTTTTTTTTTCCCAACAAGGGTGCAACTTGGAATATGCAAGAGTGGAAGGGGGTAGGAAGAGACAACGAGCAGCCCCAACACACTGACCTTCATGAACAAATGAAATGTTATCTCTGCAAAGGCCTAGCTACCAATCTTATATTTACAAGATAATGGGAATGTGGGACACAGCTAGGGGAGATTTTACCGAAAGTGTTTACATGCCAATTATCCTTATCCGGATCTCATTATTAGTTTTGGAGGCCAGATCTTTTAAAAGTGCCAGAAGGGGATTATTTGCAAAGGGGAATCAGTAGCAGGGTTAAACATCACCATCCATTCTCTCCTACACATGATCAGTAGCTCCCTGCTTGCCACATTAGTTTAACCAAAGAATATGTATTTTCCTGTAAGTATTTCTTAACATGCACAACTGACATTCACTTTTCTTAAGATCCTCATTTTAGCATGCACATTTCCTAAGCCGGGCACATTTTGCAAGTGAATTCTCCTACTAGAATATGCTTTTATTCATTGTTTTATTATTGTGAACGGCATCATAACAACTGAAAAGTGTAGTTGAAAGCATATGTTCAGTTTGCATTAGAATAGAAGGAACTAATCGCCTCTTCCCTTCATCCCCCTTTTAAAAATGCAGTTTGGTCTTAAGTACTTCTGATTTTGCCCAGCACGAAATTCAGAATGGTTTTGGAGTACTCTGAATTATTGCTTTATTATATAAGGTAGAGGAAGCTTGCAGTGCATGGCTTCTGGATTATTCCCAGTACCTTGACCACAGTACCTTCATTACTGGGGGGGGGGGGGGGGGGGGAGTCTTGTGACCAGAATGGAGGAGGCTTAAGAATGGAGCTGTTGACAACATTCTGAGCCATTTTTTTTCAGGGAATACATTGGGATATATTTTGTGTGTGCATTTTTTTCTCCATACCCTAGCCGGATTTGGCCCAGTTTTAAACTCAACCTTTCTTTTGTGGGCTCCTCTGACCACCCACATTGGGTCCCATTCTGTTTTGTTCCTGAAGAATTATTCTGTCAATCGACAAACGGACAGAGTCCCAAACCCCTTTATATGATAGCTTTCCAACATTCCATTGGGTTGGAAAGAATAAAAAGGAGTAAATTAACTACATCTCCCTGGACTGTGTTTTATTTTGTTTTATTTTGTTTGTTTTTGTTTTCTTTTGTTATTTGGCTGATTTTAAATGAAGTTGCATAATTTAGGATGCAATCCAAAACACAATTATTAGGAAAGGAACAGCCTACATAAACATGCATAGGAGAGCTCTCTTCATTGGTTTCTCTAAATCAAAAGAGAGAGCAAAAGAAGCTCATTCTGGCTGGGTTCACACACTATGCTAAATCTTAATCCCTAGTTAATAATTCCCAATTGTTGTGTTTTTTTAGCAAGACATGCCCAAAGAAATGAACTTTATTATGTCTTCGTGTGAGGCCCTGGCTCACACATCATGGTAAGGTGGTTCCCCAAAACATATTGAACCACACAGTGCCCAGCCCATTTTAGCTAAGACTGTTGCACTGTGTAAATGCACCCTTTCTGCCAGGCAGCCTGGTTCAAAATATCCTGACAGGCCAAGGATCAGCTGGACTGACATAAGGCTGATGGAATCCCTGCTGAATAGAGCTTCTCACAGCCTGGAGAGCAAGGGGAGGAGGGATGATCTGCCGCAGTTCCCATTGGTATTAATGCACTGGGATTATTCTAATGCTAACCTAATTTGTGCTAGTATTGGGCCATTGCTCGGTTTGGCTGGGCTGTGGATTGGATTTAAGCTAGTTCCTTATTTACATTATCCTTTCTCTTCTTCTTTTTAGGCTCTTTCCTCTGCATATGTCTCTGATTGCTTAGGTCTTTTTGCCAACAGCTAACTAGATCATTTGGAAAGGCAGAATGTTATTCCAGCAGGCAGAGGAAGTTTTTAGCTAGTCGAAGTGACTTTGTCATAACCCCTTCTTGCTGGTACACTTTTGTTGTTGATGTTGTGAGGCTTGCTTCATTATTTAGGAACTCCTCTTTTGGCTTTTGAGATATGTCTGATGTTGCTCACATAGTTAGAAACTATGGTGAGCACAAGGGGTAAAATATTGAAGAGAAGGAGAAGCATTTCAGGAAACAATATATTGCACCTAATGCTACATTCTGTGGCTTTTCTATGCCCTTGTGGCTTTATAGAACATACAAAGATCACTTCACTAGAAGACTTGCACAGAAGAGGTAGTTGACTACTAGCTCTGTAGTGCCTTAAGACTATGACTTTATGCAGGCACTGAAGCAACAACAAAATATATGAGGATCACAAGCAGGTTCAGATGCGGCAACACAACTCTATGCAATTTTGTCAAAAGACCACTTTTTAATCTCTGCTTTGCTTAGAACCAATGGCAAGTGGAGACTGATCAGTTGTCATTTGCAAGTCATGAAGTATAGCATGAAGTATACATGAATACATGAAGTATATAGTATAGCAATTGTATGACCAGTGCACCCACTGGTTTAAATAGACAGAAGTGCGAGTCCTTTTTAAAGACAGGTCAAGGGAGCTTTTCAAAGTTGTATATAAAAGTAGCCTACCTAATGCTGAAGCACCTTACAAAACAATGATCAGAGATTATATGGACAGATGCACCGGTAAGAGCCAGGTGCCTGGTCCCCCTGGCAACCCAAGCAAAAGTTACCATGAAGGACAGTGCCCAGCAATCAAAGGGAAGGGGGCATGCCCACCATAGCTTCATATGTCCAATAGGAGTTGGGCAGATGCATTATTGCCATCATCGGCATGGTGTTGCATCTCATTCATACAGCACGACACGTTGGGAGAAAAGGAAAAGTGCTATTTTAAACAAGAAGACCTAAATACATCTTTCTGATGCCTCTTCAATGGTCTGGGGATGAACTGAATGTGACATCATGAAGTTGTCTTCTAAAAATGGCTCATGGGACATATCTTTATGCTGCACCTTATGGGTCATGGGGATGAGCCTTCTATGTGTCCCCAAAGACTTCTCTGCACAAAGAGTTCCCTTAACTGTCAGAGGGTGGGGGAAGAGAAAGAAGACAGGAGCTGCCTTTGTCCAAATGGCTCTCACATTCCTGGCATTTTCTTTACGCCTCCTCCAGAAACCTTTCTGAGGATGGATCTTAAACCATCCCTGTGCAACAACCTGTCACTAACATTCTTTTGCCCAAGAAAGCAACGGCTGGGACTGCATTCATAGCACATTATCGGAAGTTGCAGGCATTGGAATTACCGACGAGAAACTGACCCTTAAAAATGTTGAGCTCAACCAAACATAAATCCCTTGGTTTCAATGGAGGGATAAGCACATGTTTTCATTGTGCTACTAGAACAAATGGATTGTGGTTTTACTCTGAACAGCAGCTGCTCTTTTTGAACTTATCTCCCTAGAACAGGACAGATTGGATACATTTATGAGAGCAAACATTGGCTTTTTACTAGTTATTCATTTGCCACTCAATAAATTGCCTAAACCCTTTTTCTCTCAACACTTTAAAGAATGGCTTCTTTGCAGATTGTTTTCTCAGCATATTATTCACCAAGTGAGAGTAGTGACCATTCACTCTGAAGACCACCAACAATGCACCAGAATAATAATAGATCTGGGGGTTGCAAAATGTACATCTTGGGAGGGAAGTTTCTGATTTTTTTTTTTTTTTTTGGTCATGTTTTGTTTACTTAAAAGAAAAAAAGTTGATTCCCAAGGAAAGGAAAGGAAAGGAAAGGAAAGGAAAGGAAAGGAAAGGAAAGGAAAGGAAAGGAAAGGAAAGGAAAGGAAAGGAAAGGAAAGGAAAGGAAAGGAAAGGAAAGGAAAGGAAAGGAAAGGAAAGGAAAGGAAAGGAAAGGAAATAAATTATACAGCTGGTATAACTTTCCAAGAGATGTCCACAGGGTATGGTGAAAAAAGTCAAGATGGTATCTGTGATGGTGTGATTGAAGCTCTGCCTAGTTTTATGTGTGTGTCATAGTTTCAGCTACCATCTTGACTCTTTTGACCATACCCTGCAGACACCTCTGACCTTTCCTTTTATTCCAGGAGCATGCTGAGAAATAGGTTTTATGGTCTCTTCCATTATGAATCCCTTCCTCTTCTCTGAATTTGAAATTCTGCCGTGAAAGTCCCACTTATGAGATCCCATTTATCAACTCAATTTAGACTTAGTTTGAATCCGTATTTTAGAAAATTAAATAAAATCTCTTTCTCTCTTATCCATTACAGCTGCATCTTATTACATTAGTTTCTCATTTTCAATATAATTTTCACAATAAGGAGAATACTTAGCGGATGACTCCATCAAAAAAAGAATGCAAATTATTTTCAACCCTTACCTTTCAGACCAAAAAAAACCCAACATAAGTAGAAGTTCAGTCCTTAGCCTATTCAAGAGAAGGGTGCCAGACTAAATGCAAATTATTTTTGTTGAACAGTGCTCTGAAAGAACTTAGGCTACAAGGACCTTCCCACGCTGCTCTCAGTGGATAAACAATTCCCACTGCCATGTGACTTTGGCATATATCCTATAGGTTGAGAGTCAATAATAGTCAACATACCAAACAGCACGCTTCATGCAGTTAAAGCCGCTAATGACATTTTTATTTCATCTTCTTGGTTTTCTAAGATTGCTTAATATTCTTGATATGGTTGCATCCAGAATTGTGGTTTGGTTTATGGGATAGAGGTTTACTGGCTTGGTTTCTTGTAAAAGTGTCACTAGCATACTCTGGCATCTCTGTGACACTGTTACAAGAAACCAAGTGGATTTAAATGGGCTAAAAAATCTTGATTTCGGTTTTCAGCATTTCCCCCCTTCTTCTCTCGTCTGCACGTCCACTGCAGCTTGTGGAGTCCCTCTGTTCATGAACAGCAAAATCAGAAATCAAGCAAAATATATATATATATATATATATTAGTAATTTCAAACCAGGATGAACAGCTTCCAGCCCCTGGTTTACAGACTTGTCCTAAGACACTCTTTCAATGCTTCACTCAGCAAAAAAGTACACTGGCATAATTTGTGCTGCCTCAAGTGATTCTAAATAATAAAACTAGTAGAAAATACTAGACAATCCTGTGACCCACTGGGTCATCCTTTGAGAGAAAGGTAGTACAGTCTGATGTGACCAGAATGAACATTAAATTTTAGGCTGACCATATTTTTTTTACCCCAATGCTGGATGGTTCTGTGATCATTTAAGAAGAGTATATATCATAAATAGAAAAATAATTGTAGTGGCAAACAAACTTCAATAATAAGTCAATATTTACTTACCTAAATAGATAAACAGAATGACTGCGGGCGGGCAAAAAAGCGGTAAGAGCGGGAGTGACTTCCTTCTGGCTTCCCCATTGACTTTGCTTGTGGAAACTGACAGGGAGCATTGGAAATCATGGTCATGTGACTGCAGGGATACCACAACAGCCACAACTTTGCGAATAAAACTGGTCTGAACTTCATGGAAATTTCAATTCCACAGGAGTAATGGTTCCCGGATTTTTTATGCTTTCTTTAAGTTAGCGGATTTTAAGTACCTTGATTCAAAAATTGTTATGGTATAATGCACTGTTTGGGCTAACTTGAGGGTCCAAACAGACAAACATATAAACACAAAGAGAGTTTTAGTAGCATATAGATGGTCATTGAAACCCCTTGTCACTAAATGCAGTAGAAAACTGGTAGTGCATTCATCTGAGACAGAAGCAGCAACAAACAGCTGGCAAAGGCCAATTATGTGGGTGGGAGGGACTGAGATCTGCTCAGCTCCTATTGGTTGTTTGAGACTGCTATGGACAGACCTCATCCCTTCTACTTGTAGGCTTGAGCTGCAGGAGAAACTGGGCACTTGTTTCCACAGAGGCACCTACCCAGGTCCTACATGACTTGCGTTTGGTACTATTCAGGTATTACATGGACTCCTTGTATATATGGGTGTAGCACATGGAGCCAGTGTTTTTCAGTAGGAACGTTTTTTTCCTTTCTGATACTCCTTTTTTCTGACCCATCATTTTCTTTCTCTCAAAAGGAAGCCTTCAGAGAATGAACGAGCCTTTAGGGAATGTCTGAATAGATCTCTTGTGAAGAGCTTTTGAAACTGTGCTATGAACAACATGAAATTAGGCCAAGGGCCACCTGTAGACCTTGGGCTTGACCTATAAAGTCTACCTAAACCACATAGTGAAAGTGATTCTGGTGACTGTGTATCGTGTACTACTGCTGTATCACCAATTTCTCAATCTTAGAAAGGGGATGCACGGGGATCCAATGTTGAGCGTTGAGAAATTAAGCCTCTTAGCTGACTTAGCTATCTTGAACAGGGAAAAGAAAAGAAAAGCAACTGAACAAGATAAAATTGCTGTTGCAGCAAGATGTATGATAAAAACGTGTTGACCTATGGAGGATGTTGAATGTTACCACCCAAAAGAGGAAGCTCACAGTATGAGGAAGAAGATGTGGCCAGATCTGAAGAAGAGTTAATGAAAGAATCACACCAGAAAAGTGGAATATTTGTTTAGCTCACTGGATCGTTGCTGTGGAAGTAAAGCAAAGTAGGGCTTTACTTTCACAGTAAAGCCCTACTTTTACTATACATGAACTTGGAACTGCTGAGAAAGAGTGGAAGGAAAATCCATGCTATTTATTTATTTATTTATTTATTTATTTATTTTTCAGGCTTGTATACCACCCATCTCCCCCAACAGGTGACTCTGGGAGGCTCACAATAATAAAAAAGAAGAAAAAACACAGGTCTCTCCGAACATGGCTAAAATCTATAAATAATTAAAAAAAACATATATTAAAAATGCTCTAAAAACCTCCTATGATTTTAGCCCTAAAAAACCTGTAAGATGCTGGGGGGGGGACAACCCATCATCCCACCAGCCATCTCCACAGGTGCGGGCCCCCCTCTGACCCCCGGGCCTTCTGGCAGAGCCAGGATTTGAGCCCTTTCCTGAAGGCCATGAGGGAGGGGGCACACCGGACCTCAGGAGGCAGGATGTTCCATAGGGTGGGTGCTGCAGCAGAAAAGGCTCTCTGCCTAGACCCCACCAATAGAAATTCCTTGACCGGTGGGGTCTGCAACCTGCCCCTTCTGCTGGACCGAGTGGGGCGGGCTGAAATGACGGGGGCGAGGCGGTTCCTCAGATAACCTGGTCCCGTGCCATGAAGGGCTTTAAAGGTAATGACCAACACCTTGAATTGGACCCGGAAACAAACTGGTAACCAATGCAGCTCACGCAACAGCGGTGTTATACATGCCCTCCTAGGGGCATTAAGAACTGTCCGCGCCGCCGCATTCTGCACCAGCTGTAGCTTCCGGATACTCTTCAAGGGTAGCCCCATGTAGAGCGCATTACAGTAGTCCAACCTGGAAGTGACCAGGGCATGAGTGACCGTGCGGAGGTCCTCCTGATCTAGGAAGGGGCGTAACTTCCCCTTATTAATTAGAGCCACAGGAAAGGGACCAAGAGTGTCAACAGTCCTAGCAACTCAACTGCCAGTTAGTTTCCCAAAGTAATCCAGATTACATATATTGGAAGTAGTTTCATTTCATTTTGCTTCTAATTAACAGATACCAGGCTGAAAGTGATTTTATTTAATAGCTATGGTTATTTTGTGGCTAGCACTGATATTTTTAAAAATAGTTATAATTGTTTATGTTTGTCATTATGTAAATGTTACCCCTTGGGTAATGAAGCAAACAGTATATAACTCCATTTACAATTAATGATGAATATGTTTTATTGTGCAGGTATTCTGCAGATCCAAGACTTTTGAGCCAATTCATAGACGTGGTTGCTAGAACTCCATGGCATTTCCAGGCAAGAGCCAACTGACAACACCTGGGACCAACTCTGGTTAGTTTTTTAAGGAAGGACAATCTGTGAAGTACAGGTCTGAAGGTTAAACTAGGATGGTAAAAAACAACCAGGACAGTTCTATATTGTTGCCAAGAAGGCTGCATGGATATTTCTATGTAGTCAACAGGAATCAAGGTCTGAACACATTCAGCTTCCACAAGTTACATACTAGGTCATTCTGATTTTTATCTTGGGAAAGGTTCATTTGAAGAATATCACAGTTCCCCTTCAAAAAGGACTAAAGTTGTAGCATTTATGAAAAGGAAAATAGCTTGTTCTGGATTATGTTAAAATTAACTCCTTTTTCTGTCCTCGTATATGGTGCCCATATTCAAGAATGGACAAAAATGACTAAATGAAGTTGACACAGTAGTTTAGCTAGCCATTGTCAGATCCACAATATCCTTAAGGCTTCTTACAGCACAGGCACTTTCTTTCTATGGGATCAGTTGCACCACCAAGTGCCACTTGCCTGAATTAAATATCAACCTCTTTGCCTTCATTCATCTGATCACTGTCTCTCAGCCTTAGCCTAAGACAGTGTTTCTTAAAGTGTGGTCCTAGGACCCCTGGCGGTCCCCCAACACCCTCTCAGGGGTCCTCAAAATCAAAATAATTTGCCAAATATTGAAGATATTGGCAAAAATTTAAAACAATGACACTCTTCTCATTTTTTTTATTTGTTAAAAAATACAGGGTTTTTCATGAATAATATTTCATTTATGTTAATATCTAATGGGTTTAATATTGTTATTTTTACATGTTTCAATAAATAAATATTCTATGAATGCATTAATTTTAATTTTTAATACAGTAAATATTGATAAATATAATCCATACAAATAAAAGCTCTTTTGGGATCCTCCGTAATTTTTAAAAGTGGGAAGGGGCCCTGAGAGCAAAACGTTTAAGAAACACTGCTCTAAGCTGATGATCCTGGATCCCATTCCCAGAAATATGTAACTGGGTATCATCAGCATATTAACAACATCTAATTTTAAAGCTATCAATGCATTTCTCTCAGTGTCTTCTAATTAAGTAGCATTTATGATCTAATCAGTGTTTCTCAACCTTGGCAACTTTAAAATGGGTGGACTTCAACTCCCAGCATTCCCCAGCCAGCATCTTAAAGTTGCCAAGGTTGAGAAACACTGATCTAGACCCTCCAAACAAGACCAGTCAGGCCAAAAGAATTGAAGGTACTAGGGAGCCAGCCTGAAAATGTTGAAAATATAGTAAATTTACCTTTACTCTGTGGCAAAAATTATCGACATAATTATACTAGCTCTGTTCGTTATTAGACACATGTATTTACTAAGCTGAATAATGCAGTCTGCTTCATAACTAAGGGGAAAAAAGATCTGGAGTTTTCCTCTGTGTTTTCTCATTTCTCTAAAAAATAATGGTTAGATACAAAATTATCAATGTCATTATACAAAGATGATTTCTGAGGAGTGAATGGATCTCTTTAAAGAAGATGGGATCCTACTGTCCCCCACTAAGGCATTTGTAATTCTGGTCAGAAACAGCACTCTCTACCCCAGAATTTCAATGAGTTGTTTCTTATCAAATACAATGGCATAGAAGTTCATGTAATATAATACAAAATATTTTGTTAAGACAGTGATAGCGAACCTTTTGGGCTTGGCATGTCAAAAATTCGGAAAATGCCTAACTTGACTCTGCTGGTGTGTCACCGTCTTCCCGAACAAAAGAGAAATAATTCTTTACATATTCATTTATTAAAAAAAAAACAGTCCAATCACATGTGGTGCTATGTATCATATAAAGAAACATCAAATAATTACAAAAATGAAATACAAGTAAAACAAACTCAGTTTCTCTGGTAACTGAGTGGAGGTGGCTTGTGGGATAATCGACCTTGCCCCCCCCCCCCCCGTCATCTTGAATGTTTTTAGTATTTATGTACAGGGTTTGTTGTCTTTATTTGATTTTTAATGGATTAATTTATTTTAACTATTTATAGGGGATTTTTAATTGTTGATGGGGTTTCTGATTTTAACTGTGAGCCACCCAGAGTTACCTGTTGGGGGGGAGATGGGTGGCATACAAATATAATAATAATAATAATAATAACAACAACAACAACAACAACTCAAACAGGGAGAATAGTTGTCGGGTGTTGGTGAACACTGACACGTCACCCAAAACATTATGGTGTGTCACCTTTGACATGCATGTCATAGGTTCGCCGTCACTGTGTTAAGATCATCAAGGAAGCCAGACTGGACTAACCCAACCAAGCATGGCAAACTGTATAAGGCAAACTTTGAGCTAAATTCAGATGGAAGCAGAATGTTTTTGCCAATAAAGTACAGAGCACATTTCCTTATTAAATTATGGTACAAAGTTTGAGATCATCCTAAAATACAGGAAGATATTTATAATTTAAGATTATCCTTATAATATACGCTATTTATTAATTAAAATATTTATATTCTATTTTCTGACCCAGCAGTAGGATTTCACTATTAGACAACGATATTTAGAGATCTGAAAAGTAAAGCTATCTGTTAAGATTACCAGGGCCAGTTGGATCAGGAACTGGCTTGAGATAGCTGTACTACCTATTTAACCAGTCTTCAGATTGTAGCTGTGTTTCATTTTGCTGGCTGTCATTCCTGTTGTCAGCCTTTATGAAGCAAAGAATATTACAAAGGGGCAAGCCTAGGTCCAGCTACCTTGGAATAAGTCATTGAACTGTAAGTGAGGACATGATCTTGAATCTAATGAAATGCACAGGCTTGAACTTAATTCACTTTATGTTGAATCACATCCTAGAAACCACTAGCAAATACTTCCCAGAAGACAAGAAAAAGATCATGAAATAAAAGTTGAGCATGTGGCTTAGCCCAGCTTTCACTGAAATGATGTGTTGAATGAAAAAATGGGTATGATTTGGTTGTGCAATGCATGGAAAGGTCAATGTAACTTCAGTTGTGTAACAGTTGCTGGTTTGGAAGTGGCTGCTTTCATTCCTCTCCAGATATATTCTTGAGAATATATGAGAAACAATTCCACAGGTTCTGCATCGGCAGGATATTGATTGACTGTGATGCCATCGTAAACCCTTCCCCCATCCTAACCGTAGCATTACCTTTCTTTTAACTAAACTTTAAAAAAAGATTAAGACTGACAGTGGAACGACTGTTTCATTTCCTGATTGGGAAACAAGGAGAAAAACAGGCTTTTCCTACAATTGTGGCGTCCACGGCAATTTCTGTGTCTCTTATAGATCTGGCTGCAGCAGACAAAGCAGAAACATTTGATTTGACAGCGATGGGGCAGTTGCAATTACAGTTGTTGTTGTGTTTTTTTAATCAAAGGTTGATACTAGGGATCTGTTTCTAAGCCTTGTTCCATATAGCCTGGTGGCTTGAGAAAGCAAAAGCAAAACATGGGGGGGAGGGGGGGGGAGTGTCTTGAGGTACTTTAACAGCTACCATTTATCGTGGTACATGCTTCCATAAATTAAATCATATTTTATCAGATGCAATCTGAGAACAATTAAATATCAGAGTTGGGGGGAAAGTGGAAATAGTAAAAGGAGAATTCAGAAAGAAATGAAAGGTAAGAGGCATGGTTAGAGATAATTATTTACACATGCGTTAATTGACTCACCATGGTAACAATGTTTATATCACAGCCAGCAAATGTTTTTATGAATGGTTACTTTCTGTAAGTAATCATCTGTCTCCAGCTCCTATATTTTATTATTTTCTTCCGAGCTGTATTAAGGCATTTTCTCTTCTCTTCTTGCTCTCCCCTTGACTCGTGTGCACACACATGGAAAAACAATTATGTGTATGCAGAAATAGAGTTTAGCTAAAATAGATTTATTAGTTTGTAAGGTAATGCAAGCCTCTGTTAGTTTCACTATATGGAGGAGAAATGAATGCTCCTAAAAGGAGAACAGAAAGGTAAACGGACATACAAGTAAGGATATTAGGAAACAAATGTCTTCAGAGGCACATCACCGTGTACTTATGTGGTTAACTCTCTCTTTCTAGACTAATTCTCCTCACACCTCATTTTCTCCTACAGAAGATTCCATGCTACTGCTATTTCCTTTCTTAATTTAATCTGTATTCCAAAATTCTAAGATGAGATGAGTTTCAGGGTGATTTTGAAAAACAGTCAGGGTTTCTTCAGGCTTGGGAGCATTAGAAATGTTTACTCACAACCTAATCCAGTCCCATTAGTAGCTGAGAGAGCCCTTGGCCAAGAGGAGAAAACTGCACAGCTGAATTTAAAGTTACATACAATGATTTATTAAAGTTAATGAGTGGATCAGTGTTAGAGTCTAAATTCTGATTTGACTGGTAATGGTTCCAGATCTGGATAAGAGTTTTCCCTCGGCTACCCACTGTCATCGCACAAATATGCTAAAGAGGGACCTAGTCCCAGGGCAGAGGGGAAAAGGGATGTTTCCATGTATTAAATGAATGTCACTCAGGATTTCTCAACCTGGTGCTCTTCAGGGCAGCTGTTAACAGGATAATCTTGAAATCCTATCACCTATCAACCACCACATATTGGTGTTCTGCTTAATGAAAAACTAAGTGGACAAAGTGAAATGGCTCTGTTTTGTAGCTATTTCACAAAAATCTCTGTTTTTCTGTAAGGTTGTTTAGAATTTATGTATATGTATATTGTGTTAGGCTTTATTTTCTCCAGTTTTGACTCTCTGGAGACTTCTACCTCAATGTATGAAAACGCTTCAGAACAACAGTTCTCATGCAGCATTCACGACAAGTTGAGTTTGAGACCTCTGTTATAGATCTTTCTTCAGTATGATTTTCCAGAGGATGGATTCAAAAGTTTTCTGTATACAGTAGTTCTATACAGAAGTATTCTGTATACACTTCCTTTTCTTTCTGCTCCTTAACTCTTGCTATTTGAGTGTTGGACATTTTCATTATACAGCTATTTGCTTTATCCATTAGCACTATAGATGCATTCCTTATCAGTGAGGGAAATCAATGCAGTAATGGAAAACAAATGATAAACCAAGAGGACTTTCTGTAGTTACCACCCAAACGCCCTGGGTTTAATAAGAATACATTTTATCCAATTCTTCGTTCTTCAGTAACAGGGACAAGAGAATATGCGAAGATTTTACTGAATTGTCTCCTAGACCTTTTCTTTTATTAGTGCTGAATATTCCTATAGTCTTCTGTCTCGAATATAATAATTACAGATAATTACACTTGTTTCAGTTAATTTGGAACCACCTGAGATATGCATTGTTCACACTCGATGGATGGTTATATGATTATTCCTGTGCCAGTTTTACTTCTCTTAGAGCTGTGCTCCAATGTTAGTCCAATATTTGTGTATTTGCTTTGCAGACATGGAAATTGACCTAACAGCTCCATCTGTGTGATCTGAGTACTTTCATTACATTGTTTTATTGAACTATGATTAACAAATATTAAGTAACTAAATTAACATAAATCCAAGATGTATACAGGGGAAAAAAGATATAAAAAATACAAGAAAGACTACTAAAAAGTAAATAAAGGGACAGGTACTGTACATGTACAAATTTACCATATATGCAAAGTATTGCCATATTATCGTCTATTGCTATTGAGGTAAATGAAAGTGGTTGCTTTCATCAGACCATTTTTGCAGGTAAAGGTCTGCAAACCTTTTGGGCCAAAGGCAATACACATGAGTCACGTTTGAGTGGGCAATCAGAATACAATCCTGGTTTGATTCAAAGAAAATTGAATTTGTTTGAATGAGATATAGTTAATATGATTGATTTTCTCCTTTAGCTTCATATTGTCCTATCTGATATTGTACTAAATATAAGGTGATAAGAAAGAGTGTTATAGTGGTTAAAACATCAGAATAACACTAGGAACACTTAATCTTCAGGCGGGGACATCTGCAGGGGTGTCGAAAAATCAAGATGACAGCCATTATTGTACAATCAAAGATCTACCCCCTTTTTTTTTTTACATATATTGTACATGCAACACATATAAAAAAGAAGCAGGGCTTATATTATGTGGTCACAGCCACCATCTTGACTCCCCCTGCAGAAAAACCTGTCTGCAGATTCAAATACTTCCTTAGTTATAAAACTCCCTGGATTATCCTGGTCCAGCCACCATTGCTCCCAGTCTCATCTTCTTGCTGAATATGCATTTCCTGTACATAAATCTTCTTTCTGTTATAGTTATAAAGCCCACTTTGCTGTAATTGCTCAGGTCAGATTCCCACTCTCAAGAATCATAGCAAACAACACCTCATCCCCCAACACACACCGTTCACATCAGTGACTTAAAGCCTGGCATATGGCAATATAACAAAGTAGGAGAGAAAGGCTGAGTAATGAAATTGCTTCTCTCCAAAGTTTCCTGGAATTTTTCCTACCTTTTCTTTTACTAAGTACTAAAATGCATATATGGCTTCTGAATTGTAAATTGTTGGCCTAAGGGATGCTATTTAGACAGTGGCCCTAGCACAGTGGGCAGAGAAGCTTTAAAAGTCTATCCCCACTCTGGCCTTTTCTGGATACACATCTCCTACTTGCATGGGGTTGGGGTGGGGATTACTCCTATTTGAACCAATAGAAGCTTTTCTTCCAGTGCAGTGGGATCACAGTGGCAACCCCCAAGCAAACTCCACATTCCATTCCCACCCCTACCCACTGGGTCTTTCTAAAGTTATTTAATGTGTTTAAAAGCCATAACTGCTCATTGGACAATTGGTAGATTTGCCCAGCTTTATTCCCAAGGGGGCTGTTAAAGAAGTAAGCCAACGTCCTCCAGCAAAGCTCCCAGAAATCCCAGCCCACGCAAAGGACATCAGATTGGGGAAGACTGGCATGCAATTTTTAGTTGAAAAATAACTACAAACCAATCAACAATGTGAAGGGATATTATTTTAGGATTTCTGGAACAACTTATAAAAAGACTGACTCATGCTCATATTTGAAAGATTAGCAATACATGCAAAAAATATAATCCTTTTTTTTTTCAAAGCCATGTATTTATATAAAGATTACAATGGCCATATGTATGGACTTAGAGAATTGCTTCATTACAGCCAGAATGCAGATGGCTTCTAATGAAAGCAAGGAAGTCCCATGTGGTCCCTTCCCATTTTAGTTCCAGGTTCTCATGACATCTGGCTTTAATATTTCCTGCTTTGCTTTATCACATGAGTGTTTGGAGATCAATAGTAAGGAAAACATGTTATATATCTCAGTGGTGCCCAACCCTTTGGGAGTTTTTCAAAAGTTTTCATTTTTTGCTGGGTTTTTCCAAATCCAACATGAAATTATCTTTAATTCTATGTTTTCCTGGCCTCCCATCTCCTCCTCACCTTTTTCTGCATCATCTATAACCCTTGGATGTGAAAAGCATTGCTTCTATTGCTTGTTAGGAATTGTTCACATTTTACCAATAAAGTCTTTTCATACCTCATGTTTCTAATTACTTTTATAAAAAACCTCAGTTAATAGACTAAATGTGGCTTGGAGGAACTGATCAGCCAAGCTAGAAAACATTGCAAAAGGGGATGAGAGACTACAATGAGAAATATTTATTTTCACCACCACCACCACCACCATCCGCTCCTTGAAAACTTGAGCATGTTATACAAACGTTTGTTGGTAATGGCTGTTGGGAATTAGCTTTGTTCCTTCATAGGTCTGACAAGATTTCCCAGTTGGAGAGTCTTTGTGCAGGATAAGAAACCCACCTTTAGTAGGGCTATCCAAGCTTTCAAAACAATTTGAAAGAAGTGCTTCAGGAAAAGCAGCTCCTTCATTCATTTTAATGGAGTGACACCTTAAAACATCTGCAGCATTTTTTTTCAGGCTCATGTTTACCTTAAATTGGAATGCAGTCCATATTACAGTATGATAGCTTTCTGAGGAACTCTTAGAAACTGGGCCATTCTAGACATGAAACATGGAATATCAGCCTATTTCTAAGAGGTTCATAAGGATAAAAAAATATAATTGTTTATGTTTATAACTTTGCTTTACAAAGGAAAATTCAAGAGCAAAACCAAAATAAACTTTACAAAAATGCATATTCTACTAACAATATCTAAAATCAAACAGTATATGTAAATTTATTATATGTAGATTTATTTTAAAAAGACAATTCAATTTCCATATTTTCACATGAATGTGGAAGAGTATGCATTAAGTGGTATCATTTGTACAGTAAAGTTAAATGATCAACATGAAGGATGAAGGTGAATTTTTGAAAAATAAATACATCTAGTGGACAGCTTTCTGAAATAAACACTGTCCTTTATAAGAAAGGACTTATGGTCATTGTACTTATCACCAATGTGCAGTGGTAGATGATAAAGTAATTTATAATTTAATTGACTTATAAATTAAGTCAAGGAAATGGTCCCAGCTGGTACAAACAGAGAAAGATTCATACATGAATCAATAGCATGAATCTGTAGCACACAAAAAGAAATACGTTGAATGAATGCTAGAGGAGATTTTGGAAATATAAGCTAAGGAGTATTTACCTTCAAGTTCTCACAAGGAGGCAGTTACAAATGAATACAAATACCTAATCTTAAATCTGACTGTCTAATCCGTTGGTGGCAAGTGACATGGGAAAGTAAAATAGAATTCATCCCAAATCTATGAAATAAATGATAAATCAAGAGCCCCTTTATCTGCTTCCTTTTACTTCCAGCATATATCAATAAATTCATAGTATAAAGCTCTTGGCTTGATTCCTTAAGTCCCCATTTCAAAACTGAAACAATACCTAAGTACAGGCATAAATTGATCCTCTCAATTACCCTCAGCTGACTCTTCCTTTATTTTAAGCCTCTCTCCTATTTCAAGTCCAAGATAGTAAGTTCTTTGAGCAAAAAAAAAGTGTTTTGATTACATTATCCAATAAAGTACAACTTTGTCTACTGATGCCACTAAATAAATTACCAACTCAGTATAATGATTAGGATAGGGGTAAAGAATCTACTGTCCTCATGATGTTGCCAAGCACAAGCAGCATGGCCGTGGTGATGGACCCTGGAAGAAGCTTATCAATGTTTTATTTCCAAGACAGAACATTTATTGCAGGTGAGTGCTTGTCTATTTGTGCTTTTATCTGCTTGGCTTTACATTTGAAAAACTATAAACACAGTCATTACGACTTAGGCGTTACAATACTTACTCCTGAGCCTTAAACTGGTCAAACCATCACTGGTCCAGGATTACAAAACTCTGGTTGCCATATGAGAGGGTCATTGTCACTCCCTGCTCCATTTTTATCCTGCAACAACAATACTGTGGAATAAGCTGAGCTGAGGGGGTCTGGCCCTAAGTGACCCAGTCAGCTTCCATGGCCGAGTTTGGCCTTGAACCTGTCTTTCCAGGCTTAGTCCAAGGCTTCCACCATTGCTGGGTCTTCAAGGAAAATTCTGTCTTCCCATCATCTTTCACACAACAACCCATTTTGAAGATAAAGCTCAGATAGCCATTAGAATTTTGCCTATGCTGATAACCCCTTCTCTCCCTTTTTCATGACAATAATTATCTCATCAGTTTCCAGTTAACTGCATTTTCCCATTTGTCCCAGCCAGAATACCATGATTATCCTAATATGAAATTAACCAAAAGCTTTATCCACAGCTTGAAGCTGCTTTATAATCCTGTGTATGGCCAATCAGAATATTCTGAATTGAACTGCTATAGAAAGCATGAGGAAAATGCCCATATCTTGTAGGGAGGGAGGGAGATAATTGATTGATTAGTCTTATGACTATATTTTTCATATGTGGTATGAAAGAAAGAAGGCATGTGAAAAATGCCCATATGTTGTAGATAGGTAGATAGTTTATTGATTGATTAGTCTTTTGACCATACCAAAATAAAATAAAATAAAATAAAATAAAATAAAATAAAATACAAGGTCTGTTTCCAAGATAAAATAGGTAAAAGAAAATACAATAATAAAATACACCTGTGCTAAATAGAAACAGTCAACGTTCAGATAAATACATCGCCTTTACTTGACATCTGTTCAATACAACAGATTCTTAGCTGGACTGCTTTGTCTATAAACTTAGCAGTTCCGCTAACAATGTATATGTTAGAGCCCAGGAGAAAACAGGGCAGTCTGTGGTTCAGGTCCCAGTGGGCTATTCTTTCAAGTAGGGATTTTAGATGTCTAAGCTTAAAAGGGGCATACAGTTGACAATCAAATAAAACATGAGCAATATCTTTGATGCCCGGGGCACCAGATATACATGTCCTCTCGTGATATGGCCAGTGGTGGAAGCGCCCATATTTGGCCACGGAATCCAACAACTCAAATCTTGCTCTAGAACAGGCCCTTCTTGGGAATTGCGCCAAACTCACTGACCGGCATTTTTCAGTTTGGAAAGTGGTTTTATTCTTAGCCAACCAATTTAAAGATCTACTTTTTTGCCAATAACTCCATGTCTGTTTGGGCACTGATATCTAGGACTGTTTAAAAATTTCCTTCACCTGGGAGGCAGTGGAGAGTAAATATCGGGTGGAAAATTCATGCTGTAAAATAACTTTGGTAAGTTGACTTACCCAAGAGATGGGCTGAGCCATGTTCAGCTAAAGATATTTTGGGTAGCCTATCAGGGTCCATTGAGTAGATCCTCTGTCAATAGGTAAACACTTGGATTGTTGAATGGCTGTGCATGGAATAAATACCTGTTTCTGCTCTGATCACAGTGGCAGATGTGTTCTTGTCAATTCCCAGTATGCTTCTAAAAAAAACGGGTCTGAACTTGTTCATGTAAGGTAGCTTTTGAAAGGCCACACAATTCCATACCATAGGTCGACACTGGGACAATTTTTGCCCTAAATACTTTCAATACCGGGGTCATATCTTGTATTAAACAAATCATTTTATTTATTTAATTATTTGTTTATTTATTTATTTATTTATATTTCAGATTTGGTCACCGCCCATCTCGCTAGGAAGTGAAACAAATCATGGAAACAAAAGGATATTGGAGTACAAAATTTGTGTGATGGCTTAGTATCTACTTCTCCAAATGTATTTATACCATCAGACGTCTTTAGTTAGAATGTCTAGCAAAGATAAAGCATTCACTTTGGTAGAGAATTGTACTTGCCAACCAGTCAGCAAATATGAATTCTGGGGTGTGATGGGGCAGGGTCATAGGCATCTTCATGGGGGAAGGATGAAACGTGGGTACAACAGTGTAATGCAAACTTTGACCTTATCTACTCGTGTGTGATATTGTGATGCAAGTACAAAAAAGCAGGGCTTGAAGTGTAATGTCACCATGCACATTTTGGTACCATCTTGGTAGGAACAGATGCTTATGGACAGGACCAGTTTAGTCCTCAGATGGTCTATAGAGGGCTATAATACTTATTCAAACATGGCCATTGAAGCTGAGGATAACTATTTTTTTTAAGAATAAAGACTGATCTCATGGCTGAAACTTTGACTCAGTCTTGTCTGATCTACTGAGTCATAGAATCCTTCCCCAAAACAGAAAGAAAATCAGTCTTGGGGACAATGTGAGACATTTCACATTGAAAAGTAAACTTAATTTCAGCCAATATAGGAACTGAAACACAGTTATCTTCTTAAAATTGCACTTCTTGAAATGTTTTCACATATCTATATCTCTTTGGGTGTGGGTGTGGGTGTGGGTGTGGGTGTGGGTGTGAAGAATCAGTGAAAAAAACATATTAATGTAAAAAATGCATTATATTAGAGGTTTGCCAAAACTGCATTTTAAGCAAAATTGCAAGCAAAAATACATGTGTTTGGAGAAAAGCATACAAAAATACACTGAAATTTTCCTGTGAACTTTAAAAACAAGAACAAACCCTCTTCCTCAAACTTGTATGGGAGTTAGATTTATAAGAATGGAAGAACAAAACCATGAAATTGACCAACTTGCTTATGCCTAGTCAATGTTAGTCTTATTTCTTAAAAGTCTCACTGTATTCTTGAGCTTCAACATGCAAAACGAGACTATGATTATTGTGTGAAGCATTTACCTCACCCAGTTTGCCATGAGATGATTCCGTTTTTATTTTTCAACAATTCTGTAAGGTAGAATACAGATTTGGGAGAAAACAGTGTAATCGTGTTATTTTGCTTTTAGTGCTATGATTCATTGCAGCATAGAAATTCCAAGCACAAGATAATTGATGATATCTTTTAACTTCTCCCACCTGATTCCCACCAGATGTTTTAGGACTACAATTCCCAGAACTCCCAGTCTGCATGTCCCAATACATCTGGAACCTATAAGATCAGGGAAAGCCGTTCCAAGATTTTGTGAGCAATGCTTCCAAGAACTGTATCTTATCTTTAAGCTTTTACTGGCTTGGATAAAAAATCAGTTTTGTACACTTTTCCCAGGAAAGAACAAAACACAGCAGATCAATGCAAAACAGTTGGGACTTCAGTTCCTATACAGTGCATCAATTTATATCTCTTGAACATCTTCCAGCAAATTAGCTAAAGATCAGGTTCCCATTACTAAGTCGTAATTTGCCAAGAAAAGTGAGGCAAATTATGAACAGGAAGGGCTAATGAAATATTTAAGAGCTGAGCTGATATCCCCAAAGGCATTTAGTTTCTGAATAAGTACTATTAATGGCCTTCTGAATTGTGAGGATTATTTCTCAGTCAGGGTGCTGAAGGGATAAGTTGAAAAAGATGGAGTTCTTGGTTGTTGCTTTTCTATGTCCCCATCAGGGGCCACACTATTTTAAATACAGAATTTGGGGCCTACAAAGGCCTCAAGGAGCACTGTGACAGCATCACTAGAGTGGATGGGGCCAGTTTTTTCAGCCCATTCCTTTGAGTCTTTGGGGCATATTTTAAGGAGCCGGACTGAGGGCTCATGCCACATGAAAGGGACCAGGCCCCAAGTTGCCTAACTCTGAAATAGTCATTAGGATGTTATAACTAAAACAGGATTGTAAGAAACAAATTATAGAGATTAGTGTATTTGAGGGCATCTTCAAAGAAGCCTTATTTCTTATTTTCTAAGGAGCTCCTTGACGTATATAAGTTTCTTTGCCACCATTATCCTCACAACAACTATATAAGGTAGATTATAGTGATGGAGAACAACTGGTCCAAAATCCCCAGCAGGTGACTTCAGACTCAGCAAGAATTGGAACTCAGGTCCCCCAATTCCAATCTGAAATTCTACCTACTTCTCTACATTGGCTCTCAATCACTTGCATGGAACTTTTGCCGTTTTGTAGTCTGCGCAGGCTGCTTGGAGATATACTTTTGAAGCTTACAGTTCTCTTCAACCTCCTAAATAATTTGTTATCTCCACAAGCTTAACTGTCTCACCACAGTGCTCACTCTTCTCTAGGGCTGCTTGGCTGGCCTGCAAAAGTCCAGTAGATTAGTAAATGGCAGCAAAGGCATACAGCACACATGCTTTGTCACTATCTAGTGGTTGTCTGGATTTTTGCAGCCCAGATATGGTAGCCCTACACTTGATGCCAGATAATTTATTCTGAATGGCATCATTTGTGATATAAATGTCCGAAAGACCTCAGTGCTTTTATCCTTCAGTTGTAAGCCTGCCTATTTATTCCTGCTGTACTAACTGAAGTGTAGTGTTTAGTCAGTAGCATTAGATTCCTAGGGGTGCAGTTAACGGATAGTCTGACCTGGTCCCTTAATGCTGCATTTTTGGCAAAACGAGCACAGCAACGTTTACACTTTTTGTGCCGGATGAGGAAAGTACATCTCCCATCCTCCATTCTCCTTACTTTCTATAGACACACTATAGAGAGTGTACTTACCAGCTGTATTTCCATCTGGATTGGAGACTGTAATGCCTCAGACAGAAAGTCGCTGCAAAGGGTAGTAAGGGCAGCAGAGAAGATAATTGGGATCCCTCTGCCTCTCATCCAAGATGTAGCATATGTGTGCTGTTTGTCTAGAGCTTAAAAGATCGTCAGTGACGCCTCCCATCCTCAACATGGCCTGTTCTCTTGGTTACCTTCTGGGAAGAGGTTCCACTGTATCCAATGTAGAACAACCAGATTGGGAAATAGCTTTGTTCCCCAGGCTATCAGATTCTTGAATGAATGTGTATAGATAGAATGTATATTTTATAGTAATGATGGTATCTTGATGGTACTTCTAGTGTCTGATTGTAATTGTGAGCCAACTGCAATGGAATTTCATTTTATTATGCACTTGGTGCATAGTGTATAGTGGAATGACAATAAAATTATTATTCTATTCTATTCTATTCTATTCTATTCTATTCTATTCTATTCTATTCTATTCTATTCTATTCTATTCTACTAGTAACACCGCTAAATTGATAAAAATCAGTATATAATTCTAATTAAAAATAAAATAAAATAAAATAAAATAAAATAAAATAAAATAAAATAAAATATAAAATAAAATAAAATAAAATAAAATAAAATAAAATAAAATAAAATAAAATAAACACCTGCCTTTCTGATCTTTAACTAGGAAGAAAAAAAGAGGATCTACCCTCTTGTACCAGAGATGGGAAACCTTTCTCAGGCTGAAGGCCCTCCTGGTGTCAAATCATTATCATCATCATCTAGATGAATTTTAAAAATCATTGAATCTTAATCCTTTTTAAGCCCTAAACATAAATAAATGATGCCCAATTGATAGCTGCAAATCACACTTTTGGAGTTACACAGCAACTAAGAAAGAAACTCTGGGGACCGTATGATTGTTCAGTTTCAATTTAGATCCTTTGGGGAAGTCTAGAGGGGCAGGTAGACTTCATAACTTTCCATAATTTAACAGCCTAATAGAAAAAAGGCACTGATGATGTTACCTAGTTGGGTAATGAAATGTCTGCAAGCAAACAACCAAGCTCAGAGAGCACCAAGGACTCCACACTTCAACCCTGAGCTACATATATGCTCTTCTATTGAAAAAGGCAAGTGTTCAAAAGTAAAGTTCCTGAGCCCAGGAACTGCAAGGAGTTCACTATTCTGCTGCATAAAAATACACCTGTTTGAATTTCAAGTCTTGGCTAGCCATATAATGAGGCACAACAAGGTGATCCCATCATTTTGTTGATGTCAAGGAGTACAGAACAACATCAACAGGCAGAGTGTGCATGCCTTGTCCTTGTAGTAAGCTTCTGTCTTCAGATGAGGTTGAGGACTTTGCTATGGCATCACTTTTCAATTCATATTCAATTGCCAGCGTGTTCAGCTTTTGTACATGCAGAAGGATAGTGATAGGGTAGAAGATAATGAACCCACTGTAACAGTTACAGACATAATCAACAATCCAGACACATGCAAAGGGCCAAAATCAAGTGCTCAGGCTGAGGCAAGGCATCAGATAGGAATCCACAATTAGTGCATCCACAGTCCAGTCAGAATCAAGTCATGCAAGAGTTCAAGGCCCATAGTTTTAATGCTCCTATTGGCAGGTCCCATCCACACTCCGTTAGCCCTAGGACAAGGCTGGGCTACTTCTTCCACCTATCAGCTGCTGTGAGAGATCAAGGCTATCAGGAAGGAGGGGGTGCATTCCCGGAAGGGAAAGGAGACAAAAGTCCACAGTCCACAGGGGGAGTGTGGGAAGCAAAAGAGGTTCAGGATAGCCACTCCCTAGAATCTCCCAGGCTATATCCACTTGTTGCAGTAATATAGATTTAGTCTGGCTAGATTCTGTCTATGTGGTGTGAGCAAATAAAGGAACCTACCTCGAATGGACTGTTTCATCATTGTTCTTGGGCTGGGCCCAACAGCTGCATTTTGACCTGTGTGTCCTAACTAGAGGGACTGTAGGCCCATGGCTGACTCATGGCATCATCAGAATGTATGGGGGAGGCAAATTTTTCGGCCCGGATACTGTTTATTTGGGATTGGTGTGGGGACAGCAGACCAGCCATGTTGTCTCTTCCCCCAAAAGAGCTCAGAGGTTTTAAGAACTCAAATGTTATCTTAAGCCTCTACAAACATTTTTTTTTTTAATCCACTTTCAATCGTGACCAATTTTACGGAGACTGCCTGGACGAGTCCCCGCGGTTTTCCTGGCAAGGTTTTTTCGGAAGTGGTTTGCTATTGCCTCCTTCCTAGGGTGGAGCCCAGCTGGTGGTTGCAGGAAATCGAGTCTCTTCCATTGCATTGTGTCCAGCAACTGGCAACCGATTCCCGTTTTCCCATGCAAGGCGCTGCCAGCTTTTCCTTCCACCGGGATGAGAGTACCTATTTATCTACTCGCTTATGCTTTTGAGCTGCTAGGTGGGCAGGAGCTAAAGGCACAAAACGGGAGCTCACCCCGCTGCGCAGAGCTTGGGCTCGAATCGCTGAAGTGTCTCCCATTTCTGGCTGGCAACTTCAAGCATCATTAAGCCACTGCGCCACCACGTCCCCCCTACAAACATTATAGTACCTTTTTAAGTCTGAAGCCTACTCAAAAACCTAAATGCAAAAAAAAAAAAAATCTACCTACTATTTAGCTCTGGGAGCCCCAAATGAGGTAAAGGGGAGTCACATCAACCTGTGAGCCAGAATTGCCCACCTTTTCATTAAGAACGTAGACAGCCTGAAAAGCTTTTCACTTTTAAGAGACTACTTCCAAGGCGATCCATCTTTCTTAAGATGGTCTGCTTTTAAGGATTCTTTCTTCTACCAGCTTTAGGGATCTTCACCCTCAAGTTTGTTTGCCATATGCTTAGAATTCAGAATGGGGAATATTTCTTTTCTTTGAACCAGCAAAATATCTTAGGCCAATATATGAAACAAGCAAGAGAATCATGGCTGATCTACTTCAAATCACTAAGGGATCCATCAGAAGATTCAGATCTACTTGCGCATGCCAAGTACTGGGATGAGAGATGATCTGATCCTTATGCAAAAAGAACAGAAAGGTAAATAAAATCAGAAAATATTTTGAGATCTCCAAGAGCAATTATGGAGGCTTTTACAAGGACAAGCTGTTCAAAATTCTTTCCTTGTCTTTCTGAGGGGAATTTCCCTGTCTGCATTGTCTGTAAGACAGCTCAAAGGTCATCATATAAATCTTGTACATGCAAGTTTGCATCATAATTCAGAGAGCCTTCTCTTAGTATTATACATGTAGGCACTGACAGCATTTTACATTATTTTCATCAGTATGCCATAGGAAATTATGAATGTTTTTCCCATCTAACAGAAAATGCAGGCAGCTATCACCTTGGGAAAAGTGACTATCCAAGGTGGATCTCTGCAAAGATGAAAGGACCAAGCCTGAACCCATTAGAATAGTGCAGATTACATTTGTGTAGAAATTAAAATAGGAAGACCTCCTGTTCCCCATTCTCTCTCTTATGGCTGCTTGTATAACTGCCTTGCAAAATATCAGTGCAATACCACCTCCCTTAGTTGTATCAAATTCCTCTTATCTGAATTTGCAAGTGGGGCAACTGAGGTCATCTTATGTTAGAAATGATCATTCAGGGGGCTATCTTTCTAGTCTTTAACTTTAAAATCATTAACCTCTCCTGGATACACTCACAATGGCACAGGGCCTATTTTCTGTCTTGCATCATCTTTCTAGGAACAAGCACATGACCACACCACTTTGCATGATCAAGTGGTCATTCCAGGGAGGAGACTGTCAAATGGACATCATTCCCAATGAGTGAGTGATCCCTGTAGTGTCTTTATTTAAAAAAAAGAACAGAAAATGTTATAAGATGAAGAAAGTTCTGCCACACTGTGAGCAAGTTCCGATAGAGAAAGTGGGCATTTTCAGAGTCAGAGAAAGAGACCTCCACGGGCCTTCTCCACGGTAAGATGATATCTCCTCCTCCTGTTGCAAATGTTGCCATCTTGACCTTTTTTTACTCTTCGCATGGACACCCTTGTAGCCTGACATCAAAAATCAGGGATGGTGAACCTACTCCATGTTGTCTAGCTGCCAACATCTGGTATGGCCTCTATCTCCCCCATGCTGTTTCCATAATGAGCAATACATAATCTTGGCATTAGGGTGAACATAGGACCTCTATTTTTTCATTTGCAAAAAGTCTCAGCTACAATCTTGTGAATGATTCAGGGAACTGTAAATACATCTACTTCAACTAGCATATGTTGCTGGACTACCTCAGAAGACATATATGAGTCATTAAAAATCACCAAAGATAATTAGACCCTCATTGCTATGGATAAATGCCAGTGTTTCTTTCCAATTAGGAAATGCTTAAAATAAACCTGGTGATATCTGCCATCTAGAAATGTTGTATTGATCTTCAGCTGGAGTTTCTGGCTTGATGCCAGAACTGTATCTCAAAGAAAATCATGGCTGAAATTGTGCTGTTGACAGCCAAAATAATATTTACAGTATTTGCCTTATACTGGTATTTAAAGGAATTCTTCATGGGCTATTCGGTTTAAATGTGGCAAGATGAAATTCTGTTTTGCATCTGAACAAAACTTTAATTCTAAACATAGGTTGTTGTTTTTTGGTTTTTTGTATGAAGGTTATGAACTATCCATCTTTGTGATGCATCCCTAAAGAAAAAGAGGATCCTTCAGAGAAAAGTATTTATATGGTGTGTGCTTGATGGCTCTTAGTTTAAGATGTCAGAAAGTTTGAAAACAAAACTTGGCAACCCTGTTTGAAAATTTGAGGTTGCAAAAATAACTAAAAATTCCATATGCATGATATGCCAACCAATGCCAGTGAACGATGGTTTCTGGAACTTGGAGACTGTGTGAATGATTGAAGAACTGTACTTTATATATGGATCAACGTACAAAACAAGGCAACAAACCTAGCAGCTCAACCTGAGCTATGTATATTCTCTTCTATTGGAGCTATTCAGTGTGGTTTAGCAGTCAGAGAGGCAGGTTAGAAGGCCAATTGAAGTTCTCACCATTTCCTGAATCTTGATTTTAAGCCATGCACTCTGTCTTGGCCAAACCTTCCTCAGAGGGCTGTTGCGAGGATTAAATGCAGGAGGAACATGTAGGTGGACCACTTTGTGCTTCTTGAAAATCAGAAATAGATCTTTCCTAGGATTAGATATTATTTGGCACAGCATTCATTGCTCTTCTTCCCAAATGCTTAATTGTCAGCACTGTAGCAGGCTTATAGCAATATCCTGCAAAGCTCTTTCTTTGCATCTCTGTGTGTGTGCATGCTTCTTAATAAATATATTTGGGTACACAGTTGTGTTGCTGGTCTGAGCCAGGTAATAAAAGAGACAATAGGAACACCATCCAAAACAAACAATCACTTATTCAACTTATCTCAGTAAACTCCTGGACAGCTGAGAATTCCAGGCTAAAATATACAGTGGCTTCAGCTTACCAGAGAAAGACTCTTAAATTACTGATTATTCAGTGTGCAAATTACACCATGTTCTCTTCAGACAGAATGAAATCAGATTTACATAACCTTTGTTTTATCTCCTCTTTTAATGCTGTTCTTGAAGCCAAACTGAAATTACGTGTAATAAGGTGGGTTGTATATTCTATGAAAAGTGACCTTTTATCAGCAATAGGCTGGCTGGTCTCATACTGTGGAGCAAGTTGATAGGTGTAATTGCCCTGCTATTTATTAGTAACTGTTTTGTGCCATATAGATACAGATAAATATAGATAGTCAGACCACCATACATATTTAGCCACAATTAATGTCACAAATAAAGTTGCTACCTTGTAACCTTGAGAGAGAATAGAGTTACATATTGCTCTAAGCCAGAATTTATAAACCAGGGTTGATGAGAAGGTCTTTTAGTCATAAGCCATGATTTGTGTACTAGCATGATTGTGTTACTACAACACACTAAGCCAAACCCCATGATAGCTTAGCATAGTTTGTCAAGCCAGTTAGTGAATGTAGCATTGGAATCCTATACAGGACTTATGCCAGATGAGAAGGTTTAGAATTTGAGTGACAGCCCACCATTTTCACAAACTGGCAGATAAATCAGCTGGACCTCATTGGGGATGGCCCAGATGAGGCACATGTGCAGGAGCATAATGACACCATATTCAACAAGTCCCCCATTATGGCAGTGTTTAATATACAACAGGTTCAGATTATTTGCATAACATCAACCTACAATTGCTCAATTACAATTGAGCAATTGGCCTGTCCAAAGAAGGATCAGGTAATACTAGTCTTTCATTTTCAGTTAAAGGGAGAACCACTGTTTCACATGCTGCATTTCAATCGTCGTTCTAAAGACAAGAGATAAGGAAGCCATTTCTTTGCATAATTTAGGGAGCTACACTCTGGAAGAGCTTCCTCATTCAGGTCAATTGAGGGAAACATTCTGAGTGTGCACAGGAAGTGGGGTACGTGCAGTAGAGCGTCCTCTTCTTTTCAGGACAATGGAGACCTTCTCTTCTGCCTACACACAAACCCCATGTTTATATTAGGGGCACAAAGAGAGGGGTCTGGGATCAGCACAATTCAACTTTTGTTGTCCTATGCTTCATAGATGCCTGGTATTGAAGATTCGTAGAGGAAAGGTGCATATGTGATTGAAAGAGACCAAATCCAGATTACTAGAATGCTAATCATTTTTTCCCCCCTGGGCATATCCAACTGGTACAGAGAAAATGAGGCTGCCCATACATAATGCTAAGTCAGGATTTGTTTTAACAATGGTTTGCTGAGTGAGCCAGAGGGTGGATTCAACATAATGTGTTTGCCTGCCTTTGATGTAGCACAAGGTATGAATCCAGCCATTCTGTTTTATGACTTAGCATTATGTTGTGGCATATTCAACACCATCGTTAGAAGAAACCATGGCTCATTGTTATGTATAACCCCATGAGCCCAGTCTGAGCAGAGCACAGACGTAAATCAGAAATACGCTAGCAATAGTCCTGGTTAGAACATTTGTATGCTAGTTGCAAAAGGGATTTGTTATCAAATCTGGATTTGCTGCAAGACAGGGTTCCTTGCCTGGGATGGAGTTGCATTTCACAATAAGCCAAAAGAAAATCATTCTGTGGCTTGACCAATTGCTACCATTTAATGTAACTTTGCATTAAAATTGCTGCAAAACCCAGAAGCAGGACTTTTATGGAAGGCATATGAACATTGTACCTGCACTTCTTAACTTCTCGTTTTTGTTACATACTGGTTTGTTTAACTAGATGTCTCCTAATTAGGCCACTGTTTACTTGAAGTGATTAATAGATGTACTGTACATACGCTATTGGGACACAGGCAAAAGGCCTCCATCCATTTGAGAGTTGCAGTCCTCTTAATACTGCTTGTTGCAACTCAAAAACAAACATCCTGGATTCTTGGCTAATGGGCTGGTAACAACAGGCTAGAAACCATGATATGGTAAATGTTGCTGGACCGACAGGAAGTCCAAAAACATCTAAGTCATCAGTTAACAGAGAAGAACTTTACATCAGAGTTCCACAAGCAATAAAATGAGATGAGTAAAAGCTAGGCAATTGCTCTTTCAGGAATCATGGTTAGAGAACAGAAATTCAGCTCCCCGGCTTTCTTTGCTGGGAGGCAAATAACATTGCTTCCATGGTGAGCTGGGAATTCTGGGAGATACAGTTCCATAAGCTCTAGAAGGCAGGCCCACGCCTGGAAAAGGCTACGTCGATCTGAAACAGCAGAGTAATTTGAGCTATAGATCACAAGCTAGGCTTATGACATTTATTATGCTATAAATGTTTCAGATGAACTTCCCTTTTCTAACCAGGGAATGTAACACTTTTGCATTTCATCAAAAGTGACACTGACTCACTTTTTTTTTTTTCCCCTTATTTTACAAGTCACATTTTTCTCAATTGTTTCACATTTCATGAAGGGAGAAAAAATCCAGCACAAAGTTCATAAAAAGCAAGGTATCAAGAATAGCTAGTACTGGAAGAAAAGCATGTCTAATATGAATTTTGTATAGGAAAAAAATGCCTTCCTTGCAGTTGCAAGAGGTAATGTGGCAAACATGCCTATCCAGAAAGGATGGGGAAAAATATTTAATCCAGCCATCAGAGGCATAACATGTAAAGCAGAAGCAGATATCAAGTATCAAAGTGAATGGAAAACTGCTTAAGAAAAGCAGGGAATATACACTTCTGTTTCAGAAGGTAATCTCTATAAAACGTTATGGCTGCCCCAGAAAAAATAGTGGTATAATATTTGATATGGCAAATTCTGCTAGAACAACATTTGCCAACGTGGCTATCTCCAGCTACATTGGCCTACAGTTCTTAGAGTTTTACTAGAAGAAGCAGCTGCAGTCAAGAACTTTGGGGAACATATACCATACAAGAGTTTCCTGGTGTTATTTATTTATTTAAATTTATATGGCCACCCATCTCATCATCGTGACTCTGGGTGGCTAACAGCAATTAAAAAATACAATCAAACAACAGTATAGCAATAAATACATGGTGGGCAGCCAGGATAAAATTATATACAAGCATCCAAATTCCAACCTCAACATAAGCATCTCACGGGCTCACAATGCCCTACATTCTGACCCTCATGCCAGGTGACATAGCCACATCTTCAAGGCCTTATGCATTGTGGGAAATCACACATCATGCTAAAGCAATATAACGCATGATTAAATAAATAGAAGATACATGGAAGTCTGATTATTTACTAAGCTTCTATAATAGCCACAACTGTTTGCTTTGCTCACCCACAAATCATCAGCAGGTTCATAGGGGCCCTGGCCTCCAGCTGTTGCTGATTAATGCCAGGTCAGTTAAAAACAAGGCCCCCATCATAGGTGATTTAATCACTGAGGAGGGGGCAGACCTGGCATGTATTACCGAGACCTGGCTGGGGCCTGAGGGGGGGTGCCCCTCTCGGAAATGTGCCCAGCTGGGTTTACGGTGTGGCACCAGCTGAGATACCAGGGCAGGGGAGGAGGGGTGGCTGTTGTCATCCGAGACTCTGTAGTGGCCTTCAGGGGCATTGCTCCACAAGTGTCTGGCTGTGAGACACTGTTTCTTAGGTTGGGCGCCCGCGAACAGTTGGGAGTGCTGCTACTGTACCAGCCTCCCTGCTGCATGGCAGCCTCCCTGCCTGAGCTGCTGGAGGCCGTCTCGGGGTTGGCGGTGGAGTTCCCCAGGCTTATGGTTCTGGGGGACTTCAACCTGCCATCCCTGGGACGGCACTCGGAGGCAGCTCGGGAGTTCATGGCTACCATGCAGCCATGGGCCTGTCTCAAATTGTGCGGGACCCAACCCGAGATAGTGGCCACATGCCGGATTTAGTTTTCTTGTCTGAGCAATGGCAAAGTGATCTGAGGGGAGATGTACAGCTTTCCCCGGTGTCATGGTCAGATCACGTCCTGGTGACCCTGAGTTTCTCCTATGCCATCCCCCTCCGCAGGGAGGCTGGACCCATGCGATTGATCCGCCCCTGGCGCCTGATGGACCCGTCAGGGTTTCAGAGGGAGCTGGGGGATATTCCCGTGGACCTGCTGCACGGTCCAGCGGAGGCCCTGGCTGCTACCTGGAATAGAGAGGTGGCCGGGGCCTTGGATAGGATCGTGCCTTTGCGGCCTCTCTTGCCACGTCGGCCCCGACACTCCCCGTGGTTTACGGAGGAGCTGAGGGAGCTGAAGAGGGTTAAGAGACGCCTAGAGCGCCGCTGGAGGAAGACAAGGATGGAATCCGACCGAACACGTGTTAGAGCCGCTATTAAGGCCTACATTGTGGCGATAAGGGCGGTGAAGCGGCAATACTTCTCCGCCCTTATTGCGTCTGCAGAGTGCCGCCCGGCGGCCCTGTTTGGGATCACCAGGTCCCTCCTTGGTAAGGGGGATCTGGGGGTTCACTTGCAGGGCCGCACAGAGGAATTCGCAGAGCACCTGCAGGATAAAATCGCTCGGATTCATTCCAAGTTGGACTCCGAGCATGGTGCAGGGTCTGGGGAGATACCGGGGGATCGTTCTTGCCTTGTTATCTGGGAACGGTTTGATCCTGTGGTTCCTGAGGAAGTGGACAGGATCCTCCGGACTGTGAGGGCCACCACTTGTCATCTGGACCCATGCCCCTCCTGGCTTGTGAAAGCAGCTCGGGAGGTGACATGTGGTTGGATCCAGGCGATGGTTAATGCATCCTTGCAGGAGGGAGTGTTTCCGGTGCCCTTTAAAGAGGTGTTGGTGCACCCCCTCCTCAAGAAGCCCTCCCTGGATCCTACTGTACTGGACAACTTTCGCCCAGTCTCCCACCTCCCCTTTTTGGGGAAGGTGGTGGAGAAAGTGGTGGCTTCGCAGCTCCAAAGGGTCCTGGAGGAAACGGATTATCTGGACCCCTATCAGTCAGGTTTCAGGCCTGGCTATGGAACGGAAATGGCATTGGTCGCACTTATGGATGATCTCTGGCGGGAGCGGGATGGTGGAAGTGCGACCATCCTTGCTCTCCTTGATCTCTCAGCGGCATTCGATACCGTCGACCACGGTATACTATTGGGACAGCTCAGGGATATGGGGGTGGGCGGCACGGTTTTGTGCTGGTTCACCTCCTTTCTCCGGGGCCGATCCCAATCGGTGGTGATAGGGAGCGAGAGGTCCCATCCTCGGCCCCTCCATTGTGGGGTGCCGCAGGGTTCGGTTCTCTCTCCACTCCTTTTCAACATCTATATGAAACCGCTGGGCGAGATCATCCGCCATCATGGGATGAGGTATCATCAGTATGCTGATGATACTCAATTATATATCTCCATCCCTGGTGAGGTAAGTGATGCCGTGACCGCCCTCTCTCGGTGCCTGGAGGCTGTGAGGGTCTGGATGGGGAACAACGGGCTCCAGCTGAACCCTGGCAAGACGGAGTGGCTGTGGGTTAATGGCTCCTCTGTATCCGGGACATTGTCATCGTTGGTTCTGGATGGGGTGGCACTGCCCCAGACAGACCCAGTGCATAATTTGGGGGTCCTCCTGGACTCACGGCTCCTGCTTGAAGAGCAGGTGGCAGCCGTGGCCAGGAGGGCTTTTGCACAGCTTCGGGTTGTGCACCAGTTACGCCCTTTCCTGGATCGGGATGCCCTACGGACAGTCACTCATGCCCTTGTTATCTCCCAGATAGACTACTGCAATGCACTCTACATTGGGCTACCCTTGAAGAGTATCCGGAGGCTTCAGCTGGTCCAGAATGCAGCTGCGTGGGCAATTTTTGGGGCCCGAAGAAGGACCCATATAACACCTTTGCTCCGCGAGCTGCATTGGGTACCGGTTTGCTTCCGGGTCCAATTCAAGGTGTTGGTTATCACCTTTAAAGCCCTACATGGCATGGGGCCAGGTTACCTGAGGGACCGCCTCGCCCCCACGACTTCAACCCGTCCCACCCAATCTCATAGAGAGGGCATGCTCTGGATCCCCGCAGTAAAAGAACTTCGACTAGCGGGGTCCAGAAGGCGGGCCTTCTCTGCTGTAGCCCCTGCCCTTTGGAACATCTTGCCCCCGGGGGTGAGACAGGCCGCCTCACTCCAGGCCTTTCGGAGGGAGTTGAAGACCTGGCTCTGCCATCTGGCCTGGGGCGGGGAGGGAGGATATCAGAAATGGGGTTGGCTGGCCCCTTAGCGGCCTGGTGGGGCCCTATTGCCCTCTTGGAGTTTTGAGCTTTTTATCTCTGTAAATTTCTAGTTTTATAATGTGTATAATTTTTTAAACTTTTTTAATTTAATTGTGATTTTAGTGATTGTAAGCCGCCCAGAGTCCCCCATTGTAGGGGAGATGGGCGGGGACAAATCGAATAAATAAATAAATAAATAAATAAATAAATAAAATTATGTTGATTAGATAACAGTGTATTCCTCATTTCTTAGATCTGCATCCATGACTATGTTTGAAATATCATTTGACAAATACCAACAAGCTGGATTGTCACTTAAACTACGGTTTTAATGAAGATGGTAAACAACTGTCATTAACATGCCGTTATCAAATCATCGTATTTCTAATGTTGCATACAGAATGGCTGTGGTACCCACTGAGCTAGCTCCATAGAAGAAACCCTCTTCCCTGTTTTAAGTTTAAAACATAGTGAAAAGGAGGCAATGAATCATGTCCAATTATCATATCTGTGGTTGGCAAAAGTGTCTAATGAAAGTGTTTCCTTGAAAGTCACCCAAGAATAACTTATGCTACTGGAGAGAGAGATCTAAAATGTTTTGGAAACAACGGAGGGCTTTCTGCTAGCTTCTATGGCATTTGGATTAAGTTCTTAATTACTATTTCCTTTTTTATGGAAAGCGAATCTTGAAATGAAAGGACCAATTGTTCCATTTGTGGCACCGTTGAGAATATATATGAGTAAAAGCACTTTTCTTATTTTTATGATGAATTCCTTACCCTCAGAGCAAGGTCCAAGTTGAGGACAGTACTGTCCTGGCTGAATTTTGTCCCATTAACATGGTCACTAATTTGAATGCCATCACAATTTGAAGCTGCCAATCGCAAAAGCAAATATCGTGGTGTCAAACCTCCAAAACCCAAAGTCTACGATCAGGAGATTCCTATTTTCAGTGGGGCCATCCTGCCTGGTGAAATGCTTAACCCTTTATATCCTATAGGGGGAGGAAAGAATAAGGGAAAATGAGTTGGAAAGTAAAGAGACATTTGGAAGAAAAACTAGCAACACTCATAGTTCATGAACTCCTAACATTGCCTGAAGAAACTGGTTGTGAAATCTTACATTGGAAATGTCTGGTTATTGAAAAAAATGATGAATCAGCATGCTTAGACATCAGTGTCCTAATCAGATTATTTGCTCTAGGAATCTCGAAGGCACATTTCTATGCACCTATTAAAGTTCCACATGCCTGTATTGACATAAGTGCAGTCTATGAACCACTGAACTCTCTCTGAATCACCCTCTTGTGTTTTTTGCATTTTATATGGACTTTGGGCTAGAGGGATTATGATCCTTCAGCTTTCTGACTTCTATTCTGGTCAGGACCATGTCTCATTTTTTAAAACACATTTTCCAAAATTCTTAGTCATGAATTCTAAAAGGTCATATTCTACAGGATTTCTTTTCCGCCGAAGACCATAAACTGCACCCTGGGACAGAAGACGTCAGCTGTGGTTCCTCAGACTGTATCACTTCTACCTTCTAGTTTGGATTGGGTTTGCGGTTTACCCATTTGATCCCATCCGCCATTTCCTGTGTCTGATGGAGAATATTCTTTCTTGATTAAATTCTAGACTAACAGAGATCTCAGTTGTTCAGTTATTTTGTGGCTTGGCTACATCTTGCCTGTCCAAATGCTGTTCCCATCAATTTGGACTTTGATGGTAACTATATTAAGGTATTTTTTTTAAAAAAAAATCCTTATTCATTCTATAGTTTGTTTAAGAGGAATTTATGGGGAAGCCCAGATAGATTATGGAATATTGGCATGAGACCAGGATGACCACTCCTAAAATCTGAGAGAGAAGCGTTTATACCATACAACGTAGAACCTGATTAATTAGAAACAGTAAGATGCCAATAGCAACATACAGGGTTGAGTAAGCAGATGAATAAAATGTAGTCTAAAAAAAATACAAGCCAAATATTTAAAGCTTTTTAAAACAATACAATTTTTTAAAATGAAATTTAAAATTTAAATTAACATTTTCATTCTTTAGGAATCAGATTTGGGGGTGGGGTGGGACTACTCTTTAGTCATTGTTAAATCAACTTTTTTGATTGTAGTTTCCAATTGGACCTTCAGAATGATCAGGATACCTCCATCCAAGAGCAGTAGGATTGCTTATATATGAAATAATATAATCATCTAAGCAGGATGACTCCCATTAATACATTAAATTGGGGATCTAAAATTACCTAATTGTAGCACTGATGACTTTTAAACTTTCCAACAAATTTCCTGGACGATGACGACTTTTAAAAAAGGCTAATTTTCATATTTTTCCTTATTACAATTGTAGTGTACTTCTCTGATTTTATTATATGCTTTAAATTGTGACCTGCCACTGTTTAAATCTTTATCCTTATGCAAGATCATCCTTGGTCTGGCACGAGATCACACAACTCTTTCCCATTAGTCCCCTTCCTGCATCTTGGAGTTACCGTTTCTCTCCACCATCACTGCTATCTTAGCCACCACCTTCTGGGTGGCTAACAATAGCACATCTCTCTGGATCATGTTTAAGCTTTTATTTGTATTACTAAAAAGCTCTCTCTCTGATGTAGGCTTTGGGAAGCTGTGGTACTCTCAATGTGGAGCCACATACATAGGACTGTCTATTGCAAGTATAGCTTTCAGACAGCCACTTCATGCCATGCTGAACATAAGAAAATGTCTGCTAGATCAGACTAACTATCTATAGTCCAGAATACATTGGCCAGGTGGACTCCCTGGGAATGAATGAAAAACAATATCCATTTTCTATCGATGTCCTCAGCAGCTGGTAATTCAGAATTGTGTTGCTTCTGAAGCCGAAAGTAATATAGGTCACCTGTCTACTTGTAATTGGAAGACTAGGTTGGGTATTCTAAGTTAGGGTTCCTCAACTTTGGCAACTTTAAGACAGGTGGACTTAAAGTTGCTGGCTGGGGAATTCTGGGAGTTGAAGTCCATCTGTCTTAAAGTTGCCAAAACTGAGGAACCCTGTTCTAAGTGACAGTGTGGTTGACATGTCATTTCATGTGTTGCATGTACCCAGACAATTGTGGTTTATTTAATAAGCCACAATTAAACAATGGCTTACTTTCTGAGTAATGGCCTGACATCTCCTGCTTGGGACCAATTTCTTACTAGGTTAAAATGGAGATTTTCAAAAGGCTCAGCTGAACCTAAAAAAAGACTTTCTTTTCTCAGTGCTTAGGAGCAGGGTTTTGAGGTAGGTTTCAGCTTCAGATCTTTTTTTACATGGCAAAAGTAAAGTTAGTTGTTGCAGTATCCACAACCTACAAGCAGCTTGTAATTTGTGCCACATCTTGTTATCCAAAACTTATGTAAATTAATGAACTGTAGTTAACCACATAGTAATCCATTATGCACCAGCTGTGGCTTTGGCTTTAATTTACAGACCTTTAAAACTGGACCTCAATGAAATATACATGTAAACTATGTATGTATAGAACAAAGTATGATGTCCTTCTCATTTTAGAAATCCATGAAACTCTTTTCCCATCCTTTACAGCAAGGAATTGTTCTTAAAATGCTAAGAACACAACCTAATATACTTTCACTAGATGAATGTCAAGACAATGGAAATGCTATGCAAACAGAATGTCCTGTATTGACACAACTTTGAATTTGATCTTAAATAAATTACAAAGGAATGCCTTTTATACAGACAAGAACATTAACTGTCACTGTAAAGCTTCCAGAAGATCTCCTAAAGGCTAGATTGTTCTCTCACCTTCTTCAGTGATAATGATAAACTGTGGGCTTTTTAAGGAAATGGACAACAAAGCAGAAGTTGAAAAGCAAAACTCTCAAGTTCTGTGCAAGAGTGCTCAACTTTCTTGCATCAGGTGAGATAGAAAATGGATGCCATATTCCCAGATCTGGAAGAAAACAAAAGCAAAGCATTACAGAAAAGCACTGAAGGAAGAAGGTGAGTGGGTGGATAGTTGGAGCAATTTAGCAGAAGGAATCAAACTGATTGGTTGCTCAACCTACAAGAGCTCATTCCAACCCTCCGAAAAGGATAGGCGCACACACACCTAATTGTTGGGAGAGACAGAAAACATTCTTATGTCCTCAGTGGATCTAAGGTCATTGCAGGGAATCTAGAGGAGGTGATTGGATGGATTAGGGCAGTGTTCCTCAGCAGGTTTAAGATGTGTGGACTTCAACTACCAGAATTCCCCAGCTAGTATACTGGCTGGGGAACTCTGGGAATTGAAGTCCACACATCTTAAACCTGCCGAGGCTGAGAAACACTGGATTGGGGGAATGTGAAAGTGAGATGAAGTAGCAAACTAAACAAGACTGTTCCACAGTGACCTGTGTTGTGGCAAAACAAAATGGAGGTTTACTCCTAGGAACTTTCCCCCTGATCTTATGAACGTAACAGGAACCAGGTACAGTTCTTCACTTTACATAATCCTCTCGGTCCCAAAGGAATTATTCCTTCCCTTAAATAACCCCTCCTTAATCCTTTCTGTCCCAAAGAATGGAATATTGCTCACCTTCATAAAGTAGGGTGAAACTGACAACAGTAGTGAGGACTCAGCCCATGTAAATAGCCCAACGACAGATGTAATAAGGGAATTGCAACAAAGCAATTAAGTAATTAGTTCTATTCTAAATGGAGGACACATGCCTAACGCCATTAGCATTCTGACACTCGTTAACATAGGAGCAATGGGCATTTTCATCGCTGTTCTCACTTCAGAAAACGCCTGCTTTTCTTAGCAACAAAAAATGGCTCTATTTACAAAGGCGAGAACAATCTCTTCTATGGTCCCCAAAGATCATTAGTGAATTAGAGCCCTAGAATTTCCTACTCCATAGTTCATAATTTCTATAAAAGCCTACTGTTTCCCATTCATCTTCTTTTGTAAACTAGAACGCAATGAACATTATCTTGATAAAAAGTGATCTTCCCCTTCAGAGTTGTGCTCCATTCTCTAACATCCACAATACCTGGAAGGCAGAGAGTGCCAAAGCCTTTTGTCCAGAAGCAAAATCTCTTTGTTTCAGACATGAAGAAATGGTGCCACCTACATATTCCTGGAAAAACTGGACTGGGGAGCAACTTCATACTTTAGCCCAAATTCACATTTTAGCCCAAATCCTGTTGGTGGTCCTGGACATATTTATACATGGATTTATTTAATAGCTTAGGCAGCAGTTAAAAAACCCATATTCCAAAAGATAAAGTCTCTCCTGAGTAAAGCTTGATTCCTGATAACTACATGGCCAATTCCATGTAGTGTTCTCAACAATACTATATGGAAGTAGTTTCCCACTGTCTTTTTCCAAAAGTATTTCCCATCAGTTTCCCCATCTAAATATTAACCAGGTCTGTCATAATGCAGTTTGACAATTCAAGCAAACCAGGTCTAAGACTAACAAGGATGTATACCATATTGTTTCCTGTATTTCCAGAATGGCTTTCATTCCAAAGTGCCTCCCTCTTCACATGAATCTCCAAGCCTACTAAATCCTTGCATGTAGAAAACTAGGATTCTGCTACAGCACTGCTTTTTGAGATCTAGAATTCTATTGAAAGAGAATTTTACTGATGACATCAGGATTTCAGTGGACAAGTGATCCTATACAGGAACAGTTTTATAATAAAATTGACTGATTATTTTTTTTTTAACCAGGCCTTATGTTCTGAGATACTACAATATCATGGTGAAGTACCTTAGGCCAAACATACAAATACTTATAATTAGTTTACCAGTTAATTCAACTTAGTTTTGTCAACTACAGCAGCTAAAACGTTTGACAGCCTGGTGATAGAAGCATTAGAAACTTTGGATCCTGGGGTAGGTAGGGTGGGGAGAACTACCCAAGGAGAAACCAGTTTACTTAAAACCTTACATACTGAACTATATAACTTCTCCAGTGTCAGCCTTCAGGCATGTTGGGATTGCAACTCCCAGAATTCCCAGCCAGCATGGAGTTTCAGTTCCAATACACACTTCACACATGAGAGTGAAGCATCCCTTAGAACCTGTTTTGTAAAGCAATGTAGCTTCTGGATAGTGGGGTCTCTGGGATCCAGTGAGGCAAAGTGTGGCCACCTCACACAATGTGGCAGCCATGAAGGACCAATGATTTGAGTCAAAAAATTTGTCTTATGAGTTCAATATTGTCTGCACTGATCAGTGCACTCTCTTTGAATTCAGGATAACATGTAATATAACATAATACAACATAACACAATATAATATAATTATATAATTTCATTCATTCCATATAAAAATCAACAGAATGTTGTTTCACTGAAACTGTGTCATTACTGCAAAGGACCAAATGGAATAATTGCTTATCTAATGCAATTTTTTTCTCCAAAACTCAGCATCAGAAAATTCTAATATAAATTTCCATCCTCATTCATCCTCTTGCAAGGTTAAAAGAAAGGCTGACTGCAGGGAACCGAGACTTGTTTACATAGATTATGGTCCTTCATGTAATTAAGTTATTTTAGTTTCTTTGAAGCTAATAGGATTTAAGCAACCCATATATAATATTGCAGCCATAGTCCACTTTACATATTAGATAATGTTTTTACAGTGCTCTGATTGTTCAAGAAAATACAGAGATCTTGTTGCATGACTCAGATCTTTACTTATATTACAGAGTTTGTACTCTGACCTTGGTCCTGTATTCTATTTTTTATTGCATAAAATCAGACTAATCATTTGTGGAAAATCCCCTTACTTGTTGAGAGACTGTATTTGTTGGCATGTAGTAAGGGTTAAGTCTGTCGGCTTCAGTTTCTTTCAGTTTCTCATTTTCTATGTTGAGTTTGGATCATTGCATTTGAGACTTATTGGTGAACATTTCTCCAAACATGCATTTTAGCCCGAAATTTTGTTTTACATTCTTCACAAACAATTTTCTCTAATTTTTATTATTTTTAAGAATATACAATTCAGTTCAAAGGTATTCACACCCTTTTGGATGTTCTGCATTTTTGCACATATCTGCCACATAGTTAATATGTGTCTTACTGATATATAAGGGGACTTGGAGCAAACAAATTACACAAAGTTTGGTTCTATTTCATTTATTGTTATTTTATAAGCTTTCCATCATACAATGTGCCGGTATGAAAAAGAAATCATCCCCCCCCCCACACACACACAATTCAATAGTTTGAATTAAAGGAACAACAAGCCAGTTGTGTGGGTACTTCATTAAAGAACAAGGGCTGATCTGGGTCAGTCCTGCCCTTTATAAATCTCAAAAATTATTGCTATCCTCATCACAGTGATGTTCTCATGACACAGAATCTAGGCATGTCACACCCTGCTCAAAAGAAAGACAATCTCCTTAAAACCCCTTTGATGTCTATCAGTCTGGACCAATAGTCAGAAACAGACTTAGAATGGAGAAGAGTTGGGACCACAGTTCATTTTCCCAAGAATGGCTGGATTGTCAAAATTGCTCCAAGGCATGGCATAAAAAATGCCAAGAATAACAGTAGTAGAAATTAGGAAGGAATGCAAGTTGATCAAATTCATACTATCCCAATTAATCCATTACATGAAACTCTTAATTTCCTTTAAAACTTTGACTTGCCCAGATGGTGTGATGTAATGGTTACAGCCTAATGACTGGATGTTCATCACTCTGGCTACAAAAGTATGCTTTAATTTTGCTGTCACAATTCCCCTTTTACCTTATGAGATCCCTTAAAAATTCTACCTCTCATAAGATTCCTGTAAGAGTATTTATAAACAAATCTATTCTATTTATAGATGGCATTTGCATTTACTGTTGATGTCCCACAGGACTTTTCATGAACCTTCAACTGTCCTCACACGTATACCAATAATTGATTATATTTACTTTTCATGAACCTTCAACTGTCCTCACACGTATACCAATAATTGATGATATTTACCATTTCACATCCCAGGTTTCCCTGACCTGATACCTCCAGATGTGGAGGGACTTCCAATCTGCCATTTGCTGGTTGAAAACTATTAAAAGTGGTAATCCTAAAACATCTGAATGCCACTGAGTTGGGGAATGGTGTCGTATTCAAAAGTTTCTATTCTATCAACCCTTTCTGAATATTCAGATTTAGGACCAATTTTGTTGTTTTTCACAAGAGTTTAAAAATATATTTTGTGGAGATATTTAATAGTCCTTGTGGGATACCACAAAAATGTCTTTGCTACTTCCAAAATTTCAAAAGAAAAAAATCAGAAAAGGTACGGGGAAAACAGTTCATGTTTTTTATTATTTTTCCTTCATTGTCTTTGTTATAGTAATTTTATTAAAGATTATAATTACAATAGTAAAAACTAATACAAACTAAAAGAAAGATAGAAAAATAAAGAGTAGAAGGTGTAGAAAAGAAAAAAAGAGGAATAGAAAAGAAAGAAAAGTAAGACTATATAAAGAAAAAGAAAATATATACAGAAGTGACTTCCCACCTTCATCACAAGTATCAACAATTTTCTCTCATTGTCATAGAAACATCATTCATTCTTAATTTCTCTGTCCTTCAACAGTTGTTGAATATATACACGTTCAAATAAGTTCAAGAATTTTTTCTTCTTACTTAAAAAAATAATGGGAAAAGCATGCTAACACTGAAGGAATTTCTACTCCACTGCAGTAAGTATTAATCAATTTAAGTCCACTTTAAGTGACAGAAATGTACAAGGAGATTTTCAGCGGGTCACTCATTCTCTCAACTCAACCTACTTCAGAGGGTGGTTGTTCTGAGGAGAAAATCAAGTGATATCCTCATAGAAATCATATTGTGCTCCTGGAGAAAAAGTGGGGTACAAATCTAAGAAATAAAAGAAATATATTCCCCCTCTATTAGCATATTGCATTGATTCTCATCTCAAAAGGGGCTCTCCTTTGCACCCACAGAGGAATCTGTGTTAGGCTAGTTGGATCAGTGCCTCATGTAGATGAATATTGTCTCTTCTCAGATGGCAACACCTTGACATATTCCAGCACCACAAATAAAAGTTAGTTCCCTGACTCTTTTATAGTTCATAGTGCCATTGTGGAGAAGAGCAGGAAAATTCCACCCTCACAAAATGACATTGGTACAGTTAGAGAAACAATGTGTGCATTTCAGACATTATTCATCCATGAAAGAACAATCTTAAGTGAGGTAGAGAGAGCAAACTCTTGTTGGCTTGCCCTAGCTCATTCCTAGGGCAGCCAGGAATGACCACCGTAGACAGCAGTCCAAAAAAGTCAAGATGGCAGCCACAACCATGCCATCAAAGTCCCCTTCACACATTAATGGGGGTGGGGCTTTGATGGCATGGTTGTGGCCACCATCTTGACTTCACGAACCCCCTTTTGCAGCAGTTCTTTTTTTCTTGATGCTCCGTCCAGTTGTCTTCAACTGGAAAATAGCTACTCCAGCTTGCAATCAGCTGAAACAGTACTGGAAGCAACCCAGTGACTGCACAGCTGACTACAAGCATACATGAGATGGCAGAGGGCAATAACTCAGGTTTGCTATTAAAATGCAATCATATTTCAGCCATTTTTTTCTGGCGGACAGTGTGTGTGTGTGTGTGTGTGTGTGTATGTGTGTGTGTGTGTGACAGAGAGAGAGAGAGAGAGAGAGCTCAGCCTTTGTGAATCACACGTATCCTCCCCACTCCTTTTTGGCAGTCACTGGACCAATCAACTCTATCTCACACCAGTCATGCCACTAAAATTTGAGGGCACAACTTTGGTGGTTTATTAACAGAAAAATAAATGCTTTTACTAACCTTCCAATAAATTTAAGGTATTTATTTTTACTTAGCAATCCCTCGTCCTGCCAAATTCCCCCAGAAGCAGAAAGAAAATTTACCCCTTACCTTTCCATTGTTATTACTATGCCCCCCACCCCTGAATGGCTCTGGAGACCAGATTCTTCCCAGCATAAAACAGCTGTTGCCCCCCAGCACAGTCTAACTGTTGTATAAGAAAAAGGTCATCTGAATATTCATAATATGGCCATAATGGAGAATCAAAGGGGAATCTTGAAACATGGGTGAGCTAAGCAAAATGTTTACCAAAGGTCTGGCATGTTTAGCTCTGTGAAATGCCAGCCCTTTCTCTTTAATCACCAATATTACTGCCAAGATGTGTTGTATAATCATATTCCCAATATCAAAGATGTTGTCTTCATGGCAAACTGCAGTAGAAGAGAGAACCAGACATCTGTAACATGGAGACAGGAAGAATGCAGGAGGAATGGACACAGCATAATATTTTATCTTTAGAAAGGGATGTGTGGGAGCTGAGGCCATTCCCCAAAAAGGTGAATATCATCACAGCAAAGGTTAACAAACAACAGAAGCTGAAGAAGACGGCATATACAGGTTACCAAAACAGCTGACATTTCTTGAGATTTCCCAACAGAAACACAGCTGATTAACTATTATGTAACATGCATACCATTTTTTTAACAGAATATAAATATGTATAAAATTTGGAAGGTCTGGATTCCCTTATGGCTATATAGTCAATCCCATAGACTGAAAAGTTCACTGTTTCCAACAGTTTTGCTTATTGAGTAACTGACGTCATTTAGGAAGTAATTAAGTTATTTCCTGCTCAGAAATAAATCAAGCTAATTCAATATATTTTATTTTAATATTTCAAGTCGGTTACATAGCATCCTGTATAAACACTCTTCCAAGGTGGTTTACAATATCATTTAAATATAAACAAAGGAAAAACTGTATTACTATTAAAAATGGTAATGAAATATTTAATAAAACATCCCATTAAAACAAGCACATTTTTTTTAGCTAATATGCAAACAATTAAAATTCCTGGAAGAATAAAAATGTGTTCATCTGATGCTGAAAAGGTTGCAACATGGGTGCTAAGTGGTTCTACACTGGGGCACAAGAATGCCATAATAAGGGCGCCTAGTCAAAAGAGTTCACCTCTTAAATGTGCCCCACAAAATAAAATGTTCCAAAATTTGGACAGTTCCATATAACAGTAAGTAGTAGTAGCAGTAGTATTTATTAAACTAGTAAGAAGGTAGTCTTTAAAAAAATCTCTGAAGCATAAGAATGAACCTTCCTACCATGTATAGAGATTAAAAAGAATACTGCCATAATTCCTGCTAGGTTAACATCTGGAAATGTTGCTGCCATGGTGGAATTGAATGAAATCTGAGGACGAAATCCTGGATAGGTAGAGCTTCAATCACAACATCATGGCTGCCATCTTGACATTTTTTACCACATCCTGTGGACATCCCTGCATTCAACTTTCCCAAGGGGAAAAAAATCCACTGTGAGACCAAATAACGGTTATATTCAGTTTTTAAATTAAGTTGGCTGACAGGATCTCATCTACTTTTTTGGACTTTTCAAACATCCAGTGTGCACACATCAGTCTTAAAAAGTAATTTCATCTCCAGCACTTTCTGGAATGTTTTTGCGAATGCAGGATATTGCTAAGTCATATGGCAGTTGAGGAAATGCAAAAAAGCAAGCTATTATTCTTGAAAGAGCCCAAAGCTTCTGGAAATTTGCCAAGCTTTTTATAAGGGTTTTTTTTCTCTCTCTCTTGAAAAAGGTAAAAAAGATTCCGCAGTGCATCTTGAGTTTAATATACAGATTTTTAATGCGGCAAATAGGCAATGAAATGGAGCAGTCCTATCCTTCTCAGCTCATCCCTCGTCAAAAGAATTGAAGCAATTTTCAGTTCAACAGGATTATAACTTAAAGGAAATTAGAAAACTTACTTTGGCTCTTTCATATCTTCATGTCTGGCTTAATAGAAATGGCAAGGAAGAAATGCAAAACCTGAACCTCGTCTCTAAAAATATTCTTATTGCAACCATCTTTACAAAGAGATTTTGAATGTAATGTTACTGCAGAAACAAGTTTTGATGATAAATATTACAGCTGGGAGGCATATATAGATATAGATACAGATAACAGATATATAGATAAAGGCATGGAAATGCACACATGGGGGGGGGGAGAGAGAGAGAGAGATGGTATTCCTATAATGCAGATAAGCACGTTCACACTTGCTATGCCTCTCCCATCTGCCAGCCAGCCAGAATTCCTAGGACTCGTGAGGAAACATGCCAAATAAGGGTCCTCAGTATGGAAGAGGAGAGAGGGCATTAAAAGCCAATGGGTACCCAAGACATTAGCAGTTTTGCGTTTCATTTTACCTCCAGCCTACTTTATGGATTCTGAAAATTACTAGCTAGCCTTGAACCCCCCACAAAACCTGGAAAGGCAAAAAAAGGCAAAAGAGGCTAAGGGAAGGGTTGGAGGCCAACAGATTAAGGCATGCTTGCTTCAGAACTTCCAGTGAATACAAGCCTCCCCCTCCCTCCCTCCCTCCCTCCGTCTCTCTGTTTTTGGGAGAAACAAAAGCAGGTAAGAACAGTGCAGCTGACACATCTAAGATTCCTAATCAAACAGGACTTTGTATAAATAAGCCAGTGTTTAAAACATCAACTTTGCCTAATGGTTGATCTCATATCCAGTAGCACAGGCAGATCTAGGCAGATCTCGCTCATGAAAGTGAGAGATAGGCATTCTGCTACAGAAAATATATCAGACTGATATACTGAATGTCATGGTTTTCCCCAAAGAAATTTGAAGCCCTGTACAAAGAACTCATCTTCTTTCTTCTTCCCATGGACCCTCATGAAAACGGTTGCTTCTCTACTACCATTAGTATACAATCCTCAGTCTTTGTATTTTTAAACTAACAAATAATAGAAACAATAATACTTTTAACTGCTCCTTTTTGTTAACAATGTAAGAGACTTGAAGGGCTTTTGCTGGCATCTCTCCAGCCCACTGCAATCCTAGGAATGGGACTAAAAATATAGGGAAGGACTTTCTGATCATTCCCACTTCTTTTGGGAATTCTTTTGGCACCATTAGAAATAACCCTCAGATGAAGACAGAGTCTGAGTTGATAGTACAATGTTATTTAGCTAACTGAAACAGGTTAATTAAAAGCTATTGATTCTACCCCAACCTTGAAGCAGGATTAATGATTTTTTGTTTGTTTGGATATACTGTATGTATGTATGTATGTTTGTGTGTGTGTGTGTGTGTGTGTGTGTGTGTGTAGTCCTTGCTTAACAACCACAATAGGGACCAGAATTTAGGTCACTAAGCAATGCGATTGTTAAGCAAATCATCATGTGACCAAATCCGATTTTATGACCTTTTTTGCAGCGGTCATCAAGCAAATCATGTGCTCATCAAATGAATCACATGATTCCCCATTGAATTTGCTTGCTAGAAGCTGGCTGGGAAGGTTGCAAATGGTGATCATGTGACTCCAGGATGCTGCAACCATCATAACCGTCTTTTACTGTAAACTGCCCAGAGTCACTCTGCAGTGAGATGGGCAGTGACAAATTTGGAATATAAATAAATATAAATAAATAAGTGTGAGCTGGTTGCCAAGTGCCTGGATTGCAATCATGTGACCACAGGGGTGTTGCAACCATTGTAACTTCGGGCACCAGTCATAAGTCACTTTTTTTTAGCACCGTCATAACTTCAAACGGTCACTTAAAGAACAGTTGTAAGTGAGGTCTACAAAAATTCCCCTCTCACCCCATGGCTGATATGTGTCTTCCTCAATCTCAGGTCCTCTACCAGAGGCCTGGGAGTTAAGAGGGTTCTGCACAGTATCTTAGCTGTTCCTAGCACTGTGCTCTTCTGGACAGAGAGCTCTGATATTGTTCCTGGGATCTGTTGGAGCCATTCTCTCAGCTTAGGAGTCACAGCCCTGAGTGCTCCTACCACCACTGGGACCACTTTGGCCTTTACTTTCCACATCCTCTCTAGTTCTTCCTTCAGGCCCTGGTACTTCTCCAACTTTTCATACTCCTTCTTCCTGATGTTGCTGTCACTTGGCACTGATACATCTATCACCACTGCTGTCTTTTGGTCCTTGTCTGCTAACACAATGTCTGGTTGATTGGCCAGTACCTGCCTATCTGTCTGGATCTGGAAATCCCACAGCATCTTAGCCCTGTTATTCTCCATGACCTTCTGTGGAATCTCCCATCTGGACTTGGGAGGGTCTAGCCCATACACTGTGCAGATGTTCCTATACACAATGCCAGCTACTTGGTTGTGCCGTTCAGTAAATGCTGTTCCTGCCTGCATCTTACACCCTGCCACTATGTGTTGGACTGTCTCTGAGGCCTCTTTGCACAACCTGCACCTTGGGTCCTGTTTAGTGTGGTAGACCCCTGCTTCTATGGATCTGGTGCTTAGTGCCTGTTCTTGTGCTGCTATGATCAGTGCCTCAGTGCTGTCTTTTAATCCAGCCCTTTCCAGCCACTGATAGGATGTCCTAATGTCAACCACCTCAGCTATCTGTCAATGGTACATCCACTGCAGGGGCTTGTCTTACCATGGTACTTCCTCCACTTGAACTTCCTCCCATGTCTGGTGCTGCCTCAGGCATTCTCTCAGCAGCTCATCTTTGGGTGCCATCTTACTGATGTACTCCTGGATGCTCTGGGTTTCATCCAGGACAGTGGCCTTGACACTCAACAGACCCTGCCCACCCTCTTTGCAGCTGGTGTATAATCTCTGGGTGTTGGACTTGGGGTGGAAACCTCCATACATTGTGAGGAGCTTCCAGGTCTTCACATCAGCAGCCTCCATATCCTCCTTTGACCAGCTTACTACATGATATCTGGTATCAGCAGGGTGTCTGATGACTGGCAGGGCGTATGTGTTGATGGCGTGGATCTTGTTCTTCCCATTGAGCTGGCTCTTCAGGGCCTGTCTTGTCCTTTGGTGGTATTTGGATGTTGCTGTCTTCCTTGCCTCCTCATCGTGCTTCCCATGTGACTGTGGGAAAGCAAGGTACTTGTAGCTAGTCTCTATGTCTGCTATGTGGCCCACTGGTAGTTCCACCCCATCGGTCTTAACTACCTTCCCTCTGTTTACTATCATCTGGCCACACTTGTCCAGTCCAAATGACATCCCAATGTCCTCACTGTAGAGCCGTGTCAGGTGGATCAGTGAGTCGATGTCTCATTCGCTCTCAGCATACAGCTTGATGTCATCTATGTAGAGGAGGTGGCTGATGGTGATTCCACTCTTGAACTTATACCTGTATCCAGTTCTTGTGATTATCTGGCTGAGGGGGTTTAAGCCTATGCAGAACAGCAGCAGGGATAGCGTATTACCTTGGTATATGCTGCATTTGATGCCACTTGTGCGAGCTGTCTTGAGTTGACTTCCAGCGTTGTCTTCCACAATCCCATTCAGTTCTTGAGGAAAGCCCGTAGTGTCCTGTTGACTTTGTATAGAGCCAGGCATTCACAGATCCATGTGTGTGGCATTGAGTCGTAGGCTTTTCTGTAGTCAATCCAGGCTGTGCTCTGATTGGTCTGCCTAGATCTTAAGTCTCGGGCGACTGCTCTATCTATGAGCAACTGGTGTTTTGAGCCTCTGGTGTTGTTCCCAATGCCCTTCTGAGCTGTGCTCATGTATTGGCCCATATGGTCTTGTAGCTTGGTGGCTATGATACCTGATAGGACTTTCCATGTTGTGGAGAGGCAGGTTATTGGCCGGTAGTTTGATAGTGCTATTCCCTTGTGAGGGTCTTTCATGATAAGCACTGTCTTCCTTGTGTTAGCCAGTCTGGGTGGGAGCCTGCTGCTAGCAGCTGGTTCATCTGTGCTGCTAGGTGTTCATGCACTGCTGTTAGTTTCTTTAGCCAGTAGGTGTGGATCATGTCCAGGCCAGGTGCTGTCCAGCTCTTCATGTTCTTGACCCACTGTCGAATGTCTGTTACTGTGATGGTGACTGGTTCCTGTTCTGGGAGATTGCTGTGGTCTGCTCTCAGGTCCTGCAGCCACTTTGCATTGGTGTTATGTGTCTTCTCTTTCTCCCATATGTTTTCCCAGTACTATTCAGTTTCTGCTGCTGGTGGCTCTCCTGTTACTCTGTTGTTGCACCGCACTTGGGAGTACACCTTGGATGGTTCTCTGGAGAACAGGGCATTTATCTTCTTGGCCTCTGCTTCTCTAGTGTATCTCCTTAGCCTGGTAGCCAGTGGTGTAAGCCTTTGTTTAGCAGTCTCTAGGGCTTCAGATGGAGTCAGGCCCATGTATTTTTTCAGTAGCCAAGTCTTATCCTTAATCTCCACACCCTTCTGTAGTTCTACCAGCTAACTTCTCTCTGAGTTGTCTTGATCTTAGCCTCCAACCTCATTTTCCGGGGGAGGGGGGATATGTACTGCTGTTCTTCTTGATCATGTAGCCAAGCACTTCCAGGATTACAGCAGCTGTAGCATATACCAGTTCATTGGTTTGAGTTATGGTGGTAGTAGGGGTTGTTGTGAGGGCTCTATTGGCATCTTATAGCATACTATCTGATGGTACTTCTCCACTGAGCCTTGGTAATTGGTCTCGAGGGTTGACTGTACCTAGTTTATCCATGATCTTATGGCTCATATCAGCTGCTGTGCTCTGTAATGGAGGGGGTGGCAGTGATGTTCTCTCCATATCTCACCCCCCAAAACAAGGGGGGGAATGGAAAATACCCATATTTGTGTTCCAACTTACTCACTTTAATATAATTCCTACAACAGACTTTAGCTCATGGAAAAACAAAACAGGCATGGTCCCCAGCAACCAAAAGGTTATCACAGCTGATATAAACAAACCTGACAATTGGTGCTATCAATGTAAGATTTCTCCTCCCCCCTCTCTTAATCTGACATCAAAAGGTTATAAGATAAAAACAGTGGTTAGAATTCTGGCTTCATTATTTTTCCAGTCTGACTTCCACAAAACATTGAAACTGCACATCAATTGTTCAAGTACTCTCAGCCATACTGGCATCTGCTCTACTGGAACAGTAGCTCACATGGAATAATTCCCAAACAATCTTCTTTTTCAGTGGAAATTCCGAGAATCGTCCATGCTTAGTAGAAGTATTGGAATTCTAAATTGGGAGTGTTTTTACTTGAATATAAAGGAAATATTATTTCTATTTTCTATTCAAAAACTAAGGATCAAATTAAATCAGTAGTCAAACCCAGCATAAATCTATCTTTGCAAGGCATGGCATCTCAGGATCATTGCGAATGATAGTTTAACTTCACAGATTTTGCTCCTCAGATTTCTGAATATTTGCAGAAGACTTCACTTACGCTTCCTCAAGTTCAGTGTTTCTTCAGGCCAATGATATAGCAAAATGAGCAAGTGAAAGGAGGTTCTGAAGAAATCTGATCTGGAAAACACTGACCAACATTTAAGCTCACTGGATGTAGAATAACTCACCTACCTTTTGTTTGGAACATCTTTGAAAATGAAATTGCCCATCCCAACAGCACTTATAGGATTAGCTGTTAAAAGGAGGCTTTAAAAGATACCTGAAACAGACAAGAAATTAGGTACATTTCCCACAGCCTCATGTGGATCTCAGAGCCAACTTGCCATTCACCCCCAAACTTGTGAAGTGCTTGTCTGCTGAAATTTCATGATGCAGTTTAAGAACATTTTAAGATCTCTAACCCTTTTTTTCCATTGGTGTTATGCTCTTCTACCTTAAAAATGAAATTTCCCCAAAAGGCACGTCTATTTCAGCCCTAGCCCACAACTATTCAACCAAATGGCCAGAAACAGATTTTGCCCACCCTTGCCTTATCTGGCATTTTGAAGTTTCAGTTATCATCTATCAAAATGCAAAGTAGAAAACTATGAAGCGTCAAGCAGCATATGACTTCCCTTCTAAACCTTATTAGTCTCAAATTCATAAAGGAGCACAAAAAAACACAGAAGATATCTGCAGAATGCCAAATGACTCTACTCTACGCTAAAAAAAGTATCTAGCAGCAATATCTTCTTTTTTACACTAAAGGTCAAGGTACTTGACCCAACTCAAGATTCTTACAAGAATGTAGGAAGGGTCCAACTTCCAGTTGGTCTTCTAATCAGCTGCCTCTTCTTTTCTTTGATATATGTTATTTTTTTAAAAGTTTACTTCACTGTGAACCACCAGAGTAATTGTGGAGTTGGGTGGCTTCAACACTGGAATATTAACATTAATTAAACTCCTTGTCCTCTGCTGAGGTGTCAATCCAGAGTGGTGGGGATATATATGTAATTTTGACAATATAAATTGCAGACATACCTCCCATCCACCTCCAACTCAAGTCCACTACACCCATGTTTGGGTTCCAATCAAGGGTTCCTAAACATCTAAAAAGTATGGTCCTTGGAATCTTGAGTTTAAATATGAAAGTGATGCCTCTAGATTCAGGGCTAAAAATCCAGAAGTTCTTTCTTCCAGATAGGCATCCCATGTGTAAAGAGGAACTGGCTTATGTCTGATGGCCCATAAATCTAAGCATTCAGGTTATACATGAATCTAATAAGACAAAACATATTTCCATGGTAGGAGAAACTATATATGGGAAGAAGGCTGGGGAACACCAGCAGAAAGCAGAAATCTAAAGCAGGAGTTCAATCTATATTTGACCTTAATTATAGCTATAGCCAGAGCAGCACCTTTTAAAATAAAGATTGTTGTCCCATCCTTCAGTTTCTTGAGGCATCATTTTGCAGTGCCAGATATTGGCAACAATGGTGCACTGAACCCACTGAAACCAATGTCCAGCCAGTCAGTTTTAGCACAGGAGACAAGCATCTAAACCTGCCGTTTAGAAGAGCCCTACATTATAGCCTGTCTTCTCCTCTGGTAATATTCCCCTGCCTTAAGTTCACCCTTTTGTTTTTCTTTCATGTACCAACTACTGTGAAGCTAAAAAGTTGGCCAAGTCAGGCAGCTGCAGAGCGTTTGCAACCAAGCAAATGAATACCAAATATGGACAAAGCCACACGCCCCTTTTCAGCAAGGAAGAACTTCTATCATGGTCAGCTTTGCATGGGGAAAATGAGGCAGAACATTTCTATCAAAGGAAAGTAAAGGCTTCGGGCCTAGACCACAGGCAATTCCAGACATGCCATTTAACTGCCAGTGGAAGCTGCCAAAGCACTGGGTGGTGTTGTTTGTCTACTGCCTCTTGCTTGGCAACCTTTGCCAATTATGAAAAAAAGTGTGGGGGGGGGGCGGTAATATGATAAGAAATGGCAAATGAGAGAGATCTTATTGCATATTTAAATAATAAAGTGCCTTAAATAAATGATGATTTGCTTTCATTTAGCACCCTTAACTCCTTGCTCAGCACAGGAATTCTGCCCCATAAAAATGGGAATGTTGGTTGGAAATCAAAAACCTGTCTTTGCCCTTTAGTCTTCATGAGAGCTCTGATTAAAAGGGGGTCAAAAGGGGATCAATAATTCCAGGCCCTCCTTTAGGATACAACGTACTGAAGATGCTACATCTTTTGAGAGAAAATAACTCGTCAAAGATTATCCACCAATTTCAAGGGGGAATAAATATTTAAAGGATCTGTTTCCATGGGCCAATAGCCTACACATCATTATCATCATTTTAAAAGTTAAAAAACACATTATTTCCCCCCCCCCCCCAAAATCACAATGATACAAAGATCAAATATTATTATAAAAATATCATAAATACAAAAACTTAACCCTAAAACACACCATTTTACTCTGGTATTTGATTTTTCCCAATGCACTTTGTAACATTCTATTTTGTTGCTTATTTTCTAATTTATTTACAATAATACAGTTGTACAGTTTATACAATGCTGGCTTTACATGGATTCCCAGCAATTGTTCACATTTTGTTTATGTTGTAACTTGATAATTAGATAAAGAACAATATAACATAATTAATATAACAATTTCAGGGAGCTGAAATATTTTTTTTTTTCAATGTCTGAATTAAAACTTTGAATCTGGTACTGAAGAGAATAAAATGTTAGTGCTGCATCCTTTAGGAGGATATTCTCCTCCTAAAGTCAGGGTGATAATACAGAAAATGCTCCTCTTTTGTAGATTAATAAAGTCTTCTGTTATAAATAGAATACACACAACAGTTCTGATAATCATAAGGCATCTCCACGTGGACTCTTTGCATCATTTGCAAATCAACTCCTTAGTTGTGCAATCCCATATCATGATCATAAAAAAAGGCTCATCATAAAATGAAGGCTGGCTTATTTCTGCCTCAACTATGGTTTATTTGAACTCTATATTGGAGAGTATAAAACTACTCTTTGCTTTGAAAAGCTGCAGCACTGTGGATCTTGTAGGCAATCTCTTTCCCTGTTTGTGGGAATTCTTACCCCATCTCACCTCCTGGGCTTCAGCTGCCCTAGATGATCCTTCAAAGAGAAAACTGGCTTGATAGCTCCTTCCTCATAGACAGTGCTCAGATTTTTAGGCCCATCACTAGCAAAATGCATGTAGCATTAATTAAAAGCATGGATAAGGATGGGATGAAAACAATTTCTTATGTAACCTTTTGGTATGGAGTAGGGGGAATGTTCACAGTGGCACAGCAAGAAAATTTTCTATCTCCTTATTCTGAGCATTTTGAGGTCAATGAGGAAGTAAAGATGATAGTGGATTGTCTGCAGAATGCTTTTGAGAAACTGGGAAGTAAAATGAAAGTGCCATTACAGTGGTACCTCAAGATACGAATTTAATCTGTTCTGTGACTCTGATCGCAAGTCGAATTGGTCGCATCCTGAAGCACATGTCCCCATAAGGTTCAATGTGTCAGCCAGCGTTGCACGGCTACGAAATTCCCCAGGCGCGCTTTAGTCAGCCCTAGTGCAGAAAAAGGAAGTGCTAATGAAATCTGAGAAAGGCTCCCGCGCGCACAGCCGGGAGCGGGAGCTTCCCCCCCACTCCCCGTGCTGATTCTTCTTAATTCCGTGCTCTTTTCTCTGTGCATAGCCCTTGGCGCGCGCGACAAAAGCACAGTGAAAGCAATGGGGGGGAAGGCTTATGTAGCGCGCACAGCAGAGCGGGAGCTTCCCCACCCCCGTGCTGCTTCTTCTTAATTCCACGCTCTTTCCTCTGTGCATAGCCCTTGGCACGCGCGACAAAAGCACAGTGAAAGCAATGGGGGGGAAGGCTTATGTCGCGCACACGCACAGCCGGGAGCGGGAGCTCCCCCCTCCCGATTCCTCCACGCTCTTTCCTTTCTCCATAGTGACAAAAGCACAGTGAAAGCAATCAGCGCGCTGGGGGGAAAGGCTTATGTTGCGCGCACGCACAGCGGAGCGGGAGCTTCTCCCCCTCCCCCCCCCCCCCGATTCCTCCGTGCTCTTTCCTTTCTCCATAGCGACAAAAGCACAGTGTAAGCAATCACCAGGCCAAGGGCTATGGCCAAAGGAAAGAGCAAATTTCCCCATAAGGTTCAATGTAAATACAAACAGTTCTGAAACATATGCATTTTATTTTTAAACCACAAAAACATGAAAAAAAGCACAGTATGAAGAGGGAGAATGGGGTGGGGAGGCAGTTATTGTTTGGAGGGAGAGTCCCCCTCCAAAGGGACTTCGGGGAGATCTCCTTCAGGGCTTTCCTCTCTTCTTTGCCTCTTAGCTGCAAAGCCTTATTCTTGCCACGCCCGCTCTGCATTTTCTTTGGAGCCATGCTGACAAGCACACCAAAAACCTTCCAAACGCCACAAAACACACCACAAGCCTCACCGAACGCCTCCTTGCTACCGCGATCTCGCCCACAGGAAGCCGCGACCACGTGGCAGCAGGGCAAATGGCTTTTCCTTTTCCTTTTTCCTTTCTCCATAGCGACAAAAGCACAGTGAAAGCAATATCAGCGTGCACGCACAGCCGGGAGCGGGAGCTTCCCCCCCCCCCGCCCGCTCAGATTTCATTAGCAGTTCCTCTTTCTGCATTGCTTTCCTTGGGCTTTTGTCCTCCCGCTCAGATTTCATTAGTACTTCCTCTTGGAAGTCACGACCACGTGGCAGCAGGGCAAATGGCCGCGGGATCCGGTTCATAGCTTGAGGCGGAGTTCGCATGTTGAGGTAAATTTTTGCGGCTGGAGCTGGTCGTATCTTGAAATTTTCGTAAGATGGGGTGTTCGTATCTTGAGGTACCACTGTAATTCCAGGAACCAAATACCCAAAGTTTTTCTATTGAACCAACATTCAGCTTTCATTTATTGGCCCTTATCTCATCTACTACTGATATAGCATGGTATATTATAGCTTTGCTCAACTCAGGTTACAGAACTATGTATCATCAGTATACTGATACAGCTTATCCTAAACTTCTGAATAATCTCAGTTGATGACTTCATATCATTGCTAAAGAGCATGATTCAGCAATGCCAAGCAAAACGAAACAGGCACCATTTCCAAAACCTGAAATCTCACAAGATCAAAAAGCGTCAGGTCATTTCAACAACTTCACTTGACACTGATGAATTATTACATGAAACCGATGAAGTACAATGAGATTATCATTTGGGTTCATTGAAATGCTCTTGTGAGAATACCAAAAGCCTGTGAGTACAGATCAAAATCTTCTATCATAAGATTTAAGCATTTGTTTTTCTTTTCTTTCTGCAAACTGGGACAACTTAGGAGGGTCCTGAGGGTATAGTGATGCCATGTCATCAACCTCTATTTACAAAAATGAAGGATGAGACAGAGGCTTGGAAGATTCCATATCACAGGATGATCATAATCAAGTTGCTCACAGCCTTTAAAGACGATGCCTCTCTATTCTCCTGTGAGGTCTCTTAAGCACTGGTGCAGGCCTTCCACTTCTAGATTGAATGGTAAGTTTCTCCCAAATACTGACCATTAATGGAATTTGGGCATCATGGTGGCTTAAAAAGCTATTGGTTTTTTTTTTCTTTGCTAAAATGCCATGAATTGTGTGTATGCTTTTTCAGCATCTATGGATTACCTCTGTCAATACGTTGCAAATTTTATGAGGAAATGTTCCAATAATTACAGAATAAATCATCTTGGCATACTGAACAAGGAAGAAGGTATTCAGCTCAATCGAACAGGAAGATCAAGCAGGAACCTGTTTTCTTTTAAAGGTGTATATTCATGAATATAGTATTACATGTTTATGTGTTCATAAGGTGATTATGTAATACCACCGAGTGAAGTCTTAAAGGCATGTGTCCTTTTTTCTATACTAAACAAATATAAGATTTCTATCGTGCTGACTATCCATGGTGAGGATTGTACAAGCCCATACTTCTTTCAATGACATTGAACTCACATAGCAAACTTTGCAGCCTAATTTTTCGTTAGGAATGATACTGACTCACTGTTTATAGCAGTTCAAAAGTCCATTCCATTATTCGCAAGTGATAATTGGGCCATTCTTTTATGGGAGTCTACCTGACAGATTACCAGTCTCCTAGAAATACGATAGAAATGAAGCAGGACAAAGGCTAATAGAGTTCTGTCAAGAGAACAAGCTAGTCATAGCAAACACTCTTTTCCAACAACACAAGAGACGACTCTACACATGGGCATCACCAGATGGTCAATACCGAAACCAGATTGATTACATACTTTGCAGCCAAAGGTGGAGAAGCTCTATACAGACGGCAAAAACAAGACCAGGAGCTGACTGTGGCTCAGATCATGAGCTTCTTACTACAAAATTTAGGCTTCAACTGAAGAATGTAGGGAAAACCACTAGACCACTCAGGTATGACTTAGATCATATTCCATGTGAGTACACAGTGAAGGTGATGAATAGATTTAGAGGATTAGATTTGGTAGACAGAGTGCCTGAAGAACTATGGACGGAGGTCTGTAACATTGTACAAGAGGCAGCAACTAAAACCATCCAAAAGAAAAAGAAATGCAAGAAAGCAAAATGGCTGTCTGATGAGGCTTTACAAATAGCTGTGGAAAGAAGGAATGCGAAAAGCAAGGGTGAAAGGGAAAGATATAAGCAACTGAATGCAGATTTCCAGAGAATAGCAAGGAGAGATAAGAAGGCCTTCTTAAATGAACAATGCAATAAAACTGAAGAAAACAATAGAATGGGGAAGACTAGAGATCTCTTCAAGATAATTGGAGATATCAAAGGAACGTTTAGTGCAAAGATGGGCATGATAAAGGACAAAAAAGGCAGGGACCTAACAGAAGCAGAAGAGATTAAGAAGAGGTGGCAAGAATACACAGAAGAACTATACAAGAAAGATCTTAATGTCCCTGATGTCCATGCTGGTGTGGTCACTGACCCTGAGACAGACATCCTAGAGAGTGAAGTCAAGTGGGCCTTAGGAAGCATTGCTAACAACAAAGCTAGTGGAGATGACAGTATTCCAGCTGAGTTATTTAAAATACTAAAAGACGATGCTGTTAAAGTGCTGCACTCAATATGCCAGCAAGTTTGGGAAACGCAACAGTGGCCATGGGATTGGAAAAGGTCAGTTTACGTTCCAATTCCAAAGAAGGGCAATGCCAAAGAATGCTCAAACTATCGCACAATTGCACTCATTTCACATGCTAGCAAGGTTATGCTTAAAATCCTACAAGCTAGGCTTCAGCAGTACGTGAACCGAGAACTACCGGATGTACAAGCTGGGTTTCGAAGAGGCAGAGGAACTAGAGATCAAATTGCCAACATTCGCTGGATCATGGAGAAAGCACGAGAGTTCCAGAAAAGCATCTACTTCTGCTTCATTGACTATGCAAAAGCCTTGGATTGTGTGGATCACAACAAACTGTGGCAAATTCTTAAAGAGATGGGGATACCAGACCACCTTACCTGTCTCCTGAGAAATCTGTATGCGGGCCAAGAAGCAACAGTTAGAACCAGTCATGGAACAACCGATTGGTTCAAAATAGGGAAAGGAGTACGACAAGGCTGTATACTGTCACCCTGCTTATTTAACCTATATGCAGAGTACATCATGAGAAATGCCAGGCTGGAAGAATCACAAGCTGGAATTAAGATTGCAGGGAGAAACATCAATAACCTCAGATATGCAGATGATACCACCCTAATGGCAGAAAGTGAAGAAGAACTAAAGAGCCTCTTGATGAGGGTGAAAGAGGAGAGTGCGAAAGCTGGCTTGAAACTCAACATTAAAAAAACTAAGATCATGGCATCTGGACCCATCAATCCCTGGCAAATAGAAGGGGTAGAAATGGAAGCAGTAACAGACTTCATTTATTTGGGCTCCAAGATCACTGCAGACGGAGACTGCAGCCATGAAATTAAAAGACGCTTGCTCCTTGGGAGGAAAGCTATGGCAAACCTAGATAGCATATTAAAAAGCAGAGACGTCACCTTGCCGACAAAGATCCGCATAGTCAAAGCTATGGTTTTTCCAGTAGTAATGTATGGCTGTGAGAGCTGGACCATAAAGAAGGCTGAACGCCGAAGAATTGATGCCTTTGAACTGTGGTGCTGGAGAAGACTCTTAAGAGTCCCCTGGACTGATAGGAGGTCAAACCAGTCAATCTTAAAGGAAATCAACTCTGATTGCTCATTGGAAGGATTGATAATGAAGCTCAAGCTCAGATACTTTGGTCACCTAATGCGAAGAGAGGACTCTTTGGAAAAGACCCTGATGCTGGGAAAGATGGAAGGCAAAAGGAGAAGAGGACGGCAGAGGATGAGATGGCTAGATAGCATCACTGAAGCAATGAGCATGAAATTGAGCAAACTCAGGGAGGCAGTGAAAGATAGGAAGGCCTGGCGCAATATGGTTCATGGGGTCACGAAGAGTCGGACACGACTTAACGACTGAACAACAACAAAGAAATACGATAGGGAGGTAATTTTTAGTCAAGTGGGTCTTGAACTGGTGGGAAGTCAATGCTTCAGTGAAGGATCACATTTTCTTGAGGGCTCATCTAGATGGAAACTTTGCTTTTCCTTTGTATCAAATTGCGGTGGTGCTAGGTAAGTAAACAGAATAGCACTACGAACTCATGTTAGCAAAATATAATCTTTGTGGAAACACTTGTCCACCATATTGAATTCCTGCAGGAGAGGCTGCCTGTGGGACATACAATTAGAATAGGGTTACAGCCCCTATTCTAGCCCCCAAACCTTGGATGAAATTCCCACAGCCTCTCCAAAAGTTTCTACTGAATGGTATTTTTTAATGTAACAAATGGAGAAAGTTATTAAATACTCAGGGCATTAAATACATAAGTTTAGGGAACATGTTGAATTTAAATTTTTTCCTGCTCCCTTTCAGTTCCTTGTTTTAGCCCTACTTGGAGTATGGATTCCAGCTGTGGCCCTCTGCAGAAACTGGTTTTGTGTCCCTGATTCAGAAAAATGTCTTGGGCCTTTTTTTTTTTTTAATGTGACAATAAACACTAATGTGTATTCTTTTATGAAATGAATGTATTACCCAAGAGCTCAGTTCCTGTTTTAAGTGTAGTCTTAAGCCCTTAAGCCTAGAAACTTGTCAGAATATGGACATACAAGGTGGCAAACCAGATGCCCGTGGCTACCCTATTTAGGGTGTGCTCATCAAGTGGATGTTCCACTATAGAGCAACATGTGTGGCATAGTCTGAGAGAGAGAGCCTACTTTTTCTGAACTAAGGGCAAAACAGCTCTTGAATGTGATTAAATTCCAACTGGAATCAGAACAAAACCCAAATTTCTTTCCAATGAGGAGCATCCTCAAGGGACATCAAAAAGTCAAAGTGGTGGGACTGTATGACTGAAGCCCTGCCCTTTTTAATGTGCATTGCATATGTGACACATGTAAAGAAGGGATGGAGCTTTAAGTGTGTGATGGCACCTAACATCTTGACTTTTGACCCTACCCAGTTGTTCTGTTTCATGTTCAATAAACCTAGGATTAGTCTCCAGTCATGCATGCCTCTAATAGCTTCCTCCTTCTGTCACATTAAAAATTACAATCTGGTAATATATTTTAGTGGTCTCTGGGAACTGTCCCTGAGTTTTTAAGGATGGTAGACACCACCGAGCTGAGCCTAACCAATTTTTGCCCTAAACAAAGTACATTCTGGATGGGCCATCCAAAGGCCTACATTCTGAACTCACTCAGAACTTCCAGTTAATGATTCAGCAACACAATGAAGTTCTCCAGCTGCTCAGTGGGAGACGTTCCTAGCTTTCTGTGGTTAGCAGCATTGACCTATAGGATATAGACAGCTGTAGAAAGTCCTCATTCCCTTTGAACATGTACTTATTTCATTGTCTTTTTCATTCACAAAGGATGAATAAAACTATATTCTTTAACATCAGTACGGATGAGGGACCTCCACATGTGCTCTGCCTGCAGGATACAACCTGGGCCATTAACTGTCCATCTGGGGCTTTTTTAAAAACTGGGGTTGCCAGTAATAATATACAAAGTATAGATGCTGCCAGTGAAGTGTGCATCTTCCCACTAAAGAGCCAAACACACACACACACACACACACACACACTCTTTGTCACTGGGGTGGCTATGTTCATGAAGCTTGTGCATGATTCTAAAGCATCACTTTATCTTCCTCCTCCTCCTTTCTCCCCCTCCCTCTTTCTCTATTTTTTTCCAAATCAGCTCCAGTGAAAAGATGTTGTAATTTTCCAGCACTTCCAAAAACTGAGCTTAAAAAAAGGGGAAAAAAACTTTTAGCCAAATTTTCCATTAGAAATGTGTGAAATAGCATTCATGACGCATTCTCGGTACCAAAGAGGACAGGACTTCAGGGGTGATATCTATTATATAACTAATTTATGACTGATTCACCTATTACATCTGAGCTCAGCTGCATTGTAAAATATGTGTTTGTGCTGAGTTGTTAATCAGGCAATATGAATCAAATTAATTTCTCTGCCTTCCTCTCTATTTCTCTCTGTCATCGCTCATATTAATTTCATTCATATTGAAATAATTCGGCCATGGAGGCTGCTGGGGGGTAAAACTATCATTTTGCTTTGGTGGTTCTATGGCAGGAAATCTAGGTGGGGCAGTGAGAGATTGCATTTACGTTCTAAAGTTTCCGATGTATATCTAAGAGATTTATTTTATCTTTTCAAAATCTCTAAAATGGCCAATAGTGCAGACAAGGAAGAAGTCTGTCTCATTCAAAAGAGCCCAGCACTGCTGTAGGTTTACCAGACTTTTAAAAAATAAAAACTAAGAAAGAAAGAATATTCCTAAAAGTAGATGGTAATCAGAATGGACCTACTGTGGTCTGTTAATGCCAAATATGCACACATACACAGATACATACATACTGTACATATATAATACAATCCATCATCTGTGATGGAATGTGGATTATTTTATATTTGTTTATTTATTTACAGGATTTATATGGCTACTTATCTCGTACAATGACTTAGGTAACTCACAACAATCCATAAAAACATGGTTAAAAACAAAAGTACCCCCCCCCCCCCCCCGGTGCCAGACCAATCATCCTCATAGCTCAACCTCCATCCTAGCCCAATGCTTGGGGAAGAGCCAAGTCTTCATAGCCTTCCAGAAGGCTAAAAGGGTAGGGACCCCTCTGATCTCAGGTGGGAGGCTGTTCCAAATGGCTAGAGCACCAAGAAGGCACACCTCCAAGGTCCCATCAGGTGACAACATTTAAGGGAGGGGACCTGGAGCATGCCCACCCTATCTAACCTAGTAGAATGGGCAGATAGCATCAGGGGGAGGCAGTCCCACAGTTATTAGACTGTGTGGAGCTTTGAAGAGACACTTTAATTTGATAATGCTTCAAAACCACTTCCTGCATCAGAACAGTCAAGTATAATGTGCTGGATTATAGCAGGTGTATTGCTTTGATCTAGAGTGTCTACGAAGGCCTTTTGCAAACACACAGAGGTCTCTCTACCCAAGACAAGCAGCCAGATCAAACTGGCCCATTTCACTGCTTCAGTCTGAGGTCTCAAGGCAAAGCAGAGTGATTTCACACATTAAAGTTTACTCCAATACAATTTCCATGCAAAAATATCTTAGAATTTTTTAATGAGTAAGAATTCTGTTTGGTTCAATTTGTTTGTTTTTTACAAGGAAGGATAAAAAAATCACAAACTTCTTCATGGAGAAAAAATAGTGCCGAATATTTAAATAGAGGACTTCTTGTCAGCATTTTATGATGCTTGTTGCTGGATAACATTTCTTGTTAAAAGAGACAGAAAGACCCTGAAATTGAAAAAACACTGAATATGGGAGAAGTCAAAACTTTATCCATCCATTTATCCATCTCTGTTGTACTTGCTACAGTCCTCCAAAACATCTTGCACTGAATTAGTTCCACTGATTTAATTAGGTTACAAAGCAAAAACCACAAATTCAGGACAACCCTCATATCAAATGTCCCTTCCTAGAGGCTACCAAAAATTGCTTCCACCTGGTGGTATCCCATGTTATACCCTGTGATTTTTTAAACTCATGTTCACTTAGTTTAACCTAATTGCATGAAAAAGAAAGAAACTTGAAGTTAAATAGTAACACCTGTTGAAGGAAAACCACTTATGCCTCTGCATTTCTGAGAGCAGGAATCTGACCTCTTGCTCTGGGCAGATGGCTGAATATGATGAGTAAGGGTTGCAAACGAATTATTCAAATAAAAGAGACTGCATGCAGGCACTAAAAAGAAAGACCAGGTCAATCAGCACTACCAATGATTAATAAAAATTATTAGGTGTCGATATTAACATTCAATCTAGATCCATTACTGACTTATTTTCTATACTGTTGTTCTTTGTAAAGTGTCCCAGTGGAACTGACATTGCTTCTGAAATCTAAATCGAGACACTTAGAAAGTGCTGTCTATCTTGGAGTCTTGGGATCAGCTGCTAAAGCTTTCCAGATGGCAATGAACTACAATTCCCAGTAACCCTTACCCTTGGCCATCTGGTTGAGACCTGTTGCAAACATCTGAGAAGCCAAAACATTTCTAGCCATGGACTAGAATTTTAAAATGGGGCTCAAACACCAGGGCAATATTCTTCTGTTGGCCAACTAGGGTAGAGGATGAAGCACCAACAGATATGCCATGCTGGGCTGGTCATTAGGGTTGACTCTGGAACAAGTAGTTTATGAGAACAAAGACCATACTTAATTATCATAGATATGATAATCAGATCATCATGAAGATCATTAAAGGAGCCAGTTTGGTATACTGATTAAGATGCTGGACTAGAAACTGGGAGACTGCGAGTTCTAGCTTTCCCTTAGGCATGGAAGTCAGCTGGGTGACTTTGGGCCAGTCACCCTTTCTTAGCTTAGCCCACTTCACAGCATTGTTGTAGAACAAATGTATGCTGCTGTGGGTTGTACAAAATAAAGGCTGAATATAAATCTAATAAATAGATTGTACATTTCCATTATTAATGAATAACAACCTGTTGTGATAAGAACAACATTTCTCTCCAGATCAAGACCCCTCCTGCAATAGGACTCACTGAGTTCACTTCCAGGCCAAAGAATCCATTACCACCTAACTTTTTTATTCAGGTACGTGCTATTTTAGTTGATCTCTATGTTTTATTTAGTGTTTCATTTTACTGAATTTGATTTAATCATATTATTGCATATTAATGATATTTTTATTTTTTTCCAATCTCACGTTTTTGAAAATACAGAGAACAAACATATGCAAAGGTCCTTAACACATCTCCAGAAATACATCTGGACTTCTATGTTCTCACAGCACTGCAGTTGTGTAGCTCAGTGGCACTGAAATGCAAACCAGGAGACAAAAAAAAATCATTTTCTAGTACAGTGAAACCTATCAGACCTCAATATAATAGACTTCACATGCAGGACACCAAATGTCTGCTGCAATATTTATCATTTGCACAAGGATCTCATTATGCAGATTATATCATTTGTGTCCATTTATGTCATTTGTGCAGTGACATTTGTATCTTCATGCAATGACATCTTTGTGCAAATATTGTAAATTGAAATGAATGATGCTATCATGCAAATGACATAACTAGACACAATCATTTACTACCCAATTCAATGGCATTAATGAAAACCAGACACCTCTCCCCAAATTAGTGGAGTGATAGAATGTGCAATGTGATGTCACAACCTCAATTCCAGCCTTCCATACTTGCATGTGGACATTGGATGCAAGTAACTCAAGTTGGTTGGTGTCAGGATACTGTGATGTATTTTTCATCATTTACCTCCCCTTGCCACTCTGTAGAGGTCTCTGAGTCTAGAATTCAAACTCTATCCTGCAGTCAAGGTCCGGAAAGTATACAAGGAAGATGTTAAGGTATTCAGGCAGAAGTTAGTGTTGCCAGGTGTGATGAATGGGAGAAATCTCATTCCAAGAGATTTAAACACTGAAAGGTTAAAGGGAAATCCGAATTGCCAATCCATGTAAATGGGCAAAAAAGGAAAAAAAAAAAAAAAAAGACTTGTATAAGGAAATCAGTCAGCATCGTCATCCAGTTATATATGTGATATTAGACATAATCTCTCCCCTCCCCAGGACTTGACATTTTTCAACAGACCACATTTGCCTCTTGCTCTGCGTAAAAGGCTCTCAGAACATTCTGAGATAACACAGATCCAAGCAGACCAATGCAGTCAGACCTTTAAAGGAGACTCATCCCCTCTTGACAAAATGAAATCTATCCTAAGAGTCAGAAACTGTGACAAAGTGCATAAGCAAACCTTAACCAGACCTGACTGTTTGGGTATGCTTTTTTATAGCGTTGTCATGCTACATCAAGGGGAAAAGCCTGTTTTAAGAACTCTATTGGAGACTTTAAAATAGGTGAAGGAGACCCCTATTTCAAGCATATCAGTGCATCTATTGTAGGTTGACTATATAAGATTAAACAAAACCTAGTGTATTAAACAATCCATCTACTCCAGCATGCTGTATCCTCTGCATCTAGCTAAATGTATATTTAAAAAAAAAACCTTACAAACAGGCCATGATAAGAGCTCTCTTCTACTGTTGCTCCCTAGCAGATGGCCCTGAAGATTTGCTTCCTGTAATTCTGAAATAGTAAAGAGCCAATTAGACTAGTTGCTACTGATTGACCAATTTGCCATAATATTATATTCAATTGTGGAGTCAGCAGATATAGAAATAACATCTGGCACGCTTGCATGGCTTTAATGGTTCACTAGAGCATCCCTCACAAACGTCTTGCCAAAGCAAACTAATGGCAGTCCAGGAATTTTTGTAAGGCAATGCCAAGGGAGCCAGAGAAACAGGAAAGAGGTTTGGTTTATTCTTGGCATCTTTTCTGAACCACATTTAGAATGCACTTGCTTTGGATTAATATATTGGTGAGAATGCAATGGGATGTTTAAGATGATGATGTATTCCTCCCATCCAGGTGTGTCCACAGTGATAGTCCCTGGCTTTGAAAGGGCAGGCATGACCAGGCAATCAAAGCCCCACCTTTTCCGATGTGTATTGCACGCACTGCATGCATGCATAAAGGCTCCAGGCTTCCCTCACCCAGTTGCACCCACCATTCTGAAGCTGGTGACCATCACTGCAGATGCCCTGTGTATGTGCACCTCCCCCGCCCCCAGGAGAAGCTGGAGAAGTTTGGATGAGTGAGCAAAACTGACAAATGCATTTGTTTGGCTGTACTCTATGACATGTATCATCTACTTCAAGGCCAAACTATGGGCATTTTCACACTACCACCATTTTCACTTCCCAATCCCTCCGAAGCAGTATGAAAGCGATTTGGGATTGTCTTCACTTCTTCCAATTTGAACGGGCAAGGAATGAAAAGCACAAGGCTGCTGCAAGTTCTGCAGCAAATAAAATAAATACATAAATAAATACATAATAAATAAAATCCCTCTTTGCTTTGCTCCTGAAGAGAGAAGGGTTTGTCCTTGATTCACAGCAGAAGAAAAGACGGTAATGGACGAAAATACTTTCCAATTTCACCCCAACTTGCTTGTATTCGTTTTCTGGGGGGAATGGCCAAGCCAGCTTGATCCTTACAGAATCTCTTGTTCAGGAGGTGAATTTCTGCAATGGGGAAATGGGACCACAGAATCTCAGAACAGCAGAAGCAAATAGCTTTGTCATGATACAACAACACTGCAGCTGAACCAGAAATAAATCACTTCAGCTCTCCAACACTGTTGCTCTCTTAGGAACACAGAGATTAGAGCTGATTTCAAACCGGGACAGAAACTAGGAAAGGAGTAGCCTATGTGTGATTCTAGTCATATGTTTAAGCTTAATGTGATTGCTTTTATTTTCACCCACAAGCAAATTCAGAGCCCTAACCAGAGAGAGGCTCTTGGTCTGGATTAGTGTGCCTTTAGGATCCTATTCTGTTTTCTGCTGGTTGTAGCTATTTTCTGGCCAAGTATGGGAATTTTTCAGGAAAAAAAAATAGTGCAAGATCCTAACTGGATGGGAAGTATGTTCCAGAGTCCCCTCCCCTCCCCACTCTTGCTACAAAACAGAAGCAGCTAGGTGAAGTACCAATCACTTAAACATATGACTAGAATCATACATAGTTTGGCCCTTAGTCAGATGCTAAGAATGCAAGAGTCAGTAGTAAAGACCAGCATGGAATTGCAAGAATGCAAATACTTTCCTCTGCTTCTGTTGACCCACATAGCCTGATCTAGTCAACACAGTATTTCCCGCTTCAGGAACTGAGAGAAAGAAAGAAAGGACTATGTCTAAGCATTACTGTATCCTACCATCTCTAAGTTTGCAGTTGTTTTAACTACATCCTAATCCCCTTGGGAAGATGAGGATTCTAGTCCAATATATATCTGGGCAGCACTCAGTTTGAGGAACATTGCCTTCATTGTTAAATTAAAGCATTTGCACCCTGTTCTTCAGCCAGATTAACTCATAACAACAACAACAAAATTAAATAAGATAGCATTTAAACCATTTCTGCCCAAAAGACATTGAGACATAAGACAAGAGATCAGGGAAGACGAAATAATCATGACATGGTGGTTAGCTCAGTTGCCCAGATCAGTGGAATTTGGAATATATGTACCCCCTGTATTCAGGCTTGCACTGCATCAATTTCCTGTCTTGGCTGGACTTTCCTTTGATGGCCTCTTTCTCTTGCTGTTTTTTTTGTTGCCTGCTTCTCTCCTCCTGTTGCTCCATGTTCTTGAGACCCAAAGCACTTGGCTTTCTCCATTTACTACCTGCAGAAGCCTGGTGGTGTTAGGTGGGTGACCCAGTGTGGAGCTGCTCATTCTGCATTCCCAGGCTCTAGCTAGCCAATGAGAGGGTGCAAATAAGAGCACCCCACAATATTTATTTTCTCCTTGCTAAATTTCCATTTTGTGGAAGGGAAAAATATGTACAAATCCTCACCACTATTGCTGGAGAAGCAGGTGGATGGAGGATGGTGGTAGCAAGGGGCACCTTGTCACATAGCAGGAGATGGGACAATGCAGGAGTTCTCACCAATACACCATCTGCCCTGAAGTTCCAGAGGACATGGTCCAAAATTGTCTTCTCAGGATTTTCTCTGGCACAAGAGCTGACCAATTGGTCAACTTTATAGGCCCCTTGAAATATGGGAACACAGAGGGAATCAATCTCAGATGTGTACAGCTTCCACAGGTAGAAGGACTCCACATTTAATCTGCTTTCCCCCACCCCCCTTTTCTCCTCATGGGAAGATGGCTTTTCAGAAACCTCTCTGGCTGTAGGTAGGATGGAGGAACCATTATGTGGGGTTAGATGGTAGTGGCTTGTGCTCCTTTCATTTCCACAACACTCCCTAGTCAGCATTGCCAGTATCAAGACATTGTGGGAAACCCAATCCAAGACATCTCAAGAGTACCATATTGCCTGCCCTTGCTCTATACCATGCACTAATAACAAACTTCTCTTCCAAACGTGGACCTCTGTGTAGCCAAAATCTGTGCATAAAGAAAGAGGGGTTCCATATTTGCCAGGGGTAGACATTAAGAAGAGAGCACACCCACATATACACAAAGCCCAGTAGAAACTAAATCTATGCAAACCTGCCTTCATAAAATGCAGTCTCCACTCAATATACTTGGTGACCACAGAATGTCCCCTAACAGTTGAAAGAGAAAAGGCCTGGGGGTGGGGGAAGACAAAAAGGGAAGGTAGTGTCCTGAAACAGAGCATATATGAAATGTAAACTAGGAAATTATGGAAAGTAGCATCTAAACAAGCCTACTTTGCATTACTCATTTTTCCCCAAATGTTAAAGGGAAACAGCTTTGCAAACAGATGATAACATTAACACCTACCTTTTAACACCTACCTTTTAAAATGAAGATAATCTCAGTAAGTACAAGATGTTATGAATTAATGGAAAGCTCTGGTTTAGACTGGCTGGCAATTTGTCATCACCATATCTTCTGAAAGGTGGATATGATTTTTCACACTGATATTGGTGTGGCCTCCTTGCTGCTGTTCCAAGTAATATTTATTAAACGATAGCATGCCTGTGACCACAATTGCATCAGTGCTGACTACAGAGGTCCTAAGCTTTAGGAACACTTGCTTCAGAGGCCACAGTACAATTGCATAAGTCATAAACATACAACTTACTAAACCATTAAGTTTCAACAGGTGCAGCAAATGTTTTAGGAAAGCTGAGTTGCATTTAGGTGGGTCACTACTTACTAATTCACATCAGCTTCAGTAATATCTTGCTTTAATTGACCTGAAAATATATTTTCCTACAAAAATGATACTCCATTTGTCAGTCATGAAAAACCTAATGATTAAAACCATTCATTTAAATCATTAACAATCCCCATATTAGAATGATTATAAAATAGAATACTACTTTACAATCTTGCCCCACTATCCTAAAACAACATCAGAACTTTTAAAATAGGAGTAATCAGCGAAGTGACCCCTTACCCACAACCAGGGGCCAATCAGGGGCTATCTCTACCTCTATCTCTTCTTTTAATTAAAAAAAATTAAAGGGAAGCTGGAATACTGCAAAGGACCAGCCTTTAGCATCATATTTATTTGCAGCAAAACCTTTGGGCCTTACAATGATTCAGCAGAGATGTAGAGAGCATCTAGCTCACCTTCCAGTAAATAATTCAAATAATTTAATGACTGGCTATTCCCAGAGGCAGCTATTTTTTTGAACAGGCAGATCTCTAGGGGCAGCCATTTTGTGGATGCACCCATCGCACGCTCTCAAAATTTCAAATTTGCTTCAATCCAAAGATCTGAACAAAGAGAGTCCACGTCAGGGAAGCCAGTCTAGAGAATGTTTGAAGAATTCAGCCATTGTCTTCTAATGCTGTGTGAACCAGACCATCCCATTAAGCCATAATGAGGCACGTGTTTAGACATAGCATACTATATGAACACAGCAGTTGTGTTTTGGTAACTCAGTTTTAGGATTTATGTATTATTACAGAACTTTAATTGGGTGCCTTAAATTTAATTACAGGTGGTCCTCATTTAACAACCACTCATTTAACAACTGTTTGAACTTACAATAGCGCTGAACGAGTGATACTTACAACTGGTCCTCAAAGTTCTGGCCATCTCAGTGTCCCTGAAGTCACGTGATCGCAATCTGGGCGCTTGGCAACTGGTTCACGATTATGTTGTTGCAGTGTCCCGTGGTCATGTGTTACCATTTGCGATCTTCACTGGTGGCTTCCAACAAAGTCAATGGGGAAGCCGGCATGAGGTCACAAATGGTGATCACGTGACCATATGACGCCATGACCATGCAGGATTCACCTAACAATGGCAACTGGGACTGCTGGAACTGCTGTCTAAGTCGGCACAGTCACATGATGTTGTGCCTTGCGATCATGTCACTTAACGATGGAGTTGCCAATTCCAATTATCATCAGTAAGCAAGGACTACCTGTAATACAATAACTATATCCTGTCCCATGATTAATTTCTTTATCCTACATTTTAACATTGGAAAGATTGGTTCCTAACATGTTTTCCTCACAAAACTTGTCAAGTGCGTCGGTCATTAAGTGAGGCATCACATCTCTGCACCCAATTTTATGACATTTTTGCAGCAGTCATTAAGTGACTCACCATGGTCATTAAGTGAATCATGTGGTCGTTAAGCAAATCATGCAGTTCCCCATCGATTTTGCTTGCTGGAAACCGACTGGGAAGGTTGCAAATGGCAATCACATGATCCCAGGATCTGCAACCATCATAAATGCGAGCTGTGTAGGAAGTGGCTTTTGCCCATGAACGAAACCTTCTTCCAGCTAGTGGAGGCATTAGAGGAGGCAGCTGTAGCCACACAAATTGCCTTGATGAGATGAATAGCACTGTGTCTGCACCTCAATAAGGCAAACAGTGTTGCCTCCATGGTGTGAAGCACCTCATCAAGGTCCACTGCAGTCCCCTAACATAGGCCTATAAAGTTTGTAAAGGTAGATTACAGATACAGTGATCATACATCCTTTATTATAAAGGACAGCCCTTTATTTCAGAAAGCTGTCCTTTAGATTTATTTTTCAAAAACTCACTTTTGTCCTTTGTTTTGGTCCTTTAACTTTTACTGTACAAATGGTACCACGTAATGCGCCGTCTTTCACATTCATGTGAAAAATATGGAAACTGAATTGTCTTTTTTAAAACAAATTTACATATACTGTTTGATTTTAGATATTTTTATTAGAATATGCATTTTTGGAAAGTTCCTCTTGGTTTTGCTCTTGAATTATCTTTTGGAAAGCCAAGTTATAAACATAAACAATTAACATTTTTATCCTTACGAACCTCTTTCAGATTTGCCCCATTTTCAGGTTGGTCCTTTATGTTTTCCAAGAAAATATGGTCACTGTAACTATAGACAGAAATGTTACTGATGGTTACTATGGGTAGCAACCCGCCAAAATGTACAGTGATACTATCTTAGGGATTCTACATTCCTTATCTCTGAATATGGTGGGAACAAAAGAAGGGCCTTGACAGATGATGGCTAAATCCAGGGAGGGTCATCCAAGTTGTCCATGGGATACTGTGATCCTTAACATATTTATCAGGTATACCAAGAAAGTACTTACAAGAGGAGACAGAGAGTAGTAAAAAGCATGTTCCTCCCTTCTAATCCCAGTTAAAAATGCTTCAATAGGGGTCCGTCCAATGTTCCAAAATTGTACGATGAGGTTTCCTTTGAAACGGGCTCAAAGCCAACTTTCAGATCACGTACCATGAAAAATGTTATGAGAAGCTGACAGTTTTGGGTGGGAGCCCAATTATTACTCAACAGGAAAACAGGGCTTGAAGTCTGAAAGTGCAAATAGCCGCAGAAGATATTTCTATCCTTCAGGAAGAGGAATTAATAATGAATCCCTCACCACAGCTACTGCTGATGGCAGATATAACAGATAAGACTTTGAAACAGACTATAGTGGTGAGAGGATCAGTATTTAGAAACTGCTTAAATAGAGAACCAAGTCAAAGCTAGCAATTGCTGTAAGTCCTGTCCCACAGAGGATGTTCCTGTAAAAAGTCCTCTAACAAAGGACCATCCCTCCCCTGGGTAGGACTTATACCAGAGCTTCTTTTGTGTGGTAATTTTTCATTAAGGTTTGTGGATGTCCAGTTGCATAGAAATTATGAAAACTGTTCACCGTTCCAGATCTCTGTATGCACAAATGTAATGTCTAAGATTTCAATTTCTTGTCAACAAATCTGTTCTTCCTGGGAAAATATACAGCAGACTATTGTAGAAGGTACCTTTGGAGAAAAAAAAAAATGGAATATTGAGGGAATGGGGCATCAGGACAACAAGATTGGGAGGTATATTATGTGCAGCATGAGTGAATTGGTGGGGACGCGATGGCGCAGTGGCTTAATGACGCTGAAAGTTGCCGGCCAGAAATGGTTGACACTTCAGCGGTTCGTGCCCAGCTTCGCATAGCAGAGTGAGTTCCCACTTCCTCCCCGGCTCCTGTCAATCCAGCAGCTCGAAAAATTACGTGAGTAGATAAATGGGGACTCTCACCCCGGTGGGAGGAAAAATGCTGGCGGCGCCTTGCACAGAGAGACGGGACCAGTTGCCGGTAGCGTGGAAACCGCCCGAAAAAGGCATGAAGCAATGGAAACCCCGCCTCCTGCACTCGCCAGCTGGGGTCTGCTCTAGGAAGGAGGCAATGGCAAACCACTTCCGAAACACCTTGCCTTGAAAACTGCAGGGACTTGTCCAGGCAGTCGCTGCAGAATCGGTCATGATTGAGTGTGGATTAAAAAAAAAAAAAGAGTGAATCAATTATCAGAGTGACAATAAAAGATTCCCCCAACCCTATCCAAGAAGCAGATTAAGCAAGCAACTGGGTCACTTGAGCAGAATCTAAACCAAATCCAGCTTTGGTCTTCCTACAATGCTCTAACATTGGCACACAGAAACTATATTTCTAAAACGGTTGGGATGCATGACTAGACTCTAAAAAAAACATTCTTAGAGAATTAAAAGTAAGTTCGCTTGACCACAAATGGGGTAAATTAGAATGTGGTGGATGTAAGACAACTTCAAGCTCTTGAATGGAGAAATGGCATCATTGCTCTGTTGAAGATGTTAGGCCAGTGTTGTCCAAACTTGGCCACTTTAAGATGAGTGGACTTCAACTCCCAGAATTCCCCAGCCACCATGGCTGGCTGGAGAATTCTGGGAGTTGAAGTCCACTCATCTTAAAGTGGCCAAGTTTGGACAACACTGTGTTAGGCAATGCTAACCTAACGCCTCATTTCTGCTGCAAGTAATTCAAGCCTTCAGCAATCTTTCATCCTATGAACCATCATGTCATGCATGTTCTTTCCTTTTAAGTGTTGTGCCAGAAAAAGATAAGAAGTGACAACCCCCTAAAACTCATGGCGTGATATGTAACTATGAAAGTAAATAAAAGGGGAGATTGCCAAGGTACACAGCGGGTGTCCAGGGAAAAAAGGTATCATTTTAAAGTTGCAGAAGTTCCTGATTTTGCAAATTAACTCTGCCTTCCTGACTATAATTTCACAGAATCCACCAGACCTTCTTTTCAAAACAGCAAAACCTTCTTTTCAAAATGACAAAAGATGTTGTGGTTGATAAGAAAGAAGGTGGGAAAGAAAACACTTCACATCCTGCTCAAAGCATTCAGAAGAAAGAAAGAATCTTCCCCATTTCCCCTCTACTGAGTTACAGTGCAATCCATCCTTCCTGGGGTTCAGTAGAAAACTATACCAACATTAAATTGGCTATTCCTGTGCTGATTGCTATCCTGCCTCTGCTTCTTCTGCTCCCAGTCCCTGCCAGTCATCTGATTTCTCTCCAAGGTAAGTGGGTGACAAAACCTAACAGATTTTACACACCTTGAGCCTGTCCTTGGTCCATGTTGAAATAAGGGAAAATGCTACTTCAACAAAGGTACAGCTAAGGATGATTTAAGCCCGTTTCACTCCTGAGTTGGGGACAAGATGAAGGCAATGCCATGAAGACCCAGCAGAAAAAAAAAACAGATGTTCCGAGGGCAAGTTTGTGCTGGGGGTAGATGGAACTGGGGACATCTCCAAAGAATCAAAGTTGATATTTTCAAATGTAATACAGCCAGTATAAAATAATTACCTTAAGTCATAGCAGGAAATTGTTAGCATATCCTGTAAAACGATTTCAATAAGCTATTTAAGGTTGTATCAAACACTGTAGCTTAAAATATGGGTCTAGTACATAAATGTTTTTTTTTTTTTTGTCTGCGCTCAGTCATTACTGACCCTGCAGTGACTGCCTGGACAATTGTTTTTCGGAAGTGGTTTGCCAGAGCCTCCTTCCTAGAGCAGAGCCCAGCTGGCGAGCGCAGGAGGCGGGATTTCCGTTGCTTCGCGCCCTTTTCGGGCGAGCGTGGTTTCGCGCTTACCGGCAGCTGGTCCCGTCTCTCTGTGCAAGGCGCTGCCAGCATTTTTCCTCCCACCGGAGTGAGAGTACCCATTTATCTACTCACGTGAGTTTTCGACCTGTTGGGTTGACAGGAGCTGGGGAGGAAAGAGGAGCTCACCCTGTTAACGCGAAGGCTGGACTCGAACCGCCGAAGCGTCAGCCATTTCTGGCCGACAACTTTCAGCGTCATTAAGCCGCTGCACCACCGCGTCCCTTAAATGTATTTATCTGGGGGTTTTTTTGTTTGTTTGTTTTTGTTTTTTTACACGTATATCTTATCTTTTTCCCTGTGGTCCCTTTTTATATAAGAACAGCCTTTTATGGAAAACAAAATGACTTGCACAAAGTAACCTGTGCATATTATAACAACACAAATGCTTTCTCGTGGCCCTTCTCCCAGTACAAATAAAAATGTTTCATTGTATATTTGCTAAAGTTTGCTAATGAAAATGCTAAAGTTTCCTAGTATCATTGCTAAACCAGAAACACTTCTTTGTGTAGAAGCAACAAAGCAACACAGGTAGCCTAGTTTTAGTCAAAGGAAGTTTGTTCATTTGATTTTAATATTATAGCTTTGCTTGCATGTAACACTAACCTATGATTTTTTAGATGTGGTTTATTGAACAAACAAGGAACAAACCAGAGTTTGTTTATAGGTTATTAAATAATAAAGATTTGTTTGGCAGTTCCTAGAGCTTGAATTACAATAACCCATGGTTAAATAAGCTAGGATTCATAAACCAGTAACAAACTGTGCTTTTAAACAGTGTTTGTTGCTAACAATAGATAACTATTTCTTAAAATAAACCTTATATATGGTTTAGTATGTGAACCAGATTCATATTTCCACTTATAAAATGAATAGTCCTTCTAACATTTCCTTGCTTTCATTACAAAAACACTCCCCTTTGGAGCTGTTTGTTTATTCTCCCTCCCAGCTTCTACCTTGGGTAAATAATGTTACAACTACCTCCATCTACTTGGTGAAAGGTGGGTGACTCACCAGGCTGCAGAGGCACGACACCAAAGAACTTAAGACAACATGGTGGGATACTAATGACATTTTAGAGGACCAGCTGATCTCCCAAATTATAAAAATGTTGGGTTCCTAAGGATAAATTCAAAAGGAATAAGAAGGGAAGCAAAAATTGAAAAGCTTTTTTTTTCTTCTTCTAAATTTCAATATGGCTGGATTTACACAATGTACTTAACTTGGTTACTGAATTAAGAATGTTCTGGGTCTGTGCAATACAATAAAGCATAAACTAACCAAACATGGTGATTGATGCAACATGCTAAGCTATAAAATAAATATACTTTTTAAATCTAACCATGGTTAAAAAAATCAGTCAGGTTTAGCATATTGTGCAAATGCAGTTGCTAAATCTTTAACTGACCTGGTTAAAGGTATAGCGTGAACCCAGCTAGTGAATTATTAAAATGTAATTGATTTTTTAAAAAAGAAAGTTTAAAAAGAATATAAATGACAAATCAAAACATGAACAGAATGTAATGGCTTTAGATTTCTTCCTTCCTCCTTGTATCAGTGGCTTCTGTTTCCTCATGCACCCCTTCCCTGCCAATGCCCAAAGGTATCTGAAACTCAGTTAATGCATTCAAGAATAATAAGTGTTAGTCAGTTTTTAGAATGCACTACTGCAAGATGGGCCTGATGTCTACCAGCTTAGATAAGCATTATAAAGATTTGGCAAACTCACAGAAGATACATTCATGAATGATGCTTTGTTATGATAGTGAAATGAAAAATACACTTTCCATAGCAGTAAAGTTCTGATGTTGGAAGCAAAGCAAGGAAAGGCTGTTGACTCATCCATGACTGAAATATTCCCAGGACGTATCTGGCCAGATAATGCTAGATAGAAGATGCCATGCTAGCTAGCTAGCATGTTTCAATCAGATCCAGTGAGGCGGTCCTTCTGTTCCTCCAAGCTGAACTGGAAATTTGTATCACAAAGAACACAGGAAGTAAATTATGAAATTCTTTAGACTGCACCATGGCAAGAATTCTCCAACTTCTGTTTGACTCATTTACTGGGAAACCACAATAGTTCTGAGATCCATAAAGGGTAATAAGTTCATCCATTAATGCACTGTAATCTGATCAGATTTCTTCTTTTCTTCAGAAGCCTAACGTTTACAAGGTATTCTTAGAATAGGAAGCTTTTCACCTACAGCTAGAAGTATGCAATGTGGGGTGAGAATGAGACCTAACAGTACAAGACTAGTGTCTTTCAGAAAACCTCTCCTGCATTTTTCCTACCAGTTCTCATTCAATCTGATGAAAGAGATTTAAAAATACATTTCAGAGGAGTAGAGATTTCAGAGAATTCTGAAATTGGATTGTGCACTAATACACCCCTTTGCACTAATTTGCAATGAGGTAGCCAAAGGATATGTGTAAAGTCTCTGTCTCTGATTGTACAATCATGACTTCATTGGTCTACAGCAGTATTTCTCAACTCTAGCAACTTTAAGATATATGGATTTCAACTCCCAGAATTCCCCAGCCAGCATGGGTGGCTAGGGAATTCTGGGAGTTGAAGTCCACATTTTTAAAATTGTGAATGTTGAGAAACACTGATCTACAGCCTCCATGGCTTCCTATACTACTAAGTTCCTGGGAAAGACACCATGAGAGAACTCCTTCTGTTGGGCTTTCTCTGTAGTGATGCAATTATTACTACAAGAGAATTTTTCCCTTGAGAAATGGCTGGAGACCTTCTTGTGCTAGAGAAATCAGAAAAACCACCCATCTAATTTCTCTGCCCACAAATTTGGTGAAGAATTACAAGCCTGCACTTTAGCCCAACTGTAGGTAAGACCAAAGTAATTTTCTGGTGTTTTATCTGGCCACTAATTCAATATCTTACTTGGCCAGAATTCTCATTAAATTTATAGATGCCCCACTTCTATTTTGTCTGTTTTCTGCTTTTGTAGAAAATCAGTCTCCAACATAAACAGGGAAAGGCAACCTGGTGTTCTCCAGATTTTTTCAATTACAACTTCCAGAAGTTGTTGCTCTTCACCATAAGGGTTGGGTTCATTGGAACTGTAGTTCAAAAAAAAATCTAGAGGATACCAGGCTGCTGTAAAAATACAATAAAGTTGTTTGTCATTCACATTAGTGCTCAGCTGACTTTCTTTCAAAGATTTTGATGGGCAGAGAAGGCAGTGGAGATGCCTATTGACTAGGGGCCGGGCAGTCATCTTTCTTAAAATCCAGAATTCCCCTAGAAAGAATGAGAATTGCTCTTTCTCAGAAAAGTGGGCTTTGGGCCATGTGAAATTAGGTAGCTTGGGGCACAGGTTGCCCATCTGCAATATAGCCATTCTGCTTAGGTTTCTCTTAAAGATGTCTACATAGGTTCTTTTAGGTAGTCATCATCTGAGCTACTTCCTGGGGCTTCCGAAAATTATTTGCAGGGTATATCTTCTTCTCTAAACCCTATGCCAACAATGACAGCTTTCTTTGTGGAATACCTGAAGTTCACACTACCTGACTGATCATGCTGTAGGATTCAGGTCATTGTGTTAAGACATAATATGGTTTAGTTCAGCATAGTATGTTGTTTGAACACTACAACTGTGCTTAGTTAGTCTGGATTTAGCATGTTCTATAAGCTCAGCCATTATATGCTACCCTACTGTAACTTTTTTGACTATTAATGCTACTTGCCCCTTTCCTGTAGGGTGCCCCCTTCAACCCCTGCTTACCTTTGTTCTTTCTCTTTTTCCAAACTAAGCTCTGGAGTGTACCCACATTTTTGCCATATTCTAAGAAAGATTAAGTTTCCCATTGGATCCTATGGATGTTCTTGGAATCAAATAAGATGCTACAGGCTAGTACTGTGCTTTGCAGCATGGCAGGTTCCCACTTTTTTAATTAAACTGTATACTTTTAATACAAAAAGATCAGGTGGGACAGGAAGCCTGATAGGTGCCAAGAAAATAATGTGCAGGCAGATTAATACCTCCAGGCACCCCATTGGAAACCTGATTCATTTTGTTGTCTTTGTAGATGGCCTGCTCCACAATAGACAAGGACGTTACAATACAATAAATTACAACAACAATACAGCTACTGTATCATTATGCTAGAATAATGATGCATTACTGATCAGTTGGTCTGCGCTCTTCCTATTTAATTATGCCAACCTATTTGTTGGTCCACGTATCACACTAAATTCTTATTTGCCTAAACATGGTGATGGGATAAGCTGCAATGGGCTAAGTTCTCAGCAGATCTTAAGCCAAGACTCACTGTAACCACCAATATTCCATCCACAGATTGACAGTGACTTTTTCCCCCCATCACAAGGGTGTGGCACTGGTTTTCCTGACTGTCATTGGTGCTGTCCTTCATTCAGAGACATTTCTCAATGTTGGTTCCTAGAGGAAGCACACCCTTCATGTGTTTAGCAACACATTTTGATATACAATGTTCCTGGACCTCTGCCAGCTCATTGTATGACAGGAAATTAATCTCTTTGGAGTAGCAGAAATCACCAAAGTTGATTGCCCGGGGCGTGGTGTTACTTTTGCCCATAGGCAGCAATTTCTTGGATGCAGAAGATCTTCTCAATTTTTAGAACACTGAGATCATCTTTTTGGCTCAGGAGACAATTAACAGCCGTAGTTTCCACATGCCCATCTTTTCCTTTAAAGGCATGTGGATATTTTCTACCCCCTCCTTCACTAATTGCAAGGAATGGCACTCCTATATGGATACCCTTCATCAGCACATGGTGCCCTCAAAGGGAGATAGGGCTGCTTCCTAGGCACTCTGCCACCAAGTGGGAGGAAATACTATCTCACTGAATCCAACATGGCATGACTAAATAGCATGCAAAAGATTGCCTCAGCAAAGAGAGAGTTCTGATGAATTTTGCAAACTTGCAATACCGTATGATCTTAAGCAAGCTACTCTCTCACAGATGACACCACTCCGAGAGGCAAAAATGCAAAGGATCTGCAACCTTTAGTAGTAAAAGTCAAGGACTGCAGGAAGAAAATGGAACTAAAATCACATATAAAGACAATCGCACTAATGACAACAGGAACAACAAGCAACTTTAGAATTGACAGTGAAATTATTGAAGTGGCGGATAGCTTTTAACCTTTTAACCATTTCATCAAGGAAACATTATGGATCATGTCCAAGCTGAAATTCTGTTGGGAAAACAGGGAAAATGCTATGTAAAAACTAGAGAAGCTTAATATTTAGGCTGCGTCCAATGAGGGCCAGGGATGAGACAAAGGCAATATCATGAATCATATTCTTGAAAATAATTAGTGGGGCATTTCTGCCCTGTGGTTAGAAGCAGTTAGAAGGACATGAGGATGAGTCTATTGATTAGGCTTAATCTGAGTGGCTTTGACTGTGGTGGAACATCTGAAATAAATAATAATCAAGAGCAATATTCCTTAGTATCAGCAGAGAGAGATCCTCCCTTCATTAACTATGGAAATTATAGTTGCTATATATAATTACTGCTAAATTGGTGTGCTTTTTCTGGCCATGGTCCTGTGCTTAAAATCTAGCACTCCACAGAAAGCACTATAAGGAGGTCAGGAGGTCAGATTCATGTACAAAGGTCAGACTTTTTGTCCTACACTTATCCTAATACTAATGTTTAGCAACGGTCTATGGCAGTGTTTCTCAACCTTGGGAACTTTAAGACGTGTGGACTTCAACTCCCAGAATTCCCTAGCCAGCAGGGCTGGCTAGGGAATTCTGGGAGTTGAAGCCCACACGTCTTAAAGTTCCCAAGGTTGAGAAACACTGGTCTACAGTGATGTGGTGATAAATTTGACATTGGGAACTCTGATATGGTTTTTCTTAGTTAAGATCATGCGCAGTGGCAGTTTCCATCATGGCTACTGTTTGTAAGGGCCGATTTCACCTTTCCTTCCGCTCACATTTTCCTGATGAATCCTTCCTTCCCCCCACCCTTGCTATTAATACTGATGGGGGAGGGTGATCATTGGGGCCTATATTAAACAAGTCAGGAACAAATCTGATTTGGTTCCTAATTATTTTAATATCAAATCTATTCTAGTCCTCAGGCTTCCATATCATCTGCTTCGTGCTTCTTTTAATGGATGATGCAAAGGTATAAGCTTTGGATTTTCCTCAGGCACAATATAATGGTAGTCATAATAATCAATTGGTATTATTATTATCATTATTATATTTTGATCAATCATTTGACCATATCAACAAACAATGCATACTAAGACAGGAATAGAAAATCACTAATAAGAAAGAAAAGCAGAAGTCCATATCAACTTGATTCATAAAATTTCATCTCTTTCATCTCAATACAGTCAACCCCAATCTGTTCTACATGTTCTGTCCTCTTCTGGATAATCTCTGTTATGAAAGAGGCAGTCTTCCTGGTCATAAGTGGGTTTGTCCCCTACAAAACATATGACAATTTGTTTTGATTGCCCCAATATTACTTAGATTTTAGAAAAGGACCTCAACAGCCGGCCCTTGCTACAGAGTATAGCTGGAAGTCAACAGGATATGTGTGGTGTATTCAACAGCTGGAGCACCACATATAGACAATCTTTATGCAAACCAGACTCCATAAAATCTCCCATACCTTACCATGGAATCAAGCTGCTGAAATCATGCTCAGTAAAAAAAACAAAACACCTCCATATGGACTTTTGTGGCATATGGATTGTTAGACACTCTTCTGTTTGAAAAAATGATTCTGTTGTGCCAGCCATTTCAAGGACTTCACACCCTGAAGGGGTGCAGTGTCATTTTAGGCAGTGACATCCAGAATATCAACTGGTAAAAGTACAGTAAAGGCTCCCTCCAATTGAGTTCAACAGGAAATCCAGCAGGACTTCTGGTGACTACCCATCCGTGTCATTTTCTTGGCAACCACATGGAAGTGGTTTGTCCTGCCTCCTTCCAAGGTGTTTTTTGACTTCCCACTTTAATCTACAGCCAACTGAAATCCTAGCTAGATCTGACCCTGCTTAGATATTTTCAAGATGAGGATGATGATGATGATGATAATCATTATTAATTAAATGTGTATGCTGGCCAACTCTCAACGACTCTGGCCAGCTCACAACAATCAAACAAAGAAATTACCATAAAATCAATAATATATAAAAAATGAAGATGGCAAGAGCTGTGAAGCAAGAAGTTTCCCTCTCCCTCACCAAAGGCCTGGGGGAAGTTCCAGGACTTCACAGCTTTTCTGAACAACAGCAGAGTGGGGCCCTCTGGATCTCAGGAGGAATCTCATTCCAGAGGGCCGGTACTGCTACAGAGAAGGTGCGCTTTCGGGGTTCTGACAGATGACATTGTTTAATTGAAGGAACCCAGAGCATGCCAACCCTGCAGGACCTCCTCAAGTAACCAGGCCCTATGCCAAGATCAGCTAGGGTTCCATGAGATGGGCAGCTATATAAATACAGAATACAGAATACTTTAATGGCCAAGTCTAAAATATATACAAGGAATTTGTCTTCGGTGACAAACAGCAAGATCAACAGTGCGTTTGGATAGCAACAGAAAAATAATAAACAATAACACTACACAGTAAAATAACTTTTTCAAAGCCACTGTCCAGCACATATTGAGTCATGTAGTGTTTAACAGAGCAATGGCACAAGGGAAAAAACTATTCCAATATCTAGATGTTTTAACATATGGTCCTCTATAGCGCCGTCCTGAAGGAAGAAGTTGGAACAGTTTATATCCAGGATGGGAAGAGTCTGCAGATATCCTCTCTGCCCTCCTTTTGAATTTAAATGTGATATATAAATAAATAAATTTAATATTTACCCCCACACACACAAAAAAGTCCCTGTTGGAACATGACTGCGGGTGATTTCCAGTTTAGTTTGTACCCACCATTCTCCTCCTGAGTCTTTATATCCAGATCAGAGCAAGCATGCACGCTGTTCAGTTCAGCTAGTAAAATATAGCTTGATGTTTATTTCATAAACATCAGCCAGCATCAAGAACAGTTAACTGGCAAAGAGGCAGGCGAACACAGGGAGCGAGAGAGAAACAGGTACAAGACGCAAGAGATAAAAAGGGCAAAGGATTTAACAACCACAATCGACACCGAGATCTTCCCACGTGGGTTCTCTGGAAGCCTGGGGAGAACTTTGCTGGATTCCACAAGGCACCAAAAGGAGGAAAAAACCCTAGGTCTGAAGCTGCTCTTCCCCTCTCCCGGGCAGGACGTCACCAGCATTTGTCATCACCGGTGTTTGCAAGTCCCTTGCCACCCTTCTGAGTCTTCCCACGGGAACAAGCACATAAGCCAACTTTCTGCCCACCCCTAAACTCTGACAAACATTTCTCCAGGTTTCAAGCAGCCCATCATGGCAGCTGAGGGAGCTAAAAGCAGAGGCAGCTAGAAATCTGGCAGGAGTTTCTGAGTTGCTTAGTACAGGGTTCCTCAACCTCGGCAACTTTAAGATGGGTGGACTTCAACTCCCAGAATTCCCCAGCCAGTATGGCTGGCTGTGGAATTCTGGGAGTTGAAGTCCACCCATCTTAAAGTTCCTGAGGTTGAGGAACCTTGGCTTAGTAGCACAAGAGCAATTCCAGGAATTCCCTCCCTCCCTGCCTCCTCACGCTCCAAGTTGCAGACTGGATTTGTGTATTTGCATCTGCATGTCCCCACAAGGTCTGCTTAATCATCAAGGTGGCATCCGATGCACACCTCCTTAGGAGGAAGTCCCACTGAGCTGCATCTGAATTGCCTCTAAAGGAGAAGGAAGAACTGACAGACATTTCACTGATGTCACACTGCAAGCAACGTTTCCTCCTATGAATTTTCAGGATAGAGCTTTTAAAAGAATATCCTGAAATTGACAGCCAAGCACGGGACTATCTTTTATGCTGTTTGCAACAACCTACCTTTGTGAGAGAACCTTACAACAATTAAAAAAAAAAAGTTTAGAAATAAGCTTAATACAAAAGACAACCTCTGCTTGAAGGAGCATCAATTGTTCAAAATAATGAACGATGATCTAGGGAAAAGCAATCACACCTCAGTCATTGAACACTGATTTGTTTGGCTAAAGCATTAACCTCTCAAATAATTGTGAAATTCAAGTCTTATTTTTGTACATTGGAAATGTTAATTTTCATGTGGGCGATAAACAGTTTACTTTTTCTTTTATTACTAATATTCACCATTAGTGCTTTGCCCATCTCGATCAGGGGTTCTGGGATTTTTTTTTTTTTTTTTAAATAGGTTCCATGATCTAAAAAAGTTTTCAACTCCTGATCTGTGTTATCTATATATCTATATCAAAAGGAACTTTCCAGAGCTACTGGAAATAATACTGTGAGCAATTAGCATAGACAGTCCCAAAGGGAGGGACCTTTGGTTAGTCCAGCTTTAACCTTTTCATGTATAGAATAGCAGCAGAATAGAGATGGAAAGTAGGACACCAGGTGATCCCTCCTACATTCTGTAACATTAAAGAAACAATTCAGTGGATGGGGATGATGCATCCAACAGTTACTAAATGCCTATAGGGTTTGGTTACAATAAAGTGAGGTCTGTGCTGCCTTGGAAGTAAGGTCTGTCAAGAAAAGGTTAGACAAGGTTATACGTGTGGCAGATGCAGCTTTTCTTTGGCTATGACATTTCAGGTAGATAGTCCTCAATTAACAACCACTCATTCAGCGATTGTTCAAAGTTACGACGGCACTGAAGTAGTTACGACTAGTCCTCGGAGTTCCAGCCATCCCAGCATCCTGCAGTCATGTAATCAAAATTTGGATACTTGGTACTGGCTCGCACTTATGATGGTTGCAGTGTTCTGCAGTCACGTGACTGCCAGTTGTGACCTTCCCTGCCAGCTTCCCACAAGCGAAGTCAATGGGGAAGCTGGCAGGGAAGGTTGCAAGTTGCTCATGCCATTTTTTCTCCTGAGGAGCTCTGCTACAGAGTGCAAGATGCCAGGGATCTTGTACTCCATAGCACATGCTCGGGCCGCAGCACCCCCTCCCCTGCCCAGCCGCACTCTTGCCTCACAGCAGCCCCCTCTCTCCAGCCCGCAAGCACTCACTGCAACGCTCCCCCCCCCGCCTCACTGTAGTACTCAACACCTGCTTGACTGCTTGCCAGCTGCCGGGGACTTGTGACTTCCTGCCAGCTTCCCCATTGACTTTGTGGGAAGCTGGCAGGAAGTTGGAAGTCACATTCACATAAGGTCCTCGCTTAACAACCTGCGATCCTCGCTTAACGATGGCCACAAGGACTGCTAACGATGGCCACAAGGACTGCTAGGATTGTCGTTGCTAAGCAAATGCAGTCACGTGACATTGTGCTTTACCACCCCATCGTTTAGCAATGAAAATTCCAGTCCCAATTACCATCGTTAAGTGAGGACTACCTGTAGTGTATGGGAGGTTTGAATACTTCTCTGGAGAGGTAATGACAATTAATTAGAGGTTGCCAAACTCCATAAGATTTGGGGCAGCTAATATTTCCCAATCCGGAACCAGTTTGGTGCAGGTGTTAATGTGCTGGATTAGAAACTGGGAGACCATAAATTCTAGCCTTTCCTCAGCCAGGAAGGGTGATTTTGAGGCAGTCATTATCTCTCAGCCCAACCTACCTCACAGGGTTGTTGTTGTGGAGAAAACAGGAGGCAGGAGCCTTATCCACACTACTTTATTTTGCACAAAATAAAGGTGAGATATAAATCTAATAATAAAATAAATGTCCATGTTTATAGAAAACTAGCACGTCAGGAAAAAAAATCAGTCTGGTGCTTAAATTTGAAATTTCTTCATTAAGAAGCACTAAAATAAATGCTCTTACCTGTAGCCTAAAACAGAACCAACCACTTTATCCTCTTGCATCTCCTATATCAACTGGGTGTTGCTTTCATGTAAACAGAGGCAGGATAAAGCTGGCTGCATTCCCACTGCTCTCTGTAATTAATGCATTTGCAGCCCTGTACCGTTTCAAATTCAGGTGAGAGTGCCTTATTTTAATGTTGCTCCCAGAAAAAAAATTGGTGCATGGGAAAATAGCACGCAGGATAAATTGAAATAGTAGAGATAGGATGATAGACAGAGAATCTCTTCTATTTGGCCATAAAAGAAGCATGACCTTTAATTAATGAGTAACAAGGGAGAAGTATCTGTAGGTATGTTCTTGGAACAGTTTAGGGTACATCCTAACAAGGTTTTTACTCTGCAATTGTCCAGTCTCACTCAAAGAGTTTTATGGGAAGGTCAAGATGTTGGAGTCTTCCATCTGCAATCCTCCTCTGTTTTTGCATCACTCCATCAGCCTTTTTGTCTTCTTACCATAATAAGGAAGGATGGAAAGACGCAGAGCTGCACTATGTCCTTTGACTGACAGGGATGGGAACTCTCTATCTGAAACTACTCTAGATCTATTCTCTAGATATAAAAGCTGTTACTCAAAAGTTACCTTCCTTAACCCCTCCGTTTCCTGCACCTCCATGCTGGCCTCACTTCTTTTGTCTTTAGTCTCATGTACTGTATATGTTTGCCTTTGGGAAAGGCTCAGTCTGTATCTTCAGTTGACCATCATGTTATAAATGATGGAGAAGGCTATTTTCAAAAAGACATTTTTTTTTTGATGTGCTAGCTTTCTAAATGCAGTATTTTTTCCTTCCTAATATCTAAAAAAAAGTTTGTAGGAATGCTCATTTTATTTATTTGGTTTGTTTCTGCATTTCCTGCAACAAACGGGCCGATTCCCAAATTATGCACATGGCTGTCCAAATGTAATCACTCCTCTGAGTTTAGGGTCTAAAATTCTCTAACAGCACTACTGGCCTTGGACCTAATCCCCACCCCACCCCATGCTACTCAAAGAGACAGCTGAACAAGTGGATTAAGTGGCTCCTTCTTCACCCCCACTTTGCCTGGGGTCACCCAACATGTTAAATCTTAAATTTAGGTTTAACAAAGCATCACTGCTACATTTCCATAAGATGCTAAGCCACCATATTAGAGCTTAACATGATGGCCTGGTTCAGGGAACATATTAAGACTATCCCTAGGTGCTCACCTCCTGTTGAACCATCAACTGCCCAATCCTTTGAAAATGCAAAGGATCTGCAAAATCTAGTAATAAAAGTCAAGGAGTTCAAAATGAACTCCTTGACTTAGTTAGGTCTTCTTTATTGAACTCTTCTTCAGTAAAGAAGACCTAACTAATGACAACAGTTATAACAATCAGCCTTATAACTGACAATGAAGATATTGGGGGGGTGGGGGGAAGTTTCCACCTTTTAGGATCAACCATCAACAGTAGAGGAACAAGCAGCCAAGAAAAATGCCACAGGCTAGCACTTAGTAGAGCAGCCATGAAGTCCTTGGAAAAAGTATTCAAATGCCAGGATCTCTCTCTATACCTACAAAGATCAGAATCGTGCAAACCATGGTATTCCCTGTGACACTCTATGGAGGCGGAATCTGGACTTTGAAGAAACAGGATGGGAAGAATATTGGTTCTTTGAAACTTTGGTGTTGGAGAAGACTCCAGAGAATATCATGGACAGCCAAGAAAAGAGAAATAAATTCAACTCAGAGTTTTCACTCGAGGCACAAACGACCGGGCTCAAATTATTCTACTTCAGACACATTATATGAAGACCCAGCCCTCTGGAGAAGGCTTTAGTGCTGGGAAAGGTGGAAGGAAAGAGAAGAAGACAATCAGCAGCCAGGAGGATGGACTCAGTTGCAGTGACGATGGGTGCACCCTTGGGAGACTTGAAAGAATAGGCTACGGACAGATCGTCACGGGAGAAAATGTAGTTGCTAAGAGTCGACACCCACTTGATGGCACGTAATCAATCACATGTTCTTTGCACCTTAATGCATACCGCTGCTAGGCATTTTGACGCAGGGACGAGTATATAACTAACCCGAGCAAAGAATGTCTTGTCTACGTGCGCACTCCCCTGCTCGAAGCCCCCTCCCCCGGGAAACTGAGGGCTTCCAGGGTCCCGCCACTCAGGTCTCTCCGCCGCGGCTGCGAAGCCGGGAGAAAACCCCTTTGCCCCAAAGCTTAAGACCAGCTTTTCCCCATACGCGCCCTGCAAAGGCGCGGGATGAAATACCCGCCTACGACTGCGGACTGGGGCAGTTGCAATCGGAAGGGCTTGCGAGGGCGCCCGGTTGGAGAAGGCTGAGCGGTCGTCACGCGCAGCCAGGACCCCCAGCCGCGCCCCTTCCCCGGAGCAACAGAGGCGCGCCACCCACCCGCCGCGATCCCCTTTCCGCGCACAGCGGCTCCCTCCCGGCCGCGCCTCTCTCCTTCTCCAGCTGCTGGGCCAATGAGGGACGCGGTGGGCGGAGCCAAGCCTGACTCCCCCCCCGAGAAACTTGAAGGAGCGAAGTTGCAAACGCTCTAAATAGTGAGCAAGCTCCTCGCTGGGAGAAGCACATGGTTAGAGCAGGAGGAGTTGCTGAGTCGGGGCATCCGCCGTTCGCGCGGCGTCCTCCGCATCCCCGGGTGATCGCTTGGTACCCCGATTCCCCAGCTCCTCTCTGATGGGGAGTCTCGAGTGAGATGTATCGCTCTGGCTTCCGCTGCCAACGCCATCACGCTGTGATCGGACCGCCGGGGAGGACTGAAAAGGTAGCCGCGGAGTCTCCGCCGGTGCCTCCAGCAAACCAGAGGAACGGGGAGCGGCGGCTCGGAGCGCTTTCCGAAACGCGCGGGCGGTCGGGTCCACGAAACTTTCGAATCGGGGTCGCTTGGCGAAGCCCTCGGAAGTGGCGCATGCGACGTTGCTCTGGAATCTGAAAAACGAGGAAAAACAGCTGGTTTTACTAGAAGAGGGGTGGGAAACCCTACTGTGACAAAACAGGACCGATTTTTAAAGTGAAAACTCAAGACTAGAAGGAGAAAAAACCCCAAGAATCAGGCAAGAAAGCCACCCTCAAGTCTGTATCTGCCTGACCTGCAGAATTATATTTGGGAGTTGGGGGGTATTGTCTCCCCACTTTTCTGAAATAAGAATAACCCCCAGGCTCACCCTGTTCCCACTCCCACTTCTCTTCTCCCTCTCAAATGCAGTTTTTTTCTTTCCCTTATGTTTGGCATCTTCTTCTTGTCTCCCTCCCCCTTTAAACTGAACTTTCGCACCCTTGACCACTGCGGTTTATCCTCTTCCACACTTTTCTGCTTGGCCTTCTCTGGGGCTGCTCCACCATGCTCTCCAACACCACCAACAGCTCCTCTAGCGGGATCATCGGACTGGCTGAGAGCAGCAAGCCCCTGACCATCCCCATGGTCATGTTCATTTTTGGGGTAGTGGGAAACCTCACGGCCATTGTGGTTCTTTGCAAGTCCAGGAAGGAGCAGAAGGAGACCACGTTCTACACGCTGGTCTGTGGATTGGCTGTCACCGACCTCTTGGGGACTTGCCTGGTCAGCCCGGTTACTATTGCTACGTATCTGAAGAACGAATGGCCTGGTGGGCAACCACTGTGTGAATACAGCAGCTTCATCCTCCTCTTCTTTGGTCTGTCTGGACTCAGTATCATCTGTGCCATGTCCATAGAGAGGTACCTGGCCATCAACCATGCCTACTTTTACAACCATTACGTGGATAAGAAACTGGCAGCACTCACTCTTTTTGCTATCTACGTTTCTAATGTCCTCTTCTGTGCCATGCCAAGCATGGGTTTGGGGAAGACAAAACTCCAGTACCCAAACACATGGTGCTTCATAGACTGGCAGACTAACATGTCCACCCATGCTGCTTTCTCATACATGTATGCTGGCTTCAGCTCCTTCCTCATTATGGTCACTGTGGTTTCCAACATCTTGGTGTGCATGGCCCTGATCCGCATGCACCGGCAATTCATGCGGCGCACTTCCCTGGGAACAGACAACACCACTAGCCGCCTGTCAGACTTTCGCCGGCGTAGGAGCTTCCGACGCATGGCTGGAGCAGAGATCCAAATGGTCATCTTGCTCATTGCCACTTCCCTGGTCGTAGTAATTTGCTCCATTCCTCTAGTGGTGAGTAATTTGGTCATCCTTTTCTTTCCAATATCATCAACTGATTTGCCTTTAGGGGAACATTGTGGCTGCAAGACTAAGTTTGTCTTTGTAGTTGTCATATCTAAAACTTTTTTTAACCAGGAAAAGCAAGGAGCTGAATCTATTTCAGTTCTTTTTCTTGACTTGACACAATGTTTAACACAAAACACTAAGAAGCACTTCTGAACTGCTCTTTAGCTGTTGACCTACTCATAGAGCTGAGAAGAGGATCCAAAAACACCTTCATTCTTGCCAATCTTTTAAAGAAATCCATTACTGTCAAAGTGACGGTAAAATAGATTTTAGCCTCATACAGGAAAACATTTTCAGTTCCTTAAAATGTCAGGAGCTCTTGCAATATGCAAGCAACCCGCCCACAGAATAGTTGTGGCACATTATTTGAAGTTAAAATGGCATACCTTCGCTTTCTTTCAAAGGAGAAGTAAAAAGCTTTTACTCAGAAGTAAGTATCATGGTGTTTTCAGTGGGTTATTTTTCAGGGGCATAAGCTTGCAGCTTTAAATTCAAATATTTCCACTTCATTGGCTTGTTGGCTAGACTGAACAATTAAAAAAACAAGTTGCTTCCATGGGATATTGTAGAAATATAGATTAAGGTGTGGCCTAACGTAAAACATATTGGAATTGCATGACACTTCGGGCTGCCAAATGTCATGCAGTTGCTTGCAGTTCAGTATTTATAGCATTCGCATGAGGTCCACAGATACACTCAAGCAAAAAAATGTTAAAGTATCTTAAATTATTAGAGAGAGGTCTATCAGGCTAAAAGATTTACAGTCTGATAGAGACTGCTTCCCAAATAGCTATTTTTCAGGATTTTCTAAAATTAAAATTAGCACTGTTCTGGACTCGAGGAAAGCAAGATTTTTCCTGTGAGAATGGTAGGGGTATGACAGCTGCATGCATGTGTTGATTGTTGCACAGATTATTTTGATAACTGTTTTGTGCTAGTTGTAGGTGTTCTCTTTCCCACTTGACTCTGAGGAAGGGAGAAGGGGTAACAACATTCCAATAAAATGCAGCAAACTCCTTTTTCTTGGCGGGGATATATTAAACAAACAACTGACAGGCAGGCTTGCTATTATCCCTCTCTCATCCTGTCGACTAAGTGGTCCTTTAGAGAGTTGTGTGGAGGACACGGTTGGACATGGTAGAGGGGGATTTTTGTAGGCAAGAGACAATCTAAAATTGCTCCCTATCAAGAGTGCAGGAAAGGCAGAGAACCTCATGACCAAGAGGGACTGGGCAAACCACAAGCTTGAGTTATTTAGGTAAATGCTGTAATTTTACTAGCTAGGCCAGTTTTGCTACATAACTAAAATAATCCAGCTATGCATACCTGGTCTGTGATACCAGTGCATCTTAAAAGTCGTCCAGCTCATGTTCTTCAGTGTGTAACTGTATACTTTTCCATTGGTGTTTCTTACTGAGACTACATTTTGCTCCATGGTCTTTGACTTAACAGCACAATTCTTCCTGTTGTAAGTGGTAAAAGTAAACATAAAGGGTTGTTGGGAATTTCCTTACAGAAGATTTGGTAGCAAATCAAGGATGATTGTTTTCTTGTAGTGCTTGTTATCTTCTCACATGGGAATGACCCAGATGGGGGAATAGAATATGAAAAGCAGTCCCCTACAATGCAGAATCCAGTATGATCCTTCATGTCATCTTGCGCAATGAGAGCTCACGTGTAGCCTGGTAGCAAAAAGAGGAAATTGTGCTTAATGAATCGTGAGCTTCTGGAGGGGAAACAGCTAAAATTGAACTCACTCCTTTCACGCAGGGTGTTTTTTTGTTGTTCCAGTAATATAATAATAACCCGATCATTTTGATATTGTTGTAATATGTATAAATAGTAATTGAGATACCTGTTTCTTCCATCTATATATTCTAAATATCAGTTCCTGCTTTTAAAAGCTAAATGATATTGAGGGGGCAGTAGTAGAACCTCCCACACATTTTGACATGACAGCTAGCTATTTTTGGATAAGCTGCTTATAAAAGCTTCGTGAATGTAGTAAAATTAGAACTGAGCTACACTACTTGTTTCTGTTTCAATTGTTGGTTTACTTTATGGAGGGACTTACATTTTCAATACCTTAAACAAAATGGAGAAACAGGTCTACTATCACCTCCATTTGCAGTGCAAAGTGTTCCGGTCCACTTATCCTTCACCAGGAGGAAAAAGGTCTCCCTTGCGCTGTGTTCATCTTTTGGTGACTACTTGGACACATTCATGCAGCTTTTGTTCTTTTTTTTTCATTCATCAACGTACATGGCTGCCCAACTCACCCTTGCAACTCTGGCTTCGAATTCCTTGCTTCTGGGACTTCTTTGTTTCATTTTATCTTCTAATCTAGACTACAGCCCTGGTGGTCTCTCATCCATCCCTACTTAGATTTTACAAGTTCAGTGAAGGTACTGCTGCCACCTGATGTGACCCATGGCATGGGATCTTTTCAGATTTTAGATAGGCAGTCCTTGAAGTGTCATCACAAATCCGTTTGCCAGTTTGCTTGGGACAAGTGCCTCTGGCTTCTGCCAAACACAGTGCTTTGCCTAATAGAGAGCTCTACAAGATTGACTCATTCCTCTGCATTTTCAACCAGGTAGAAATCACCAACATTTCCTTCTGAGAAAGAGGAGTTTCTGTTTCATGCCTTTTCTACATTAATAGGAGGAGAGTCATCTTCTCTCACAAACCTCGTCAGCATTTCCAGAATGCTGGAGAGAAGTTTCTGAGATGACCACAAATATGTAAGCCGGACCAACGTTTGTGAATCCTCTGGCTTTCAAAATGTTGTGATTAAGACACCTAAGGGCAGAAATTGGTGACCAAGTATCTGACAACTGTATTCACAGATCCAGGTAAGGTAGAAAGTTCTGTGCCTAAAGAAGAAGATAACGGATGAGAAAACACTTGTAACTTAATGGTGTTTCATAATGCAAGAGGTTAAAAAAAGATTTCACAAAACATTAAATTAAATACAGTAACTGCTGTGGGAACAGAATGCTGGACTGAATGAATTTTTTATTTGTTCCAGTAGGGATGTTATTAAACCCATCTGAGATTCAAACTGAAATAGAACATAAGAAATGTTTGTCCAAATTGTTCATTGGAAACAGCAGTTGGATACCAAGGTGGGGCTAATACTCCAGTTCTATACATACATTCTTGCATCCCATTGACTACAGTTAAGTTTAATTTTCAATAAATATGCTTAGATGTGCTTACTTGATAACATGGGAAACAACTAAATGAGTCTATACCCTTTTATTGTTGCAATGATCCTGTGAAGAAGCTTAGACTAGAAGAAATGTGATTTAGTTGAACCTGCCCTGTTTGTTACATGAATAAATGAGTATCTCAGTGCAAGTCTGATTAATTCAAATTCAGTATTGTCTGTTGGTAGATGTCTTTTTTGATGTGAAGAGGTATCTAGGCTTGTTCTGGTATTACAGAGCAGTACTCTGGTGTAGCTGTGAAATTTTGCAGAGTTTTGTATTAAGGGAAAAACATTGCCTTCAAACAGCTGACAAAAATGTTTCATCAAACAATATTTTTTTAAAAAAAATAAAGGTACAGGAAGAATAGAAAACAATGAATGTCCTGCTGTTAAAGCTTGTTAATTGACTATGAAAACAGTAAAATGTTAAGTAAATTTAATTTGTAAAACCCTCTGGAACTCATTTTGGAAACTGGTACCCTTTCATTTCATAATAATCTCAGCAATGAAAAATCAAGTAGAAACAATTAAACTCTGTTGGAAAGCTTGAAGAAAGTAAAAGGAGGAGAAAGCACGTGGAAAAATTAGATGTGTTATTTCTACTTATGAATTGAAAACTGTCGTAGATTCGTTGTCAGGCTTCTTGTATGAATCCAACAGATAGATGTTAGAGCTATATACATGTTGTTTTCCCCTTGCTCTATAGTCACAGTAACTTTTGAGGTTGACTCAAATAAGTTACCTTGTTGAACAGGAATTTGAATCCAGATCTTATCAGTATAGCACACACACTTTATTTTGGTATAACACACTGGAGAACTGTAGTGGTGCTCTATGGAATTTTAAGTATAGCAGAACCTCATATTAGACCTAACCATCTGCCAAGTACTCAGAGTAGGGTCACCCAATAAACTAAGATAGACTACAATAAATTGGGCAGTTTGTGATTCAACAAGTTATGGATCCAGCCAGTGTCTTAGAATGTTATGTGAACCAGGCCGTCCTGTTGAGAAGTATTATGATTTATTTATTTAGACATAGTGTGTTTTGTTAATCTGAGTTTAGTGTTTGGTTTATTGTAGCATTTAGACTTTGGTGTTGGGTTTATTGACTGACACTGCATATGTGCCTTTGAAATTCCAGCGAGGTTTCCCAAATACAGATGCTTAATTTCTGTAGTGAGACATACTGGGAATGATGCCTGTCAGAAATTATGAACTTCAGTCTGAAAGACATTTTACCCTTATTTTCAAATAAAATTCAGTGTTCGCTGAACTTTGTGGATATTGCATTATACTGGAGAAGGTTACAGGAATTGATGCAGGAAAAGAAGACAGGGTCTTCATCCCTAATTTCTTCATTTTAAATGGGAAAGCTTTTTATACATACTTATTTAAAAACACTTGTATACCACCACATTTCAATTTTTTTCTCTTATAATTCATTAATTTTACAAATGCAACCAAAGAAAAGACAAGAATAAAAAAATAAACAGGTTATTACCTCCCAGTTTCTAGGACATGCTGGCATTATTATATTCATATTTCTAACAGGCTTAATTTGTGTATTTTTTTAGTTGCCCAGGGAAATCAGATGGGTGCCCTTCTCCCAATAGGGAAATACAGTCTTGAGCCTCTGTTTGTCATACAGTTATTTCAGTATACAAAATGTTTATTCAGTGCTGTCTTAATTAAGCTTTATAAATCTTCCCATTTCATAATTTGCATATGGGAGCAATTTTTAATATTTTGCTGAATGGCTTTATTCTCTTTTTCTCTAATCATACAAAACTTTAGCGCGCACACACACACACACACACAAACCCTCCAACAGATTGCACTGTAGCAAAAATAAATTGTTTGTGCAACCCGTTGGTAGGGTTGTAATAGTACTGTTAGTTCAGGGTGTGCAGGCATTTGTAGCAAATGTTTGGATAAAATATTTGGAGGAAGAGGGTTGAGGGCTGCTCAGTGTGTGTGGCCACATCACACCTGAGTGGGGCTGGGCTGTGAGTGGAGATCCCTTCCCTTTTTTAACAGTGATGTGCCTCATTTGGCTCTTAGCTTCATTTTGATATATTTTCCAACCCAAAATGGCAAGAAACTGCAGTCAGTTTTCAGAAATCATGGTCAGAGGAGGCTTCAGGAGCACCATACAGGTCCCTCCTCCCTACCCTCTCCAGTTGATGACCATGCTGTAAAGAACCGGCTGGGTGACTTTGGGCCAGTCCCTCTCAGCCCAACTCACCTCACAGGGTGATTGTTGTGGGGTAAATAGGAGGAAGGAACATTAGGTATGTTTGCTACCTTGAGTTATTTATAAAAATGGTAAAGGTGGGATAAAAAATCTAAAAAGAACCCCTACCTCCAATGAGTACCACCATGCTGAAATAACTGGGATTACAGTACCTTAACCTGGAGAATCTTATTATTTGAGGCAACTTCAAAATTCCTGACAGCCAGGGCATCCACGGGAGTGTGTATGCGTGTGTGTCCTAAAAGTCAAGACTGCAGACATGATTGAAGCCCAGCCTCTTTTATGTCTCATGCACGTAAAAAGTGGGATTTTCTGGGTGTCTTTTTGATTTTTTTGACCCCCCCATTACAGACACCCCTGCTAATAGCTAAAGAAACAAACAAAAAAGTAGATTGCTCTGTCATCATAGAGCATAGAACGATGTTTTTAAACATCCAGAAAATTGTCTTCCTGTAAGAAAATCTGGTATATGGATCTTAGCTTATAGATAGCAAAGCCATAAGAAGACAACATCTCTTAATGTTGGGCAGATGAGATACTTTAATCTCCCTGGCAAGTGGTGGTGGATCAGGGACAGAGGTGTGATGGAAGAGCCTGTTATATCCACCAGGCATGAAGACAGGAAATGTGGTAAAGGGAGTGAAATAAAATAGTTTCTAGTTGATCTTTCAGGGCATGGATAATCCACATGGTGTACCCCTTTTAGCTGGCTCATTTGCAGTGACAGGGCATATTTTGGCAGCACGTGGAGCTGTACTGAAACAACCTTCCCAGTCTGGCTGGGAAATTTGGGAGCGGTTGTTCTAACAGAGGGAAGTGTTGGCCAACCATGATGGATCTAGAAAAAAGTTGAAAAAAGTTCTGGAAGAAACTATTTTTATGGTTGTCCACAAATCTGTATGGAAATGTTCATGTGGTCAGCAGGAGTCATGGTCACCTAAAAAGAGCTGCTGCCTGAGTCGCAGCACATCTGGAGAAAGCCAAGTTGGTGACAGGTTTGCTAAATAAGCACCAAGATCTTCTGGGCAAAGGTTACTTCATAAATTGGCTTCCTGCTGAATATTAACTAGCTGCCTATATAAAGGCATGCATCAGAATGTGATAGAGGGAATTTTATGAGGGCAGGTAAAGATTTTGTGGAAAGCTCCTCCTTTGTTTGTTGTAGAAGACAACTGCTTTAAAAAGGCATTTTATGGTAAGACATACTTTAGGCGTATACTTAGGAGAAAAAAAATACTTTTTCCTGGATATCAGCTCATTCAAGGTTGGGGGTTGACTCATGATACCGCCTGTTTCATAGTACTAGTAAGACTTCAAAATATGTATTGGGACCTAGATATGGGGGAGTTTGACACACAGGCTTGTAGTCAGCACAGAGTTTGTTCTCCGTGCACTCTGGGTTGATGTAGACAAGGAAGACTCATCTTTGGGAGGAATCTCAGGGCCTATTTCAGGCCCAATTTCAAATATCATCTCCCAAATGATGGGAAATCTTCCCCAACAGGCTGCATTTCAATAACAAAACAAGCCCCCCCCCAAAGCTGCTGTCATATCTACTGAGTAATCAGTAATATTATGAATATGAATATCAATATTCATGAATACAAACATGCCCAGGAATCAGGTTCCTCCAGCACTGACATTCTTCTTACTTGAGACTGAGAGAAGTTGATTTTGCATGCATTCAGAAGCATGTGGTTAAGCTGTCATGTTTTAGTTTAGATCTGATTGTTGAAAGTGGGCACCAGGTAAATTTACAATGGAGGATAATTCTGTCTTCCTTGGAATAGATCAAAAGAATGGAGTCATTGAAATCATCCAAGAACTTTAACTGGGCAAAGCTGATCTGCTAAAGCAGAGATGGGCAAGCTGAGGTCCTAATGCCATATTTGGCCTGAAAGTCCTTACGGTGGCCTTCAGGCTCCCTCTCAGAGATGCCACTAAATTGTAATGTTGGATGAGATGTAAGAAGAAAAGTATTAAATATGAGGCAGATAATATGAATTGTACTTAAATTAATTTAGTGTATATGTATTGAATTTAACTCAGATCTGGGTTCTGACCTGGCCTGCCCATGTCTTTATTCCATCCCACCTGTTTCCAGGATTGCAGCATCGAAAGGCTCCATGCTTTTGAACTGAATTACGTATAGCTCCCAAAACACTTTTTCATAAAGCTTGTATTCAGGCCCCCTTAGGCAAAAGCAAAATCTACTCCAGAGCTAAATGAGCTCACTAGAATAACTGCATATGTGTATTGTAAGAGGATGAAGGAGACAGGTGTTTTAGAATCCAGGACAGTACTATTCAAATAATAATAATAATAATAATAATAATAATTATTATTATTATTATTATTATTTCAGTTTATTCTCTCAAATGTGAAGAATTGCTAAAGGCAGAGAAGAGAAGCCTGGGTAAAGGAGACATAATAGATTTATTTTAAAAAAAAGTTGAGCATAAAGTATTTGCATTAAAATATGTTACCATGAAGTGTTAGATCCAAATATCAAAATGAGAAGGCTAAGTAATGTGTTTTCTTTGGTGACGGTTTTCTTTGAATTTTGGAAGAGTAAATGGTAGGAGCCAAGCTGTAAAAGTGTGGTAATTTCAACATGGGTGAAGCTCAGAAATGTGCTTCAGGAGTCTAGTACATACTTCTGAACTGCTGAATTGTTTGAAAAATGCTGCCCATTTTTAAAATTAATCATAGGACTTATATATCCATCCTCCTTCCCACCCCCAGCTTTGCAACTAGTATTACACCTGATTAAAGTAAAGGCTGCCTCAAATTGAGCTTGACTCCTAGTGATCATGTTGTTATCAGGCAGTAGTAGAGAAATTGTTTTCTTTTTCTCTTAGCTTTGTTTCTTTGACGTTTTAGTCTTGTCCTGGAATTTCCTGGGTCTCTCCCAATTAAAATACTAACCAAATCTGATCCCACTTAGCCTTCTTGGGAACTTTCTTGAACAAGTCTGTGACAACTAGTTCCAGTATTATTGCCAAGAAAAATATATGAAGGCATCAATGAAGTCACCAACAATTAAGCTTGGTTTGAAGGAGGCTATCTTTCAAAGTATGTTAGATGTTGCCCCTTCTGTAGATTTTATTTTCTTGTTTTAGGCAGTTCTCTGGGGGAAAATCCTATTGACCTCAACTTGACCAATTTGACTGATCAAGTTACATTAGACCAACCAAATTTGATAGTAAAGAAAGGGATTGAATGCAGCTTTGCTTTCTGATATGGTAATTTGCTTCCCTGAACCACCTCCCAAACTGGAATGTCTTACCCTGTTGGGAAGGAAGTTATTGCTTGATACTGGCTCGGCTTTCTGATAAAAAGAGAACTGTTGAGTTAGGCATCCTAGTGACTGGAATTTCTCTCTTGGTGTTTTCTGCTGTGACCTGATAAACCTGTGTTTCTCAGCCACAGCAACTTTAAGATGTGTGGACTTCAACTCCCAAAATTCCAAAGCCAGCATGCTAGCTGGGGAATTCTGGGAGTTGAAGTCCACACATCTTAAAGTTGCCAGGGTTGAGGAACACTGAGATAAACCATTACAACTCCCTAGGAATTCCAGCAACAGCTGGATGCACATTGATATTTTCCCAAAAGAGTTGTACATCAGAAGGCTTTTATGTGTAATGTACTCATTGTTTGTGTACAAATGGGATTTAAAACATGACTCAATTTCCCTGGAGTAACCCTATGAAATGAAGAACAGGTTGTAGGACAATTTCATTAGTGCAGAAGGGAGAAGAGGAAGCTATCCATAACGTAAGGGATTCAGATGAGCTCTTCTGGCCACAGTATGGTCTTCAGGAACAGTGGCAGTTGCTTAAGCCTGGATCTGAAAGAAACCAAGGATACCCTCTTACATTTGGCCCTGTATAAATGTGAAGAAAACTCCAGAATCCTTTGCTTGGAGTCTTTTGTGCTGGCAGCCTTATTTAACTGCTTTCCCCGTATTTTTTTATCTTGAGATTTTGTCAGTTATTTGTTAGACAGTGTTTATAATTGTTTAGGTATGATTATGGAAAACCACTACATGCCAAGGCATTATTATTGATCCATTTAACTCAGGGAAATGACTTTTCCACATCCAGTTATCAAATTGTTAACATATCTGTGTAAGGATCAGGCAGGTTGATAATCACCTCTGAAGAATACAACTTGTAGGCTTACATAGGACAACTGCAGAACATTCAATACCTCCCAATGTGGAATGTTCCAAGTGAGTTTAATTTCGGCTTCCATGATTCCTAGCCAGTATGGCCATAATTTTCATCCAGCTTGGTCTTTGAACCATGGAACTCCCACACATACATAGAGATGGGGGGGGGGGGTCTGCAATATATAAAAAGGGAGAGTTTCTGCTTTTTCTTCTCATACACCTCCAGCCTTGATCAAATTAGTCTTCAATATAGTATTGTTAGGTTTCTCCAAGATGTTGAACCTCCATCTGTGATGAAACATCAAAGAAAGAATAGTCCAGGAACCATATAACTCTAAGATGAAATGTAGGTATTTGAGGGAGGGCGAGAGGAATTTGGCTAATCATCATTTTAATTTCTTTTATTTATCAGTATGCAACTAGGCAGTTCATATACAGGTAGTCCTCGGGTTAAGAATGCCCAGGTTACAGACAACCAATAGTTAAGAACGTAGCCTATTGTAGCAAAATTTGAGTTAAATACACAATGGTTCAAGTTCATTACACAATACTACTTACACAGTATTATACAATAATATTGTTCTGGCTTACGTACCAATTCAGCTTAAGGACAGACTGTGGGAACGGAACTTGTTCTTAAACTGGGGACTATCTGTACTCCATTGGATTGGATTGATGTTTCAGACTTGGGTCTATCTTCAATTCCTGTTTGTTACGAATTACAAGTAGCCTTTGACAAGCCTCTTAATATTTCCTCCATTTTCCCCACTGAAAATGTTAATTTCAAAGAAGCGTAGGCGATGAAATATTACTTCCCCAGGTCATTGTTTTTCAGACATCTATCTCTATGGAACACTTCTTGTAGCAACTGGTCTACTAAAGAAGAACTGAACTTTTGCTCTGAAATTTCTGTGAGGGGTTGAAGGGCCATATTTTAAAAAGGTATAGGGAGCGGTTTTAGAGCACACATTCATGCAGCATTTTTTTGTTTTATTTTTCACTTCAGTGTTTTTGTTTTAAGTTTTAAATATATTTTACAAAGAACGACAGCAAAAGCTCTGATCTGCATTAGGATTGTAATGCAGAGGTTAAAGATTGCCCTTCTTCTGTGGCTTAGAAATCTAGATCCCTACAAACCCCATTGCAAAAAGAAGGTTCCATTTGTTTTAATGAAACCTTTTTTAACTGCAAGCAAGGAACTTTAAATTCAATTTGGTCCAACTTCAGAGGCTAAGGTTTCCAGCTCTCCTTTTTTTATTCAATTATCCCAGTTAGGGATATCATACTTGCTGTGCGTGAAAAGAAAAAGAAAAAAAAAACTTGAAATGGAATTGCATGCATAAAATCATATGTATCCCCCCCCCCCTTTTTAACTCTATATATTACTGATAATATCACAAATGGTGGAAAACGTTTAAAGAATCGTCTCACCATTACTGATCTCACTGAGGAGTTACTGGTAAGGTTGCAAAGAACCTAGAGATTCCCAGAACATAATTTTAGACTGACTAAGTTACAGTAATAGACTAATGTATAGATAAATTAATAAAGGTTAACTACTAACTCAGTTAAATCCTGTAGGTACCCTGAATTAGGTGATAGGCCTGTACATTTAATTTGTATATTCTAATCGGTTGGCAGTTTAACTTCTTTTTCTTTGTTTTTGTCACCACTTTTATCTTGTATAAAACCAAATGTTGAGTTTGATCCAGCTATTTAGAACAAAATCTGATAGTAATCAACCAGTTCTCTTCTTTCTCTTTCACGCTTTCTTAAATTAGATAGCAAGAAAGGGAAGAAACTGCAAGAAATGTAGTTACTGCGCCATCTAGTGGTTAGAAATCTGATCATTTATATTCAGCCAATAAAATTTCTGATCAGTCAATTAGCAAAAATATAATTGGAGTCAATCAACTAATGTACAAAATTTAAGAGTCATATTTCAAGAACAAGAAATCTTACAGCACCAGAAAGATAAACAAATGTACATTTCAGGTGATATCAACCAGTGGCAAAACTCATCTGTTGATGTTCAAAGTGTTTTTCAAGTTGATGTTCAAAGTGCTGTTGATGTTCAAATCGCTTTGTAATTTTTGCTTTTCGTGAAATATGCAAACTTGAAAATGAATGAGAAAAGAATGCTGGGAAGGACTGTTCTTTCAAACTTGTGTTTGGGTATATATTTTCACAATATTAATCGCAAGTACGATGATTTCCAGTTTAATAAACAACAAAACCCACTGATTATTAGAAGAAATTTTCTTTCTCCCTTGTTATAGTCAGATACCAGTATCCACATATCACCACAAATATAGGGATATAACTTCCAGTTCTCTTGAGTAGTACAGGAACCCCTGATTTAGTATGAAAATTTGAAGCCTTAAGTTTTAATAAATATAACATACATCACATTCTCTAATACTTAAAAGGTTCATAAATATTACTGCTGTTGTCCTGTAGGGAGAGTGTGTATGGATGATTGCAACCTGTACAATGGGTGGGAGGAAAGCTTAGAAGCCTTTTCAGTGCAGGATTGCTTGTCTAGCTCCTCTCCCACGCTGGCAGAGTGGGAATCAAATTTTTATTTTCAAGTCCTCTAGGACTTGAGAGGCAGAATGCATGGTGGCAGGGAGAGGAACATAAATAACTTTTTTTGCACGCTGCCCTACATGCAGTACATCCCGTAATATTTTAAAGTAAATAAAATGTCTTTGGAAAACAGTCTTTTATTTCCAGCATGGTGAAGTGCAAAACGCTGAGAACAAGAGCTGAAAGATCAGTATCATTTTTACATATTGTACACATAGGCAGCTGTTAGATATTGCTCTTTGCCTGAGTTCACCTAGCAAGAGTTTAGGTTTGAAACAGAGCTTAATCTGCAGTTTACCCAGCAGTCATATTGGGTCAGAGGCTGCAGTTTTTGAGCACTTAAGTGCTAGTTTTCTCTGCCAGCTGCAGAGGACTGGACAAACTTGAGAACTCTGTCGTTTTCCTTTTTTGTGTATTGCAAATTAAAAAGTTTCTTGTTTTGAAATATTAAATGAAAGAAAGGACATTTAGGTAGGCTTTCCCAATTCTGGGTCTTTTTGATTTTGGGGTTACCCATCCCAGAAGAAGCCAATCTCTGAAAATGATAGGAAAGAAATGGGGAAATCCCCTACCGGATCCTTCTTCCTGCAGTCAGCAATTTTCCTCCAGCCTGGGAGAAGGAAATGGCACATCCTACAGTCCTTATGTATAGCCCTTCACAACTGCAATCCAAACTTAGTTGCTAAAGTCCAACAGCTCATTTCTCAAATGTGCACACTTGGAACGTGATTCAGAAGTCCTTTGAACCTCGGGCACAGGACCTCTCTGCCTTTCATTGAAGTTGCCCAACTTTTTAAGGTCTTCTGCAGGAGTCTGAAAAAAGATGCTGCTGTTCCAACTGTGCTTGTGCAAAATCCAAAATCCAAAGCAGTTCTTTCCAGCAGTTTTTGAAGTGTGCAGACCCCACTTCTTCTGCAGTGCAGTGATAAGTACTCAGTTCCGTCAAGTTAACAAGCACGTGCTCATTTTTAAAAAACTACAGCAGAGACTGGAAACCTGTTTCAGTCAGCAGGCTCACAAATTAGGGCTGGGCAAAGGATTTGAAAGAGCTGCTTTCACAGGCACGCATACAAATCACCATTTTTTGGATCATTAAAGCAACTGTGTCTTTTGCAAGGCTCATGTCGTTGCTTCTAAATCTGCTTCTAGCTGACTCCACAGGGCTCCATGCCAGAGCACACAGAAGAAATGTGAGATATTATATCAGTGCACTGATATTTTAGGGAGTCTTGTTATTTTTAATTTAAGGTGTGGTTAGTATCTTATTTCTTTGTTCATGTGACTAAATTCAGCAGGAAATAGTGTTGCTGATATTTGGCAGATTGCTGTTGAATTTAGATGAGGCAATGATGGAAAGCATTGGGGACCACAAGAAAGAGTTTGGGGCTACTTACAGCCTCCAGGTTGACCTCTACATAAAAGCATCTCAGATTTAGAACTTTTTGCTGCAACCAGCCACCTAGGGGTACAGTTATGTGGGCTTCAACTCCTGTGGGCACCTTTCATTTTTTGACTGCCACCCTATGCATTTGTTGTACCCCTTAGAAACTGTTCATGGGTCTACCGCCAGAATTTCTGTAATGTATTTTAACAGGACTTGCCAAATTGGCACAAAACACCGTCAAGAGCATAATTGGGTACTGTGCATCATCATGTTCTTTATTTGGAAAAGAAAAAAATTCATTCCAGGGAAGCTGTCTTTCAAGAAAATAACTTTTAACAAGCTACTACAGGCAAAATTTGGAAGGTGTTAAAAAAAGCAACACCTTTTTCTTGAATGTTCAAGTCTTGGAGGATTCCAGCAAAAGTTGGGTTCTAACCTCAAAGAGTCCACAGTTCTAGGCCTGTCCTTGAAAGAAAATTTGCCTGTGAAGTGGAAAAGTGTCTCTAATTTTGTTTCCAAACAGGTATTTACGGGGGGTGGCGAGGGGTGGCGGGATTGATGCTTTTAATGATTGGCTGAATCTCCCAGAATAGCTCAAGGCCATATTCTGTAGTTCCTTACACACCCAACACACTTAATAGCAGCTTTGGTTATACAAGGAACAAAAGAGTTTGCTATTAAATGAAAATGAAAACTCAGAAAAACTTCAGAGCTCTAAATTCAGGATTCAGAAGCATACGGTAGAGACAGCAAGTTTTTCAGAAAATAATTCACAAAAGGTTAATTGACTCTTGGATATTCTGGCAACTTAGATAAACTAGAAAAGGGGAAAGGTCTTTTATCTCTGTACAAAATCAAGTGGCTAGAAATTTTTTCCCATTCTGAAAATAGCTCCCATCTGACATTACAGAATGCCATGCATTTTACCCATTCTCCCATCTCCCTTCCTGTTATAACAGTCAGATGCTAAGCCAGCTCTTGGCTTTGAAAAATGGCCTTCTGTCATCAAATTACATATGGACTTTATTTATATATGTATTCATTTCTTCTCCAGGTGCGTGTCTTTGTGAATCAGCTGTACCGTCCGGATATAGTAAAAGACATCCAGCAGAACCCAGACTTGCAGGCGATCCGTATAGCTTCGGTGAACCCCATCCTTGATCCGTGGGTGTACATTCTGCTGCGCAAGACGGTGTTGAGCAAAGCCATTGAGAAGGTCAAGTGTCTTTTCTGCCGCATTGGTGGGGCTCGCCGGCAGCACTCAGGAAACAACTGCAACTGGGCAGATGGCCACAGGACCTCCTCTGTCACAGCCAGCCATTCACCCTCCTTCATCTCTCGTGAGTTGAGGGAGATCAGTAGCACTTCACAGACTCTGCTATACCCCCTGGAGTCAAGTGAAGGGACGGTTGGGGACCGTATGCTGTTACCAGGAACCAGCAGCTGTCTTGCCAAGTCAGATATTCCATCTATAAGGACCTTAAGGAGTTCAAACACCTCAGAGTCTTCTCAGGGGCAGGACTGTGAGAATACCTTTTTGGTGAATGAGCTAAGGCCTAGTGGTGTAGTTAGTAGCACTCCAAAGGGCAGCTCCCTTCAAGTCACTTTTCCCAGTGAAACTCTGGACTTCTCAGAGAAGTGTATATAAGCAGTAGAAAGAATGAAGACACAGTTGGTCCTTAAGAAGTCAAGTGGGGAGGAACTGGTACAATAGACATACTAAATGCCCATCTTTGCCATCCATTCTGTTGACCTATTCTGGCTAAGGCACATACCTGAAGCTTAATTGGCTTTTCTTACCCCAGGCTTGGGGAGCAAATAGCCATTTAGGGCAAGATGGACTGGAAATGTGCATCGGGTGGGAGCCCATGTGGAATGTTGAACTAGTCGCCATCAGAGTTGAGCATCTTGACTTGCAGCAGTCACATCTCTCTCAACATTGGTTGTAAGAAGGAAAGATGCAGCTGCTGGATCTTTCCTGTTATGTGATAAGCACAGGCTTTTGCAGGGAATGACTCATCTTCTGCCATCAAACCCTGCCAAAGTAACAGAGGAATGTAATGGTGTCTGAAGCACAGGTTGCTGCCTGTTGCCTTACCTTGCCCTGGGAGATAGGACTGTTTTCACAAAGTCTGCGTTGAAAAGAGTCACCAATCTTCTCCATCTGTACATGACTGAAGCATACTTATTCCACTTCAACCCACCCTCATGACTTCATAGCTTAGAGAGAATTAATTACAAGATAGTTGCTAATGGAGGAACAAACTGGTCCAGTTGATATGGAATTGAAAATCTCTCCTATGGTGTGAAAAAAATGTGAATTTTTCTGGCTGAAATATTGTGACTGACTGTATTTAAGGATTCTGTATTCTTCTCTGTGAGAAGGTTTATTATTAATACAAAGTATAAAAAAAAGTAATATGGTCAGCACTCCTTTCTTAATGTCTGCTGTTAGATAATTTTGCATTAGATTTATTTTTTGAAATTTGCAGACTCAACAGGCCAAAATAGAGATGATTCATGAGATGAGAATTGAGGAATCTGGAATTACATGGGAACATGTTTTGATACCACTATGGGAATAATAAAAGCTTTTATGTTTTTAAAATGTTTCTCATGTTATCTAAAGTCTCCTTTGAGTCAAGCTTGACTCTTTGTGACTCCATGGACACAGCTATGGAACTGCACATCCTTAAAAAAAATTAATTAAAAAAATGCGCTGTGAATTTCTCTTTGAAAAGTGGTGGATCCTAGCTAATAATGCAGTTCTGTTAACATCTAGTATGTATGTATGGCCCACTGAGGCTTTACTCAGAAGTACATCCCACAATATCAATTCTTGCTCATTCAAGCTCTTCTTCACATGCGTACAGGATCAAGGTCCAAAACATACATCCCTAGCCAACATCCTCTTTGCCTAATCCTAAATGTGTTTGCTCAGACGTATTTCAGAATTCAGTGCAAGAAAGCATCTTAATCTGAGGGCTACCTAATGTAGCCACTGTTTTCCCCATAGTGCTTATGCCCAACCAGGATTGAGGAAGGGCACCAGCGTCTTTACGGAAAGTGTTTACATCCAGCCACTGCTGTTTGTGTACTTATGGCAGCCCCCAAAAGGTCCACTGCAACTGTTACGCATATACAAATGAGCACCACATCAATCTCTGCATTATCAGTGACCATATAAGAGTTGGCAGCTGTACAGTACACGGCACTACCACTCTTGAAAACATCCTGTTGAAAGGTTTTGACTTCGGAGGTGCTTATCTTGTATACATTCCACTCTATGTAAATGGAGATACGGTTGCCAAATGCTTACATGAACAATATTTTTCCATTCTTCCTTGTTAAGGTTATAGTTTACATCAGCCTTCCCCAGTCTGTATTGGAGTGAATTTGCAAACAACTAGCCTAGAATTTGCAAACTAGCCTAGAATTTGCAAACAACTAGCCTTGTTGGAATTCTGGAGGTCGTACATCCAAGGTATCTGGAGGGTGGGACCATTCTAGAAGAAATTGAGCAGCACAGGAAATGCCAAACATGTTTGTTGTGCGTTTTTTTTAAAAAAATCCATTCAATCATGTCCAATTCTTGGAGACTGCCTGGACAAGTCCCTGCAGTTTTCTTGGCAAGGTGTTTCAGAAGTGGTTTGCCATTGCCTCCTTCCTAGGGCTGAGAAAATGACTGGCCCACGGTCACCCAGCTGGCTTCGTGCCTACGGTGGGACTCATATTCACAGTCTCCCGGTTTCTAGTCTGATGCCTTAACCACTACAGCAGACTGGCTCTTTCTGTGCATTCTGTGTGCATAATATGCGTACATATTGTGCAAAGTATTTGTAGAGATGGTTGTTGGTCTTGTGTTTTGGAATGTGGGTGTGTTGCAATTAATCATTTGCAGTTATGATGAATTTGGAGCATGAGAAACTACCACCACTATTGCTTTTGTGACCTTTCAGGTATTTCTAACATCGCCCACTAGTTACAGCAAATTTTGTAGTTTGCACTAATGCTTCTGGTATAAAAAGAGCACTACACATTATAAGCCAATTTAACTGATTTGGAGACTACAACTGAAAGAGAAAGCAACTACTGTGGTGTGGTCTGTTCATTAAAAACAATGACAGATAAGATGAGAAATACATTAGCCTTAAAATTTCTCTCTGTTAAAAAAAAAAAAAACTTTAAGGCCACAGGAAATTGTGTTTTTCTATGCCATGTTCAAAGGGTTAGATTTTTGTGTTCCAGTATTATTATCCTGTATTGATGTTCAAGGTCTGGTTTTTGTCAAGAAAAAATATTAAGCATGTTATGTTGCTTAATGTGGTTTTCATGTGAATTGCTTTCCATTGGAATTAGAATTCTGAGCCTGAATTTCAGAGATGGCTTATGAAACTGGCTGTCCTGGCACAAACCTCTTTTGGAAATCACAATTAAATGCAGACATACCCACTAGGTAAAGAAGTCGGCGTGAGTCTGTGTCTGCTTACTCATTCTTAACACAACTTCATGGGAAGGCCTTCACATATTCATAAACCCAACACACACAATTGCTAAACAGTAATTTTCCCAAAGAGGCAGTAAAGAATATAAAATGCCCAGCCCTAAGAATAAGGGAACATTCAGACAATTACTTACAGACTCCTATGTTTCATCCTATAAATACTCATGTCCAGAATACATAGCTGATGACCCTACCGGACTGGGATTCTTGATCTGAGTTATATTACTCAAGCTGATTGAATACAACCATTCCAGATTTCATATCTTTTACACCCAGATTTTGTTCACACAGGAAGCAAACTTTGATTACAACACAGGAAGAATCACCAACATCTAGGCATGCCAAAGATAACCTGGCTTTAGAAATTAGAGTAAGATTGATAAAGGCGGTTCTTTCGATAGAATAGGAATAACCAAAGAACGGTATGCTTAGGTTCTGTTTCTCATGGCATTATTTAGCAAAGCTACATATTGGGAAGGAAAGTCTTGACATGGTGTTTCATCCTGCTAAACAATTTTTATTACGGGACAATGCAGCATTCAAGACAGACAGAAAAAGCCCTCAAATGCTCAGAGGAGCTTGCTCCATGCTATTTACATTCAACTTGGATCTAATTCCAAAAAAGTGTTTCAGACCATGCCAGTGCACAAAAGTGGCCCCTGTCTGCTATTTAAAGCAGAAGCATCTTTTCCTAGGAACATGGGGCAGCTGCCAAGGGCAGCCACACAATTCTGGGAAAAGATGCATCCACTTTAAAGAGTTATAGAGAGGTGCTAGGACTGCGCATCCACCCACTCCAAAAATTACCTTCCTTGGATCAAGTCTGAGCTATGCTGTCTTCTGCGAATGCTGTGACAGTGATTTCATTTTCTAGGTTTTTTTGTAGAACGCAATACTGTATACAGTTGGACAAGACTGTTTAAAGTAAGTGGAAATTTTGAAATAATATATATGCAGGTGGCTAAAACAGTCTTGAATAAATGGGAGACACATTTCTTCTGCGAGAAAGAGTTCATAATCTAAGTCCAAGGTTTGATCTCTGTGGGAGTTTATGAAAAGTATTTCATATGAACTTCGATGAGGATGATGATAGGATAGAAAAACCTCACTTAAGATCTGCAAACATTGCTTCAAATCATTATAACCAACTCTGTATACTGTACCAATTGTTCCTGCTGGACTAATAATTCCTCCGCTTTAAGAAATTTATTGTGGCTACCAACAAAGCTTCTGGATTAAAGCTGGACCTAGGAAATGCTATGCATGGAATTTATCTGTAGGAACTAGAGAGGAATTGCCAGATTTGCCTAAAGGAGCATAATTATACACATACTTTTCTCCACACTGAATATTCCAGAAAGTCATCAAACATGGATTAAACAAGACCCTGAAGAAGCAGAACAAACTGTCCCTGAAAATAATGTTTTTCGTGTTTTTTTCCCCCCTTGCCTTGCATCTCTCATCTTGAATGATGGCTTAGACATATTTTATTAATCTATTTACAGCATTTGCATACTGCCCATCCACAAGATTTTAGGTAGAATAACCATCACATGGGCAAAATACTGAAAGCTCTGTGATGGTTTCTTTATAGCTACTATATATTTTATTTTAGCATTGAAAGAATCATTTAAAGAAAGCTTCTAAAGCCTGATTACAACATTATTCTGCAACATACATGTTTAAATGTACACAATTTGAATTATATTATGCCCCAAATTGCTGCTGATAATTGCTTTCTCTGCAGTGCATTTTTCTTTCTTTGATTAAAAAAAAAAAATCAGTCTGGGCTTTTTTTTGTTTTGTTTTGTTTTGTTTTGAAGCAGGGGAATGTTTTGCCCTGGAAACATAATTCCCCACAGATTTTCTCAACAATATACAGGCAGTCCTCATTTAATGTCCACTTGTTCAGAGAATGTTCCAAGTTATGATGGCACTGAACAGGGGGTACTTATGATGGGTCCTCATAGTTGTGGCCGTTGCAGCTTCCCCACGGTTATGTGATCGCAATTCAGGCGCTTGGCAATCAGCTCACAATTATGACATCACAGCATCCCATGGTCACATGATCGCCATTTGCAACCTTCAGTGCTGGCTTCCGACAAGCAAAGTCAATAGGGAAGCCAGCAGGAGGTCACAAATGGTGATTACATAACATAGAACACCATGACTGCACCGCATTCATCTAACAACCGCAACTGGGACAACCAGAATTGCCATTGTAACTTAGCATGGTCACATGATGTTGTGTCTTATGACCGTGATGCTTAGTGACGGAGTTCCTAGTCCTAATTATTGTTAGTAAGCGAGGACTACCAGTACCTCAAACTTTGTTAAAATAACCCCTTTTTAAAAGTTCTGAGGCAGGGTGAAGTGGGAAGCATAAAGGCCACCTGATGTATTTTGTTCGAGTGTAAAAATATATTTTATAACTGGATTTGGCAAAACAAGGAGAGTATCTTGCATCAGAAGCAGCATTTGAGAACTGCATTAAGACAACAGAATGAGACCATGTATGACCTTGACTCAAAAGACTACAGTCTGAAACACATTCAGCACATTCCGTACCTCATCTGTGAAGATTTTGCCTCATTCCCTGCTTTACTTTATCATGGTCAGAACAGATGTTAGTGGATTGATAGCAAGCTTACAAAGCCATTCCAGTTTGTGCATGGTTATATACATACATACATACATACATACATATATATATACACGCACACACATGCATACACACACACACAAGGCTATGAACAAATTAAGGCAGATTAGGAAAACATAAACAGGACTGTAATTTTTGGCAGTATAAATATATACAGACCCAAAACTTCCAGTTCCTATTTCAAAGCCGCCATTTCCAAACCCACGCTGCTCTGTTTTCTTCTTCCTATACTGAACACCAGGTTTCCACAATGGGGATGCCTTTTGGGGGGATTGTACTTCACCTTCCATGCACTTCAGCTACCGTCATCATGGACCACACTACCTGGGGATTGTGGGACTTGTAGGCTGTTACATTGGGAAGGCACCAAATTTGCAAGGGTGTTTTGTATAAAGTAGCATTCAATCTGGGAGCACAATAGCAATGAAGCTACTGATGTTCAGTTTTCCAGATACGGCCTCCTCCTTGGCCCTCCTAGACACGTGGCCACTGTGCCTCCTGAAGTTTAATCTGATGGGGCAGGGATCTCCAGCGCTTAGTGACCCAAGATGGGGCTCCAACAGAGGGTAAAGCAAGTAAAACAACAACAACAACAACAACTCCCCAAATGTATGGCTGTGACAGGAAGAGACTGTGTAGATTATCGTGCTTTGATAAAGACAGTACCATCAGGGACTGCTGCACATTCCTCTTGTTCGGTTACAGTCTCAACGGCTCCTGAAGCTGATACAATCACTACAGTTTTAGAGGACGAAGTATTTTTTTCTTTTTCGGCAATGGCGGCGCACACAGCCAAGATCTCATCACTTTCAAAATCATAATCTGGGATTGGCTCATCCAACGTTTTTTCCTCAGCCCTCTGCATTCCTGTCTCAGTTTTGGTTGCTTTCTTCTGTTGCTGTAATTTTTTTGCCCAGGAAAGATCTTCATTCCACAGTTCAGAGCTGAGTGGATAAATATGCAAGGCAATCTGGAAACTTCGAATAGCCTGTGAAAACAAGCAGGGAAACACAGCCATTAGCTTCTGCCAACCTATAACTGCTTTCATGCCTTGAGAGAGTCAGAGGCATATTATGGAACTGTGTTAAGAACTAATGGGATTATATTAATTCTACTTATAATTCAAAACCTGATCTTTTCAAACGTGAGGTCTAGTTTGATCTGGTTTCAAACACACACAGGATAATCACTGGTGGCTTTGCTTAGTGGTTCACGTACTGAAATGGAACTGGGCATATTCAAATTCAATTCACACCATTTTAAGCCCTAACTATCTCAAGGAATTGTGGTTGTTCAGTAGATATGATAGAGGGAGTTCTCTGTATGCTCCCTTGAGCTCCTAGAGGAAAGGTTGGAAACAAATCTAACATACAAAGAAATAAAAATATTTTTCATCTTACATGTATTCCTTTTGCTGTTGTTTGAATTACTTCCTACAAATTATGTGCTGAAAATCGTACTCAAGGTCAACTAACAAGTCATCTCTATATACAAATGCCCATATGTGCAGTAATTTTGAAATCTATTATCTTCCCCTTTTAAAAAAAAACAAACAAACCTACAATATTGTGTGAGTTTGAGGTGCTAGTGTCACACTACTTCTGTGAGCAATTACTGGTATGACTATCAGAACTAATGTATTCAGTAAAAACTGAGCACAGAAGTAACATAGATACATACATTTATTTATTTATTTATTTATAAATCAAATTTATATGCCGCCCATCTCACTATAGTGACTCTAGGTGGCTCACAAATAATGTTTATGTTTAAATGTAAAAATTTTCTTTACAAAATAAGTTCTTTCACACCCACACACATATCACACTGACCTATAGCTTGCTTAGCCATGGTTTACAGACCAAAATAAATTTGCTGTATTGACATAAGCCATGAGATACAAACTTTAGTCCCTGAATTCACACAATTTACTAATATGGCTTATAGCAACATGTGAACCCAACCAGACACACATCCATTCTTTTCAGTTTCAGAGGATAATTACTAGTTTACACAGTGTCCTTACAATATAAAATGTGCTATATTGTTTCCAGGACTATTTATTTCTATAACAGTATATAAATATTCAGCCTTGGATTTACAGTGGTACCTCAGTTCACGAACGCTTCTGTTCACAAACAATTCGGTTCATGAACCGCTCCGGTCTCAAAATTTTGCCTCCATTCGCGAACGCCGGATCGGGTTATGAACAGGATCCGCGGCCATTTTCCCTCCCGTGACACGTGGTCGCGGCTTCCTGTAGGGAGGGGGACTCTCCCTCCAAGCAGTAACCACCTCCCCACCCGCCCTCCTGTCCTCCACTCCAGAAGTCGCGTCGAGCAAGGTTAGCTTTCTCTCTCTTCGTACTGTACTTTGTGTCATATTTTTGTGGTTTAAAAAAAAAAAACATGGCTCAGAACGGATTAACCGTAATTACATTGAACCTTATAGGGAAATTTGATTCGGGACGCGATCAAAAATCGGTTGGCGACCAAATTCGTAGGGGTCAGAACGGATTAACCGTATTTACATTGAACCTTATGGGAAAATTTGATTCGGTTCATGACCAATTCGGTTCGCGACCAGAGTCGCGGAACGAATTAAGTTCGTGAACCAAGGTACCACTGTATCTCAAACTTTAATATTTCTTTAAGAGTTTTGCGCAACCTGGAAACATTCTGATATATTAAATGACAAATGTCTAATATGAGAGCCATTTTATTTTGAAGGATTCTCACAAAATATCAGTAGTACTTATAAGAAGATTCTGCTCCTGCTGATTCTGAGGAAAAAGTGAGTAAGACATTTCCAACTTCATTATCATGGAAACATACTCATTTCATTCAATGATGTCTCAACAGATCCTTTATTGCAACCTCTCCCCCAAAATGCTGAATTACAGATTATGCTGATTGCCTTGTTTGTTGCCTAGATCAACATACAAGCAGATCTTGGCAAGCATTTGAAATAATTCAGTTAATTCTTTGCAACACAGTACCCATCAACAGCTGTTAGCATCGATAGACTGTTTAGATTGTGAATAAATATGAAAATAATCCAGTGTTACAAAATGCACAGGACTATTTTGATTTCCTTTATTTTTTAAAGAGGTCCCCAAGGCATAGATTTATCACTATATAATTCTGTCAGCTGAATACTATTTGCTTTTATGAGGTTGTAAGTCTGAATTACTAAGCACCTTTGTTCTAATAGTATATCTGGATTATTGGTTGCTTTTGGATAAAAAGATAATTCCATAGTCAAACACATTCTTCCAGCAATCCTGAAGTAAGGACATACATAATTAAACGATAGTAACCTAAGTCACTTAATTCTAAATCCTACAAGAGTCAAGACACCCTCCAGAATTCATATTTCGAAACAAAGAACCCTGCTTGTTTTACGTTTTCAAGAGAATGCTGAACATTAAGAAGCACCGAAGGGAAATTCTGATCTTCAGACACTGTGGCACAGACACGCAACCCAAAGCTCCAGGACTACATTTGTCACCAAAAGTCCAGTCTCTAAAGATTTTTGAAAGTTGTTACCAAATTGTCAATTTCTTGCTACAGTCACGTTAAAAATACTACATATATATGACCAGGAAGGATCTCAAATTACAGTTTTGCCTCAACCAATACTTTTTGGAGTACATCCCCACTGAGGTGGAAAAAGATGCATATCACTGCACTTGACAATATATATGAGGAGGAGGTAGAAGATGAAGGGTGTAGGTAGGGCCATCTGATACATGTGGGCAGGGACAAGATTTTCTTTTTCTTAATCTTTTGGGAAAGAGTTTGTGGTTGTTGCTTTGGAAAAAAATATGTTCAAATATAATAGTTTCCATATATTTTCTCTGTTTCACAACGGCAGGAAACTCTGCCATTTGTTTTTGACGACTAGAGTCAGAAAGAGCTCCTGAGAGCACAAAAACGGTTTGGGGGATTCCATGCAGCCACGGAGATGCATGTTATCTATCTCTGTCATAACCAGAAGAAGATGGTATATACTTCAGCTAGAATGACACAATGCATGTTGCTACAGTATTGGCAAAAACGATCAGGAGGAGAGCCGTTAGACTTATCAGCAGTGAAAAGGAAGCATTTGACAAATACTGGAAATGAAGTGAGGTGCTAGTCTGTAAGACAACTTTCTCCAGTCTGATACTCTTCATTTTGACCATAGTCGAAATTGTGGGAGTTCAATTAACCAGATTAGAGAAGGCCATTCTAAAGGACTGGTGAATTATTAGTAGCTGCAGAAAGGGAAAACGACTGTTATCTTTTCTAGAAATGATTTAATAGAACTTTGGATCTTTATAAACAGATGGTTTTATTTTCAGTTTCAGGAACTATCATTATCATTACTATAAAAGGGAGAGGCCTAATAAACAGTCCCAGCCCATTATACATATATGCAGAAAATAGGTTTCCATGTGGCAGTCATCTGCTTAGTAGGGAGGAGAAATGAAAAGCCGAATACAGCACATACAGAGTCTCCCTCTGTCCTCGTACACACTCTCTCTCAACGGCAGCCCGAAGTGCCATCCGCTTTGTCTCCATGTTTCTGATGGGGTTACATGAGCAAAACTGAAAGGCTTATGAGAAGGTACACTTATGAGAAGATACACTCTGTGAACTGAGGATATCCCATAGTGCAACGGGAAAGATGGTTTTCATGTACCCAGCTTGGCTCATGTATTGAATCATGAATTACTCAAGCCCATTTTCCCTAGTTTACTGTGTTGTAAGAACTTGGGCACAATACTTTCTTATGTTGTAACTATAATTCTTATTGAGCTTTTCTCTACAATGTGGAAAGGAAAGGAAGAATTCTGAATGTTTCTCCTTCCTGAAGGAAATGCAACAAATATTTTCAGATGTATAACATTCTGTCCTCTTTACCATCTAGCCAGTTATCAAAACTAGCCCCTCAGCTGTTTGCTGAAACTAGTGTGTTTATGAAGAATATTTATCTTAGGCTCACTCATTATTCATTTTTTGGAATTTTAAGTATGCTTGACTTCATGTTATTCATCAAAAAGTTTGAGAAATCTTTAAGCCTTTCACAACCTGATGGAACAGAGAAAACAATACCAACAAGAGTTTCTTGTTCAGAATCATAAGGAAACACAAAATTATAGAATACTTTTTTTTGGCTAAACAGTGACTAAAGATTATCAACAAATAGTTCTTCAACCATTCAGTTGGAAAATGGGTCAGCAATTACAAGATAGCTTTTCATTCAGGCACTGGAAGATACAGTTGCATTTTGTCTATTCCTGCCAGCTTGCATTTTCATCATTATGTTTTCACTGATTTTTTTCTTTCAGTAATTTGGCAATTTTCATAATTCCCAAACTTCAGGGTTATTTGATCACCAGACTCCCACTGCTCAGATACCATCAGTTGTTAAAGCGTGTTTAGTAGCTTGCAAAAGAGTCTAGCTAACAAAGGCTGATTGCAAGGGATATGTTATTTATTAAAATCTTTCTGACCAACAAAATCCCCCCTCTTCCTTAACGGATCACATTTTGCATAGGAATGATCATCTGCCTAATACGATGCAATAAATGTGACTTAGCTGATGCTTATATTAGCAATGGGACCATGAACATGAAGACAGTCTAAACAACATATCGTACTAGAAATCATAACAGAAGTGGCTTAACTAGCTGCTTAGGAACTTAACACTGCATAACTCAGGTTTCAGGATATGTTGCTGAACTTAGTGAACTCACTGCTAATTATAATGTTGATTTTGCTGACATCTCTGTATTTCTTCATGACAGGTAGTCCTTCCTTAATGACCAAAATTGCGACCAGAATTTCCATTGCTAACAATGCAGTTATAAGGTAAGATGTCACGTGACCGCTTTGCTTAACAACCGAAATCCCAGCACTCCCAGTTGCTGTCATTCACCGAGAATCGTGGGTCGTTAAGCAGAGGGAGTCGCATGTAAGGAGCGCGGGGGTGCCACAGGGAGGTGGGGGAGGCCCTGGGAGGCCTGGTGCAGGCTGCGCACAAGTTGGGGGGCGCAAAAGCTGCAGCCGCCCCTGGAAGCCTCAGCTACCCCAGCCTGGCCCAGCAGCGCTTATGACTGCAGGGGCGCTGCAACTCCCCCACCTGCCTATCTCCCCCCCCCATCTATGCCCTTCTGGCCGCCCTGCACAGCAGCACTCTGCGGCAGTGCCCGGGGCCTTCAGTAGACCCAGCCAGCTGCTACTGCCCCAGGTCTCTACTTCAGCCCGTGCCACCACTGCCACTGAGAAATGCTGCCTCAAGCCCCACACAATGGCCAGCCACCGCAGCACCATCGCACAAAGCCCCAGTTGCCCCTGCTGCCCTGTGCTCCACAGGCTCTGCCACGCCCAGCTGACCTTCACTGTTTTCCTCCTGCTGATGATGAGGCGTGCCTGGTCTGACCCTACCGTATGCGATACAGCTGCTGGCCATGCCAGGCCTTCTTCCTAAGGCTGCTCACGCCTTTCTCCAAGCCACTTGCACCATTCCTTCCCCAAATCATGCGCCCCACTCTTGCGATCCTTCAGAAACGTTTTGATCTTCCTCAGGTCTTGTGAGAATGGGCGCACTATTTGGAGAAGGAATGGGACGTGCAATTTGGAGAATAAGCTCTTCCGAATCACCGCAAGAATGGGGCTCCTGCCGTTCTCCAAAGAGAATGGAGAAGTAAAGATAACAGGAGAAAATATTCAGAGGAAAATCGTGCAGAGGAATTACAAAAAATAAGAGATGCCATGTGAAAGATATTGCTAAAGTAATTCAATATACAGTGGGTGTATATTGGGTGACAACTATCAGGGTGACTCAGGATGTAAATAATTAGGAATAAATGTAAGAGGGCTCTTTTTACAATTAATTGAATTTTCGATTAGATGCGATATGCGATATGGTGTTCAAAGTTTGTACTGAAAAAAGCTTAACCAAAGCATGTTTGTTTACAGCTTCCTCCCTGTTGTGATCAAAATTAACATTTAAAATGTACAAATGCACAGAGCAGAAAGCATTGGTAACTTGATACTATATTTGTAGAAGACTTGATCACTTCTCCACATAATGTAATAGTCAGATAGAAAAACTTTCATGAAAGAAACGAAAAGAAAATGTAAGAGAGGTGAATGTGAGCATCCTTGAGCAATCTGGCTTTGCATTTTCTCACAGTTATGTCTGCCAGGCTAACCATGGGAGAGTGTGCATGCTTGTATTGTCAGTGAAAAATCATGTATTATGTGTTTCCTTGTACAGTATAACTGAACTACAAAGCAAAAAGCGTTTGCAACATTCACGTCTTCCAGAGTGGATACTTTGGGTGGCCCGGAAAGCAACTTGATACAGAAAGAATTTCTGGAAGGCAGGAAGTTTGAAAATCATAATGTTAAATTAAGAGAAAATGACCAAACATTTGGGATAGATAAAAGTTAATAAATACCAGGATTACAACCAAATTCCTAATATAATTGGGTCACAGTCCAGCTGGAATTCTGCTTGCACGGTCTCTTTCACAATCAACCTAGACTAAAAAAAAGTTCTAGGAAATCCTACAAGGCATGAAAACTAGACTGAAATACTTCAGACTAGCTAACAGGGTGTTCTAATTATCACAAGCTTTCTTCTAGCCCGTTGTGTATACATTATAAATACAAGAAGGAAATGCTAACTGTAGTTTTCCTAGGTCTTTATATTTAATGAAAATATATATAAAACAACAGCCTTCCAGAAAATTGGGACTACAGGTAGACCTTGCTTAATAAATGCTCTGTTTAGCAACCGTTTGAAGTTACCACAGCACTGAAAAAGTAACTTTACCACAAATCCTCGCATTTACGACAGTCTCAGTATCCCCACAGTCATATGATCAATATTTGTGTGCTTCACAGCCGGATTCCAAGAAGCACTATTATTACAAGAGTATATTATAGTCAACCCAAGAGAGGCCCATCAGTCCAATTTAGCTGGATAATCTAATTTTTTTTACTGCATGTTTAATTTTTTTTAAAACAGAAGATAAGAGCGGCTAGTGTGACAGCCATGGTATGAGAACTGCAGTAATCTGAATATCGATTTAGATATGTTAAACAGTGAATGGTTCATGATAAAGTCACTCTGTCTAGGAATGATGTTGATTTAGCTGCTCCAGAACTGCCTTAGTATTAACCTGCAGATGGTAGATTAACAGTTATCCAGGAAAGCTGGGTTGAGGGATGGCTTCTTCAGAACAGGGCACACATACTGTTTTAAAGCAAGTGGCATTACTCCCTCAATCAAAGAAGCATTCATCATGACTTGAATCCAGCCTCTGGTCACCTCCTGGTAGCCTTCACAAGCAAGGTGGGACAGGGATCCAATCCACAGATGACAGAGCTAGAATTGAGTATTGAGCCCTGTCCACTTCCTCAAGATCAACAGAATCAAATCCCAAATAACACTGCAGGACATCACCCCATCACCTCTACGAACTCTGTCCAACTACCTTCCAGCTCTGATGAATGTGAGTAATTTTATTCTACAAATACAATTTGCAAATTTATCATAGTGGCCAACCAACATTCCTGCAGCCCATCATTCCCTAACCAGGACTGTGGAATTCTAAACAACACTGGAGCAAGAGGTTATTCAGGAGCGATCCTATCATGTGCCCTGGTTGGCCCTATATCCCAGAATCTGAGCAGGTACTCAACCAAACTACTTGCTAGACTATTGGAAAAATCATAAATGCACCTGGGGAGGACCACCCATGAGTCTTTCCTCTCTGTAGAAAGCAATGGCACAGAAAGGTCCAGAGATACTAGAGTGTTCCGACCACAACAAAAAACTGCTGGCAATATTCCCCGCTTCCAGATCACATCTCACCTGCTTTAAGATAAAAACCAGATCTACTGCATCCTATGTAAGTCAGGTCCACAATGACCTGGAACAAGCATCTATGAAATCTGTGTCTATGAAATCATGAATTACCTTTGACTCTCTCCTCTTTACAGCAATTTGTTTAACAGCCTGAAGCAATGGTTTCTGCATATGTCTATGTTGGCTGTAAGAAGTACTGAATTCTCTGTTTGTACGTACCAGTGTGATTTCTCCTAATCCAAGCTGGGCCCGCCCCAGTGTTTGCCACGCTTCCCAAGAATGAGGATCTCTCTGGACAGCCATTTCTGCTGCCTGCACTGCAGGGAACATTTCATGCAGAGACATCAGAACCTAAGTGGAAAGAGGGAAAAAGAGCAAGACTTAAGCCAGGGTCAGGCATTATTTTACTTATTTAATTATTCAAACTTCAAAGCTGCCCAACTCGTTGATAATTCTGGATGGCTTACAAATAAAAAAAGGGGGAAAACATAGGAAGAAGAAAATGGCCAACCAGAAGAACACCTAGTTTTAAATTTAACAAAACTAAACTAACCAGAAAGGGCTATGCCACCACCTTGACCCAAGGCCTGGAAGAGAAACCAGGTTTTTACTAATTTATACAATTTCATAAGGGTTTTGATGACAGGAACTGCCCTTACTATTTTTGAAAGATAGGTTAAGGTCCAATGATGGAAAGTAGACAGAGGCATTCGTACATGTGTACAGAACTGATTTTTTTCCTTTTTGCTTTTTTGGTGGGAGATGTGCTTTGTTTTCAAACAGAGCTAAGCCTGTTTTAAGGCTTAAATCACATTTCCCAATTTTGCTCTCAAATTCCTGTGATACAGCTGACTTTGTAAGGAGGCGGTAGGAGACACAACAAATGAATTCAGGATCTGTTTGTAGTTCTGGACCACAGGATATTTCCCCTGCCCTCATCCAAGCTATGGTTTTAAGAAATTCAGTCTTCAAAAGCAAAAACAAAAAATGGTGGTGGAGATCAGAGGTGGGACTGCCCTTTATAAAGCAGGTAGATGATTTTATCCCCAACTGTCCACAACCTGATAACCTCCAAACATCTTGAAATTACTACTCCCAGAATTCTCATCCACCATGGGGATTTTAGTAGTTGTGATTTCAACATATCTACAACATATCTACAAAGCACCTTGGGGAAAGCTAAATTAAGCAGTGACCTTTGAGAAAATGCATCACTGAATTTCAAGCAATTTTAAAAAGGACATCTATCAAATTACCGTATTTTTCCGACAATAAGACGCCTCCATGTACAAGACGACCCCCATTTTTCCAACCCCAAATTAAGAAATTAATATTTTAAAGATAATGCAGAACATACTTTTATTTAGTAATTAGGTAACATTGACCTGCTACACTCTGTGGGAGGAGGTCCAAACCGTCTCTCTGCAGCTCTATTTCCAGGCTCTTTTGCATAACTGATTACATTCAAGCACGAGTGAAACTGCCGATAGCTCGGCTCTGCAGACAGCCTTCCTCCAATTGGTTTGTTCAGCATCAGCTGACATCAGTTACATAAGGCTCGTGATTGGAGGAAGTCTGTTTGGGAGACAAGCTATTTCACTCGTGATTGGAGGCTAGCAATAGGAGGAAGCCTGCCTGCAGAGACAAAGTGTGGGCAGTTTTGCCACCGTGTGGTTCTCTCCTCGGCTGACTTCCTTGAATAAGACGCCCTTCAATTTTTAGGGTAAGGATTTTAGAAAAAAGTATCGTCTTATAATCGGAAAAATACGGTAATCATATTTGCTTTTGTTCTAATGCTTTCTAATTAACTATCATTCACACTCCTTCCTAAACCAGTATCATGTGAGAGTCCAATGACTGCTACTTATTAGTGTAAAATGCCCACCCAGGCACAAAAAGAAGAAACTATAGGGTGAGGCTCAGAAGTTACCAATGTACGAAAAGATAATACAGGTCCATATAGCACTGGAGAGATTAGTGACAGAATGACAGAAAATTCTAGATGAGAAGATAGAAAAATTACAGGAGACCCTGAGTGTATTTTAGATTCATAAAATTGAAAAGTGATTGTCAATCTAAATTTGATTTTAAAATATATGTAATACTTCACCCTTTAAAAAGCGAGCGTAATTAACAGAGTGCAAAAACAAAACAAAACACCCTATACTAAATTCTGTGTTTCAGTCAGTAACTCCTAAGATAATGCAGGAGCCCCACCTTCCTGATCCTAAAATTGACTACTCCTTTGAGGTATCTTTATTTTTTTCTTTTTCCACTGACATCACTCTCTACATACATATCTCACCTTTTTGAGTCAATAAGTGACAAGCCAAGACAAACTCCACAATGGATTGATCTGTGCCCTGGGCAGCCTTTCTCAATCTTCCACATATATAGTTTTCAACTTCTAGGATTCCTCAGTTAGTACATATAGTCCTTGGTTACAACCACTCATGTGGTAGTTACAACCAGTCCTCAAAGTTCTGGCCATTCCACCACCCCTGTGGTCATGTGATTGCGATCTGGGCACTTGGCAACCAGCTCACACTTATAGTGGTTGCAGCATCCTGCAATCATGTGATCGCCATTTGCTACCTTCCTTGCCAGCTTCCCAAAAGCAAAGTCAATGGGGAAGCTGGCAGGAAGTTGTGAGGAAGTCCTTGCTTAATGACCCACAATTCTTGTTTAATGATGGCAACAGTGACTATGTTGCTAAGCACTGTGGTCATGTGACATCACACTTTACATTCACATCACTTAGCAATGGAAATCCCGGTCCCAATTGCTGTCATAACCTGAGGACTACCTGTAGTGTCATTGCTGAGAAGTGAAGCCCACTGCAACTAGAAAGTGCCTAGATTGGAGAGCGCAATCCTACTTAACCCCATCTTAAAATTTATGAAGCAAAACTAAACTAATCACCTTCTATCTAAAAACTGAATTTGCATATATTGTGGTCAAGAAATGTATCAGTATTATGCAGCTGTCTGTAATAGTATTACAGATAGTACAACAATTCAAGTACCAGCAGGTTAATCCAGACATTTTGTACCTGGCTCTAGAAAAATCATTTTTTAGTTTCATGAAAACAGTCAATAAAACTCAGTGACTTCATACTCCAAATGTGTATCAATTACTGAATTGTATAATGTGTTCAGCATTCAAATTATGACTGTTAGCATCTGGCTGGATCCATTTCTACCTCATGCAAAAATACACTGATCTATCACAACCAGCACACCTTATTTCTATTTCTTAAAAAAGGACAGAAGAAGTGTCAGATGCATAAACTCCATTCTGTTTGTTCTCATCTCATCTGAAGATCAAACAGAAAAGACTGGACATATGCTTGGAATGCTGGATACTCAAAGCATGTGGCTTGGCAGATCTGAGTCATTAATGTGTATTAATTCTTCCCATGTGACACTGGGAAGTGGGAACAAATGGGAACAATTACAGGATACTGCTGGTTGTAAAAACGTAATGTGGGAAGCGCCTTCCAAGCCTTGTTTGTACATCATCTAGATCAGAACAATGAGTTCAAAAGTGCCCTCCTATGCATTATGCCCAAGATGGAAATTATCAGCAGCATCTGTAATAATAAATCCTCTTCTGGTCTTTCACCTATGGTTGCAGGTTGCCTGCCCCGTGACACAGATGCTACTGTTGACACAGAGTGTTGTATTTAATCTTTCACACAACAGATGGTGGATTTAAAGTTGCCCACTAATGAGAAATAATCCACTTAGTTCATTATTTGACTTACTACAGCACTAACGTTATAGCCCAACATGATGAAGAGTCATCACACAACTCCATCTCAGGGATATGCAGTCATACAAAAAGTATATGCATGCATTATTAAAAACTCCTAACATAATGGCCAACATAAAGTTTCTATGAGTCATTTATAGAGCACTTATCAAGGCACGCAGAACCCAACAGCCTTTTTAACTTTTACAAAAATATTAACATAAGAATCAGGCGTGGTGATGTTAGAAAGAGAACAGTCACGTAGAACTCATTGCATGCCCCTCTGGACTGGAGCCATATCATCATAATTTAAACTCAGACTGGCTTTAGATGTTCCAAAGTAACAGCATGGAATGAAACACAAATCCCCTTCCTTCTGATATAGCATTCAGAAGGATATTAATGAGAAGAGGATGATAAATAAATAGCTGCATATCCTCTTCATTCTCAAAGCTCCTTCACAAATTTTATGGGTTGGATGCTCTTTATTCCAGAAAAAGAGTATTTTCCATTTGCTAGAGATTGAGTTCCAGGAGTGATTTAGTATGGTGCTCTCATGCTCTTCTGAAGGGTCCCCTCAAGAACTTTTTCATGAGGTACAGGGAACAGAGGCATCGAAGCAAATCACCTCCCCACTGTTTTCCTTTAGTAGCAGCACATAGCTCATTAATACCTGGAGTCAACGCTATGGACAGGGAGAAAAAGCAGAACTGAGCTAAGACCAGATGCTTTTTTCAGTAGTTTTCCCAGCTTAGTGTTTTCTACAGGTGTTGGGCGACTGTGGTAAGTTGAAATAAAAACTCTGGTTCGATTAGTTTTGCAACTGTATTTATGCTTACTTATATGAGTATAGTGTTTCTGTATGTTTCTTTAGGTTCATAGATGTCCTTTAGATGAGGATGTCTCAGGTGACTTTCCTAAGAATGAAACAGTTTGTTATTGTGCCAATCTGTGCCTGGTGGTGACTGATTACAGAGTTCACACCTTGAGAGGAGGCAGAACTCAACGATATATCCTCCTGTGCCTCCTTATCGCTTCCAGCCCTAAATGCAGGATCAGCCTATTGGAATAACAAAAATATGATGTTTCTTTTCCAGGACTGTGCCTTAACTCAAGGTTCCTCAACCTCAGCAACTTTAAGATGGGTGGACTTCAACTCCCAGAATTCCTCATGCTGGGGAATTCTGGGAGTTGAAGTCCACCCATCTTAAAGTTGCTGAGGTTGAGGAACCCTGCCTTAACTGATTTCACAGCATGATGGGGACCCATGTTCCCCTCTGTTACCTTGTTTCTTTATAAGTTATGAAGCAATTCTTTCCATACTTTCCATACAAAGTAAAAGAAATACAACAAAGAAAAAAATGTTAATATATCATTATAACAGTAAACAATTACAGTTCTATATATACTTATCTAATGCAAATATTATTCAAATATGTAGTTATTTCTAATACATTTATATGACTATCATTTTTTTTTAACCTACTGTATTTTGTGTAAATGAGCCCCACATTTCATTATACTTGTCCATACAAAGTCTACGTCTATAGGCAGTCCGCTCATAAGTAGCAAGTGCAATCAGGTCTTCAATCCATTGAATAAATGGGGCCATACATTTATACTTCCAATGCTGCAAAATCAGTCTTTTGGCCAAAGTAAGGGCACAGAGAATCCATTTACATTGTCTGGTTGTCAAATTCCATGCAGTAGGTATATCAAAATCAATTTAACCTTGTGGCTCTTGCTCTTGGCTCATCTTATGCAAGAGACCAGTGACTTGTTGTAACCTGCTGGCTTTGGAACTAATCAATGATAGTTTGGACCCCCTCCAGTTGTTGGTGCTTTCTGGGTGAGTTTTCCACTACAGCAATTATTTCTCAACCTTGGCAACTTTAAGATGTGTGTTTAAGATGTAAGCACTACAGCAACAATACTTGTACTTCCCATTCACTGTGGGCAATTATATGGGCTGACAGTTATGTAAGTTGAAGTTCAATACATCCAAAAGACACCAGGTTGAGATTTAGTGACACAACAACTAGGCTTTTCCTTACAAAGCTGCAAGATAGTACCTTTAAGTCTATATCCAATATGTTTTAAGTGAACTATCCAAAGCTGTAAATGGCTTCAGCTTGCCATTTAAGCATATAGTTAGCAGAAAATCTAAATTTGCCTCTGCTAAATACATTTAGGACCTTCACTGTGGAAGGTGGATGGGAAGAAAGAGGTGAGTGGAAAGCTTTAGAACAATATCAAGCGGCATACCTTGAACACAATAATCTGTTTAAATTATTGCAAAGATGTGCTTTCTATACAGGTTTTACCTTGGGACATAGAAATCATACTTACATCTTTCTACTTGATCTCACTCTTTTAGTTTTTGTCTTTTTATTTTAGTTCTATCTTCTCTCTCTTCTATACTTTCTGATTTGTATTTTAATTGTATTTTTATATATATCTTAATAAAAGTTTTGATTAAAAAAAGAAATCATACTTACATATGTCATGTAGGTAAGATCAGGAGTTAAAACACTGACTAGCAGTAAGGATATATTTTTGATTCAAACTGGAATTATTACCAATTTTAGGGGAAAAGATAAGAAAGAGGCCAACTACTGGAGAAATAGCTAAAAGAATAATGTGAAGATATTGGCATAGGCAGTGTGGTTTAATCAACAGAAGACCTGATGCACATTTCTTAGGAACACATGTTCCTTCTGAGGCTATTCAACAGAATATTGTTGGCTTGTTTTTAATGGCTTATGACAGCTCCGTTACCAGCAGTTAATGGGGGCCTTACTGCTCTTTTTCTGCACAAAATGGGAAGAGGGGATTGCCAACTATTTTCTTTCAGTAGGCAAACTTTTGGTACTCTCAAGTTACTCCTCACTACTTATTTTTCTTTCTTGCTGCTCATGCCCTAGCAACCATTTCTCTGGGAGGGCAAGAATGTATGCAGACTGTTTTCCCTGATATGAATGCCTAACTACAATTGGTTTCAACATGGTTTGCTGACTAAAACACAATTGGCTGGGTTCACATACTGCTTTAAACCGTAAATCACTGTTTATAAACTGCAAAGCCTGGGTTTGCATATTACATACCACCATCATAAGGTTTTCAGACATGATTTAATGCAGTGAATATAACCAATCTATTTCAAAAGATGCTTTTTGAAACTCAAGAAACCACACAAGAAAAAGAATGTGAATTCTGTGCAAGTTGCTGCCAAAACAAAATTCTAAGGAATAATACATAATTGTACAATTGGTCTTGTTCTTCTATTTTTATCTGCTACATTATATTAAAATTATACTACGTAATCCTTGTTTATAAGCACCATTTTAGCTTTTGAAACTAGCTGTACTATATTTGTTTATGCCACAGTCTATGGTCAGTACAACTTAAAAAAGTCACACTTGCTTTTGCTGCAGAGAAATGGCCAACTGTTACCTGTGATTTCATCTCATACAGAGTGGCATCTTCAGGGGTTAACTGAAGTGCTTCATCCCATTTATGAACAGCTTCCCGGTACCTGCAAGAAGTAATTTATTCTTAATAAATTTATAAGTATTTTAAAGGTGGTTAGTTTGATCATTTTGCCAAATGTGTTTTAACTATTATATATTTGTGCAAATATCTCCTAAAAATACATGGTCTGCTGCATAAATTCATTAGTGAACGCTTCCTCCTCCCCCCCCCCCCCCAATATTTATCACAGAAATCTAAGCCAGTGCTTACTCTGGTGCTGAAATCATAATCAGATGTTTTTGCAGCATGCCATGATGATCCTATGCACTGAGCCTCAGAAAACCAAACAAATAAAGAGATATTTTGTTGATCACAATTACGCTAGGATGCACAAGATTAAACTGTAGTTTGTCAACTTTGCACATAGCAATGAACTAGGGTCTACTTGTCAGCCAGAGTTATCTTCACATGTTAACTGCATGAAATGACCTCCATTTGGGAACAGAGCGACACTACTGGCCCACATCCAGACATATCACTGACCCTATTCACCACATGTCCACAAGCTGGTACCTGCACCTGCAGAGAGCAATTTGCAGACCAGGTTGTAAGATTTCTTGTGGAAGAACTGACTCCCATACAGTGCCTCTCTGACATCTGTTTGTATCAATGAGTTAGTATCCAGGGTTATACTTAGAAATGGTGTCAGGACATGCGGCACCTCTGCACTCCACAATTACAGTTTCTATTTAACAGGGTTAATATATGAAGAAGATTACCGAATGGTTCATTCAATGCATTTGAAGGAAGGATGGCTAGACTCTAAAACTCCAAGCCTTTGCATATTAATACTAAACACTGTAATATAGAATGGCTATATTAGCTGGGAATTACATAACCAACAAATATGACAGGCTATGATATCCTAACCAAACTGAACAGAAAGCTTTAGAGGAATATTAGATGTATGTATCATGTATATTTTCAGCCATTCTATAAGCTGTACTTTTGATTATCCCTAAAGTTTAGTTTTTCCTAACTTACAAAAAACAAAGAAATACACATTGAACATGCATTTAATCTGAAGCTACAGCATCAAATGTTCAGAACTGCATGTGTGCATCTGCATGATATCTATCATAAACAGAATGGAAGAGCCCTGAGAGATTAATAGCTTTATTATAAATTCTGGATTCTCTACTCAAAAGGTACAAGATCTGGTAGGTCTTGCCCGTGGGAAAATATGCTTTATGGGAAAATAATAATTCAACTAAATTCCCTAGCTTCAAGCCATAACATTAAACAGAAGACTTTGATGACTTAGCATTCTTCAAAACTTAGCAATAAACATATGCTTCTGTAATACTGCAGTATCTTTAAATTTTGAAAGCATTCCACACAACTTTCAGCCGTAGCTATTGTGTAAATCAAATTATAGTACCATCTTAATATTCTGCGAACACCATTTATTTTAAAAGAAACCTCCAACATAGATAATAACATACTTCAATAATAAAAATAAACAGTGCCTTTTGAAAAGAGTTCCTTTTTTTAAAAAAAAAAGTTTATTTTCAATAAGCAGTATAACTTCTACAGTTTTAACTATCTGCTTATCTTGCATGAGCCATGATAAAAATCTAAATGTGACCTCAGTAATTTTTTTAAAATACAAACACATAGTATCTGCAGGAAATACTGTACAGTCATTAACTTTTTTTAAAGATAAACCAAAAATGTTTTATGTTTCATTCAAAGTATCTGAGGGACAAAAAAGGAGTAATAAAAGTATTAAGCTCCACAGCTGATATTACTTTGGAGTTATAGTAACAGTTAAGCTTTCTGGAGTTCATACCACCAACAAAACAAAGAAATAAGGACCATCTTCCATGGAGAGAAGAAACATTTCTCCATGTGCAAAATATGGACTGCTCAATGGACCAAATGTTTAAAATTGTCGGTGGAAAATGCATCTACATGCACATTCAAGCAAGAATATCTTTTGTCTGTTGACCCCAACCTCAGACCAAAGGATAGGCCACCTTTCCCCAGTTGTCATCCTCAGATGTGCTGGAACTGGAAATTCCCAGAATTCCTATCCAGCACAAGTGCTGCCCTCCCATAAATATGGAGGCTTCCAAACTGAGGAAGACTGATCTAGATCCTTAAAATCCAGAGGCAAGGACCTCAATCAGCACAAAGGGAAAGCACAGAATATTTCCCACCTTTTGCACCTTCTTCAGCTTCCTTTCAGACCCTACTTGGCTCTCATAATCCTTACTGGGCCAGGCCAGCCTCAGCTGTGGACCTAATGAACGTGGTGTGCAGCTGACTGGAACATGCTGAAGGAATCCTGGTTGATATTGTGTTGCTACATGTAATGCTGGCAAACCATGGTTTATTCTCAATCCTTCTGGACATTTGTAAGTTGGATATTTTGCCATTATGTATGCATTCCAGCAAAGCACCCATCTGGGTGCTGGATTGCTGATGCACATTAAGGTAGGGTGCTTAGTTTAAAACAGATGCTAGACACTTGGACTGCCATTTCTATAACTCTTCTGTGATCTCTTACATCATTCGAGGCAAGCGTTAGTCACAATTAATATGAAATAATTGTCCTCTTCTCTATTACTCATCAAGCTGAATAACGGATCCTTTAAATCAAAAGCTACCATTTATGGAACCTGAAGGACCAGAGTGGAACAAATCTTCCTACAGAAAATCTATCTATGTGGTTGTTAGGAGTCGACACTCACTTGAAGGTATGTAATCATCACCATTTATGGAAATACACTGCTTATCTTGTATCTGGACTGGGCTGAGACTGCTGCTTTCCTTTCTGGCTTCAACTGTGAGCAAGTCTATCACGGTTATCACCTTGAACTGTTAATAGTGTTCTCCTGTGAGCCTGGGCAGCAGTACTGCACTTTCCCCTGCCAAAATGGTAACTTTGCAAAGTTCTGTTCCATAACAATATCCTCTTATCCTAAAAGTGGATAGGCATTTGCACAGAGCCCTCTCATAGTACAGGATCTTCTCTGGCTGAGGGTGGGAAGAAGCCACACAAGAACAGCTCTCTTGTGATGGTGGTAATATCAAGGGAAGGGGGGCTTAAAACCTTGAACCTGTCTTCTAAGAAAGCAGCATGAGTGCAACATAGAAAGGACACGAATTAGCTTTTTCCTTACATAAAAAGGAACATGAAAATAACATTTCCTTGCGAATAAGATGCAATTACCACCTTTTCCAGCAAACTGGCATAGGAAATTATGTGTCTAAAAAGGTTGTAATAGCCAGTTTAACTTTTAAAGTTTAGTGTGAACTTGTTCATTAAAAATCTGTGGATGGATAAAGCAGTACTGTGTGTGAACAAAGGTCAAAATTGCTAGGAAAGAGATTTATGCCACATCCATAGAAAAGATACGAACTGCTGTTTCCACATCAGTTGCTGTTTACCAATTAGAGTAATGATTTAATTTCTTCTTATTGTTTTGGTCTGGTTGTCTTTCATGTCAGTGTATCTGTCTGCCTTCAGCTTGCAACCTGTACCTCCTGTTTGGTAAGATTCATTCTGGATATGTACCCTGTGCTTCGTTCTTGATTTGAGTCTTTTCATCCACACCCCCACACCCATATAAAAACTCTGGTTGCACTCACCATTTAAAACACTGCAAGTGATCATTTTCTAAGCCTACTTAAAATTACATGAAAATCTAGTTGAACTGGGCATTCCAGAAGAGCGGATCAGCTGTTTGCAAGTGCCATCACTCAGTTGTTAAGTGGCCTGTTAGTTACGGTGGAGCCACAGAAGGTCTCCCTTCTGGCTGTGACAATGGCAAACAGCTTTTTGCAAGCTTCTCCTTCAGCATCTTGGGGTGTGTGACATAATTGGTCTTCTCTCGCCAGCCCTCAGCATTTGGAGGGCTGATGTGTTTGAGTCTTATCAGCGAGAGTGTGAGCTGGCTGGTGGTCCTGCGGAAGAACCAGCCAGCATCCGGCAGCCTAGACAAGATGCCTCGAGGACAGTGGCCATCTTGCCTTTGTTTTGTCCTGATGCCCAGAAGGGGAAAGCAGTAGCCATCTTACCTCCCTTAAGTTGCAACAGGACTTGTGGGTTCCAAAGCAGCTGGAACGGGCACCCACCTTGCTGTGGCATTGAGGCTTTTTGATCTCGCTACTTGGAGTTTCAGACAATGTTGAAATGGACTTCTGGACCGCAATCTTTTGTACAATCTGGGTTGGGGTGGATTTTAGTTTGGTTTGGGCAGTGGGATTTATAGCTGCTCCTTCTCCCTACCCCAGTTGGGAGATGGAAGGGGGAGTGAGGGCTTACCCTTGTTTTTGGGTGCTTGGTTCTGTTTTAGCTCTGTCTCCCCTGGTGTGAGCAGAGAGATTGTTTGGGCTACTGCAATGCACTCTACACGGGGCCGCCCTTGAAGAGTATTTGGAAACCAACTGGTGCAGAATGCAGCTGCACAGGTAGTAAATGGTGCCACTTACTTGGCACACGTAGCACCACTACTCCGTGAGCTGTATTGACTGCCAGTGTGCTTCCAGGTGCAATTCAAGGTGCTGGTTGTCACCTTTAAAGCCCTTCATGGTGTGGGATCTGGATATTTGAGGAACCATCTTGCCCTGGTTGTTTCTACCTATCCGATCTGGTCTGGCAGGAAGGGCATGCTGTGGGTCCCATCAGCCAAGTCATGCCAGTTGGTAGGGCCCAGGAGGCGTGCCTTTTCTGCTGTAGTGTCTACCCTAAGAAACATTCTCCATCCAGAGATTAGGATGGCCCTGAATCTGCTGGCCTTCATAAGGCCCTAAAGACCTGGTGCTGGGCCTGAGCCTGGGGCCCTCAGTGGGTGAAGGGCCCCATCTCCTGGCTGTGCTAGCAACTGTCAATGTGATATCTTCCTCGGCTGCTGTGTATTTCAATGTTTATGTTTGTGATGGGAATTGTTTTTAATTTATTTCAAGATTGTTCACCACCCAGAGTCAGTTGCTGATGGGCAGCCATACAAACTGAATGCATAAATATATATAAATAAAACTGTAAAACTGTAAAACCTAGATCACAAATTACATTACTACTGATCTTTAGACTTTTAAAAAGTGAAGACACTTTCCATAATAAATCTTCAAGCAGCCTCCCAGCTCCCATAAATTATCTTCCTAAATTATAAAAGCAGAGACTTCCAAGAAATGCATATATTTGGGTGCCTCTGTATAACTCCAAGGCAACTGATTTTTTCCCCAGATAAACAGTTTGCAAAATAGAGACACCCTATCACAAATGTTTCACATGTTTTTTCCTTCCTTGCAGACAGCTTCATGCCTATCTGGCTTAAAAACCCCTATTGCCAAGTACAAAAGAACACAGAGGCAACATTTTTCCTTAAGTTAAAAAATACATTCTTAATCTTTCTTTTTTACATGCATGTGTAAGATGAAGGAGAAAAGATATCTTTGGAGATTAACATTTAGGATGTCCAAATTTTATGAGACTATAAACATGGGAGTGATCTATTTAGCCGACATTTAAAGTACCTGGCATTTCAAACGCTTTAGAAGATGAGGCCACACACACTGTATCACAAGCAAAGCAGTGCAGTAAAAATGCCACAAACACATTAAAAGAAAAACAAAAATGGTATTTTTTAAGATTTTAAATATTTTTACAGAGCCTTTTAAGAAAAACTCTTCCAAGGTACTTATAAAAATAAAATCAGAGGGACAACATGCAGCCAGTATGCAGACCACCCCCAACCTCCTATTTGAAGGCTCCTGAAACCTTCTTTCCTCAATATCACACCAATAATATTTGGAGACAAATGACAACATTTATCATTTTGGAAAATGAGACAATTTCAGATGTGTTTTTTAAAAGACCTAAAGTAAAATAATAATAAAAAAAGAAATACTATTTTATTCACCACAAACTCCCCCCCCCCCCCCAAAAAAACGGGGAGGAATAAAAATTTCAGTTCAGACTGCTTTGGGTGATATCCACAGAGAGGACATGTGGCTTCTTGAGACCGGGGCAAAAGCGTAGCCTCCACCTCTAAGAAAGGCTGCCTGGCTTTGCAATGATTAAGAATATTAATAAACCAACAGTTAATACAGATGGAAAGTCCAAAAACATTCTGGAAGAAGGGAATGGTAAACCACTTTTCTACTGCTACTATGTGGATGAAGTCACCAGGAACCAAGCTTCCCTTTTCTATTTGCCAAATATAAAATAAAAAAGCTAGAATATACATCTATAAATAGTCCTTGCTTGGTGACCACAATTGGGACAGGCAACTCATTCACTAAGAGGAAAATCACGCGACTGCAACAGGCTTACAACCTCATTTCCCCTTAGGTTGCTAAGCAAAGCATCACAGTCACTAAGCAAAAAATCACGTGACTGCGACTTACAATTTGACTTCAACCTTCTCCATTAACTCTGCTTGTCACAAGCCGGTCACGAAGTGTGTGAATGGTGATCACATGACTACAGGACACTGCGGCAGCCCTAAATGCGAGGACTGGTCGCAAAGTTATTTTTTTAGCACTGTCATAGTTTCGAACAGTTGCTGCACAAGGCAGTCGGTAAGCGAGGACTACCTGTATTAGAAGAAGGGGTGACAGCCCAGAAATGCCTGGGGAAGCAGTAATTAAAAATGGACATGAGTTGTAAGAGATACTACAGCAGTTCCAAAATACACAAGAACCACAGCTGTGTTCTGATGGTGAAAGAAGCTAAGCTCTACTAAGTGAATAATAATTTCTCAATGAAGCTGCATGCCTTATTTTCTTCAGGAGTTCAAGAAAGTATAAGCAGGGCTCCCCCTCCCATTCTTCCCCACATCAACAACTCTGGGGGGCAAAATAGTTTCCTTTCCTCTTATAACTTGTGTTCTTGTTGACTACTTCTTGAAACATCAGAGCATCAGTAGCCTTCTAATTGGGAGACCAAACCTGTGCTGAGATTCTCTCCTTGAAACTGTTGATAAGTGACAACATGGTAAAGAAGAAGGAAAGTAAAAAACTAGATTGGATATTTGAGAAACGACAGGTTGCTTCCTTTCTCCATGTTCATTTCTGGAAAAAAAAATATAATTGTTTCCTTTCAGTTAAAGAGTTTTTCTTTAAAGTTATCTCAGTGGAAACAAAAAATTAATGAAACCCCTCATGAAATCTCACAACGTATCTGAACCTATTAGGAATACAACACCCGATACACCAAATGGCATAGTGATCCTGGTGTGAATGATGGGATTAGCAGTCTAACGTATCGGGGGACCCAGGATTTCAGAAAACCACTTCAGAAGATTTTTACTGCATTTTCCTGTTACAGTTCTTCCTTTGCTCTGGTATAAAGTAGAGCAGTGTTTTTCAAACTTTAAGATGTATGGACTTCAACTCCCAGAATTCCAAAGCCAGCATGCTCTCTAGGGAATTCTGGGAGTCGAAGTCTACACATCTTCAAGCTGCTCAGTCTGAAAAGCACTGATGTAGAGTTTCAAACCCACTTGGAGTCTGGGTCAAAGTCTTTCCTTGGCCCCAGTTCCTACCTCCCAATAATGGAAAAATGAAGCAAGTTATTGGGGAGCCCTGACAAATCTTCCCTCCAGAAAGGCAGCTTCTCGATCTTGACTGCACCATAACTCCCATCATCCCCAGCCTGCAAGGCAATAGGTAGGGATGCTTGCTAGGAATGACTGAAGCTGCATTCAGTTTACCTGGAGGGAACCGACTGGGGAAGGTGGAATATAGTCTGAGCACACAAAGTAGCCGACCAGAGTGGGTGGCTATAACAAATTTAAATAAACTAACAATAACAACAGAAACCTACAGAAGGCTGAATACCTTTATTTACAATATTGGCAGACTCACTGATAATTACTCTGAGTTTGTCTGCAGCATAGAAAATCTTCTGATTGCCGTCAGCATCAACACCCGTTTCTTTCAGTTTTACCCAGCCACGAACAAGTTCCCACATATCTAATTTCCTGCAGGTTGGATCTCTGGGAGATCATTCTGCTAATCAGGGTAATGTGCAGCTTCACGACCACTATTGTGTAATAAGATGTGCTCATTGAATTTTCTCTGAAAAGAGACAGCTCAGTCCAGTTTTCAAGAACATTAAAAAGTGTGTTGGGGGACAGGGGCTGCTTTTCAGAGATCAGTAATACAAAACTGCCATATCCTGCTATGTCCCTTATATATATTTCATACTTTACTCCTGGAAAGATTTCTTTGTCTCTCCCCTCACTATGTACATTTACTACAGCAGCCAGTAACACTGCAAATGAATTCCTTTGCCTCTTTGAAGCAACATTGTCTGTGCTTTTTCATTACTCTGTGGGTGGAGGAAGCGGTTTGGAGATCTTCCACATGAGTTCATTATAATTTCAGCTTGGAACAACTAGAATTGAATCAGCCAAGACCTGTTCACTTCTGGCTGATTTACTCAACAATCAAGCTTTGCGAAAGGTAAACTTTCTTAATTTCAAAAACTCTTTGAGTTTTTGAGAAATTATTCTACAGAACTACTGGAGTCCAACAGAGATACAGCTCAGAGACAGTTTGCTGTAATGGTTAAGGTGCTGGAGTGGAAACCTGGAGACCATGAGTTCTAGTACTCCCTTAGGCAGGAAAGCCAGTTCGGTGACTTTAGGCCAGTGATTCAGCCCAACCCACCTCACAGGATTGTTGTGGTTGGGAAAATAGAAAGCAAGAGATTGTGTACTTTGCCTTGAGTTGTACAAAATAAAAGCAGGATATAAATATATATAATAATGATGATGATTCTCAGCACATAAAACCAAAATTCTGATTTTCCTAAGAAACAGTATAATGCAGCCTTTGCCAATTTAATGCCATCAAAGTTTTCTTTAATACATTGCAGAGCCTTCAATGCTGTACAATCCTATAGATAGTCCTCGCTTAACGACCTTTCGTTTAATGACACTTCAAAGTTATGACGGCCTCATAAAAATGTGCCTTACGACCTGTACTCACATTTATGACTGTTGCACACTGTTGCACCACCCCTGTAGTCACATGATCACAATTTGTGACTTTTACAATGGTCATTAAGCAAATCAGATAGCCATTAAGTGAATTCCAGTAAAAATGTCCATGGGGAAGCTGGATTTGCTTTATGACCATGTGATTCGCTTAACGGCCATTGTAAAAGTGGTTGTAAAATCAGGTCCGGCCACATGGTAACTTGCTTAATGACCGCCCCACTTAACAATCAATTTTCTGGCCCCTATTGTGGTCGTTAAGCGAGGTCTACCTGAATTTAGAAGGAAGAACTTACAGTTACAAGAAGGCTTAGCTCTAAAGACCAATTTCTTCCTTCCCAGATCTCTGGAGACTTCCTACTAATTACTGTATCCTTTATGTGGATACAGCAATCTAACACATTTTATTCAAAGTTTCCTGCTTCTGCAAACTACATTGCCTTGTTCAAGGTCAGAAGTACAAGATTTAGACACAGTGAAGATACTGTTCTCATCTTCCGAAGAGCATAGTAAGCTTCCATGGTATCTTCAGTAATTCCAAAAAAACAAGGAAACAACCAGGAGAAAGTGTTGCGAGACATTGCAGAATACTCTCAGGAAGAACTTTTTTTTTAATAGGTCCATGTTTCTTGTAATGTAAAATTTGCCTAAATCATATGAAGAAGCTGATCCAAATTTTGTTTGCATTGGAGAAATATCAGTCTCTGCAATACTGTCTTGAACAAACCTTTATTCTTAAGAATGCATTTCAAAATCCTCATTTCTGATGTTGTTGCACAGCAATGTTATGTATTACAAAACAGCCATTTTATATCCCCTGAGATTAGGCTCATTAAAAATATCACTTCTTCACATTGCATTGATGCAACAAGTGCCAACTTCCTTGACTGATTAAGCAACCTTAACAACTTTTTCCTCTCTCAACATTTACCACATTTCAAAGTGAAGAATCACGGAAATAATATTATTCAACTATATCTAGTTCACACAGAGATTAAAAATGCATTATATTCTGTGAGTGATCTAAACTTTAGAGAAGGAAGTATACTTCAGAATTTACATAATTGTATGGCTCTAATAGCATAAAGTGTGATTATTTTTTTATATTGTCCCTGGGCCAGACGTCAGCTGATTTAAGTAATCCTGGCAGCTTTCTCCATCATAATAACTTCCTCTTAAACCTGAAAAGCAGTAAATAAGCAGGAAGCAGAGTAATTAATGGCTTCTAAAGCTATCAATATTCTGGAACTCAAATTCTGCTGAAGTGCTAACAATGATGTTGTGGGAGATTATTTTTAAAAGCATAAGAGAGGAGGAAGAAAAATACTCAGTAAGCTTGCAAAAATTGACTACTTTGCTTAAAGCAGTGTTGTCCAAACTTGGCCACTTTAAGATGAGTGGACTTCAACTCCCAGAATTCCCCAGCATTCCACTCATTTTAAAGTGGCCAAGTTTGGACAACACTGGCTTAAAGAGAGGGCATTGTCTAGCTTTGTTTCTAATTGGAAATCACTCTTGGATTTTTTGCTTGACCCTCAAAAAAAATGCAATTTTGATTTTGGGATTTGATGATTGATTGACCTATAAAAATATCTTGCACAAATCATATGTATTGTTGAAATAGACTGATTCTAGAATTTTTTTTTTAATATTAGACGAAAAGCTATTTTTATTATGTAAACTTTTAGATACTAGAGTAAGAGGCAAATATATTTTACATTTATACCTGTACCAAGGAAAGTTGGAAGCTACTCTTTCTTTTCTATGTTTTTTCTTTTCTTTTCTCTTTTCTCGACTTTCTTGTATTTTAACTTTTTGGAAGATTTAATAAAATTTATATAAAAAAAGGAAGCTTGCAAAAGTTTTCCTCTTTTATTGGAAGAGAAAAATATTGCAGTGTGCTTATAAAGTTATTTACATAAAGTATACAGGTGAAACTCGAAAAATTAGAATATCGTGCAAATGTTCATTTATGTCAGTATGGCAACTCAAAAGCTGAAACCAATATATGAGATAGACGCATTACATGCAAAGTGAGATATGTCAAGCCTTACTTTGGTATAATTGTGATGATTATGGCGTACAGCTTATGAAAACCCCAAATTCACAATCTCAGAAAATTAGAATAGTGTGAAAAGGTTCAATATTCTAGGCTCAAAGTGTCCCACTCTAATCAGCTAGTGAATCCATAACACCCGCAAAGGGTTCCTGAGCCTTTAAATGGTCTCTCAGGCTGGTTCAGTAGGAATCACAAGCATGGGAAAGACTGCTGACCTGACAGTTGTGCAGAAAACCATCACTGACACCCTCCATAAGGAGGGAAAGCCCCAAAAGGTCATTGCAAAAGAAGTTGGATGTTCCCAAAGTGCTGTATCAAAGCACATCAATAGAAGGTTATGTGGAAGGGAAAAGTGTGGGAGAAAAAGGTGCACAAGCAGCAGGGATGACCGCAGCCTGGAGAGGATTGTCAGGAAAAGGCCATTCAAAAGTGTTGGGGACTTTCACAAGGAGTGGACTGAGGTTGGAGTTAGTGCATCAAGAGCCAGCACACACAGACGGATCCTGGACATGGGCTTCAAATGTCGTATTCCTCTTGTCAAGCCGCTCCTGAACAAGAAACAACATCAGAAGCGTCTTACCTGGGCTACAGAAGAAAAAAAAAGAACTGGTCTGTTGCCCAGTGGTCCAAAGTCCTCTTTTCTGATGAGAGCAACTTTTGCATCTCATTTGGGAACCAAGGACCCAGAGTCTGGAGGAAGAATGGAGAGGCACACAATGCACGATGCTTGAAGTCCAGTGTGAAGTTTCCACAGTCTGTGTTGATTTGGGGAGCCATGTCATCTGCTGGTGTTGGTCCACTGTGCTTCATTAAGTCCAGGGTCAACGCAGCCGTCTACCAGGAGATTTTGGAGCACTTCATGCTTCCTTCCGCAGACGGGCTTTATGGGGATGCTGACTTCATTTTCCAGCAGGACTTGGCACCTGCCCACACTGCCAAAAGTACCAAAACCTGGTTCAATGACCATGGGATTACTGTGCTTGATTGGCGAGCAAACTCACCTGACCTGAACCCCATAGAGAATCTATGGGGCATTGCCAAGAGAAAGATGAGGGACATGAGACCGAACAATGCAGCAGAGCTGAAGGCCGCTATTGAAGCATCCTGGTCTTCCATAACACCTCAGCAGTGCCACAGGCTGATAGCATCCATGCCACGCCGCATTGCGGCAGTCATTGCTGCAAAAGGGGCCCAAACCAAGTACTGAGTACATATGCATGCTTATACTTTGCAGAGGTCCAATATTGTTCTATTTCGAATCCTTGTGTTATTGATGTCATGTAATATTCTAATTTTCTGAGATTGTGAATTTGGGGTTTTCATAAGCTGTACGCCATAATTATCACAATTATACCAAAGTAAGGCTTGACATATCTCGCTTTGCATGTAATGCGTCTATCTCATATATTGGTTTCACCTTTTGAGTTGCCATACTGACATAAATGAACATTTGCACGATATTCTAATTTTTCGAGTTTCACCTGTATATTAACAAGAAACCTTGCAGAGTCTACCTTCACTGATAGTTTCATACATTATTCATAGTTGCTTTACTATATGTATATTCCATGTTTCTTCCAGGAACTCAGAGCATGTATGTAAGATCACTTCATTTTTACCCTAATACTATATGGCAGACTGAGAGATGATGACTGAGCAAGCTCACCTACTGGGTTTCATGGAAGAATGCGAATGTGAACATCAGTTGCTCCACTCCCACTTGAACATTAGCAGGCAATTCATAAGTTCAGTTTCATTGCTCTCTAAATAGAATTCAAACATTTCATTCAACTATAACAAATCAGTTTTTTGAGAAGGTTAGCTTATTGCTCAGCGACAGCGGACCTGCGCTTGCTAAGCTAAGATTCCCATCCATCTCTTCCTTCCAGTAAACGTAACTAAACTAGCTGGAAACTAATGGATGGAAAAAGCTCCTGTTAAGTCTGAATTCAGATCGTGGCTTGTTACTCTCCTAACAAATCAGGGAGAAAAAAAACCAGCTTCAAACTCAAATTCAGGCATAACAATACATTTCATAAGTATGTTTCTCATCCATAAGCCAGAAGCTCTACCATTATTGTTACCTTGAAACATAGCTATAATTAATCTTTCAGTGGGATACTGGTCAAGGCCTGGCTTACACAAGCAACTGACTAAAACAATGAGGTGACAGAATAGACACACCATCTCTGAATATTCCCTCATGCTGACAACTCCCTCCAAACAGAGAACTAACACAAAAAGCAATATGTTTCTGTAGGGACCTGTCTCACCAGCTGATAAATTTTTAATGTGCAAAGAAGGAGTCTTTTCTACTAAATATGGAGGAGCATTCAAAAATGGTATTCTTCCAGCTATAATGTTAGGTGATGAAATACATTCAACCCCTTCAACATTCTATCCCATAATTCTCACCTCATTTTGCTACATGTGGAGACAGTCTTATTCTTGAATTTCCAGCTTTCATCCATAACACCACAAAACTGAAATGGAAGTTGCTCTATCTGACAGAGGTTGCATAATCAAACTCCTGCAGGAAACATTTCCAAAGTTTGATAAGATGGGCTTTTAAAAATTCTAACTTTATTAGAACAAGAACATATTTATATACTGTTCCGATATGAAAAGTGTTTAAGCAAATAGAAAACTACAAAGAAGAATCTCAAAGCCAGGCTTAGATGCCTCCCAAAATGAGGGTTATGTCATTAGAAAATTATGCTTTCAAAGGTATACGGGTAGCACTGAAGTCATTTCATGGGGCAAGCATACATCTGAAATGAGCTTGAAAGACCACTCAGAACTATTTTTTTTTAAGCATTTTACAGCACAACAGCCAGCCAAGGCTAATCAAAATATTAGGACCATACTTCTGAAATACGGCAGGTTAGCTGTTCTACGCAGAATGGTTTAATCGCTGCCCGCTTAATAATAATTTAAAAAAGCATTCATCATCTCAAAAGGGACAGCCAAGGATACCATAGCACAGTGTTCCTCAACCTTGGCAACTTTAAAAAGAGTGGACTTCAACTCCCAACATGGCTGGCTGGGGAATTCTGGGAGTTGACGTCCACTCATTTTAAAGTCACTAAGGTTGAGAAACACTGATCTAAAGAATAAGATGTAAGAAAACATGGTGCCGTCTAGCTGGTTCGAACTACAACTCCCAGAATCCATGCCCTTAGACATGATGTTGGGGATAATGTGAGTTGTTGAAACATCTGGAGCTGACTAGACTGCCCCTCCTCTTAATTAGGGATGCCCTTTTAGGAAGCTGCCTCCAACTGGCTTTCCTGATCCAGAGCATTCTTTCTAAAGCCAGCAATTAGAGTGGTTAATTCAGCTCTTAAGACCTCAGACCTTAAGACCTAATTCAGCTCTTAAGACTCTCGAGACAGCATAGAGGTTTACTTTTTTTTGCTAAGGACTGAAACAAGTCTCTTATGTGATGCCTGAGTCAAGAGCTTCTTGGTCACAAAGCACAGAATAAATTGCATTTTGTTGCAGAAAATGTAACATTCTATCAATCTTCTGAAGGCAGGAGTAATGTGATGAGTTCAAAATGTTTCACACTTAGGATGCTTGCTCCAATTTTTTTTTTTTAAGTATATTCAATAGATATAAGCACAATTTCAGGCCACCAATTTATGTATAATGACTAAAAATAATTATATCAATTTCATTCCTCATATTTAGGTAAGTATCTGTCTACAGGTTTCTTTATTCAATAGCTTGAAAACATCACAAAATAAAAGGAAGCTGCAGTATTTCTCAAAAATGCTGCATGAAAGTAGATGCTACTGCCATCTGGTGGCTAGTTACATTACAACATTTGAAGGGCTCCAAATTCAGGTATACTGTTCCATATCTTGAACATTAATGATTCATCCTTGGATAGGAGACCACCAGGACAACCAAGGGCTAAAGGATAAACTGGGAAGTAAAAAAAAAAAAAAAAATCCCAGAAAAAGTCAATGGGAAATCATTTCTATATTGTTGGCAAAGAAACCACATGGACCTATATGGTTATCACATCAAGTCAAACTTTACTTAAGGGAATGTTTACTTTTTATTTTGTAGCAAGCTTACCAGATAAACATACATATACAGAGATCAAATTTGGACAGCCCATTTTTGACAGAAGGCCACTTAATTCACATATTTTAAATCTTATGAGATGATTCCAATGTATATATACAATATTTAAGTAAGAAGTATTAAGTGGGTCACAGAGAGACAATTATTAGTGAGTTGCAACTCACATGGCTCCCTTCAGGTAGAAGGAAAGTCAGATTTGTCTCATGTAATATGTGAAATAACTCTGACTTTTGTGTTCAGTTATATTTTCATTTGTTTGTTTAAAAGTAACTGGCACAAGCATATCAGAACATAAGAGTCTGCAAAGCCTCTGATTATTGTAATAAAAGAAAGGAACTTCTACAGCTCTCAAGTGAAACACGTCCCACCACTGGAACAAGGCCAGTGGTGTGGTAAGCTAGGAGTAGTAAAGAACCAATATCTGGATCATCTGAGGTCTTCCATTTCTATAACAGAAGGCCATCGTTAAAAGGATACATCAGTTTAGGCAATGCAGTATTAATTTCTAACTTTATGCACAGCATGTAAATACCAAAATCTTTTGCAAGCTACATGAGACTATGTAATACAACACAAGAATCCAATGTAGCACAATTTATTTATTTAGTGGTAGAAAAAATGGGGGGTGGGGGTGGAATTTGGCTTAAAAGTAGTTGCTATTGATTGTAGGTAATCAAAAACCTATTGGAAAGTTGTGGATAACTTCCAAATGTTTTCAGAACTACTTCATATAAATCTACCAATAGCATAATTTTGTTTTACAAGGAAAGCTCTGATCACATCTCAAAAAGGATATTGTACCCTTGGAAAGGTGCAGAAATGATTGGGGTCCAGAACATTTCCCTTTGTGGTACAGTTACAATGGGGCTATTGATTGTATTTCTATGCTGCTATTTTATAAAGAAGCAAAGATGGGGGAAGGGCAAAATAGAAGTTTATAAAATTATGTACAATGCAAGGAAGGTGGATATGGAAATTTTCTTTCTCTTCTAGAACACTAGGCATCATCCAAGGAACCTAAATGATGCGACGGTTAGAACAGACAAAAGGAAATATTTCTTCCCACAAAGCACAGTTAAATGATAGAACTGCTGAAACCAAATGGCCACCAGAATAGATATCACAGGTGATTCACTATCTGTAATCTCACAGAAAGAGGGTAGACCTGCCCCCAAATCTTGACAAATTATTGCCACAGCCAATTTCTGCTGACAATCTAGGACTATAAAGACCAGGAGTCAACCTATTTCCCTTTACTTTCAGAGCTAACAATGAATCAAGCTACTTTTACTTTCAGCTGATCATCAATTATAGTTAATAGCATAATATGGTACATAATATGGTTACCAATCAGATTGGTGAAGACATAAATATTCACCAAAGTTACTACTGAAACTGCACAGTAGTAGTAACAGAAAATGGAGAAAAGAGATAATTGTTTCCTAATTATGACTAGGTGATTAGAATAGTTAAAACTATACTCACTTAGAAAGCTGACATTTTTAAACCAGTACAAATGAGATATTCTATAGAAAACATTGGCTAACTTCACACTCACACTAAGCCATAACAGGATTTCTATGGTTTTGGGTTAGTAAGTTGTATGAACCCTATTACTGTGATATGTAAACCATGTTTATGGTGAAACTGTTATATGTGAATACACCCATTGTGGATTATTTAATCATCATTACAACATCAATACAACATTTGTATACATTAATATCAACAGTGCTTTAAATAAAACAAGGGATAACATAAGGAACTATCTAATATGGAACAGGACATACACATCTAGAGAAAAAAAAATCCATACCTTCCATTTTCAGCAAAAATTGCACCTTCATCCTTCAGATGTTTACTTTGGGCTACACAGTCTTCCACGAGAAGCCCCTTTTTCCTTTTGGCTTCATGAAGCCAATCAACTTCATTATCATCAACCAGACCCTGCTCATCAGCAGCTTGAGCTTCAAATTGCTGGGATGTTACCTTAGATACCTTCTCACCAATCTTCCTTTTCCATCCAAAGGAAGCCATTCCAGAAAACTGAAAAGAATGCACATTCAACTATTTGCATAATTTTCATCTATATGTAACATATCAATTTGCATAAGTAATCTGTATTATGTAAGTAATTCTAACCCAGATAACAAATCCACCTGCTCAAAAAGTCTAATTTCTGCTAAGAAATTCTGCTTATAATCTATGATTTTGGTATCTATTTGAATTAAATGAAAGCAAAATCACAAGCTTAGTTTATGTATCATGCTAAACCATAATGTAGTATCTTTAGTTTTCACTTTAGTGTAATGGTGAATGCAGCTATTCTGGTTTATAAATCTTGTTTTAAGGCTTAGAACAATATTTCTCAACCTTGGCAACTTGAAGATGTATGGATTTCAACTCCCAGAATTCCCCAGCCAGCCATGCTGGCTGGGAAATTCTGGGAGTTGAAATCCACACATCTTCAAGCTGCCAAGGTTGAGAAACACTGGCTTAGCATGACATATGAACCAAGCCTTCATGGCATGCAGTGCATAAAGCAAGCCACAGACTGAGGCATAACATTTTCAGTGAGGTAACCATGTTAATTTCTTAACATAAACAAGGACTCTTGTAACATCTTATGGAACAACTTGTTCTATTTCTGTGGACCATCAGAAAGATGACATGAAAATGTGGTATCTTATCTACACATACACACACAGCTGAAGGGCAAGGATTGTAAATACATGAGATATTGTTCTTCTGTTCAATGACAGAGAGCTTGGAATAGTAAGACTATCGTAAAAGCTATAATAAACTTTGGAAATGATTCAAAAAAGGTATTGGGTGCAGGAGCATAAATATAGCATTTGTCTGAAACTCTTTAAAGCAAACATACCTTTTCCCAGGATCACATGGCTGCCCTCACCTCCTGGAAGGTGATTCCCCCCCAAAGACACAGCTGCTTTAAGGCATTCTAGACAGATGGTCTAGTAATGCCCTTGTGTGTTCCAAAGCATCTTTTAGGAACCAAATTTCAAGCTCTGCACAGCCCTACTGCGTAGTATATTGTTGCAGATAAACAGCTGTACATAGTAAACATATATGATAAACTATATAACAGACACAAACTAGATTTTGTCCACAACTGTGTCCACACATCAGAATTGTCATTCCCAGCTTCTGTTGGCTTGTCCACCAAATGTTTTGTCATTTGTCAGTAACATCCCACTACATTCTACACTGACAAAAGCGTTTACAGAAGAAAATAAAATAATAATAATCAGAAATCCATCATAATTAGAAGTGGCAATATTAAAAAACAATTGGGCAAAGACTTCAAACTATACCAGCTCCCTTATCTTTTTCGTGGATGGAAGGAAAAAACGGGAGATGGACTGCAGTGCAAAATGGAAAGCCTGCATTACAATCTGGAAACTATTTTATAAATAACTACTTCTAATAAAATAAGCATGACTGTCCAGTCCCCTTGCTTACAATCTCCTTCTGATCTCACTGCTTACTCCCGCATGGGTGCACATGCATTCCTCTCAAACACACTGCGTCTAAAGAAATGGACTGTAGTCTACAAAAGGCTTAAATCAGTGTCTTTCAAACTGGGCAACTTTAAGATGTGTGGACTTCAGCTCCCAGAATTCCCCAGCCAGCATGCTGGCTGGGGAATTCTGGGAGCTGAAGTCACACATCTTGAAGTTGCCCAGTTTGAAAGACATCGGCTTAAATCATAACAAATGCTTAGCCTTTAAGTTCACGGAGGCTTATAATATCATTCTTTTCGGAATATCTTTCAGCCAAAGGCTAAGCTTAGGGTTATGTCAGCTCCTTATTTACACCCACGAAGATTCAAACGATCAAGATCCAAGGGCCAGTTCTAGATTCCCACTCTTCAGCTCGATAAATTTCCAAGTACCTGAAGAGCTATTAATCTGAGTCTGAAATAACATCTTCCCCTACAGGATTAACATCAGGCAGAAGCTTTGACATAGCTGGAACAATGATAGGCATTTTGCCACCCTTGAACTACAACTCCCAGAAAGCCGCGCGGTGGGGCTTATGGGAGTTACAATTCTTAACGTCTTGGGAACACAAGGCAGCCATCAACGGGCTAGGACTGCTTGCCAGGTTATCCCAATCCACCCCTTACATAATGAAGATGTAAAAGGGGCAAATAAATTTGTCTTCTGTGAAAAGTTTGGGAGAGACGCTGGAAGGGGGAGATAAAAAAAAAAGGCGACATGATTACCTGAAAGCCCTCTTCTCTAGCGGCGTCTTCCTAACCCAGTCGCTTGCAGGGTAACTAGTGCCAGCCGGAAGCATCAGCCCCGGAAATAGCGGCGCTCTGAGCAATGTCGACAACTCTATGCTCAACTTCCGCTGTAAATGAGGTCCGGTCTAGTCTCCAGGGCGAAACGTTAGCGGCGGGTAGGGGCGCCATTAAAGGAAAGACTCTGTTCCGTGTACCGACCATGAGACTTTTAAATGTCACCGGAAAGGGAAACCGCGTGTCTTTGTAACATCTCGTTATCCCTATAAAATTGACAGCGGAGAACCGTGGAAGACCTCCAGGCAAAAATTCGGTCGCTCCCAGGCTGGCCGGGTCCTAGTATTGCGCCCCAGGGCGTACTGGGTATTGTAGTATGATGTGTGATCACGTGCCCCGCTCGGACCGCTACTATTGGCTGGCGTCAGAACTTGAACACAGCACGTGTTGTCATTTGATTCCCTTGAGTTAAGATCGTCTCCGTCCAACCCTGAGGTTGGAGGGAGGTCATATGAAATTTGCAACCCTTTGCCAGTCCACATCCTTCCTCCGTTGTCCATATTTCACGACTCCAACAGTGATGCTGTGCTGATTATGTGCAAGCAAAGCAAATAGTTAATTCCTCTGGCGTTGCTGCCTTCCTCTTCCTCATCTCACCAGCGGGGGAGGGGGGTATCTATCAAAGAGATGGGGCATGTCTGAGCGCAGGAATCCCTAGCCACTGTTCCCTGCCTCTTCTTCCCCACCCTTCCTATTACAACTCAGAGTTTAAAAACTTGGAATCAGGAAGGGAAGTGAGTCAGAAGCAGAACTTGAAGGTTTATTGACCCCTTTTTCCCCCTTGTTTTTATTTAGACAACTTCCAGATGCCTCCTTCATCTACAGTATTTGGCCCCATTCATCATTTTACCATTGTGCTACTAAAGCTTGCAATGAACTGGTAATGGCCACAAAGTTAAAGCACTTACAATATTGTTTGGGCTGATGTTGCAATTCTGATAGACCACCAGCAGACCTCTCTGATCACAGCCAAGGCTGATCAGGAACCAGAGTATGTGCTTGCATCAGTCTGAAATCACCAACTGCTCCTCTGATCCCACCCACTACCAGTCATTTGACTTTGCTTCCAACATAAGGGAGAGCCAATGTTATATTTTACACATCCTGAGGTTGTTGAATGCTGCCAGCTTAAGTGTGTGTGTATGAAGCTACTTTAACTTCAGTATAGAGTCATGTAAAAAAGTACATCCCATTGACATTTTTTACTTTTTCCACACTTTTCAACAGATATTTGATCTTCATTTCAACAGTTTTGATAAAGGGAATATAACAAATATCATGCACTATTTACATTTTGTAGTCCATTGTGTAATTGAAATAAACATCAATGCAAATTTCACATGTGGAAAAAGTAAGTACACCCTTGGCTCTAATACCTGGTATTGCCCCCTTTGGCAGAAACAACCTCAAGTAGGTGTTTCTTATACCGATCTCTAACATTGACTGGGAGGAATTTTTTCAGCTGTGCAATTGAGGGGTTTCTTGCATACACAGCCCATTCCAAATTACCCCATAGCATCTTGATGGGATTTAGATCCAGGCTTTGACTTGGCCATTCCAGAACCCTTCCTTTCCTTTCCTTTCCTTTCCTTTCCTTTCCTTTCCTTTCCCTTCCCTCCCCTCCCCTCCCCTCCCCTCCCCTCCCCTCCCCTCCCCTCCTAGCCATTCCTTGGTGGATTTACTGGAATGTTTAGGGTCATTGTCATATACAAGGTCCACTTTTCATTGAGCTTCAGTCTTCTGAAAGATGGTCTCACATTATCCTCAAGGACCCCGTGGTACAGTGAAGAATTCAAAGTTGATGAGCTGCCCAGGCCCTGATGCAGTAAGCAGCCCCAGACCATAACATTTCCACCACCACGTGTTACAGATGGTATCAGGTTTTTCTGATGAAATGCTGTCTTTGTATTTCACCAAAGATGTCTTCTGGTACTGTGTCCAAATAACTATCTTTGTCCGATCGGTCCAGAACACATCATTCCAGAAGTCCTGGTCTTTGCCTAGGTGTTCATGAGCAAACGTTAGTCTTGCCCTGATGTTCTTTCTGAACAGCAAAGGCTCCTGGTACACCTCCCATCTGGATTGAATTTGTACAGCTTCTTTCTGACAGTAGACTCAGGCACTTTGACATCAATAGTAGTGAGAGCTACCTCTAGGTTATGTGATGAAATTCTGGTGTTCTTAGAGACTTCTTTCAGCATCTTGCATTCTGCTCCCAGGCTGAACTTGTTGGGACAGCCTGGCCTGGGCAAATTGGCACTTGTTTGAAATCTTTTCCACTTGTAGATAATCTTCCAGAGAGTGGAATGATTGATATCCAATTGTTTGGCCAATCTTTTTAAATCCCTTCCCAGGCTCAGAAACATCTATACTCTTCTTTCTGAAGGCCTCAGAGAGCTCTTTTAATCTAGGCATGGTGATACAACATACTTCAACAACAAAGAGCAAATCAAACTAAATGTCTGAGATTTCAATAAAACAGGTTCCTCCCTAACAATGTTCTAATCATTTGCACCCTATCTGGTGCGCCTGATTCTAATATTAGGTATTTGAGGTAGTGATAAATGTAGGTGTGTATGTTTATTTCAATTACACAGCGGACTACAAAGTATAAATAGTACATATTTGTTATATCATATCCCCTTTATCAATATTGTTGAAATGAATATTAAATATATGTATGATGAAATATGCTGAAAAAGTTAAACATTTCAGTAGGGTATACTTACTTTTTCACATGACTGCAACTAAAGATGACTGAAAGCTGTCTCATGGGTAGAGGACAAGATGAAGACAACATCAGGGGGACAGAGCATAAAAACATTGCCAGGGCACATTTGTCCTATGATTAGATGTAAATGGAGAAAGGCCCTTAGAATTTCCAGTAACTTAGTGGCAGAGTTCCCCTATCACACTGAGCCATAACATGGTTGCTTACTTTAGGCTTAGCATGTTGTGTAAAGAACCAATTAGTATGGAAGTCAGTTGGACTCGACTTCATCAAGACTTGACAAAACTCCAACTGTCTTCTTGGAGTGAGTGGGATCTAATTTCACTAAATGCAAGAGTGGATCCCCTCCTTTTACATTCTGGTCTGAAAAAAGGTAGCAGACTTTGGTGGCACTTAGTCACATGAGTATAAAAAAGCTCACAAAGTTCTTGCCCAAACCAGCAAGTCAATTTGGAGAAGATGAAAATATGCACCTATCCCTGTTCTTCCTTGAGGCTGACGTTCCAAAACTGTAAAATGCTGAAAACATTATTAGAAAGTATTGCTTATTTATCTAGAAATGGCTTTTTCTTCTATGAACACCAAGTACTCTCTTTTGAAGGGGGTAAGACACTGCTTTTTTCCAGGGCAGGATTGAATACAAATAGATTTGTCTCTTTTACATGTATATTCTGCACCATTAATACAAAGAAGGCAGCTAAGAAAACACTGTAATCAGTAACTTCACTAAGACAGAACACAGCAGCAAGTTTTTGATACTTTTGCCATTTATACGCAATTCCTCAAAAATGAACTCTGAAGTTTACACCCAGGTGAGCTCTAAGTCCCTGCACTGCTAATTTAAGAATAGTAAAAATAATGTCTCCTTAAAGCAAGCTTGATTCCTGGTGATTTCATGGACAGATTTGGGTAATTTTCTTGACAGCAGCAAGGAGATGGTTTGTCACTACTTTCCTCTAGTATGCATTTTTGACGACCAGTCAAAACCATAGCTGTAGGATTTGGGGGTGATCTCCCATCCAAGTATTAACTGAATCCATTCCCCATATACGAAGAAGTTGAGTTCATACTTGTTAAGTCATGGTTTGTTTTAATAATTTTGCTGACTTAACCACAATAGGCTGGATTCATATATCCTGCAAAGCCACATAAAACCACATTATGATCAGCCAGTGGCTCATTAGGAAAATTCAAGTATTTAAATGTGTAGCATAAGCTGGCTTCCACCTATGGATTATACTAATTTGTGGTTGGCAGCAAGTACAAGGGAAGATCTAAAAGTCTTCCATTTCCAAAGACTTAATGCACTGTTTAGTCCTTCATAGCGATGCCCATGGCCAATCACAGCCTTTGCCTGCATAAATTGCAGTCCTCTTCAGAGAATTTCACATCAAAGGGAAGACCTCAGGTTCTCTGTCCACAGCAGAGAACAGCGACAAATCAGAAAAAATTATAGTGGGCTTGGTCAGGAATAGGTAACCTCATCCGTTCCTTCCAGATATTGCACACTACACAAACTACTGGGGCTGATGGGGGTAACAGCAGGATACCAGGCTCCCTAGCTCTGGACTAGAAGGACGGACATGATATAATGATACATCCACCACCTGAGAGTCTTCTGCACTATGGAGGTGTTTTATGTGTGCCTGTTTATAACTTACTCACCAGATCCCCTAAGCCTCAATGATTGACTGGCAATGTTAATTACACCATTAAGGATTCCCTGACAAATTTCTAGGAAGCTTGGGATTCCTCAGAAACACATCTTGAAAGCATTGTTATCCTTTGCTGTCCAGGGGCAGAGACCTATGGCTCTTCAGTTGTTGCTGAACTACAACTCCCAACATCTGGAGGATCAGAGGTTCCTACTACTCTAGTGCCGAATGTATTTCTCCCACTACTCTAAACCTCCATCAATGTTGAGAAAGTCCCCAACAATTAATAAGAATTGACAGAGGAATTAAGGAAGCTAAGAAATTGTACCATGAAATTTTAAGTAGATTTACTTGCATACAGTTTAATGTTTGTTAAAAGTAACAGGTCATATACAGCTATCACAAGCAATTTCATTCAATATTGCCCCCCCCCCCCACAAAACAATGTGTATGAGAGAGAGAGAGAGAGAGAGAGAATGAATGCAATAAAAGTAGGCACATATTGTTTTTGAGAGATGGTGATCATCCATTTCTTAAGCAATACAATGGTAAAAATCAATTGGCAAAATTATCTCAAACCGTATACTGATTGAAAACTTAAAAATGACAAAACATGTGAAAGTCAGCCTTTGGAAAGGTTGCACTACAAAAATGGAATTTTTACTTTTTACCAATGTCAAGTTACATTGCACAAGTTCTCCACTTCCTCCCCCCCACCAACAATCAGTTATGAAGTGTTTGCAATAAAAACAGATTATCCAAAGGGCTTTTCCACTGGAATGAGCCCAGAGAAATAATATTTTAATATGCTACTTGGCCAAGCTATACACTTCTGTTATTTTTAATTTTTAAAACAAATTCTTTTTCTTCACAGTTCCCATCACAGTCAGTTCTGCAAAGCAGTTCTCTGACCCACTGTATCACTAAAAAGGGCCAGCAACGAGCCTCCGCTACAAGACCACACAAGGCCAGGGTGTAAAAAAAAAAAAAAGTAATTTCACAATCAATATTTTACTCTAAGTCTAAAAATTGTTACAAAACATTTACTGATTCATTTTTTTGCTTGAATACACCCAAGATATCCCTCTGCCCAACTTAACAAAAAATTAAAAAGGGGATATTTAATGGCCAAGGGCTTTTAAAGAAAAATTACAAAACTGTATGTTTAAGAATAGGTATCTGTACCTTTCTGCTATGTACATTGGCCCTCATATTCCAAAGATGAAGTTAAGGCCTGATAGCATGACACCCCACCTCCCAAAACTCAACAAAACTTATATACATTAAAAAAAATAAACTTTTATACATGATGACATTTCATAATGTAGACACTGGATATAAAATCAAGCTGATGAGGCTAGCAGTATCTTCCATTCATTTTAGTTGGATTTAAGCAGGAAACACACCAAAGCTACAGTCCTAGTGCAGACACATTTAGAAATAAGGGCCCCTGAAGTCAGTGCAATTTCACTTCGAGTGGGACTTACTTTTGGATAAATACGCAGGGCAGAGTAAGGCTTTACGATCCACTGAAACGTATGGCTTACAGCCACTCACTGTTGGGTGTTTGTCAGAATTTAAGATTGTGGGTTACCAAAAACATTTTGAGCTATGAAGAAAAAAAAATGTGCATTTATGCCATTTGCCAAGTGCAGTATTAACAGTTCCAAATTAAGACAGCATAAGTAAATAATAAATCACAGTAACTGTATATATGCAGCAGAGCAAGATATAACAAGTACTTTTATTTACTTGTTGTAAATTAAGGGTAGGACTACTACTTGGTCCCAAGACAACCTTCTCTCTTACGTTTCACAGCAATACTATTCAGCTAGTGACTCTTTTTAACCTCCCCCCACCCTTTCCTTCCCACACATGCATCTCTTTAAGAGTACGTGTTCATGACTGCAAGTCCAGTTCAGTTATAAAACCACTGTTTACATTCTGGGAAGTAATAAGGTATAAAACTGCAACATAAGATCACTTTAAGTGTTCACTTCTAAAAGGCCAGCACATGGCAAAAGTCCATGGCTATAGATTTACGGGTCCCCTGACCATAGCACAAAATTTTGAAGTCCAACTACTACCTAATTAAAGTATCAAAACAGTGCAGTTCATATACAGACTGAACCAGTCTTCTTCAGTGCATCTTGAGTTGCTGCTACAAACTCCCTCGCTAGATACACATTATTGTATTCAAACCCAAGCATCACTTCCTCAGCTGTTCTTAATTCCTTGTTGGCACAACCCAGTTGGGAACCTCTGCTGCAGATCCTCACTAACATAAAAGATGAAGCCAACCTGGTGTCCCCTCATAATGGCTGGTCTACAGGATTCATTATCCCTACTTAGCACTGAGGTTAGAGGCTGATGACAACTGAAACCATACTGCAAAACATTCCAAAGGCACCACATTAAGCAGCACAGATTGAGAGATCTGTTTTCTGGCATCTGCACATTTTATAAGAAGGCTCACATGCTGCTTTGTCATTGTTTGCTTAACCATGGTTAATTGAATAAGCCACAATTGGCTGGGTGTGCATACCATAATCCATGTCTGCTGAATCATGGTCTGTTAAATAAGCTACAACTAGCATAGTTTTACACTGTAACAGCTGGGTTTGCACAACATGCTAAGCCAAAGAGAAAGTATAGGTAGTCCCCAGTTTAAGAATGAGTTCCATTCCCATGGTCTGTCCTTAAGTTGAATTTGTATGTAAGCCGGAACAGTATTGTTGTATAATACTGTATAAGTAGTATTGTGTAATTAACTCTAACCATTGTGCATTTAACTCGAATTTTGCTACAATAGGCTCCGTTCTTAACTATGGATCATCTATAACCCGGGCGTTCTTAACCCGGGGACTATGCCATAGCATGATATATGAACCTAACCACATGTCCTATTAATACATAATCACGTATTAATGGCTTTGTTTTTCTTAACCATACACATACCAAAATCACAGTTAAGGATTTGCCTGGGATCTGAAATTTTCACTCAGTGCATTGGCATTACTGACTAAAGTGCAACACCTATGCCAAAGAAAGCCATCTCTAGGGCAATTTCAGCAACTGTTCTGTTTTTAAGTTGAAAACTCTGACTGCTTATTATCTTCGCTGTGGGCTGGTCGGCAAGGAACAATATGTCAGAATCCCTCTTTCTTCCACATCATCAGCACAACCAATAAAGAAACCAGGAGCAATTTGGCTAATAAATCACATGAACTGAGGGTCTCAAGAATTATAACTAAAAGAGAAACCCTGTTTATTTTGGGCAAATGAACAGAATTCCTAGTTCTGACAATAAAATTAAGAAAAAAAGAACATCTTGGTTTGTTATAGCAGTTGTGGTAGCAAAGAGGAACAGACAGGACAGCAAAATACAACTCATAAATGAAACACAATTCTCCAAGAATCTGGTTTATCATCTCATTTGAACGGGGCTTATACATTTGGAATCTTAACTGGAATGCCAAAAAAAAAAAAAAAAATCAGTGCTAATTATGGTTAAATGCTATGTCCACACTGAATAAGAATTGCTGAAATATGATACAGTACTTCCATTTCAATATCCTTCTCCAATTTTAATTTAGTTCAAATCAAGCCTTCTTTAGCATACGTTTAATTTAAAAGAAACAAGGTTTTTTGGGGGGAGAACGGGAGATTCTCTCTAGCAGTCTTTCAATAAACTACCAGAAACGTATTTCATTTGTGGCAGCCGACTCATTCCTGACCTAGCCAGTTAAGTTTTATACATATCAAAACAAAACCAAAGCTACTTCATCTTCCAATACTTTTACAAATCTTAATTCAGTATACAAAAGCCGTGTAAAAAAAGCGATTATGCAACACAGGCAAAATCCCAGTCACTCTTACTGGAAGAGTTATCTATCAGAGATCTGTATGAAAGCTATGTGAAAACAGGAGCCACTGAAATCGCAGGGTAGGGCAGGGCATGATTCCGAGAATGGGATACACCAGTCTGGGCTATCCTATCAGCCACAGAAGCACTGGGTTTAGATTCAGGCGCAGAATCCGTATCCCGTCGTAGTTGCAGAAAATTGTTTCCCGGCTCCCGGCATGGGCCAAGGAACCTGCCGAGTTGCAATCTGGTCAAGCACATGATCATTCCCACAGATCAGCTGTGCTGTGGTGAGGGAAAAACCCATCTCTCGTGAATCCTAAGGTCCATCTACTTAGACCAGTGTTGTCCAAACTTGGCCACTTTAAGATGAGTGGACTTCAACTCCCAGAATTCCCCAGCCAGCCATGCTGGCTGAGGAATTCTGGGAGTTGAAGTCCACTCATCTTAAAGTGGCCAAGTTTGGACAACACTGGCTTAGACTCATGGAAGGAGGCATCATAAATTCCGATCGCCTTCCAAGGTTGGAACAATAAAACACCCCTCACCATTTACAAAGTGCTTCTGAGATCTGTCACATGCACCAGATGTTAGAGAAAACCCTATTTTTAGACCTGCCTTTTCCTTCACGGAATTAAACCGAACATTATTATATTTGGTATTATCATTTTCAGGCCTAACCCTGAATTGGTAAAAGCAGGGTACCATTTTTTGTCTTTTCCACTCAAGTGCACCACTGGCTATTGAAAACCTGGGGTAAGTGCCAGATGCTTGAAGTGCTGTTTGACAGGGGAAACACTTTTGTTGACAGAACAGAATACAAGCAAAGACAGTTTGCAAAAGTCGCCTTTTGATCTCGCAAGTGAGCACTTGTACTGTAAAAGGAATATATAATCAGCATATAAAGGTCAAACTCCATGAAGCCCTAATGGTACACAATGAAAAACATACTGTTCTTGTACCTGCACATCATACCACTGGACTATCTAATCATAATTTGCTTCATTACATTAAAGACAGCCTTCCCTGACCTGGAAGCCTCCAGATGTGCCCTCTCTAATCTTCAGACAGAATGGCCAATACATCTGGAGAACATCTGGTTTGGGAAGGATGCAGTATGAGGTGTAGACTGCTTCTAAATGCAAGTTCAATTCCTGTGCAAATTGCAATGTGGCTAGTCTTCTCAGTGCCAAAGTTAACTGTAACTTGATTATAATTGGAAGCATTTGACTATGATTTTTTTTTCTTTTTCGGCATGCTTATTGCTGTAAAAAAAAAGCCAATCTTATAAATCATTGTGCAAGTATTTTAATAAGATTTGCACACATCTCAAAAAATTCTATTGTGTGGCTCCCTGATCTTGGGGTTAATTCAGTTGTAGAAGAGTCAAATGAAGAGGTCACTGAAGAGGTAAGAGACGCATCAGATGGTTTTCCTTGAACATCAGTGTCCGAATCCTTTTGACCAGATCTATAATTAGTCACAGAGCCTGACCTCTGGGGAGTGGTAGTCCCCGATTTTCCTTCAATAATTTCATCTAGGGCAAGGAAAGAGAAGAATTTAAAGGCATACAAGGATAGGACAATTTGAGAAATTAGGTAAGTGAGCCAAAATAGTACAGATTATCATGTTAAAGTTACCTGGTTCTATGTATCCAGAATGAACATTCTACTACTACTACTACTACTACTAAAATTTACTACAAAAGCTTTGAAGTTCAATAAAAAACTCATCTATTTCCATAAGTGGGCAACCAATTAGGAACCAGGTTGCACTGGTGTTTGTCATTCCACTGATTCTGAATATCTAGCATTCCATTCATTCTGAGTATCTAGAATCAAGAAGTATATATGGTAACTAAAACTGAATCTTTGTTGAACTATGACTAAAAGCCTTTAAGACCTATTCTCCACAAAAAAGCTATTATTAATATGTATCACCATATATAATGATAGTGAATTCTGTTTAGATCTGCCTTAAGGTAGTATCTCTCAACTTGATGGCTTCTGGATGCATTTGGATTACAGTTCTCCAAATCCCTAATTGGTTTGGCTTTGGCTATGGTGAGGAATTCTGGGGATGTAGACCTAATACATCTCAAGATCATCAAACTGAAGAAAACTCCTATGGAGTTCTTTTTGCCTTCTGCCTGCAATAACTTGCACTGAATGTGTTCACAGTTCACCCTGATCTTAAACTGACATTAAGGATAGATGAAAAATTTTCCCATGGGATGCCTTGCAGCAGTTTCTGACGATCCTATCTTTGCTGGCTACTAAGTGGCCTTATTGCTGCTGGTTTTGCAGATCCTGGATGGGTGGGAGAAGCAACATGGGATTCCAACTACTTCCTATTTTTTATGGATTTTAACTTCTGCAATTAATTTTAAGTCCACAGTGGCATGATTGAGACCAGCACCACCATTAAGCACCACAGAAAGGAGACAGTTAATCCTCCCTCCCCCATTATAAATGCTGATATACTCTACATAGAGGCTGCCTCCAAATAACCAACTTCACATACCATCAATGCTACGGAAGTCCAGTAGATAAGTCCTACTATCCACCTGGTATAATTGTAGGCTCATTTTGGAATACGTGCCTGTTACTGGATTCTTTCTCCGAACACGCAAGTAGTATGGATTTACAACCTAGGAAGCAAAGTAGAAAGTTAACAAAGAACATCAAAGCAATTATTACGTTTATTTTCATTATCTCTATTTGAAATTATCATTTATATGACAGGGAATCAACTTAGGCAATCTCACCTTCCACTCATAATCCAACTGTTTGATTGCTCGACAAACTTCAGCCATTATGTCATTTGGCCGACTCTGACTCCTAATTCCCAAATGCCATTTAGCTCTTCGGACCCCCTGATGTTTGGACTTTTGTGGGTTTAGCTCATCAAGTGTATGGCGCGACCGTGGTACTTCAGCAACTAAAAATGGCACTCTTTCAGGATGAGGTCGGGAAAAATGGTCATCAAGAAAGGAATCTGGTGGGCTTGTAGCTAAATAGAAGTCTTTTGCTTCATTCATTATTCTTCTGTTATCTATAATGAGGTGATAGGCAACCGCTAAAGGATCCTGATGATTGCGATTATACAAGCAGCTTAGCACTTCCTCCTCTGTGCATTCAAACTTATCACAGACTTCTTTTAAGGCTTCATCATCAATCATAGTTGAACTGTAAGAAGGATCTTCAGGAAAGAGGTACTTGGGGAGGTCTTGTTTAAACCATTCGTGTTCCCTAGATGCAAAGCAAGAACCATATTAAAAGCTAGCTGTTCAACCATTTTGCCATATTTTTACTAACAAAATATGGCAAAATGCACAGAAAGTATGCTAAAAATGTTTCCCCTGCCAATCCCCAGATGGATTTCACTGAACTTGAAAATAAAGTCAGGCTAGGTGTTGTGCTTGTAGTAATAATCACCAGACTCAGACATCATCTTTTAAGCAATTTTTTTCTCTTGCCTTTTACCAATCTGAAGATCTTAACTTCAGATTATTCACTGATATGAAATAAATCATCCTAATAATTAAACAGGCAGTTGGAATAAGTTACAGTGCTATACTTACAATGAGATTTTAGGCTTTTCTTTAACCTCTACGGTGTGAATGTTCCATAGGAATGTTATTTGCAAACATTTTCAAATCATAATTAAACACAATATAAAAGTTAGTTTTAAAAATCAGCATAGTTTAAAATATTTTTTTTTAAAAAGAGATTTCCTGCAAGTACTATTTTTAAAGTATGATTTCACACAAGTATCAAAAAACCAAATGAAATTGGAAATGCAATACAAAATAACAATATACTTTTTGTGTTGGTATACTAAGTGCCTTTTTAAAAAGATTCATAAATTTGGAATGTGCTTGTTTACAATATAAGTTGAGCTGGGGTGACCCAAAAACAGAGTAATTATAAGCCCAAAATCATATTGATGTGTACTGATTAGGAATGATGAGAATTGCAGACCAACTGCATGAGGGGAGAGAGATCCAGTTTGTGCAGGGGGGAGGAAATTCTTCTGGGTTGGGGCCTGGAATTCAGTTTCCTGACTTGGTAAAAGATCGTGTGGTAACATCACGATAAGGAGCAGGGCTAAAAAATTGTCACTCAATTTTTGAAATGGGAGGGGGAATTAAAATTTGGAGTGGGAGTACTTTGTCTCACAGAAATCTCAAGTGCCTATCCCCACCTAAATTGCTCCTCCAGAAACTCCAAAACTGAATGAAAATCAGGTTGCCAAATTTTCAAACATTTTTACCACCAAATTTTGGCCATGTAAATCTGTGATCTTCTAGGGGCTATAAGTGAGATGCCACGTGGTTTGAGCACTGACTACTCCTGAGTTTGGGGAATTCCATAATACAAAATTTCCCAGTTCAGATCTTAGCTTAATTTTATATATCATAATTTAAACTAAGACCAATTTGGTTCAATTCATATGCAAAGACATCTTACACTTAATTCAAATAAAGAAACAGATGTTTTAGAAAGACAGTGAACACATTCATATGCAACGCTAATGTTTATGTACCCTAAAACAAGCATGGCTTCAGAGTGTAGTTGGGCTCAGTCTTGATCCAACTCACTTGTGATTCAACTCAGCCCAATCATAAAATGGCTTAGCATGATACGACAACCAGGTCAACGTCAAGCCAACAATTGAGTAAAATAGGCATGCAGTTTTAGAACGATAATTGCATCCATGACAGAACAAGAGGCTGTGAGATACCTTATATCTTTCACTGTAGCTCTCTTCATAGGATCCACTTGTAGCATGTGTTTCAAAAGACTAATTACTGCTGAATTTAAGTACTGAGGCGTATAAAAAATACCATCACATATCTTCTTAAAAAGTGTTGGCACATGATCATCATCAAAGGGAAGGGTTCCACATAACAAAGCATAGAGAATAACACCACTGCTCCAGATATCTACTTCTGGCCCTGCGTATAACCTGTAAAATGGAGATCATCATATTTTTTTTTCAAGTAACAAATACAATATAAGCTATAGTTACACTAAATTATCAACCTTTTAGCAATGTTTGTGAAGGACTACACAAGCACCAGTATTCATATAGCTAACCCCTGATTTTTAACATAAAATGGAACAAAACTGGTGAAGTGACCTGAGTTCTATAGCCAGAAAGACCAAGGTCCTGATTTGGTCTGGGCAAATATCTGTGGGCTGGTATAAGTCCAATGCTGTCTACTGCTTTACAAATCAGTAGCATGACACAGCATCTGTTCTTCTCTGAGCAGGCTCCTTTCTAACTAATGATGGTTAATCTATGGTTAATGTAACTAAAGCAACAAGACCAAATCCTTAAGTTTCAGCGAAGTAGTTCAATGCAAGCACTGATCACTCTAGCCCTCCTTAGCATTATATAATTACTAACTTAAGGTAAGAGTAAGAGAAAATTTAAGGTAAGGGCAAGACGGAATCACCTCCCTCATGTGGAGATGATGCCATGCAAAACTCCACGCCCACTCCTGACTTTCTTAGCTGCAGTTAAAGCGTGGGTCATATTACATTGTTGTGAGGATAAAAACAAATGGGCTCCTTGAAAGAAGAGCGTAGTTCAGATACAATCTGTCAAATTATATATTCTGCAATATAATATACAACCACAGAATTGCATTGTGTATAGAATAACCTGGGAGCTCTTGAAGGATTTTTTAGTCGAGATGTAAGTATCTACAGTATTTTATCAAATAGCACCTAAAAATTAAGATGCCACAAACAAGCCCTTCCAAGCTGGAAAACATATTTCCGATAAAGATACATCATGCTAGAATTATTTCGAGCCAGAAGGTGAAAAACAGTCTTGGGACCTGGTCAAAAGGCAGTTATTCTTTTTTCCAACTTCAAACAAAAGATAAGAGTTTTCTGGCCCCTTCTAAGGCAAGAAACATGCATCTAAAAACATTTAAAATTAATACTGGCAGAAACTAATCTTTGAACTTAGACAAGTCAGAAATTTGTTTGCACATCATGCCCACTTCTGCCTCCTAAGACCTTTTCAAAGCTATTTTGCACACCGTGATTTTTCATGACAGAAAGAGAACGTGTTAAATATACAGAGAAAAATCATATTATCATTATTGTATTCAATTACTATTAAAATGGAAGTTTAATTAAATGAAGAGAGAGTCCAAAACAGACTCTGGCCCACCATTCAAAAGTTGCCCTCAGCCCATAAAATCCCAGGCATCAGTGGTTTAGCATAATGTGCACATGTCACAGCAACCCTTGGCTTCTAGGATCCTTCCCCTCTCCTCCTCCTCACCACTTGGAGGATGAGTTTGGAAGCTTTTAATTTGTATTTTTATTAACCACCGTTTGCCATATTGTCCTGAGTCAGAATCATAGTTAAGAATTATAGTTAATAAATGTTTAAACAACCCAAATTCAAATGCTATCATTTGGCTTGTTTGAAACACAATGTCATGCTAAAAACAAATGCTAAAATTCCAGAAGTCCTTCTGCCATGCAGGAGGAGGAGAGTAAAAAGGAGACATATGTGAGTTTATTACATGTTTTGTTATGGTTTGATATGATGTGTGATCACAGTCATTTTCTTGTGCACAGAAACATTAAAATGAAATCAAAAGAAGCCATCAAAGCCAGGAATTTCACATTTCCAAACGTGGAAGTTTCTCAATCTACCTTGCAGCTTTAACACTGAAGAGCAGGGCTTTGATTTTGAGAATACATATATACATTTATCCAAGAAGAGAAACTACCTTCCTGAAATTACTTCTGGAGCAGCATAGTTAGGAGAACCACAGCTCGTTCTTAAAAATTCTCCATCTGACATCATATTTGAGAGACCTGGAAATGCACAAGAGTTCAAATGAAGACCCACACGAAAAACTAACAGATATTTAACCTTAATCCAGTGAGAACAGATCATATCTGATTCAATGAGAGCTGCGCTGGCAGGAACAAAATCAGAACCACACATATAATATTTTTAAAAATAGTTCTCTAAGTAGTAATAAATACTTCAAAACCACTATAAAAATGTGACAAGAAAATGAGTTCTGAAAGACAAAATGCCCCCAAAGGATCAAGTTTTATTCTAAGCAACTAGTATGAAAACGCCATGTGAGAAAAGATGCAAAGAGAATATTGCATTACTTCTTTAAAAAAAAAACAGCAAATAATACACATTATGTTGACAACTTTATTGGCAGCTAAAAAGCTTCCTTCAAATCAAGTTTTGACTCCTGGTGAATTTGTGATTACACTCATTAATTTTCTCAGCAACAATAAGCAAATGGTACATGTTGTCCTTCTAGAATGTTTGTTCAGCTTACAGATCTATAATTTCCTGGAGGCTTGTCATCCAGGTACAAACCAGGCTGAACTCTGCTTAGATTCTCAAGATCAATCAAGGTTTGTTAGCTGCCGCTATCTAACAGTACCTAAAATAAGGTAAACTACCAGCAGGGTTTAAATCTTACAAGCAGAAATCATCCTTAGTGGAACTTTCATAATGCAAAAGTTATGCATAACCACCCAGAGTCATGCAGTTGAGATGGGTGGCCTTACTTACGGATTGACTTACTTACTTGAGAAAGAAGGAAAGAGGGAGGGAGGGAGGGAAGGAGGGAGGGAGGGAAGGAGGAAGGAAATTATCCTTGCCCAGCCTGATACTTCTCAAATATGCTGAGCTTCAAATCTTACAATCTCAATGAAAAAAAGGACCATAGGATTTGAACTCCAATTCATCTGGAAGGCACCAGATGCATTTGATATTTGTAATAATGGCCGTTTCTGAAAAGAAGGAAAAGAATGGGAGTAGAAAAGAATGGTGGAGATTTTCTAGTGAGAGTTAAAGTAATTTGGTCAGGCATGAATATAATAGCAGAGTCACAGCCTCATGCAAATGTTTCATATTGTAGAAGAATTTACTGAGATCAAATGTGGATAAGATATGCTCTGAGGATTAACAGAAGTGTAGCAAAATATGATCATGGCAGGAGAGTTTATCTCAGCAATCAATTAAGGAGGAATAATTTAATAAATACTCAATCTCAACTGTACTTGAGCGCTATTCCCTGCAATAAGTGAATACTAAGTATTTATCTAAAGCCTTTCACCTAAAATTTCAAAACTCTTTACAAGGGCAGACAAAGAGCAATATACACCTTTTTTTAGCCAGAATTGGCTGCCAAGACTACTTACAGTTCTGGCATACAATATTCAAGAATTAAGAATGTGGGAGATGAGCCCAGTTGGCAAAGCAGGTTCTAGGCTTTTCCTTCCAGAAGAAGGAATAGATGGAACTGCAAATCAACACAAAATCTAGCTGCCACCAAGATGACACTTTGTTGTTATAGCAAAAACAATCTTATAAAGTTATTTAAGAGAAAGTCCCATTCAACCCAGAGATACTTCCAAGTAAAGGTCCATAGCACTGAACTATTACACCTAGATCGTCTAAGTACCATTACTTGGAGGCATGTCTGAATGGGATTCCAATTGGATTTCTATTGAATACACAGTCATTTTAACTCAGTAATAGCTAGTTATGGCATACACCTTTATCCCATTAAAATCACAAATACAAAGAATGCGGAATTTAGTTAGCCTTCTGCTTTTCATGTCCAATATTTATGTTACTGATTTATTTAAAACGTTTATATAGTTGCACTGTTGAGTGTATGTCTTTTAATCCAAAAATAACTTTGCATTTAATTTTAAACAGACCTGTACCCAGTGAAGCTGGCCCATTACAGCACGGAAAATATTAATTGCCTGCACCCAGCTTCCTCTCACTTTCTCTTTCTCCACAATCAATCCACCTTATCACCTATCACTCCCTGAGTCTTTCCTTCTTTCCAATGTGGAATTTGGGGGGGAGATGGACGGGGGACAAATTAGATAGCTAGCTAGCTAGCTTTTAGGTTTCTCTCTGCAAAGGTTCATAGACACAGAAGAAGTTCTTGTTTATTTTCCACAGAAGGTGTGGAGAAAATGTTCCCCATACAGCATACAGAAGTGGGACAAAGCCTAACTCTGCTCACAAAAGTATAATGGAGCAACCAAGCCGGGTCAATGGAATCTTAGTGAAGAGAGTGGCCAATCAAGGATTCAAAAGGTTAGTAAAATCCTCTGCTCTGGGCCAGTGAGATATAATCCTGGTGGCTGTTCTGAGTGGACAGCTGTGGTTTGATCTAGGCTAAGTGCTCGAGGAATGATGCATGATTTACTGTGGGAGGTAAAAAGAAAATAATGAATACTTTGTGGAAGTTTATTGAGATTTGCGTTTTGTTAAATGAAGGAGAGACTATGTTCTCAACTGTGAACAGTAAACTTGCAAGTAAGCTTACCAAGTAATTAACTAAAGGTTTACGTGGTTTTTATTGTAGTGTTCTCTGGCTAAAGGCTGCAATAAAGGCGGGGGGGTGTTGGGGGGAAGGTTGCAAAAGAGCCGGGATCAGCAGCAGTATGCTGCCCAGTCACCTAACATGGCTTCTGTTGGCCTCCCCAAAATCTCATTAAGATTTAGATGCCTCCAACACAGGGAAAGAATGCTCCTTCCTCAAGCAGAGATGAGTGTCACCCGCTCAACAGAGGGAAAATCTAAAATGCCAGGAAACTGAGTTAAGAACAGATCATCCACCTGTTCATAAAATAACTCTGATCCACCTGCCTTTCTGTGCTTGTTTGTAGGACGTGCATGCCCCTTTCTGATTTGAGCATGTGCCCCAGGTGCTACTCTGCCGTTAAGCCTGTTTCTTTGACCCCCTGAATCAGTAGCTTAGTTAGAAAACAGGGAACAGGAAATAGTGCCACATTTTCTCCCATCAAAAAAAATCACATGTGATAGCATGTGACTCTACCAAACCAAAGTAAAATATTATTCTTAAAACCAACTAGGAGAGTTAAGTAGAGCTACCATATCTGAGATACAAAATCCAGACATCCATTCGGTGGCAGCAAAGAGAAATAGGCAAGTCTTTGTCTCTTTGGTGCTATCTAATGGTCATCCAAGTATCTGCAGGCTAGACATCACGGCCAAATTTACAGAAGCACAGTGCAATGCTGATGCATCCTTAGTGTTACTGCCAGCAAAGATAAGAACAAAATCAGCATCCATTGCCTTTGCTATCACTGAGCCCCCATTGCCTTACCAATCCAATGGGCACTGGCAACCACCAATTGTATACAAACATACAGAATACACTGCAGTGTTCAATGACATTTGCTAGAATATTTTTTTTCTTTTAAATGCAATATGTAAGTATTATCTAGATACAGGAACAATTTGTCACAGCAGTAGAAATAAAGTAAGTATATATACAGGTTAGAAAACTGAACTTAAAACCAAGAATAGCAGCCACATTGAATCACAGAATTCCTAAATAGGCAAAGAAATATTCAATACCAGAAATAAAAGATCTCTCTGTGCAGTTATGGAATTCAACACAGGTATTTGAATCTTAATGCTCATCAGATAAGCAAATTATAGAGATACGCTTTAAACAGAACCTACCAAAATCGGCAATCTTGGCATTCATGTGTGCATCAAGCAGTACATTTTCAGGCTTCAAATCTCTATGGACCACCATGTGCCTATGACAATAATCCACACCAGAAAGAATTTGCTGGAACAGACGTCTACTCTCCTTTTCATCAAGCTAATTATGGGGGTGTAGGTGGGACAAAAAAAAAAGAGTACATTTTTTTTTTAAACACACACACACACCCCACAAACCATTTTAGCATTTCCACTATTTTAGTGGCAAAGGAGGGAGTTTTGCAGCATAACTGGAACGTCCAACAGGACCCTTTAGAAGAAAGTATGTGTGGAAGAAAGGGGTAAGAGAAAGAATAAGTAAAATTAAGTAAGAGAAGGAAAAGGAAAAAGGGACTCTGGTTTCAGCGGTGTTCACAAGGGGAGTCAAAGAAGTCAAGATGACAGCCACAGCTGTGACTGCCCCCTTTTTATAAGCACTGTTCATATGACACATGTAAAAAGGGGGCAAAGCTTCTACCAGAGTCTTGACTTTTTTGACCACCACTCTGTGGGTGCCCATCTGAGTTAAAAACTGATACTCCATCAACAAAGTATGCAGGACTGGGGGTGGGGGGCATTAATGAATCACAATTAAGAAAACATGGGACACTCACTTTGTAGAAAAAGGGTATGTAAACTGGTTTAAAAATCCACATTAAAAACCCAACTAAATAAGATTCTATGGAAACCCATTAAAATATTTAAATTTAAACTTTTCATCGCTAACTACTGGTTTCCTTGTGGAGCTTCATCAACTCATAAAGCAAACGCTGCATGCCTCAACTCCCATATCAAATGCAGTTTTACATCAGCCATGGAGGCAGGCATTGAGAGCTCTGCTGGTGATGAAGCAGAGCCCAGGTAAGCCCACGGGAGTTTGCAGGAAGCTGTCCTCCATTAGGCTACTGCCCAGACTGTAGTCTGACTAGCAAAGGCCATCTGGGTGTCACCTGCTAGCTCATATTCCTTGGGAATATCTGAAAAACATATTTTACTGGAAAGTTAGGAGACTGAAGATATTTCTGAATCCCTGAGAGTACAAGCTGGAGTGCAATCTAAACAAATGCTTCACAGTTCAGTTTCTTACTAGGGTATAATTATCCACCCGTCATACAACATTATTCTCAATTTGAAGAAAAGCAAAAAGTTGCAGCCCAGCTACATGACTAATCAGCACTAGGAATAAAACATCCACCATCCCCATTTTTGTGTCACTGCTGACTTTATGCCCACTTCTAAGGGAAGAAGTAAGTTGAACAACAAATATATTACATGCATTACTGCTGAGATGCGAATGGTTAATGATCAGAACTACTAATTAGGACACTTTCCAGGGACCTTAAGACTTAGACCTGTAAGCTCCATTGGTAAGTGTGGGTGTGCGCGCGTGTGTATAGGTAGTCCTCCGGTTACAACAGCAATTGGGACCGGAATTTCCACCACTAAACAATGTGGTCATAAAGCATGATGTCACGTGACCACACCACTTAGCAATGGTAATCCCGGCAGTCCCCACTGCCGTTGCTAAGCGAGGACTGTGTAGGTTGTTGAGCAAGGACCTCATATGATAGCAATGTAGGAAGAGGCACTGAAACTGTGTCCCAGGCAAGCAGACCGGCAGGTGAGAGCTATGGGTGGGTGCTATGGTGGGCAGGCAGGTGCCATGGGGGGGGCGCTAGGGAGTGGAGGTGGATGGGTGCCATGGGCAGGCATTATGGAGTGTGGGCAGGTGCTATGGAGTGTGGGCAGATGCCGCAGGTAGGTGCTATGAAGTACAGGCAGGCGGGCACTATGGAGTACAAGATCCCCATGCCACCTGGGGGCTCCTCAGGAGAAAAAGGAGCGGGAGCAGGAGCAACTTGCAACCTCCTGCCAGCTTCCCCATTGACTTTGCTTGTGGGAAGCCGGCAGGGAAAGTCGCAAATGGCAATCACGTAACTGCAGGACGCTGCAACTGTCGTAAGTGCAAGCTGGATGCCAAGTGCCCAAATCACAATCAAGTGACTGGGGGGATGCTATGATGGCTGCAACTTTGAGGACTGGTTGTAAGTCCCCCTCATTCAGCACCATCATAACTTTGAACAGCCACTGAATGAGTGGTCATATCCTGAGGATTACGTGTATGTATATATGTATGTATGTGTGTTTTCCTTTAAATTAACAGTGGCAGCTTTTGATACAAATTTTGGGGAGAGAGCAAGAGCAATTATGCAAAGCTGGTGGGACTGTGCTACACATGTGAGTTTTGGAAGGACAATTTTAAGAAGTGACTATTTCTATCTCTATCTCTAAATACGTTAAGGTTTCAGTTCAGTTGTTGTGTATGTCCAGATTCAAAATAATAGAACACAGTATCACTGATTTATGGCAAGTTCTGTAGAGAGAATGCAAACAGAAGAACGTGGCAGCTTATTGCCCACATCTGTATCAAATTTTCTGCAAGCAAGAGGGTCACCTGTTACCTCCTATGAACTGTGCAACTGGGATTTTTTCATATCATGGAAAGAACAGGCCAACACTCACATGAACAGATGATGTAGCGTGTGCACAATTTTTTACAAAGACTAATGGCCTAACTGAACCAACTCAAAATTATGTTCAAGAGAGCAATTCAGGATTTCAAAATGAAAAGCTGACAGATTGAAAAAACTGGACTTTCTTACCTTTCCATTTTTACAGATATAATCGAACAGTTCGCCTCCTGAAACATACTCCATCACCATGAAAATATCAGATGGTGTGCTGATAACCTGGTATCTGAAAGAAATATTTAATTAATTTGCTCATATATATTCAGTGTATGAAATTAAGAGCTGCACGGTGAGTAGCCGAATCACATACATGCTCAGATGGAAGCAAGATTTGAGTTAAAGAGGGGTTATTCACTTTTGCATGAGCTTTAACAAAACTGTAGCACAGAAGAGAAACATTTTTTTTATTCTGTTATGGCTCCAATCAATTATTGGTCATGTCACACATGGTAACATTTTTATAGCAACTGCAATAGCGACCTAGAAACAAGGAGATCTGGATGAAAGCCATCTGCCTGTTACTGTGCCTAGAACATCCATTTCAGCATGCAATGCTGAACATGCAGTTCTGTATACGCCAAATGAAAACATGTGAAACAAAGAAATGAGATTTCTACCCAGGTAGCTATCTACAAATTGGCAATGTAGTCATAAGGTTCCTAATTTTTAGCCCAAAACAACTGATAAACTATTACCAGGACTTAAAGCAATTCAGTAAGTAAAACTTGGCTCCTTGGCTCCTAGATCTATTGCTACTTTTGCTCCAACTGGACACCCTAGAAAAGGATTCCCAGTAGACTCAATTAAACATTCATTTCCCTATTATTAAATTTTAATAATAAAGCTGATAGCAAGAAGACTAATTTATGCTGCTTAACATAGAATTTGATCAGTTGAATATACAGGTAGTTCCCAGTTTAAGAACAAGTTTCATTCCCAAGGTCTGTCCTTAAGTCGTATTTGTATGTAAGCTGGAACAGTATTATTCTTATTCTAGAAGTAGTATTGTGTAATTAACTTGAACCATTGTGTATTTAACTTGAATCACTGTGTATTTAACTCAAATTTTGCTACAATAGGCTCCATTCTTAACTATGGGTTGTCCTTAAACCGGGCGTTCTTAACCCAGGGACTACCTGTATTTCAAAACCCAATTTCACAAGAAAGGGAGAATCTTTACAGGCCTATTTAGATCTATATCTGTATTTACTAAGGTAACCAGGAAACTGTAACATGTGTGTGTGTGTGTGTGTGTGTGTGTGATATAGGCATTAGGTGACCCATCCCAAACTCTGTTTCTCTTCTTCCTTACCTTCTCCACTGCTACTAGATATGTGCTTCTGTTGCCCACTCCCCACTACTAGCTACCCTTCTATTGTTCATATGCTGATCTAAGGGCCAAATTCCAGCACTTAGGAAATGGACCTATATACTATATACTATAGCCAGCCTAAGCCATAATGGGTGAGAAAAACAGAATGACCAGGAGAAACTAGTGCAATAACTCAACTGCTGCACTGCTAAAGACCTTTGTTCTCTGACCATAAATGATAACCTTTTCTTTACTCAGATAACAATCACTGGACGAAAACTAATCTGGATAGTTTTCGTCCAGTGTTCAACCTCCCCTTTTTAGGGAAGGTTGTTGAAAAAGTGGTCGCACGGCAGCTTCAAAGGGCTCTAGATGAAGCAGATAATCTGGATCCCTTTCAGTTAGGATTCAGGCTGGGATATGGGACTGAGATTGTGTTCTTGGATGACCTCTGGCGGGAGTGGGATGGGGGCAGTGCTTCCATCCTTGCTCTTCTTGACCTCTCAGCAGCCTTCGATACCATCTGTCATGGTATCCTTCTGGACCGGCTTTGGGAGTTGAGGGTGGGCAGCACTGTGTTGCGCTTGTTCTCCTCCTTCCTCCAGGGTCAGTTCCAGTCGGTGTTGGTAGGAGGGGAGAGGTTCAGTCCACGGCCCCTACTGTGTGGGGTGCCACAGGGCTCGGTTCTTTCATCCCTCTTATTAACAGCTACATGAGGCCACTGGGTGAGGTGATCCAACAGTTCGGGTGAGGTATCATCAGTATGCTAATGATACCTAGCTTTATCTCTCCTCCCCGGGCTGTCTGAGTGATGCCGTGGATGTCCTATCTCAATGCCTGCAGGCTGTAGGGGCCTGGATGGGGCTCAATGGGCTCTGGCTCAACCGAAGCAAGACTGAGTGGCTTTGGATGTTTGGGCCTCCCAGTACCAAGGTTTTTCTATCTTTGGTCCTGGATGGGGTGGCACTGCCCCAGACGGACCTCATATGCAATCTGGAGGCCTTTGCACACCTTCAAGTTGTGCACCAGTTGTGCCCATTCCTGGACCAGGAGGCTCTACTCACTGTCACTCTTGACCTCATGACCTCCCGTTTGGACTATTGCAATGCGCTCTACATGGGGCTGCCCTCGAAGAGCATTCAGAAGCTTCAGCTGGTACAGCATGCAGCTGCCCAGGTTGTAAATAGTGTTGTCTACTTGGCACATGTAACACCACTGCTTCAGGAGCTGTATTGGTTGCCGGTGTGTTTCCAGGTGCAATTCAAGGTACTGTTGTCACCTTTAAAGCCCTTCATGGCTTGGGACCAGGTTACCTTAGGGACCATCTTTTCTCAGTTGTTTCTACCCATCCAACCTGGTCTGGCAAGATGGGCATGCTCTGGGTCCCGTCAGCCAAGGAATGTCAGCTGGCGGGGACCAGGAGACGTGCCTTTTCTGCTGTGGTGCCTGCCCTCCGGAACATCCTCCCTCCTGAGATTAGGATGGCCCTGACCCTTTTGGCTTTTCGGAAGGCCTTGAAGACCTGGCTTTATGCCCAGGCCTGGGGCCCTGAGTGTGCGAAGGGCCCTGTTTCATGGTTGTGCTGACACCGATGGTTCTTAAGATCTCTTGGCTGTATTTATATTTAATTTTCTGTATTATTTTAATTGTTTGACTGTTTTTATTATTGTTAGCTGCCCAGAGTCACTGGTCTGAGATGGGCGGCTATATAAATTGAATAAATAAATAAATAAATAATCTCATCAGGCAAAGCATAGAGCAACCTGGCTTGAGAGTCCTGGGGCAACTATTACACAGGGTTAAGTCTCTGCTGAGAGCAGGAACAGTTTGCCATTCCATGTTTTAGCAAAAGCAACCTATCTCCTATTAGGTAAAAATATTTCATGCCTTCCTTGCTGCTTTACTACCACCACCACCATCATCCCTTTCTCAGGCCACTGAGGAGTCACTGTTCATTTTCATTACTGGGCTGGCTACCAATAATCCTTTATTTGACACTGAAGTCATCAGCTTCCCAACTCCATCCAATTTATAAATGGTGGCCTGCTATTAGTGGTTTATGGCACAACAAACAGGACTGTACCTGAAAAACAGGCTACATTTGTTTTATCCACTGAACAAGAATGCTCAGTTTCTCAAGAAACACCCCAAATAAGAGAGCTTATTCTGAAAAAAAAAACTTACAGTTTAATTATGTGCGGATGCCGAAAAAGTTTCAGATTCTGAATCTCTCTGCGGATTTTCCCCACAACATCAAGACTGCGAATTTTCTGTCTGTTCAAGATCTTCACCGCAACTTTGTGCCCCGTCAGTTCATGTTTGCCAACTACAAGAAAGTTTAATCAAGGTAAACAAATATCAACATATGCATACTACATAAAGCCATTGTTTATTGAGCCGGGGTCAGTGAATAGGTAAGAATTGGCTGAATTCATACAATGCGCAAAGGCAGAAACTACAATTTATAGATCTCCATGACTGGATTGGGACAATATACTCAAAGAACCTATATTATGGTTTTGTAACAATGTCTTATAAAACACTCAAGATCCCCCAGAGCTCAAAGTCTCTCACTGATACTATTTTGCCAAGAAAGCAACATGGACACAGTCATACAGTCACCAGAAGTCAAGAGAGACTTCAACTTTATCCAGGGTAGGTCATTTGGTAGAGTAAGTGTAGGATTCTGAGAGAAAGTTGTGGGTAGAGATGTGCAAAATATACCCTTTTAAGGGTAGAACTTTTCACATCCACAAACCATATCCTGTTCTGGAAATCTTCAGGACCATTCTTATACTGGCCAGATCAGCACAGTCTGGGGAAAAATATGAAAAATTCTGTCCCTGAAACTATGTATTTTGCACATCTCTACTTATGAGTGGTCTTTAAAAATGGCTGCTAGAGGGAGACAGTAGTTCCTGCTAGGCTGAATGTGTAGACAGTAAAAAAGATGACCCTGACAGAGATACACTATATCCATTCCCAAAGCAACAAGGGGAAAAACATGATTTAAGTCCAAAACAAGAAGTATGTGCAAATGACTCAGGCAGGCACCTCCCTAATTCACATGTTACAGGGGAGACAGGGAAAACTGTAAAGCACAGTCAGACTTGCAAGATTGATGTCAGCCCCACTATATAGACAAACCAAGAAATCAATCCCACAAAAAGGCTCAAATTATTTTTATTAACACTGACTATACTAACAGAAGCTTGCAAGTCTGACTGTGCTTTACTCCTTGCCCTCACCCCTCACCCGTATACTGAAATTTGTTTTTTGTCTCAGGGCAGTGATGAGTTACGGGATTCGTCATCTGTCCCTCATCATGAACAGATCACTCCTGCCACCCTTCGAGTTCTCTGTGGTTACCCTCCACAGGCGTCTGCTGGACTTGGTGGGGTTCCAGGGGCAACCTGGAATAATTCCTGAAACTCTGTTACCCAGCTTAACCAAGGACTTAGCTGCTGCTTGGAAAGAGTGGGCAACAACAGTTTTAGATCATATCGCAACTGCATGGATTCTCTGTGCATGTAGACCATGGAAAGCCCCTTGGGTTTCAGAGGAAATCCAGGAGGTGAAATGGCACAAGAGATGCCTAGGGCATCACTGGAGGAGACAAACGGTGAAACCGACTGAGCAGAGATAAAATCTTTACTAGAGATTACAGGTGAAACTCGAAAAATTAGAATATCGTGCAAATGTTCATTTATGTCAGTATGGCAACTCAAAAGCTGAAACCAATATATGAGATAGACGCATTACATGCAAAGCGAGATATGTCAAGCCTTACTTTGGTATAATTGTGATGATTATGGCGTACAGCTTACGAAAACCCCAAATTCACAATCTCGGAAAATTAGAATAGTGTGAAAAGGTTCAATATTCTAGGCTCAAAGTGTCCCCCTCTAATCAGCTAATGAATCCATAACACCTGCAAAAGGTTCCTGAGCCTTTCAATGGTCTCTCAGGCTTGTTCAGTAGGAATCACAAGCATGGGAAAGACTGCTGACCTGACAGTTGTGCAGAAAACCATCATTGACACCCTCCATAAGGAGGGAAAGCCCCAAAAGGTAATTGCAAAAGAAGTTGGATGTTCCCAAAGTGCTGTATCAAAGCACATCAATAGAAGGTTATGTGGAAGGGAAAGGTGTAGTAGAAAAAGGTGCACAAGCAGCAGGGATGACCACAGCCTGGAGAGGATTGTCAGGAAAAGGCCATTCAAAAGTGTTGGGGACTTTCACAAGGAGTGGACTGAGGCTGGAGTTAGTGCATCAAGAGCCACCACACACAGACGGATCCTGGACATGGGCTTCAAATGTCGTATTCCTCTTGTCAAGCCGCTCCTGAACAAGAAACAACATCAGAAGCGTCTTACCTGGGCTACAGAAAAAAAGAACTGGTCTGTTGCCCAGTGGTCCAAAGTCCTCTTTTCTGATGAGAGCAACTTTTGCATCTCATTTGGGAACCAAGGACCCAGAGTCTGGAGGAAGAATGGAGAGGCACACAATGCACGATGCTTGAAGTCCAGTGTGAAGTTTCCACAGTCTGTGTTGATTTGGGGAGCCTTGTCATCTGCTGGTGTTGGTCCCCTGTGCTTCATTAAGTCCAGGGTCAACGCAGCCATCTACCAGGAGATTTTGGAGCACTTCATGCTTCCTTCCGCAGACAGGCTTTATGGGGATGCTGACTTCATTTTCCAGCAGGACTTGGCACCTGCCCACACTGCCAAAAGTATCAAAACCTGGTTCAACGACCATGGGATTACTGTGCTTGATTGGCCAGCAAACTCGCCTGACCTGAACCCCATAGAGAATCTATGGGGCATTGCCAAGAGAAAGATGAGGGACATGAGACCGAACAGTGCAGCGGAGGTGAAGGCCGCTATTGAAGCATCCTGGTCTTCCATAACACCTCAGCAGTGCCACAGGCTGATAGCATCCATGCCACGCCGCATTGCGGCAGTCATTGCTGCAAAAGGGGCCCAAACCAAGTACTGAGTACATATGCATGCTTCTACTTTGCAGAGGTCCGATATTGTTCTATTTCCAATCCTTGTGTTATTGATGTCATGTAATATTCTAATTTTCTGAGATTGTGAATTTGGGGTTTTCATAAGCTGTACGCCATAATCATCACAATTATACCAAAGTAAGGCTTGACATATCTCGCTTTGCATGTAATGCATCTATCACATATATTGGTTTCACCTTTTGAGTTGCCATACCGACATAAATGAACATTTGCACGATATTCTAATTTTTCGAGTTTCACCTGTACTTTGCAGTGATAAGAGTGGGGAAACATGCTTATTTCTCCAGTCTTTTCATATCTGCAGATAGTCAGTTAGTGAATTGTTTCAGGTGACTTGATCCCTCCTAGACAAGAAAGGGCCAGGATTCCATTCAGGTATCTGGATTTGCTCAGAATTGGATTGTGGCTGTCAGGTCCTATGGAACTGACTGAAGCATGGTCTTGCTCAGTTATCTGAGGAGAGTTTGAGCCAGGTAGTCCTGAGGAAGTGGACAGGGTCCTTGGGGCTTTGAGTGCTATCACCTATGTATTAGACTCATACGCCTCCTGGCTGATTAAGGTCTCCCAGGAAACAGCATTTAATTGGATCCAAGCAGTTGTAGTTGGTGAAGGCTTCTTTGCAGAAGGGGGTAGTTCACTTGTGGTGGTTTGTCCTCTGCTTAACAAGTAATCACTGGATTCAATGGTACTGGAAATTTTGGCCCAGTCTCCACTCTTCCCTTTTTAGGGAAGGTTGTTGAGAAGGTGGGAGGTTTACAGCTCTTGAAGGAAATAGATTATTTAGACCCTTTTCAGTCAGGTTTCAGACTGGGTTACAGCACTGAGACAGCATTGCTTGTGCCTGTAGATGACCTATGGCAGATTTGGGATGGGATTGTTGTACTAGCACTCCTTGATCATGGAATCCATCTGGACTGGAGTGAACAGTACATTTTCATGAGTCATAGTATCCATCTGGAGGGTTGGGAGTAAGGGGCACATTTCTACAATGGTCCTCCTCCTTCCTCTATAAGGCTGGTTCCAGTTGGTGGCGGGGGGGGGGGGGGAGGTTTTGCCCTAGGCCTTTTGTTTTGCAGGAGCCTCAGGGATTCCACAACTCTTCACATAGCTATTTGACAACTATATGAAGCTGCTGAGTGAGGTAATTTGTTAGCAGGGGGTTAACTACCATCAGTATACTGATGATACTCAAATATGCATCTCTGCTGAAACCATCCAAGTGATGGTGTCAAGATTCTTTCCCAGAGTATCAAAGTTGTGAGCGTCTGGATGGGAATAACAGGCTTTGACTCAACCCTAGTAAGACTGAGTGGCTGTGTGGTTTAGGGTTCCCCGGATCTAGAAATCTTTCATTAAACATGGATGGGGTAACACTCCCCCAGACAGAGTTGGTGCATAAGCTGGAGATCTTTCTGGACTCACAGCTCCTGCCTGAGGGTAGATGGCAGCCACAGTCAGGAAGGCCCTTGCACAAAACATCTTGTGTGCCAGTTGTACCTGGTGCTGGACTGGCAGGCTCTGCTCATGATCAGTCATGCCTTAGTCACTTCTCCATCGGATTCCTGCAATGTGCTTTACACAGGACAGCCCTTGAAAAGCAATGGAAGTTGCAGCTGCTCCAGAATGCACACCTTGGTACATCCATCTAACACCAGTGCTATGTGAGCGTCACTGGCTCCCTGCAGATTTCTGGGTTCAATTTAAAATGCTATTTGCCACCTTTAAAGCCCTCCATGGTATATACCCTAGTTACTTGTCAGATGTGTCCAATGGTTTCTGCCCATGCCACCAGACTGGCAGGGTGGGCATGCTCCAAGGTGCTTCTGTGAAACAATATCATCTAGTGGGACCCAGGAAATATGTCTTCTCTGTTGCTGCACCTGCCCTATGGGAACAACTTCCCACCTGAGATTCAGATGATCCCAACCTTGTTGGCCTGTTTTGTGTTTTGAGACTGTTTTGCAAGGAATGAAATTGTTTTAAAAATAGTACCTTCTGGCAATGTTAGTCTACTGAAATGCTTTAATAGGAAAGGGGAGGGAGAGAAGAGAAGCACTGGATTCATTAATTGACAATTCTGCCCTCACAATCAGAAGTCATCAGATTATAATCACTTGCTCTATCAATAGCGTTAGGAGGCAGGATAATAAAAAGCTTTCTTCCTTTAATCACTTGCTCACCTCACTGTTTCCAAGCAATCATCTCAGAACTTCTAAGATGTTTGGGGAGGAGTGTCTCATCTATCTGACTAGGCTAAGGACTGTATTTTCTTTTATGGAAAATATTAGTTAATTTTCTTATATTTCTCCCTACCCTCTACTCTTGATAGTCTGCTCCATCAAATCATGAAAGGGCACCATTATTCTTTCTCATCATCCCTTCTTTCTGTGCAACCCCCCATCTCTCTGTAATTTGTCACAAACATTTATCATTATAAGATGAACTTTGCTACAAGTGTCACTACAAAAATAAAACAAATTTTAAAATAGGTACATTTTAAAAATTACAATGTAAAGGAGCATATACTGAAAGCCCCATACCAATTTCTACTGAGTTTGGCAAGCTCTGTCTCTAAGTAGCAATCTAGCTATACTGTAAATTTTGTTCCAACCTGGTAAAAAACACTAGTAGCTCAAATACCGTTATACCAAATTCTACAAAATATGACAACATACCACCCTTTAGAGTTTTTCTGATTTTAAAAACAGCTAATTATTAAAATTAGATGATACTGAGCACCCATACTGTTTGACTCTTACCTGTTTTGCAATTTGGAACATATAAATTATCTGCATTCAACAAGAGACAAACCTTGCCTCCCATAATTTCCTTTGAGCCTCGCAAGTTGTTTCCCATGCTTTTTATTTTGCATTCCTATTAAGAAAACTTCATTCTCAAGCTTTGTTTTGCTTGAGTGTCTTTTGGAACAGAAAAATGTAGAGCTGTATAAATTATAAGTTGGCGCTTGTCACCATTTGTTTATGTAACACAATGAAAACTTCTACTCAAAAATCTTCCAGCCTTCCCTTTAGTCACCAAGCAATCAAGTGCGCTGAAGTTTAGCTTCCAAAAGAAATTGTCTGTCTTATAAGAAAAATATGAAACAGAAACTGCCATGGAAAAAGCTGTACATATTGTGCAGACTATTATTATTATTTTAATAATAATTAGGATTATGTATTTTATTTATTTACTAAATTTATATGTATCCATGGACTCAGAGTCACATTCAAACACAGGAAGAAAAAGAGGTAAGTAGCAGCTTCAATTTCAAAAGGAATGGGCAAATAAAGGTGTGAAAATATAATAAAACTAGATCAGTGTAGTAGGTAGATTTAAAGTCTCTTTTTGGAGCTCTGCAAAAGCTGAGCTGATATATCTTCTGGAACCAATACATCCATTTTTACTGGGATTTTTTTTTTTAATTATGTCTGCATCCATAAAATGCTCTATTACATACATATGTAATATGTATGTATGTATGTATGTATGTATGTATTCATTCATTCATTCATTCATTCATTCAATGTATGGAATAAAAGACCACATATCCAATTCATGTCCTCTTTAAGAATTTACTATCAGTGAAACCATATTTACATGGGAAGCTAAACCACACAATACAGAAGTTAAGAATCTCACATGCCCAAATGACTTATGATATCCTCAGACTGCACACTGATATTTGAAATTAAAATTTCTATAAACAGTTCTAACGTGACACAGAAAGAGGAATCAAGACCCCGCTGAAGACAAGCCCTTGAGTACCAATAGAGGCGAATATGTGTAGCTCAGGATTGAACTGTGGAGCCCTTGGGGTTCTCTGAGCTTGGTTCTTTTCTTGCGAACGTTTCATTACCCAGCTAGGTAACATCTTCAGTGCCCTTGAGTGACTCAGTACTCCAGAACTCTAAACTGCAGCTCGTTGACTTTTAAAAACAAAAAAGAATCCAGTTTCCTGCAAATAATGCACAAATAGTTGCTGCTCTTAAACGGCATATCCCAGGAACTGATAAAGAGTAAAAAAGGGTTTTCTATGAAAATGGGAAATCTGCCAAAACAATAGAAGACTTACCAAAACAAAGAAAATAGCAAACAGCATAAATGTCTGCAAAAATAAAGGTGGGATAAAAAATCTTAAAAAAAAAAAGTTCAGTCTAAGGCTATATATTTGAACTTGGAAACAGATATATCTGTTAGAACAAGGATACGTCAAATAGAAATGAAGCCTCCTTGCTACATTTGTGCAAAAAACAAACAAAAACTCAATTTTCCAGTCTTATCTTATACTTATTATTCACCAGACCAGGTCATATGAGCAAAATTTAAATCTGAAGTCAGAGATATCAATGACATTAGACAGAGGACGTACACCTAGGGACCTTTTTAATTTCTCCTAAAAGGAAAGCTATTTTTCCCAAATAATTCTGTTAAAAGGGAAAGGTTATCCTAGAGTTCCAGAAAATACAATAATGAAGGCAGAAAGTTTTTCTGCCTTAATAGAGTCACCCGTTGGGGGAGATGGGCGGCATACAAATTTGATAATAAATAAATAAAATACAGTACTATTTTCGGCTTTTGAGGCCTGCAGGGCATATGGTCAGGACACGGTCACATCACCAAAGGAGATAGGACTGAAATTTCCATCTGTTTCTTCCCCTCTTAGAGCAACAGGTACATCTAGCTTAATACACCTATTTTCCTTGTAGCTGTTTGTTATGTGCTTTTTTGTTATATTTTGAGAAAAATAACAGATTACCCCATTTTCATATTTTCCTACCAAAATTTCAGCAGCATGATCTGGTAGAATTCTAGGGTCTGCAAAAATAGAGATGAGAACTGCATGTGGTCACTGTTTGTCCTTCCTGTTCTACAACCAAGAGTGCAAATTATTTCCATTTTAAAATAGTATCAAAGGACTCTATACAGCAAGTAGCACAATGGGACATGATACATATCAATTATGAATAGATAGGTCTTGGTGCCATTAGCGATTAAAGCTGCAACTTAAATACATGAAACTTCACAAAGAGTGAACTATAATGAATTTCAAATGAGTATTTTTCTTTCCTAATAAGTAAAAGAAAAAAACAAAACTACCGCTCTGTACTTAGGTTGTTTTTGGTCATCTGCAATGAAATCCCCCTCCATTTTTGCCACTGGCAGTTGCCTTCCAGTTTTTCAAAGACAAAGCCATTAAGCTTTATTGCTCCATTTCTAAAAGATTGCAGGAGAAGCCAATCAAGCCCATCTGCAGACTTTAATAACAATCATCATAAAAAAAAGGACTTTGGCTGGCAATCAGGCACTTCTGAAAGGGGTGACTCAAAATGCACTGACATTTTGTTCATTTCCTCCGTCTCAGCAACTGAATCAAGAAGTTCAAAGCAGAGTTCAAGTATTCCTACAACAGTCGTGTGGGAAAGTCGGAAAAGAGGCAAAAGTCCTTCCTTCTCTCATCAAGACTTTCAGCACGAAGCAAGGCAAGAAACAAGCTCTTATTCACTCTAATCCTTGTACCCTTAACATTTTGGAAACTGCAAGCCCACAGTGGGAAACGTGATGATAGAAAGTGCGTGTGACAAGGCCATGCATGTGGGCGCAGCCTGAATTGTCTATTTTTGCCAGTTTGGGGGAGAAAAGGTACTTGCATTTTTTAGTACTTTAGTGGAAAACCATGTCCTTGGTTTTCAGCTACTATGTCACAAAATTCTGAGAATGTTCTAGGGCAGTGTTTCTCAACCTTGGCAACTTGAAGATGTGTGGACTTCAACTCCCAGAATTCCCCAGCCAGCAAGGGAGTTGAAGTCCACACATCTTCAAGTTGCCAAGGTTGAGAAATGCTGTTCTAGGTGCTGCAAGAGAGAGACTTTCGGGGTCAGCATAAAGGTTGCCTGTACTGCTCTTACTTAATCAGCAGTTCCTGAAGAATCACCTTGCCCCAAAGAATGAGATCAGAGAATGCTATTTCTCCATAGTTAATATATCATTCACTTTCACTTAATAATATTCACCAGTATTTACTGTAATAATAATTCTCTCTCCAGATCCACCTGAAGAGTAGCATATAAACACTGTACATAATAAATAATCCAGAGACATTTTTAGTTTAGGTAGCCTACCTGATCTCCAGTTCCTCCAATGACCATTTGGAACCCACTGATAAATTTGAAAAAGGAACTAACTTTCCACTCACGAAAAATCTCCTATCTGCAGGGTATATTTCTTATCACAGCTGACCATCTATTTATAAGCACGAATTAGCCCCATGTTTACAAACAGGCAAACATTACAAGCACAAATTAAGTGGTTCTGAACAAGCTAAATCTCAATTAAGATGTGTGAGCCCAGACAGATTTGAGATTTTCCAGACAGAAATGACCAATGCCAGTCTTCAGCACATAGTAATTAATTTTAAACAGGGAAGGAATGTTACATTATTGCACTGGATTCCCATTACTCTCAACTTGTCATGCCCCATAAAGCACACAAACAAAATTGAGAATATGTTTAGCCTGGCACAAATCCTGCATTACAAAGCACTGTTTCAACAAAAGTTTAAAAGCTATGCAGAACAGCCAAAAGAAAAAACAGCAATGTTAGAGTACAAATATTGTTTTTCATAACAAAACCCAGGCAGAATCCAAGTTAAGATACACAAAACATCAATTCCAGTCTTGCTAAGACTAGATCTTGCACTCTTATGAAACAGAAAACATACAGCCCAGCATGCTCTAAAGAATAATACCAAAGGAGCTCTGGCAATCAATCAATCAATCAATCAATCAATCAAATGTAGTGGCTAACTAGATTTTTGTGAAGCACCTGTGACCTTCCAGATATTGCTGAACTTTCCACATCCTTCATCTTTGACCATGTTAGTTAGAGTTTCAGGAAGCTGCAGCCCAGCAAAATTTAGAGAGCACTAAGCTACATCTCTTCAATTAAGATTAATTATTACTGTCATTCTAAAGATGTTTAGTCCACAATGCAATTATGCAGATATCCGTAGAATATGGGTGGTCCCTGGGTTAAGAATGCCTGGGTTACAGACAACCCACAGTTAAAAACGGAGCCTACTGTAGCAAACTTAGAGTTAAATACACAACGATTCAAGTTAAATACACAATGGTTCGAGTTCATTACATGATACTACTTATAGTACACAATACAATAATACTATTCCAGCTTACATACAAATTCGACTTAAGGACAGACCTTGGGAATAGAACTTGTTCTTATACGGGGGACTACCTGTACTACCATATTTACACATAAAAGCTCCCTGTAAACCTAGCAGCAGCAAAGACACATCATCATTGCCCCAGATTGGACAGTATACAAAGTTATCATTTCTCTCAATCTTAGTATGGACAGTATACAAAGTTATCATTTCTCTCAATCTTAGTATGGACAGCACAACACAGCATTTTCCAAAGCAATTGCATGACAACAAAGAATGCATTCCCTTGCATTCTTTATATAAATTTCCCTGCCAATTGGAACACAAAATAAAACTTTTAGCCACGAGGAAAGAAAGGTTATAAAAATAATCAGATAAATATTCCACCCCAGCGATTTCTAAGTTTATTTAATAATTTCAAATCTTCAGTGACAGAAAAAACAAAAACAAAACGCACAAAGAACTGTAGGTTCCTGTTTCTATGCACAACTACAGTGGGACTTACCTGCATGGAAATATGCACTAAATCAGTATTTTTCAAACTTGGCAACTTTAAGATGTGTGGACTTCAACTTCCCCAGAATTGCTGGGGAATTCTGGGAATTGAAGTCCACACATCTTAAAGTTGCCAAGTTTGAAAAACATTGCACTAAATCACGCTACATGTGAACATCTCAGAATACATCGGTCACATCATCCACTACCCAGCAAATTACTGCCACACTAGATATAAGGCAGAAGTAGTTGGCCATCCATCTTCCATCAAGCAATCCAACTCACAGGTATGAAGAATTTTGAACAATAATTTACAAGTACATAGCACATGGACTTTGATATGAACTTGTCAAAAAGTGTATGGAAGAAAAGTTGTTTATTTCAATAGGCAGATTAGCTGTGGATCTATCTTACATAGTGGAAATCTGTCAGGTACATGCTTGCCCTATGTTTCTCAAGATTTAGGGCCATTACCAAAGCATTTAAGTATTTACAGAGCTATTTTTAACAAAATCTGGGCTCAAAATGAAATTTAAAGATAACTCAAACTGACAGGTTTCTGCCATGTAAAGGAAAACTATTTTCGTGACAAGCACTGGGGGAAGGAGCTTATATCACAACATATGCTTCATTCAATGGCAATTCAGTTGCAATTCCCTGAAAAAGGTATATTTTAAATAAAAGGGAGGGGGAGGAGGGAATCATCTAATGCATTTTGTCCAAATCCCTATACTATAATTCCAAATTCACAGCTGCTGAATCCAAAAATCAAAGTGTTTCAATGTTCTGTTAGAAGAGACAAGGTATAAATATTTTAAACAGATATATTACAGACATTATACACAGTAACTCCAACATATGAAGCTAATAAGAACTTGTCCTGATTTATCTGGAGGTTGAGTCATGGTAACTGGACTTCTTTTCTTTTGGTTTGATAAGTTTCACTGCTTGTCCAAGCAGCTTCTTCAGTCCAGAAAGTTGGTTAGGGGGGACCCCATAAACGTCTTCCAGGGTGGCTGCGTTTCTCACTAACATGATAGGCTCCTTGAAGGGACAATAGGAGATGTGATTAGTAGAGTCTTTGGGAAGTGGATATCTTACTCCTAATCCCTCACTCATCCCCAAGTGGGTTGTTAAGTACTGCCTCACTGGTGAACTTGTGAAATGGTCTTAATCTTCCTGGGGACGGATGAAAAAGCAGCATGAAAAATGTCATGAAAAACATCACCCATTGTTGCCAACCTATACATGAAAGAAGTGGAGAAGAAAGCTCTCAGCTTTTTCCAAGGAATAGCACCAACCCACTGGTTCAGGTATGTGGATGACACCTGGGTTAAAATCAGAGTCCAGGAGGTACAGGCCTTCACAGACTGTATAAACACCATAGACTTAAACATCAAGTTCACCAGGGAAGACACCTAGGACAACAGACTGGTATTTCTAGACTGTGAGGTTCTAACTGGGACCTGTGGCAAGCTAGAAATAGGGATTTACAGGAAGCCCACACACACAGACCAATACCTGCAGTTTGACTCCCACCATCTACCACAGCAGAAACTAGGAGTCATCAGGACATTACACCACAGGGAAGAAACCATCCCCACCTCCACAGATGCCAAAAAGAAAGAAAACAGACCCCTGAGGACAGCTCTTAAGGCCTGTGGGTATCCAAATTGGGCCTTTATTAAATCCACTTCTAGATCCAACAAAAAAAAAAACAGCAGACAGAGCTGAGACCCAGAGTCAACGGAAGAATCTTGTCATTCCATACATGGCTGGTATGTTGGAGAAGACAAAATGGGTATTTGGAAAACATCACATACCTGTGTTTTTCAAACCCACTAACACACTGAGACCGAGGCTTGTACACCCTAAAGATCCAACACCAAAACATAAGAAGAGCAATGTAGTATATGCAATCCAGTGCAATGAGAAGTGTTCAGAGCTCTACATTGGAGAAACCAAACAGCCTTTACACAAGAGGATGGCCCAGCACAGGAGGAGCAACAACACAGGACCAGAATCAGCAGTTTACCTTCATCTAAAGGAAAAAGGACACTCATTTGAGGACAGTAATGTTCACATTTTGGACAGAGAAGATAGGTGGTTTGAGAGAGGAGTGAAGGAATCCATTTATGCCAAAGTGGAAAATCCTTACCTCAATAGAGATGAAGGCCTCAGACACAACTTGTCTCCCATTTTTCATGCTGCTCTTTCATCAGTCCCCAGGAAAATTAAGACCACTTCACAAGTTCACCAGGGAGGCAGCACTTAACAACCCACTTGGGGATGAGTGAGGGATTAGGAGTAAGACAGCCACATCCCAAAGACTCTACTAATCACATCTCCTATCGTCCCTTCAATGAGCCTATCATGTTAGTGAAAAACGCAGCCACCTGGAAGACATTTATGGGGTCTCCGCAACCAACTTTCTAGACTGAAGAAGCTGCTTGGACAAGTAGCAAACGTATCTAACCAAAAGAAAAGAAGTCCAGTTGCCATGACTCAACCTCCAGATAATTCCACCTGGATGACTGAGAATCGTCATCAACTTGTCCTGATTTAGTTATCAGTTTTCCCCTTTATGTCAATTTGGGTTTATTAGCATTAGTCAGAGATGCTGCAAAAGCATTAGAAACTGGCACTTTGATCTTACATCTAGTGATTCATCCAATTCAAAAATCCTGTCTACAACAGCAGTAAGAATAACAACATATGCCTACAATATTTCAGAGCACTACCCAGACAGCAACTGCTGGAACAGAGTCAATATCTTAATCAAGATTTTGGTTAATTTGGTAGCATGTTCTACTTTAAAAAAAAGTTACTAGACAGTTGTGTTGCAGGTGCTGTTCTTATCTTGTTTTTAAGGGGGACTGCCAATTAACTGTTTTATTAATAGTACCACAAAGCAATCCGATCAAGTAAATCTCATATGCACATATCGGGAACACAAATGGATACCCCTATTCAGCTCTGGGAGACTTCCTAGTAAAGGAGCACAGAAGAATCAAGCTGTAAGGCTTGACCTTGTTGGCTAAGCTAACTAAAGCACACAGTACAGCAACTAGCAACCTGACATGCATACAAATCGCTTTCAAGGATTGAAAAAGAAAGAAAAGGAGAAAACAGGGGTGAATTCAGATGCTGTATCCATCTTTAGTTTGATCATCTTCAATAAGCTTAAGAATTGTTTTAGAAGGTACTCCAGAATACATTCCTTACTTTTTGCTATTGGCTGCCATTCATGCACTAGTCTATTAGCATTACAATTGATTAGAGAACTCTGTCTTAGGATCTGGGCCCAAATTAGGCAAAGGCAGGAGCTGGCCAATTCTTTTGGTTGGTGCATTCTAATGAGCAGGTGAGTAGAAAACCAGCCAATCCTCAGCCAAAAACCAACTGAAGAGTACAGCCATGCGCATAAATTGAGCTGATTAAAGAGTAAATACATAATTACCTTTTGAGTATTTCAATGCAATTTAGCAATAGCAGGGAGTTACTTAACAGCCATTTGTGTCAGTGTGAAAATTAATATTGAATTGTAAGCCCAAGAGGCATTTCAGAAGGTATAGATATCTGCCTATCACTTACTTTATCTGTTATTTTGGAAGAAAGATATTTCAGTAGCAGTAAAGGCTGTTATGCTGTTCCTGCAAAATCAGACTCTTCTCAAAAGGATTTTTTTCCCACTAGTCTAGCCTCTGATAGTGCCTATGATAATCTGCTGTGAAATAGCAAATATTGTCAAATATTAGCTGCCAAATAATTATGACAATTTACCAATAAAGCCTAAAAGAGTACACAACTTAACCAACTGCATCTAACAAAGCTTTCTTATACCATCCCTGAGGACAGGGATTCACCAGAATTATTGATGTTTCAGTAATCCCCATGATTGCTTCTTATAATGAAAACAGTCTTGCAGCTCCAAATGGTATATAACTTGACTCCCTGGGGTCAGACACAAAATATGCATTGTTTTTGTTATGGTTCACCTACATTGCAGCTGAGCAATTCCAGATGCAGTTATTACTTTTAAAGCAACACATAGTCAAAATTGGTGTATCTGAGGGAACCCTTATCTCCATAAGATCTTCTGGAGAAGCAATATTCCATACATCACACTTGTAAGACATAGAGGGCTAATTCAACCCAAAGAATACAGCCATCCTGAAAATCAAAAGTCAAGAGTTACCAAAATATGAAAAGAAGAGGAATGGCATAAACCCTTATGGAGCAAAAAGAGAATGAAATTATTACAGTATTCTCCTTCAAAATGTTCTTGATTGCAGCCTCTGCCCATGATTCACAGGTGAAGAAACAGTGCAATCCCACATAAATTTGCATACACAAAGATCTAGGTCAGATTAGTGACTTCTTGGCCTCTCTCTGTCATGGTGCAACAAGTGATGAATATGTTCCCAAAGAAGACATGACTACCAATTTCATAAATTAGAAGATAAGCAAATCCTTATTTAGTTCATCACATTCTAAGTATAAAATTAAACAACTTGCCATTATTTCAATGAGTCCTAACTATATTGTGAAGTTGGATTATTTATTGTATTATCAATTTCTGTAGAAAGACAAGACATTTTTGTAACTAAAACATGCCTCAACAAGCATACAAAGCCAACATTTCTCGCTGATCCACAGAAACTCCTTTGGATTTTGTCAGAAGATTCAAAATCTTTGCTTCTTTCAGGACTAACACTTAAGCAAACACCCTTAAGGTTCTGGATCAAGCAATCTGCTGTTTTAACATGCTTGCAACAGTGATTTCAGATTTATATTGTTTTTGGAAGAAACAGCCTCCTCCTTCAGCATTTAACTCCATTTAAAAATAAAAGCTTTGAAGAACAGAAGGAATTAGAAATGCCACACATGCAAATAAACACACAATCATCTTAATGCAACATGTCAGGCCAAGCCACTCATTTTTTTTAAGAGAGAATTTGAACTGTTGATTGAAAGTGTTCCAAAGAGAACACAACCCTGATTTCTACCTAAAATACCTTTACTGTTGCTTCTACCTCCCCATTTTAACTCGTTGCTTACAACAGATCTCAGCAAAGCCATTCATGGGGTAGAACAGAGAACAGCAAGAGGATGCAGCACTAACTGGCTGAAACTAGATGGGGCAATAATACGGAACTTAGCCCAGCAGGAAGCACAAAATTGGAAGGGGGAGGTATAACAGCGACAAGGAGAGTCTGAAAGTGGACTTGGGTCCCGACACGGTTTTGCTCCCCCTTCCCTCCTCTGGAAGCACTCCAGGAGACCAAGCCGGCTGTCCCCAAGGCTGCAACTGCACGCACGACGACCCGGGGCTTAAGAGAGCCCAACTCGGCGCGGCTCCCTTGCAAGAAAAACACGCAGCGGCCACCCCGCAAAGCGGCCGCCTGGAAACACGCTTGCGGTCCCAGGCAGCGGAGCCGGACTGCGAGAGCCCGAGCTGGGGGGAAGCAAAAAAAAAAGGGGGTGTGAAGCCGGTGAGGTGCCTCGGGAGCAGCTAGGGCCGCTTCCTCTGCAGTCATGGGGGGCTTCTTTCGGAGCAGAGTTAAAAGCATCCCTGCCAAAGGCGGGAGAGGGGGGGCTGGGCTGCTGGATGTTAAGCCCCCCCCACGATAAAGAAAGACGCCCTGAATTGAAGGATGCTGCGGCGGGCTGGCGCCTCAGGGTCACCCCCTTCCTTTCTGCCCCGAAAGAGGGGGAGGGGCTTTTTGCAAACTTGGGGGGCAATCCCATGGATACCCTTCCTCAACGAAACGACCCCTCCCCCTCTTGCCCCCCCGGAGGGCAAAGAGGCGCCGCTCCGCCGCTCTGGGCCCCCGCGGGGTGAGAAGGACGCAGCCCCGTTCTTCACCTTCACCACCGTCGCCCCTTGAACTGGTGGGGGGGGGAGCCGGCCGGCAGCCCGGTCGCCGCCCCCCCTCCGCCGCGCCCCCCTCACCCCCCCGGTCCTCGGCCCTCCCTTCCCAGCGCTCACCCTTGACTTTGCCGAAGGTGCCCACGCCCAGCGTGTCCCCCAGGATGTAGTGTCCGATCTTCACCCGCCCGTGCTCATGTTTCTGTTTATCCGCCGCCGCCGCCATCTTGCGCCGAAAGCCGAGCCTGCGCACCAGGAGGAGGGGCTGGACGGCCCCCCCTCCCGCTCGTGTAACGTGAAGGGGCGGGCGGGGGAGCCCGGCGAGACGAGGAGAGGCGCGAGCCGTAAGTTACGCGCCCGCCCGACTCGGACTCGCGGAAGCCCGCGCCTAGTCCTTCCTGGCGGGCCGCGGGGTGCTCTGGTCTCTGGTACGGCTGTGGGATTTCCCCCCCCCCCCGTCCTTCAAAGGGCTGGGCTAGGAGGGCATTACTGCTGTGGCAGCCCCATTCGGCTGGCGTTGCCTGGGTTCAGCCGCTAAAGCGGGGTGGGACTTGGTTAACTCTTGGAGGGGAGACTCTCAGGACGCCCCAGGACTGTAGGGTAAACTGGAAAATCGAAAAAATGTTCCAGAAGAAGGCATTGAAAAATTATTTATATTTATTTCACACACACACACACACGCACACTATTGTTTTAACAATCAAATATTTGGCCCTTTATTAATAAGTAGGTTTTTCCTGGCATCGAAAGTGGTAAGAAAAACTTCATACTTTTGTAGGTCAGACATACTGAAAAGCACATGAAGAGGCATGTTAAAAATAATAATAAATTTCCAGACTAATAAGAGCGTTATTAGCCCCATTGCTCACAACTCAAAAACTGACTTGTGGCCAAGGACCTAGGAGAAAAAGTACAACGGGCTAAGGGGCAGATAAAAGGCTTTCTGACAGTTCTTCCATTTAAAAACCAAACCGAACCCTCACCTGTTATTTCAGACCATACACTGCCTGTTCTCTGTACATGTCATTCAAGAGTAAGTCTTGGCACAAAATAAAATGTATCCTCCAGCCACATATTCTTAGGCCAGCACCAAAATACAGTTCAGAGGGTAGTAAAAACACATATTGCCATCATTTGCTTCAGTAGCATTGCTCCCTTATTAAAGTGGGAACCGGAAAAAGTCTCAGACTGGAAAGCATAAGAATGCTGAAACAGGAAGCTGCTAGATCTCACATCAAACCACTGCCTCGTACAGCTTACTGCAACTTCTATCTGTGGATCTGTGCAGCCCCAAATCCATGTTTCAGCTTTCAGAAGCCCTGAAGATTGTTCTGTTGGACTTTAGCAGTAAACTACAAACTGCAGGGGCACAATTTCCTGCCCATTTTCCAACAGAATGCAAAGAAAAGTGGGAAGGTGTAAAAGCCGTAAGTGGGAAGGCTTAAGCTCTCAAATGCACAAATCCGCACAAAAATTCTGACCCTGCCCACTGCCTTCCTTGGCTGTTGATTGTTTTCAAATGCGTCCACTATCTCCAAAACGGTGTTAGGTCCTATCTTGAGCAGAAGATTTCTCCTAGAATATGCTAGTGATAGGATTTCATAAGGAGGACCTGAACTGAATCAACAAAGCGGATCCGAGAGCTGAATCTAGCTCTACGTTTCTATGACTCTAGGGAGATTCTATGGCTTTTTCACTGCTTTGCTAACAAATAAAATACAATCACCATTATTAATTCTAGGCCACATGGTTTAACTTTGTCTTCCTCAGACAATCTCGCAATTTAAATATATCATTTGAAAAAGGTAGTTGATATATTCTGGGAATGGAGTCACTAGGAGATTAACTCAGAACCTAGCCAATTAACATTTTCTTTGGTGGAGATTGCGAACAGAGGCTCGATAGGCTTCTTAAAAGTTAAAAATAGAAAAGAAACATCCTTCTTTGGTTTGCCTGGGATAAGTAGAACATTTTCAACACTGAAATGCCTGCTGCGAATTGACCCCCAAATGCTTGCTTCCTTTTAAGCAGAGGCAGAGCATGCTGGCTCTTGTCTTCAAAGCTGCTAATGTTAGGGCAGGTGAGTTTTGCTTTCAAAGAGTGTAAAGCTACTGCCCTGTAACGACAGAATAGGATGAACTAAAGTTTGCTCTATTCCTCCTGAGAATTAGGGGGACTATTTCCACAATGCTATTACTAAGGATTTACTATAAATCCTTCCAAAAGGGCAATCCTTACAATTATTGAGAATATTATTAAGATTATAGAATATCATCAGCAAGCCATAACCTTGGAGTTTACGTTACACTGAGATTTGTAATTAGAACATTCTTCAGGGTCCTTCTGATAAGAAGCCATATTTGCCAAGCTGAAAGAAGGCATGGCTAGTTGGTAGGTAAGAAAGTAATTGGTCAGGAGGTAGAAGAGTAGGCTTGTGAATTGTTTTATTTTATGGATGTGTTTTAGCTTTATAAATCGTAAGCCACCTAGTGTCATATTAGTAGGATGCACACAAATGTGTGTATGTCTATGAGAGAGACAAGCAGATAACAGAGACAGAAAAAAGGAAAAGAAAGAAAGGGATGGGGAGAGAGAGAGAAAAAGGTTACAGTAGAAATTCTGGAAGTTGCATCTTCCTAAGGAGCCGTGCAAAAGCTGCCTGAATGTTTGCCCATCCACACAGTCCACTAATCTTATTTTACTGTAATGTTTATTATGGCTGAAACACCCAAATGCTACTGATCTTAGAGGGCCCAGTCCACTCAGATTGGTCTGGGGAAGCTTGAAATCTCAAACCAAATGAGAAGGCATACAAACCTAACAAGACAGCTTTTCTGAAAAATGTATTGGGGTTAGAGATGTGAGTGGGTGGGTTGGGATCTCATAATGAGGGAACTGATAATTGCTTGGTTGCTGGTAATGCTTGCTATTTGCTAATTGACCATTACAGTGCCCAGAGTCTTTGTTGTCTTTCCAAACATGTATTGTGGCTAGTAAGGCTAATGTTGTTTTGGCCATCATTCAACTTTCTCAGCTCTCAACTTTCACTGAAGCCGACCAGCCAGCCAGAAATCTTAAATGTTGCCCTCTCTTGTGCTAATGAAACATTGCACTTCTTTTCTGATGGTCTTGCCAGCATAAGTAGGAGTTCAGTTCATCTCTCAGATCTCTCAATATGGACTCAAGGCTGACCAGATGCACTCTTGGGTCCAACATTATTATTTTTAGATACTGCATGATTAAGGCTAGTTTGAGCCTCTCTGTATTACAATGAGTTCATTTGTGCAGGTGCTGGTCTAAACATTTACTGCTTTTAAGAACGGGGTGAAAGCAAGGCAATGAATTCATTGATTCTGTGCCAGCCTATCTCTGTGGCACTGTATCTCACTCTGCCAGCCTGCTTCCACTGTTTCTGCATTGTATTGCCTGCAGACTGCAGCTCTGATACAATCAAATCTTGGCATTGTTGAAGAGGTCCTTCCTGGGAAGGGCTGAACTTACTAAGCACCTGTGCTAGGCTTCCTGGCTCCCCCCAAAACCTACAGATCAGAGGTGGGAACGGACTAGCTCACAGCACTCCAGAAAAGCAAGGGAAGAGGTAGGGGCTTATTATTAAAACAGTTTTGAATATTTATAGACCATAGTACATATTAGAAGCCAAGCTGGACTTTCTTCGACCCTGCTCTGTCTGCCCTAAAAAAAAGTATTACGGAGAAATACATTTTTGATTCCGATAAAACCTTTGCGCCCATCTGACTGAACGTTAGTGGGGTTAATGCCCTCTAAAGGGTCTACAGTACCATCTCTGCTCTTTTCATCCTATTCTCCAAAAAATAAAGCAGTTTCAGGTGTCTGGAAGTTTCCCAATTATAGCCTGTGGGCAAATCTTTTTTTCATATATCAGATCAAGCCCGCTTTGAATCTCAAACCGCCAATATGAATTGAATCAGAGCTAATTTGCACAGATCTATTCTCTACCCCATTTCTTGAAGCTCTCCAGTTTAATGGCAAAATCTTCTCCATCACCCAATTGCCATTTTAATAGTATTGACAGGAATTCAATCTGGGACTTTTCTGCTTAACTGCAAAGTGGAACTTTATTATATGCTTGGCTGGCAAAAGCAGAGCAGACAGTGCACTGCACACAACTGTCTTAACTATTAAACCATAGGAGCAAATCATATATATTCTCTGCCATCCCACCAATTCAAACCACATCTCTGTGAACATTCTCACTGCATCCGTCATGCAGTTTTATCTAAAAGGAAGTTACCTTCATTGAACACTACTCAGATAAAAGTGGATTCTGCAGACAGAGGTCCTGTATTATATATATGGATTTTTCTCACTTCAGTTCATATTTGAAATCCCATGCACAAGTTTTTGCTTTCATATTAAAAGACCATCCAGAGCTACTGAAACACACACATTCCCTGTAAGTGTACTGTTAAGCTCTGTTACTGCCGAACATGTAAAGTGCCAGTTACAATCTGACCAGGCATAGGTAAGAACCTTTATTAAGGTTATCTTGTGGTGATGAGAATGGTAAAAAGGGCTTATTTTTCTGGCCAGCAACCCTGTTCTGAGAGACTAGGTAGGCTGTTGGCAAGGAGAGGCCATGGGAACTCCTGCAGGGTTGCTGTGAGGACTACCCTAAGCATCTGTGGGATAAAGTCACTCAGATCCACTCAGAGTTGGATTCTGCCTGGGCAGGTCTTATGGAATTGGGCGAGATACAATCTTACTTGGTTATCTGGGAAGAGTTCCAACATGTTCTTGGGGCTGTGAGTTCAGCCATGTGTGTTTTAGATCCATGTCCCTTCTGGCTGGTTAAGGCCTCCAAGGAGGTGACATACATACATTGGATCCAAGCTGTGGTGAATGCTTATTTGTGTGAGAAGGTCCCACCTGCTTTTAAAGAGGCAGTGGTCCATTCCCTCCAGAAGATGCCGTCCTTGGATCCAACAGTGTTAGACACTTTTTGTCCAGTACAGTTTTGGGGAGGTTGTTGAGAAGGTGGTTGGCTCCCAAATCCAAAGGGCCCTGGAGGAAGCAGACTATCTGAACCCTTTTCAGTCTGGTTTCAGGCAGGGTTACAGCACCAAAACAGCATTGGTTGTGCTTGTGGATGACCTCTGGAGGGCTCAGGATGGTGGTGGTGCAACTGTTGACAGTGTTAAATGACATCAATCATGGTATCTTCCTGGACCAGCTTAGATGGTTGGGAGTGGAATGCAGTTTTGCAGTGGTTCTCCTTCCTCCAAAGCTGGTTCTAATCAGTGTTGTTACAATGGGAGACGTCTAGCCCTAAGCCCCTTCTATGTGAGGTGCTTCAGGTTCACCTCTCTCTCCACTCCTATTTAGCATATACATGAAGCCACTAAGCAGTCATCTGTTGGCATGGGGTGAGATAATATCAATAAGCTGATATCCATCTGTATATCTCTGCTCCTAGCTGTACAAGTGTGCTGTAGAGGTGCTTCCTCACTGCCTGAAGGCTGTGAGTGTCTGGATGGGGATCAACAGGTTGACTTAACTCTAGCAAGACTGAGTGTCTCTGGGTTTTGGGCTCCCCTGGGTTTGGAGCTGTTCCATCAGTAACTGGATGGGTTAGCAGTCCCCCAGGAAGAGTTGGTGAGCAATCTGGGGATCCTCCTGGACTCACAACTCCTGCTCAAAGAGCAGGTGGCAGCCTTTGTACAGGTCCATCTTGCGCACCCAGCATTTTATATCTTTTACTGAATTACTCTGGGAAAGTTTTTTTTATAAGATACTGTTTGTGATTTTAATAGAACTGTATGTTTTTATTTCTTTCCTTATTTTCACTGTAATTACCCAAAGTCAAAACAATGCTTCGATTGACTGATCATTGATGTACCATCAAATATACAACCTTGTCTCACTTCTTTGCCAACCTGGAGCCAGTTTCTCTCTCAAATCTTTTTTTTTTAGATTTTTTTTTTATCCTGCCCCTCTTATTTTTATAAATAACTTAAGGCAGCAAACATACCCAATACTCTTCCCTACTCCTGTTTTCTCCATAACAGCAGCCCTGTGAGGTGAGTTGGGCTGAGTGTGCATGCCCCAAATCACCCAGCCAGCTTTCATGCCTAAGGAGGGACTAGAACTCAGTCTCCTGCTTTCCAGCCTGGTGCCTTCACCACCAGACCAAACTGGCTCTTTCTTCATGTTACTCTTTCTCCATGTTTCATCTGGACTGTGGCTTCTTGATGTGTCTATAAGTTTTGCATGAGGATAATAAGATGTTCTGGGATTCCCATTCTTCTAAGCATATTCCACAGCTTGACATGATCAACATAATCAAAAGCCTTTCTATAATCTATGAAGCACATACCGACTTCTTTTGGCTTTCTCAGTCATCCATCATGCATCAGCAATAATGTATCCTGTTCCTCAGCCTTTTCTGTAGCCAGTTTGAACATCTGGCACCTCCCTTTCCAAGTGGGATTCTAATCTGCATTGCACGATCTTAAACGTGATTTTGCTTGCATATGAAATTAAGGCTATTGCATAGTAGTTTACACATTCTAAAAGGAAATTTTATGCTGGTTTAGGTTACCAACAGAGGTTATCTTTTTTTTTAAAACAAATCAGTAATTTATTTCCAAATATTACACACTGAAAGGCTGTACTTTTAGAGGAAGAAAAGAATACAAGAGATGCTTTTCTTCAAAAAAAACACAAAACCCTTCACTTTGGATTATTTTACAAAAAAAAAAGATACAACTCCCCAAATACCAATAGAAGAGAATATCTGTGGCTCAGGGTTGAACTGTGGAGTCCTTGGGGTTCTCTGAGCTTGGTTGTTTTCTTGCAGACATTCTGTTACCCGACTAGGTAACATCTTCAGTGCTACAAGGGAGTGGGGTTTTCTCTCTGTTTATATACAGTAGCTTGCCCTGACAGTGTTGGAGGGGGAGTTTTCTCCTTGGCACAGTAGTTCTTTGATCAGGCAGAACTCCCCAAATTCTGGACTTATTGGAATGATGGATGGATGGATGGATGGATTTATGTATGTATTTACGTATGTACGTATTTATGAGAAACTTCCAGCTATTAAAGCTAACCTGGCTCTGGTTAAGTCACTACTTCAGTGGATATGCTTTACTTTTCAGGTCCTGTTGAGGGAAGGCTCCTGAGTAGGCGGAGGAATAGAGTAACATCATTTTCAATTCAAGCTCAACTCCTGGCCAATAGATGGATATTACCCTGCAGTTTTCTTGGCTTCCCACTACTGCCCTCTGCAATACGTAATACCTCGGTTCACGGACGCTTCTGTTCACGAACAATTCAGTCCGCAAACAGCAGTGTTCACAAAATTTTGCTTCCGTTTGCGAACTCCACATCGGGTGACGAACACGACCCACGGCCATCTCCCCTGCTCTGACACGTGGTCGTGGCTTCTTCTAGGCGAGATCATGGTCGCAGACAGACACTTGCTGTGAAGCTTTTTGGTGTCGCCTCAAGCAAGGTTAGTGTTCTCTCTCTTCATACTGTACTGTACTGTACTTTGTTTCATATTTTTGTGGTTAAAAAAAAATATATATGGTTCAAAACAGATTAACCTTATTTACATTGAACCTTATGGGGAAATTTGATTTGGTTCGCGACCAGAATTGTGGAACGGATTAAGTTTGTGAACTGAGGTACCACTGTATTTTTAAACTTCCTAGTTTGACCTACAGCCTGGGGAACTCCTGATGGCCTCCTTACCCAACTATTAACCTGCTTAGTGTCATAAAGTGACATGCTCCATTTTTGTTCATTTTGTGTGTGTGTGTGTGTGTGTATAAATAATTGTATCAGTGCTATTGTACCATTATTTTTGTTAAATTTCAATAAGTTAAAAAAAACATTAAAAAGTGTTCCAGTGTCATTAGTTTCAAGAAATTTAGACATGTTTTCTAATGTCTAATCCTTTAGTCCCACATACAGAAGAATGCTGGAAATTCACACTTTGCATTTTGGTAGGCCAGCTTCTCACTTTGTATACCACCACACCGGAACAGTGTTTGAGGAATACTGTTGAGTGTTTCTCAACCTTGCCAACTTGAAAATATGTGGACTTCCTTGCTAGGGAATTCTGGGAGCTGAAGTCCACACATCTTCAAATTGCCAACATTGAGAAAGTCTGCTCTAGCTTAAGATTGTACTATAGAAATTGTAGTCTGCTTGCAAATACTGAAAAACATAAGTCATAGCATGATGACCAACAGTCATGAGTCTCCCACCACCGTCATTGCTATACGAGCAGGTTTGACCAGTTCAAGATTCTGATTATAGCTCAAATGGCCATATCATGTACATGGATATATAGACCTAGTTATGAACACTCCACTGAAACATTAAAACAGATCTGTATTTTCTGCTAGATTTAAGAAACGTGCTTTGTGTACAGTATTTTAAAAAAAACCCACTGTATTTTACAATGAAATTTCAGATTAATAAGGAACAAGATGCATCAACAAATTTGGACAAACTGAACACTGTATAAAGATGACAACCTGTCTTTGTAGAGTCGTCATTTATTTTAAATCAACACTCCTTAAATCAACAGTCCTTAAGATGAGCTGGAAGCCACAACAGCAGCTCTCTTGGGCTTTGGCGCTGTTCCTTCACGGAATCCATTCCTGTATAAGGCAAAGAAGAAACAGGACTTTTTGCATTTAAGTATTTTCATTTATTTGATTTTTTTTTCTTTTTGAAAAATCAGCTTATCTCAGTTACAAAATTAAATCACTTAAGAAATCAGATGTTCAGACATTTTTTATAGGAACATCACAGATAAGCTGTTAAAATCCATATAACAACCTCATTCACATGTCAAAGTAAGCTGAAGTTGTGACTCCCAAATCATTTGGATGAATTATTCTAATTACACTTAAGCACAAGGTTAGTGTTTTTTAAAGTAATGGGCAGTTTTCTATGACTTGGGCGACCATTTCAAATTTACTCCAAAGGTACATGCCTTAACCTTGTATGGACTGGCAATCCAATCAAAGTGGAACCTTATTAGTTCGTGGATGGCAGACCATCATGAAAGACAAAACAGTAGCCTAGAAGAAGGCAATAGAAAACTACTTCTGTACTATTGACCGGAAAATTACATAGATGTGTCTGTGAAGTCATCAGGAATCAAGCTCAACTCAACTGAGACTTGATTTTATTTATTCAACTAAGCCTTTGCAAGGAATAATGACAAAACCCAGATGGTTTGTGGTAATTACCTGTTGTTATTACAGGAGCTTCACCATCATTTATAGGGATATGCATGAAACAAATATATTGTGATTCAGAAGTTTGACTGCACTGTTCTAGCCAAACATCTGGTTACTTCTGGGTTTCAGCCAAGATAAATTCAGAGAGATCTTACCTGAATCTTCGGTAGACCTTTTTTAGATGCCTCATACGGCCTGTCCCAGTAGTATTGCGCCTTTTGGCCTTAGCACTCCAGTTATCTAGAAAAAAAGTGGTGGTCCATTTTACTCTATGGAGTTCCAGTTACATAATTCCACTGCCCTATTTTATTCCCATAAAAATGCTGAAGCTGAAAGACAATCAAAGGCCTATGATCACCCAGTGAGACACAGAAGAAACAGAGAGAGAGAGAGAGAGGGCTGAATTAGAGGCCTGGGGCCTTCAGCAGTCTCAGCCGGCCACCACCACCCCCAGGCCGCTATTTAAGTCCTAGTGCAACCAGCACTGCTGATAAGGAGTGCCGCCTAAAGCTCCATGCTGAGGCTTTGTGCTCTGGTGCTGGGGTGGCCGGCCGTGGTGTGGGGCCTGAGGCAGCACTCCTCAGCAGCAGTGCCGGCTGCTCTGGGAATTTGGGGGGGGGGGGGGGGGGTGCTTGAGACTGCTGAAGGTTTCAGGCCTCTAATTCACCACAGTACTGCCACCACTGCTGAGGAATGCAGCTGTGCAGAGAGGCCAAAAGGGCTGAGATGGGGGGGAAGATAGGTGGGTGGGGGGAAGTTGAAGTGCCCCTGTGGCCATAAGTGCAGGCAGGCTGCCAAGCACCCAAATTTTGATCATATGGCTGGGGGCATTGCAACAGCCATAACTTCAGATGCCAGTCATAAGTCCCTTTGTTCAGCACTGTTGTAACTTCAAATGGTTGCTGAACAAATGGTCACAAGTCAAGGACTACCCGTATGGGACCTGATTAGTACTATGATGGATAGGCATCAGGAAATCCCAGGGATATAGGCTAGCTTTCTGGAAGAAATCAATAGCAGAACACTTCTCCATTGTTGCCAATAAAAACGCATGGATGTTCCATGCTGTAAATACTAAAGTTACTCCTGTACTTTGGAAAATGACATTCTTACACTTTCTCTTGCGTTTAGCAGGATATCCACATTTTCCACAGGTGGACTTCTGGAGATGGTAGGCTTTGGATCCACATCGCCGACACAAAGTGTGTGTCTTATTGCGGCGCTTGCCAAAAGATGACGTTCCTTTTGTCTGAAAGAGACATGGAATTAATTTATACAAATGATGGTATTACCATAACTCATACCTGTTGGATTAGTCGGATTATAAGAACTGGATGATTCTTAAGATGCTCTGATGAAGCATTAGTAGCTAACATGTGTTTTACAGGGGAGAAAATGTTTTGTATCAAGTTAGTCCAGCTCAATAATTAAAAGAATATTGACTGCAAAATATTCACTCTTTTCCCAAGTTCTGTGGAAGCTTTAACTCCTAGGAGGAAAAAACAAAACTAATACCATATCAAGGATTACTGAAATGTTTTCTCTTTATATAAAAACGTTTTGTAAGTTTATTTTAAAGGTACAACACAATTGCTTAGAAATTTTTCATGTCTCTCAACTTCACATAATGAATTAAGGCTTCAGGGTCTTTACAGGAACTTTCATTTTATTCCTATATTCTTCTCAGGTGCCATCATTTTCTTGTAAAAAATGGCAATAATTGTTTAAGTTTCATGTTAAGTGTATATACATGTACACCCATAATGTGGGTTGTGTTGTGACCAGGACCCAAATTCAAGTTCACCTTCAAACACAGAAGTTCACTGGGCAACTTTAGGTCAGTCATTCCTTCTCAACACAATCCACCTCATGGAGTTGTGGAGGGAAAATTAGAAACAGTGTTATGTACATTACCTTCTGGTAGCAAGAAAAGGTGGGATACAAATTTAACAATCTAATCTCCAAACAAAAGCACAGTGGTAAAAATTATCAAGAGCATTGAGGAAATACTTTGGCCTTTTAGTTAAAAAAAAAAAAAAAAGGATGCTGAAAGACATGAATCAGAATTATAAGATAGCAGAGAATTTTCTCACCCCACACTACTGGAAACCAGAATCATCCAGATATTATGGCAGACTTAGGACAGAACATGATTTAAAAAAAAAAAACAGAATACAAGAAACCCCACACTACTGGAAACCAGAATCATCCATATTAAATTATGGCAGACTTAGGACAGAACATGATTTAAAAAAAAACAGAATACAAGAAACCCATGAAATTTACTGGCCCAAGATTAATATGTCCCCTTTATTAAACAGCATCATCTTGCAGGACTCTCTTGGCCTTGCACAAGGCTGTTAGACCTAGCTTTTCCCCAAGGCATTAGGGCCAGGAGCTTAGATGTATTCATGTGCCTGTTTTGGGAGTCTGTTATGTGATGCCTTGCTTTTTTTACTGGATTATTTTTAATTTTGGTCACATTTTTTTAAATATTGTTTTTCTTATAAACCAGCTGCTCACCACACAGCTATGTATTTTAAGATGGGTAGTCCTATAAATTTTCTAAATAAATAAGTGGCCTTCAAGGGGTTGTAAACAAATTAATGGAGAATTAGTTGTCAATTGCTACCAATCATTATGGCTATTTATTGCCTTCTATATCAGAAGCAGAATGTTTCTTATCTGGCTAAGATAAGATGATACCCATTGTCCTCAAATACAACAACTGTGAAAGTAAAATGAATCATAGAATTTTGGAGTTGGAAGGGACCACATGGATCATCTAGTCCAACCCCCTGCAATATGCAGGAAACCAATTAAACCATCCCCGAGAGGTGACTGTCCAGCCTCTTCTTAAAAACCTCCAGAGATGGAGAACTCACAACCTCCGTAGGTTGACTGTTCCACTGTTGTACAGATCTAACCGTCAGGAAGTTTTTCCTTATATTTAAGTGAAATCTAGGTAGCTGCAGTCTGTACCCATTATTTCTGGTCCTAGTTTCTGTGGCCATGGAAAAGAGTTCCTGACCATCTTCCCTATGGCACCCCTTTATGTACCTGAACACTGCTATCATGTCTCCCCTCAGTCTTCTTTTCTCCAGACTGAACAGTCCTAGTTCCTTCAGCCTGTCCTCATAGGACAAGTCCTGAAGTCCCTGTATCATCTTTGTTGCCCTCCTCTGAACCTGTTCTGTCAATATCCTTCTGGAAATGTGGTGCCCAGAATTGTACACAGTACTCCAGGTGTGGTCTCACTAGTGCAGAGTAGAGGGGAATAATGACTTCCCGCGTCTTTGATATAATGCTTTTCCTAATGCAGCCCAAAACTGCATTAGCCCTCCTAGCAGCTGTCTCACAAGAACCTCACTTAACCCTAACAGGTTTTGTACTTTGTTAGTTTGCCTTTTAGCTGGTATGGCTGTGTTGCTATAAAGGTAACTCATAGTTCAATAAACTGAATTTAACAGTAGAGAGATAATCCTATGCATGCTGACTTAAAGTCACAGCATAACTTTATTGCAACCCCACCTGACATATGAAAACATGGGTTACTAACTGCAATGCATAGTTTCAATCATCATACAAAGTTAAGAACAAATTAAATTTAACTTAACCACAGGGGTGAAGCAAGGCATTGAAATTAAAATTACTCTGAGCCAACATGGGATCAACTATAAAGCACTTTTAAACACAAACATTCACTAAGATACTACACCTATGCACTTAAGTAATGCAGAGCCCACAGCATAGGTCCTAGTAAATTGTTAGAGATTACATAGGATGCAGTGGGAGGCTGTTTCACATTTAGAATGCTTTACAATACCCCATGCTGACCAGGGCTGATGGACAATGTATCCCAAAACATTCAGATCACATATTGGGAGAACTAGGATCTGAACAGATCCAGCACAAACCGTGCACCATAGAAGGAAGTATTTAACTGCACGGGCTAAACAGTAGTAGAAATAAAGTACACACGTAGGGTGAGGAAAAGCTACAAGTCTCTGCATGGCCTTCCTTTATTATTCCTTTCCTTTAGAACTAAAATGATCCCTGAATTATCTGACTGCAACCTATTTAGTCCCCAGAGCCCAAGCAGACGCCTCTGAATAAGACACGTGACTAAAGCCTCAATTACCCCACGCGCTGCACCTCGTCTTTCCAACTATGCTCTGCTCAGTAAACTGCAGAACCACGTTTCAAGGTTCATTCTGGGGCCACTACGAGAGGTTCCAATATAGCGAAGTAGAGAGGGAGAACTTGACCCAACCGCGTAGAAAACAACGTACGTTATTCCCTCCCCTCAAAGTGAGACTGCCTGGCCCTTCACCCGTCCCATGGATGCCCAACAAGCCCCTGAAAAGGCACGGTTCTCCTGGACGAAAAATGCAGTTGGGCCTAGACTTGGGACTAAAGTCTTCCGTTGTCGACCACTATACGAAACCAGGAGCGTGTTGGGAAAATACCCTTTTCTCTAGGTCTGATAAACTCTAGGCAAGTTTCCTCTCCTGCGACCCGGGTACAAAAGCTTCCAAAAGCGCTGGATGGAAACCGATCTTCCACCAGCCCTCCACCAACTCACCATTTTCTTTCAGCCGCCAGAACGAGAAAGAACTAATCCCGCCCCGACTTCCGCAATGCCCTCCACCCGCTTCCGGTAAGGGGCGCGCAACAATCGAAGAGCTCCGCCGAGGCCACGGCGGAAGGAAAAGCGGCGAACACCAGAGACCGGGTTAGGGCCGGCTGAGAAATGACGTCCACGGCGCCTTCTCCGCAGGGCGGGGCTCAGAGGAATGACGTATGACACGTGGTCCGTTGGAACGTGGTTGGCCCCACCCATTTCGCGCAGGGCGATGACTTATAGATGTGGGTGGTTCGTACGACCGGCTAGGCTGAAACGTAGTTGTCTGTTTTATAACTTGGAGCATCGTGCAAATACAGCCAGAAAGCCTATTGTGAACGGATGAAACTCCAAAAACTAACGTAACCAGAGATAATGCCCTCCCGCAAACCGTGGGCCAATTTAATTTAATTTATAATTTATTAAATGTATATGTCGCCTGACTTCCTTTGACTCTGGGTGGTTTACAAATGGTTAAAAAAAATTGAAGAACAAAACCGCATAAAACAAGAACAAACAGGACAGAGATAAGAAACTCAGAGAGGAACGAAGAGGAAAAGGACTGAACATTTATAGATGGAAATTTTAAAATAATTTATTTAAAATTATTTAAAATAATAGCTCTAGGACAAGGGCTATTGAAACTGTAGCACATGTCCTGCTGTACTGTATTTTCTACACGGATTCACGAACCCATTTAATAACTCCTCATTTGATAAAATATCCAGGGAATCTGATCTTTTTTATGCCCAGTTGTTGCTATCTGATCAGAATGATTTAGTTTCCCTGAACGTAGCTAAATTTTGTTATACTGTCTGCAAAATTAGGCAGGTTTTGATTGCCCACTGATGATCCCACCAATCTGTAAATATATTATCATGTTCTGTTCACTTCATTTAACATATTTTTAATGTATTTCATGTATTTTAGTGTATTTTTATTTGTAATTCTGGTCTGTGACCATAATAAAGATGATGATAGCTCTAGTTTTACAGATAAATATAGTGCATTTTACCCTAATGGAGAGACTGGTGGTCAGCTGTCCGGGTGCTATTTTTCAAGGGATAAATTCAAGATGCCTTCTGATGGGTCTTTGGGCTGGGCAGTCCTTAAGAAAGAAGGTTCTCTTCCAATATAGGTCTCTTCTGAGGGAAGTAGGACCCACAGTTTCTGTAGTCAGTTCTATAAAATAACTCCCATTAAGTCAATGGGAAGCTACAATTGACAAAAAAATAGTTGATGGAATAAAACATAGCTTTGACTTTGATAAGGTCTTATTTCAGGCAAATTAGAAACAAAAGAAAGCTGAAGGGAATGAGTTTGCTTAGAGAACAATCAAGATACTATCAGTGACATCAAACAACTCCTAGCTTGAAAGCAGAATTGAGAAGGCATGTTATTGTCCTTGAAGACCAATGGTTGGATATTTATCTATGCAAATGAACAAAATGTTAAGAACCCCATGATGAAAGCAAATAGTCTGACTTAGGGTTGCATTTCATAGGGCTGAAATTCAGCTACATCTGGAATCACTACTGCATCAGTGGTCCTAAGAGAAAAGGTTGTGTTTTAGCTGTACTTCTTTACCTTCCATGTTCCAGCTCATTATATGCCTCTGGGTTAGCTTCCTGATACTGAAAAAAAGTGTTTTTATTTTCAAATTTTTTTTTTTTTTTTATCTGCTTAACAGTCATTACTGACCCTGCAGTGACCGCCCCCTAGCGGTTTTCAAGGCAATTGCATCTTTCTAGTTTCGGAATTAGACTTTGCCAGAGCCTAATTCCTAGAGCGTCAGCCCAGCTGGCAGCACAGGAGGCGGGACTTCCGTTGCTTCGCGCCCCTTTTTCGGACGAGCGCGGTTTCACGCTTTTTACCGGCAACTTGTCCCGTCTCTCTGTTGAGCCGCTGCCAGCATTTTTCCTCCCACCGGAGTGAGAGTCCTCATTTATCTACTCACGTATGTTTTCGATCTGCTGAGTTGGCAGAAGCTGCGGGTATAGAAACAAGAGCTCACCTTGTTAACGCGAGGCTGGACTCGAACCGCTGAAGCTTTCAGCCATTTCTGGCCGGCACTTTCAGCGTCATTAAGCCGCTGCGCCACCGTGTCCCCCCATTTTCAAATTAATTATTTTCAAATATAGGTTGTATCAAAGGTAATGTAAAAATAATTATTTTGGAAGATCTTTAAATGGCTGTGGGAAAATGAAATAACCCAAAGGATTACAGTACAGTAATCAGTTTTAACAATGTGGTATATTGGTCATGTTTCATATCTTTATCACTAGGTTTAATTATTTACCATAGTAATTTGTTCACTGTCAAGTAAAACACAACCTACCAGCCTTTACGCGGTTAACACAGCATTAAGTTTTCTGTTCTGATGTGAGTTTGGGACAATGAAAACGGACTGGAATATCTGAGGAGTTGTATATTTTGTTTTATGAATTACTTAATAATTACTTATTGTTTTATGAATTACTTAATGCGGTGAACACAAAGACAGGTTGCCACTAGAGGTCAAAAAATCAGAAGGAATCTGGTAGCACCTTTTCTAACTAATAAATACATTAAAAGGCAATCACAAAGTGGCTTGACTGATGCAGGATTTCAGTTGGGGTGAGGCACGGGGGAAGGGATGGGAAGGCGAGTTAGTTAAGCAGATATAGGTTGCATGGATATTTATACCTTACCTTATTAAAACTGCTCTGTAAACTAACACTGTTCTCCTATAATGACCACCAGAGGTCAGTGTATTTACAATCTTGTAAATACATGGTGCTTGTATCTACCCTAGGATTTCTATGATAGTGGAAATTAGTGGTTTTAATTACTGTGATTTCAATAAAGTCAGTAGGGGAAATTAATGTGGGGAAAAAGATAATGAAATGGAATATATCTTTGTAATATTTCTTTCATAAATTGATTTACATCAAGTCTCCTTTGAGCTGAGCTTGATTCCTAATAACTTCAAGGATGCATGAAGTTTTAATGGCAACGCTATGGAAATGGTTGGCCATTGCTACTATCTGGGATTTTTTTCCCCAACTTTCAACTCTAGTCCACAGCCCTGGGATTTTCCTACTGGTCTCCCATCCAAATATTAACCAGGGCTGATGTTGCTTAGCTTTCCAGGATGTCCAAAAAATAAATGTTTCCAAGGTATCCAAGAAATAAGCACTTATGTTTCTGTGGATTTTAAATATGTATCTTAAGATCATCTGCTTTACTTATTTGTTGGTCATTTAAACAATGTTAAAATGTATTACAGTAGTTATTTTTTTACTAAAATGCTTAAGACATTTGTACAGTAGGATGATGGAAATGATAGCCAATAGACCTGGAAGCTACCAGATTGGAAAAGGTTGCATTAGAAGATTCTAGCAAAATACATTTCCTTTTTTTTTTTTTTTTAACACAAATATAGTGGTTCTCTATTTGTAAACCTTTTTTTAACGAAGCATTGATAGAAAGAATATTGATGCTTTTGAACTTTGGTATTGAAGAAGGCCAAGAAGATGACCAGCAGCAAAGTGGATGGACCCAATTATAGCAGCAAAGGATACACCTTTGGAAAACCTCAATGAGGTTTAAGAACAGATCTTCCTGGAAATAACTGATCGAAGTAGTTGTTTAGAGTGGACACCAACTTGATGGCACATAATCATCAATCACAACTGTAACCTTGTTTGTGCATACTTAGAAACTGTTTTTCCTTGCATTTACATCCTGTACACCAGGATTCAACAGCCAATGCCCACAGACACCAGCATATTCAACAGAAACTATTTATTTATTAAACTTATCTCCGCCCATCTGCCCCCAGAAGAATTGATGCCTTTGAACTGTGGTGCTGGAGAAGACTCCTAAGAGTCCCCTGGACTGATAGGAGGTCAAACCAGTCAATCTTAAAGGAAATCAACTCTGATTGCTCATTGGAAGGATTGATAATGAAGCTCAAGCTCAGATACTTTGGTCACCTAATGCGAAGAGAGGACTCTTTGGAAAAGACCCTGATGCTGGGAAAGATGGAAGGCAAAAGGAGAAGAGGACGGCAGAGGATGAGATGGCTAGATAGCATCACTGAAGCAATGAGCATGAAACTGAGCAAACTCAGGGAGGCAGTGAAAGATAGGAAGGCCTGGCGCAATATGGTTCATGCGGTCACGAAGAGTCGGACATGACTTAACGACTAAACAACAACAAAATCTGCCCCCAATGGGGGACTCTGGGTGGCTTACAACATATTAAAACAATAAATAAATACACAGTTAAAATTTATTTTAAAAAACACATTTACACAGAATAAAAGGAAGAGGAAAAATCCAGGAGGCCGATGGAAGCAACACCAGGCCCCTTGGGGGCTAGCCAACCCCATATCTGATAATCCCCCTCCTTGCCCCAGGCCAGATGGCAGAGCCAAGTCTTCAAGTCCCTCCAAAAGGCAAGAGTGAGGGGGCCTGTCTCACCTCTGGGGGCAAGATGTTCCAAAGGGCGGGGGCTACAGCAGAGAAGGCCCGCCTTCTGGACCCCGCTAGTCGGAGTTCTTTTGCCAAAGGGGTCCGGAGCATGCCCTCTCTGTGTGATCAGGTGGGATGGGTTGAAATCTGTCAACTATGACGATGTCATTGTGTAAATGATGTGAAATTTGTAATTTAGGCTTGCATCATGATGCCACCGACACAAATGACATTATTTCTGCATCATGATGGCATCATGTGATGTGATGGCATCATGATCCACGTGATTTTATTTATTTTATTTATCTTATTTATTTAAAACATTTATATGGCTGCCCAACTCAACCAAGGTGACTACGGGCAGCTTACGAAAAGAAAAAGCAACAAAGCCTAATAAAAAGAAGGCAAAACTGCAATACCTGCCCCAAACAGCCATGAAACAATAAAATAAAAGAATAAAACGGTGATCCAAACAGCAGTAACACCATCAACCAATCAGGGAAACAGCCCACTCTTGACAGCCTTTCTAAAAGCCAGAAGGTGTCGTCATTTGTCCCAGCTTTCCCACTCTGCGGATATTCATGACACAGACCATTGCTCCCAAAACACAGCATGTTCATAACAACTAGGACACAGTATACCAACTCACATAATATCCATAACCAGCTTACTGAATTAATCCATTTTCTGAATTCATTCAGTACATTCAGCTATAAACTAACTAAACATATTAGCTTTGCACAACTTGTTAATCAACCCGTCTAACTAAGAATACTTTGTAAGACTAAACAAGTTAGAATATTGGGCAAATGCATCTGTTACATCTTTACATGCACAGCCAAATTTTTCTGCCTAGTGAGTAGGTTCTTGTGTCTAGGGCTGATAAAGTCTTTCCTCTGTTTCAAAGGTAAGTTTGGAAAATGGGAGGCCCGCAATCTACTCCCAGATTGTTCCCCAATTTCTTTTCTTAGTGGAGGAACAACTTTCCTTTTGCAACACAAAACACAGCCCTTCTGTAGAGACATTCTGCCCACAGAACTTTCTTTAGTAAGAGGAAGATGTTTATTATATCTGCAGTTTATTGTAATTATCAAAATACTAATCTTTGTAATAACATTGTAAAATATACATGTTTAACATATGCCAATTTTGGAACAAGTTTACTCTACTGAAGATGTGGGTGAATGAGGAAGTGGACAGGGTCCCTGGGGCTGTTAGTACAGCTACCTGTACTTTAGATCCTTGTCCCTCCTGGTTGGTTAAAGCCACCAGGGAGGTGACACTGGGGTGGGTAATGGCGGTGGTCAATTCATCCTTGTAGGAGGGGGTGTTCCCAACACCTTTTAAGGAGGCCCTGGTCTGCCCCCTCCTCAAGAAACTGTTGCTAGATCCCACCCTTCTGGACAATTTTCATTCAGTTTCCCACCTCCCCTTTTTAGGAAAGGTTGTGGAAAAGGTGGTTGTGCAGTGATACTGTGGCTACCCTTTTGTGGTGCCTGGAGGCTGTGGGGGCCTGGATGGGGAACAACAGGCTTCAACTGAACCCTGGTAAGACGGAGTGGCTGTGGGTATGGAGAGCCTCAAGATCTAGGAGCTTATCATCCTTGGTTCTTTATGGGGTTGTACTACCCCAAACAGACCTGGTGCATAATCTGGGGGTCCTCCTAGACTTATGACTCTTGTTCAAAGAGCAGGTGGCAGTCGTGGCCAGGATGACCTTTGTGCAACTTCGTGTTGTGTGTCAGTTACACCCCTTCCTGGATCAGGAGGTTCTCCACACAGTCACTATGCCCTGGTCACCTCCCGGTTGGATTACTGCAATGCACTCTACATGGGGCTGCCCTTGAAGAGTATCTGGAAGCTACAGCTGGCACAAAATGCAGCAGTGAGGACAGTTTTGAACGCCCCGGGGGGCATATATAACACCTCTGTTATGCGAGCTGCATTGGTTACCAGTTTGCTTCCAGGTCCAATTCAAGGTGTTGGTTAATACCTTTAAAGCCCTTCATGGCACAGGACCAGGTTATCTGAGGAGCCGTCTCGCCCCTGATATATCAGCCCGCCCCACTCAGTCTAGCAGAAGGGGCATGTTGCGGACCCCACCAGTCAAGGAATTTTGGCTGGTGGGGTCTAGGAAGAGGGCCTTTTCTGCTGTGGCCCCCACTCTGTGGAACAACTTACCACCTGAGATGCAGTCCGCCCCCACTCTAATGGCCTTTCAGAAGAGTGTGAAATCTTGGCTATGCCAGATGGCCTGGGGGCCTGATGGGGGCTTGCATTGTTGGAATTGGCTGGTGGGGTAATTGATTCTGCCCCCCCCCCAACATCTTGAATTGTATATAATCTTTTTATATAGTATTATTTTTTTAGCTAATTTAATATGGATATTTATATTTTTACTGCTTTTAACGTTTGAATTTTAATTATGAGCTGCCCAGAGTCACCCTCTGGGGGAGATGGGTGGCATATAAATTTAATAAATAAATAAATATTTTCTAAATAGTTTGCATTGGCTTTTGATGCTCCCAGTCTCAGAAACCTCCACCCTCATCCTCCCTTTTTCCACCACCCTCATCCTCTTTCCTGCTTCAAATCCATTTTAAGCTATTTTTCTCTTATGCATATGGAAAAACACTACATTAAAACGAAAAACAAAATGGAACATTTAACCTCCTACACAAAGGTGTCAATAAATCCTTTGTTTTCCTTGGGTGCCGTGGAAAAGTTTATTGTCTTGATAAAAGTCTGATTCCATTAGGCGCCTAAGAGAAGAGAAATCTGGGCTGCAGAAACAGCAAAACGGTGTCATTTGACACATTTGTACAAGGCACATTCCCCCAGGCGGGTTCTATTAGTCCCCCAAATGTGATAAATACCTTAAGAGCTTTGAAACGAATTACAGCTAATTAGAAAAAGGCAGATGACATTTGCTAAAAGAAACAAGCTCGAAAGCTCTTGCTGAAAGCCAATTTCACAAGCTGAAAATGTAACAAGTCAGCATTCTATCTCTTTCCAGACATTATTTGATCCTTGCCATCTGCAGAAGTAATAAAGGGAAAAGAGTTGGCATTTGGGAACCAAAAGATAATGAAATGAGAGAGAGAGATTAGGGTATGTTAACAGTCAAAGGGGATTGGTAGTTCATCAGCTGTGATCTTCAGATCATGATTAGGAGACATTATAAAAGACATAAAATTTATTTTAATGGGTGTGATGTTTTTGGAGCCCAGGAGAACTTGAAATTTAAGGAAAAAACATCATATCTGTCATATCAAAATAGATGAAAATTAACAAGGAAACGTAACAGATTATTAACAGGGATACACCATTTAGAAGTAAGAGTTATTTGTCATCTTTTAAATAGTACCTTCTCAGTGTTTTATCCCAGCGCTGGTTGTCTGATGGAAGCAGCTAGAAGACATCTAAGTATAAATATACAACTATTTCTGAAGTATTTTCTTAATCGTATTGTATATTAGTAAAGCACGTCTGAAATGAGTTATTTCGCTGGGCAAATAAATGAAGGAGGAGGAGGTCAAAGCGTCTTCCTACTGTCATTCAATTTTACTATGCTCAATTCTACATTTCACAGTTGCCAGCTGACCAGGCAGAGATCTGAATACATCATTGCACAAATTAACATTTGGCCCTGACAGATAATGCATTTTCCATATAATTGTCTCTGACAGACTTGTTGGTTTAGAAATGACAGCATGGGAAAATCACCTTCCCTTTAATACTTTCCTCCTTTAGTGGGGACTATTCAAAAATCAAGGAGCTATGCCTTATTTTAAAGAATGCATCATGTGTATCTACCTTTTATGTGTTATGTCTGGTTTGTGGCCATGGAAAACTATCTAGGAAGGCCTCTTTGAGAAAGGGGTGGTTTCTTTGGCTTTGAAGGTGGTGGTGGTGCGCCCCCTTCTCAAGGGGCCATCGCTGGACTCAGCAACAATTTCTGTCCAGTTTCCAACTTTCCCTGTTTGGGGAAGGTTGTTGAGAGGATAATTGGGCATCGGCTCCAGAAAATCCTGGAGGAAACCGATTATCTGGATCCATTTCATTCAGGTTTCAGGCAGAATACAGTACAGAGACAGCATTGATTACACATGTTGATTATCTTTGGTGGAACTAGGATGGGGTGGTGCGGACTTGTTCTCTCAATGGCTTTAAATACTGTTGATCACAGCATCATTATTGACCAGCTGTGGGGATTGGGAGTGAACAGCACAGTACTGAAGTAATTCCCCTTTCTCTGTGGCCAGTTTCAGTCATTGTTAACGGGGGAAAAGTTCAAACCTGTGGCCCCTCATTTGTGGGCTGCTGCTGGGCTCAACGCTCTTACCCCTCTTGTTTAACATCTCCATGAAACTGCTGCATGAGGTTATTCCTCAGTCTGGAGTATCATTAGTGTGCTGATGATACCCAATTGAACATCTCAACATGGACCGTCCAAGTGATGCTGTTGAGATCTTGTTCCAGAGTTTAGAGGCTGTGTGGGTTTGAATGGGGAGGAACAGACACAGGCTCGATCCTGACAAAAGCAAGTGGATGTGGCTATTTGGGCCTCCTGGCTCTGGGGACTTTCCATCTTTCATTTTGGATGGAGTAGTGCTTCCTTATTCAAGACTGGTGCACATCTGGGGGTCATCTTGGAGATAGAGAGCAAAGAGCAGATAGTAGATAGGGCCAAGAGGGCCTTTACACAGATTAATCTAATGCACCAGTTGTGCCAATTCCTGACAGTCAATCATGCCCTAATCACTTCATGAATGGACTATTACAATGCACTGTACATGGAGCTACCCTTGAAGGTCACTTGGAAACTACAGCCGATCCAGAATGTAGCAGTGTGGGCAGTGATGGGCATACCACTATATACCCATCTGATGCCACTGCTCCATGAATTGTATTGATTATCACTTGGCTTCGGGGTGCAATTTAAGATCCTGGTTACTACCTACAGTACCCTTCATGGCCTACAGCCTGGTTATTTAAGGGACCACCTACCTCCAATTGTTTCTGCCCATCCAGTGAGATCTGGTAAGTTTTGGGTGCCTTCAATTAAACAGTGTCATTACTTGGGACCTAGGAAGCATGTTTTCTCTGTCACAGAGCCTGAAATAGCATCCACTCCAGAGATCCATATGGCTCCCACCCTGATGACATTCAGTAAGTCATTAAAAGCTGGGCTGTTCTCCCAGGCTTTGGGGCAAGATGGTGGTTGAGCTCCTGTAGGATGTTTTGTTTGTTATAGAGAATTAGCCTTCTGGATGCCTATTATCTGTTTTTTAATTTTTTTTTAATTGTAAAACTGCTTTTTAAAATGTAAGCCACTTAGAGTTGTTTGGAGTTAGGAGGCTTCTAGATTGTACTAAAGAAAGAAAGAACTTTGCATTTAATAATTACTCACCTCCAGTTTAATTAAATTAGTATACAAAAGAATAGGAACCCCAGTTAAAAACCATTTCTATGACAGTGTTTACACTGGAGCCCTTTCATTTCAAAGACATGATGGTTAGTTCAGAATGTTTTTTTTTTCCCACATGTAATTTTTGCACGGGATCCTCTGTTCTTATAAGACAGTCACTGTTTTTACTTCTAGAGAGATAGGTTATAAATTAAATGTATTGCTCCAATGTATGCAGTTGTAATTTCAAAAAAGATCATGTGTGTTTTAGCATTTGTGCTCAGAAATGTCTGCAAAAGAAGTCAAATCAGTCAAGATGGTGGTTGCAACCAGGTGGTTGAAGCCCTGCCCCTTTTTAAAATGTGCCTTGCTTGGCTTCAGTCGCACCATTGCAGCCTCTGTATTGACTGTGGCCATCCCTGTTTGTGCCTACTGTGAGAGCACAAACCACAAATATAACACTGCAATTGTGTGAAAAATAAAATACTAGGCCAAAGTTTTTCCACCCACAAAAACAGAAGGATACCAAAAAAGTTAACTTAGCTAATTGAGCTTAGTTAACACAATTGGAATCAGAGCATGTCATGCTTATTTATCAGGCACAAGCAATACAAAGAGAGGAACAAATTAAAGCTAGACAGCACAAGCCAGCAATACTCTCTTAAATATTTGAATGAATCAATATATAAAACTCCTATGAACTCTCAAGAAATATGTGAATCACAGCCCCAAGGGATATTCCAAGCTGACCTTGGCGTGTGTCTCTTTTGCCTCAAATACTTTGTGTTTAAACCATAAATAATACAAAAGCAGATGTTTAGTTTGTCAAGCAGTTGGCTGCTTTAAAAATGTGAATTATAAATAAATCATAAAGAAATAGATCCAAAATAATCATACAGCCATGTAGTAAGGAATATGTTTAAATACCAAAGGACTATATTAGCTTTTCACTTTTTTTCCTATTGATGCTTGCTGTATTTACACAGTGCAATCCTAGCTGTGTGTATTTGGAAGCAAATCCCATCCGGTGGGGTTTTTTCTCAGGTAACTGGACAGAGCAATCCTCAGTGAGGTCATGTCGCAATGATGAGAGTGATGCATCACTGTCCACAGGGCAAAATATGAGCTACATATTTCCCCAGTAGGGTAGAATTTTGTAATTTTCCCTTGTAATTGGTACAACAGGAGAAAAAAAAATCCTTTACCAGTCCAGGTTGATCAAGTGGAAGGACCACTTTGAATACCGCTACAGCAGTTCCAGAGGCAATTTTGTCCAGCCCCTGTTTGAGGTTGCTCCTAATGATAAATTTCTGCTCATGGAGGTACAGCAGAGGCCTCAGATACAGAAGAACCACTAGATCAGGAAGGGGCAAACTGGAGCCAGTTATCCATATACAGTCTCCTGTTCTGTTTTAGCAGCTCCCCAAATCCTTGCACATCAAAATTTGGTAGTAAAATAGTGATTTTTCAGAGCCCTCCCTTCCTCCCCACTTTAGACTGAAAAAGAGATGAAAATATTTTGCATTACCAATTGCCTGCTTTTTCCACTAAATCACTTTTATGTCCTATGTGACCCTTGAAGACCATGCCATTATTTTTGAAATGTCATCACTGTAAAGGAAAGCTGATGAAGACCTCTTTTTTACAAGGACAAAGGGAGTGGGGAGTCAGGGTTATTCTTTCAAATGATCAATAAACTTCTCTTGTTTTCAGGTTATATAAAATTTTTCTCCTGTTAATTTTATATGATGTGAGTGGGTGACATTTTCACACCTTATTCCAGTGTTCCTCAGCCTCAGCAACTTTAAGATGTGTGGACTTCAACTCCCAGAATCCCCCAGCCAGCATGAATGCATTAATAATATTAATTAATATTAATTAAATAATAGTTAATTAATACTGAAGTGAAGGAATGTAGACCTGGCCTTGGGAAGGGGGAAGGAATGAGCAAACCATTAATGGGGGAGGGGACTTTCAGAAAAGATTACCTACTCTTGAAAAAGAAGAAAGCGTGAGAAAAAAACCCTCAAAATAACTAATTCCAAACAACCCCACCTGGATGTTGTCTGGTATGAAATGAGGAAGTGGAACTTTGGCAAGCCTTCAAGTTTCTGTTATTGTACCCTACAATAACAAAGAATAATGCCATGACTGTTTCTTGACCTGGCCAACCATGAAGGGCTGACATTGTTATGTTGTAGAGCTCTAGTTTCCTGGCTTGGTTTATTACTGGAAGAGGACCAACGATTCCTTTCCTGCTGGTGAACTGATCAGCTGACTGTGGGAAAATTGCCCAAGGTTGTCATTGGATGAGGGCGGCAGATGCCTGTGGGCCACAAGTTGTCCATCTATGGCCTCTGATATTGCAATAAGTGCCATTGTTACAGTTTCTATTTTTAGCAGTATATTGCAACCTCCTCATCCTAGAATATGCTCAGTGACATATAGCACATATAGGGTGGGCTGATTGCTCACTGTTATGGGCTATGAGAATAACCTTGCAAGACAGGAGGAAGAGTTGCAGTTCAGGGCAATGGTCAGATAAGAGATTTCTCAGCCCACAGAAGGAATGGGGGTAGAGAAAGCATCTCAGAAGGGACCTTCCCTAGTTCTCCAGAAAGTAAAGGCAAGGGAGGGGGGAATTGCTTTCAGACTTGCGAGATTCTGTTACAGTAGTGCTAGTACTCATGGTTTTGGTTTCCTGTCTAGACTACCTTGAAGAGCTGATACTCACAGAAAAATCCAGCTGTTCAGCTGTTGACTGTTCAGCTGTTGGCCCACATTTAACTATTTGCACAACTCCCAAGTGAAAGAAAGAAGATGAAGCCTCCTTCTAAAGAATAGTCAGAAAAGCCACCTCAAGGGATTCAGTACCAACATGGTTCTCAGACTTCTCCATTTTCCTGTTTGCTTCACTGTATTTTCTATGAATGCTGACTATGTCTGCAGGTTTTACACAGGAAATGTATTTGTTGCTATACAGCAGAAGTAAATAACCTAGTTGCAATAGGAGAAAAGGGCATAAACCTTTATTTATCGGTGATGCAACAATGTTCCTATAAAAGATCATGGAAATATTTTCAGTTCTCTTTTCAAGGGGGATTAAGATGGTTTGCTTATTTATTTATTAAATGTATATCCCACCTTTCGGTGTACACAGTGTTCTCATATTTTCCCCACCACCACAACCCTGGAAGGTGGGTTGAGTCAAGAGAGAGCGACCTGCCCAAGGACACCCGGGCAGGTTCCATGTCTAAGGGAGGCCTAGAACTCATTGTCTCCTGGTTTCTAGTCCAGCACTTAACCACTACACCAAACTAGCATTATGCTTAATTCAAATGTTAAGCCAAGCAGAGGCTTAATGTGCCAATTTTCACTTTTTTAAAATAGTGTCATTGAAAATGGGTGCTTTGCCACCAATGTCAGTGATATGATTTGGGGAGACTTCAGGATTTGCAAAACAGAAGTTGACAGTGGTGGAAATACATACAGCCCAGAATAGCAACCAGATTAAAAGTATTAATGCTGAATGCTATTACTAACACTTAAATGTTTTGTTTGGATCAAAGCATATTGCACATAGTAAAGGATCTGGGAATTTGATATTTGTATGAGTAGTTGCTTCTTTACTATTTACAGTACTCTGCGATTGGTATGCCTACTATTTAGCATATTTGTCAGGGTGATTTAGCAAATCAAAGTAGAGATAATTACACCAAAAATGCACTAAACAGCGAATACTAGTTCAGTGCTCTTCTCACTGATGTTCTTTTGACATCAATGATGTCAAAAAGCCTTGGATAATAGAAAGATCTTCATGTAATCATTTGAATCAACCTTCTTCTCCTCCAAGTTTTGGCAATTCCCTTCTCTGGCACCATTTTTATTATAACCTAGACTTGATGCCCTCCAGATATGTTGGTAGTTGTGGTTCCAGCATATTTGGAGAACACCAGGTCTCAGTTATAACAAATATGCTGCCAAGGAAGAGAATTGCCTTAGGTTGGAGCACCAACTATTTCATCTCATTTTGATAAGCTATCTTCATTTAGCTCAGCATTTGAAGAAAGACATGTTAGAGAAATGTCCTTCAGGTAATCTGAGATTAAACCACTAAGAAAGAAGAATGAGACATAAACATTATTTTTTTCTTGGCAAATGGAAGAGAACAATTCTTGTGGAATGCCAATGATAAAAAAGTAATGTTTATGGTTCACTATTCTTTCTTTAGGGCCAATTTCTGCTATTTGGATGTTCCCCTTTTCTCATGTTTTTTTAAATAGGTTCAAAGTAGCCTATAGATAGTTTGTAAAATAAATCCTAACTAACCCATCCCACACAGCTGCCTACTGTACAAATGTCAATTTCAGAACTGTCTTTGGAAAAAGACCAAGTTAGGATGCATTGCAATAACTTAGTTTTAAAGTCAATTATGTGTGAACAGTAGATTCTCAGAATCCAAATAAGGAATCAGTAAGTGAACCATTTAAACTGGTAAAAGATTTAATCACAGGGGGCTTTTTTTTGCATCTAATAATTTATACCTCTAATGATATTCAAGAAGCATCAACAATTGTATTCTTTCAGAGAATGCAGCCTTGACTAGAAGAGAGAAAGCTGAACTATTCTAGATTTACAAGCTACTTCTTAAAGCTGTAGCATCTTTATGAATTGAGTTGGTTTATCAGTCCTCATCCAGTCCATTTGTGGGATCAGACAAGAATTCAGAGCTTCTAACTTTTCATATCAGTATGATTGACATGAGAGACAAATTTGAGTGATATCAGTGTATGGTTGATTCTAAACTTTAAACTGCCCCTCCCCCAAAATCACCTGGCAGATTTATATAGATATTGATAACATTCAGGATAAGATTGAACTTTGTAGCAGTCCACAATGTAAGCATTATGGGATTGAAGAGACATTCCCATACACAATCTTCTGTTATTAATTAGCCATAGGAGAAGAATTAAAATATGATGTTTCCTCAAGTCCAGAGTCAGCAAACCTACCACAAGGCTAGCACAGCTGACCACCACTGAGAACTTTAGCAGAAACAGAAAATTATTTCAGAACAAATTGAACTTCTACAATGGCAGCTGTCCCTGTTAACAGTAAGAGGAATGAAGGTAAAAATGAATTATGCAAAACAAAGGAATTTTGAATTTGCAAATAAGCCAGGGAAATGGTTGGCATGCAAACTGAGGAAAGAAAAAGAGAAAAAAATGGTATTAAAAATACAAGATGGAAACACCATAATAACAGATAATTTAAAGATGCAAAAATATTTATTCTCAATTATATAAAGGAGAAGTTTCCCTGACAAAGGTTGATGAATAATTAAAGAAACAAAATTTACTGAAGATCACAGAAACACAGAAACAATTAATGAATGGACCTATAACAATAAGGGAAGTTTGTGAAGCTATGAAAAAGGCAAAAATAGGGAAAGTGCCTATACCAGATGGTTTACTAGCTTCTTATTATAAACATTTTGAAGATGAATGATTACAACCATTGCAGAAAATGATGAATTCAATTTTACACACTGGAAAGATACCGGACAGTTGGATAGAGCCTAATATAGCATTAATACCTAAAGAAGGTCAAGACTTGACTTCACCAAAAAAATTACTGCCCAATATCATTACTGACTAATGACTATTTGTCATTAAGTTATTTATGATTATTTTAGCTGAGAGGATGAAAATGGTTGTACAGACTTTATTCATAAAGATCTATGTGGGTTTGTACCCAAAAGACAGTTAAGAGATAATATCAGAAACATACTGGACATTTTGGAATACCTAGAACAGCATGACGAAAAACGAGCTACACTGATCTTTCTAGATGCATAAAAGGCCTTTGACAATTTGAACTGGACTTTCTTGTTTAAACTTTTGGAAGATATAGACTTTGGTGAGAATTTTATTAAATGGGTAAAATCGATTTATAGCTCACAAAAGGCACAAATAACTGTAAATGGAAAATTAACAAAGTCTTGTGAGATATAGAAAGGGACAAGCCCCTGTCATCATTTTTTTAGCTTTGGAAGTATTGAATAGAGACATAAGACAAGATGAGAGAATTGCTGGAGTGAGGATTAAAAGGGAAACATAAATTACAGGCATTTGTTAAAGGTTTGGTGATAATCTTGGAAGATCCTTTGGAAGGAATAGAAATATTAATGGAAAAACTAAAGGATTTTGGGGCATTAGCTGGCTTTAAAATTAATAACCAAAAGATGAAGATGTTAATAAAGAATATGGAAATGGAAAATCGAATGAAAGTGATGGGGAAAAACTGCTTTTAAAATTGAGAAAAAAGTAAAATATTTGGGTATTACTATGACTAATATGAATTGTATGTTATTTCAGAATAATTATTTTATGTTAAGACATGGAATGAAACTAAGAAGGATATATTAAGATGGGAGAAACTATTGTCATTGTTGAGGAGAATCTCTGTGATAGAAGTGAATGTATTGCCTAGAATGATGTTTTTGTTTCAAACAATATCTATTTTGATTTTGTATTAGTTTTTATATATACAAATTTTAATAAAAATATTATATAAAAAACAATACCTATTTTGACAACCAATGAACCATTTAAGCAATGTCAGAAAGATATATTTACATTTGTATGGCCAGAGAAAAAGCCAAGGGTTAACTACAAAGTCCTCCAAGATGCAAAGGAACAAGGAGGTTTAGGATTGCCTGATGTGAAGTTGTATTTTGCAGCCTGCTGTTTGGTTTGGATGAAAGAGTGGCTGCTGCTGAGAAATAAAAGAATTTTAGACACAATCTGAAGTTTGTATGGCATGACCTTCTATGGTATGATAAAGTTAAGATTAATGTAGCTATAAAAAATCACTATATTAGAAGTGCCATTTTGAGAATATGGAAAAGATATAAACCCGGATTGTGCCTGAAAATGCCTTTATGGGTCTCTGCACAAGAAGCATTTTATAAGAAAGGAACACCAGGCAAAGAGATATGGTTAACCTATCAAGAGTTATTACAACAAGAAGATGGAGAACATAAGATGAAACAAAGACAGCAACTGACTACAAAGGGATTTAGTTTTCAATGGTTTTCGTACACACAGATAATAGAAAGAATTAAGGTAGATAATAGGACATCTGAAACTGAGCAGCAGAAGATAGAAGTTGAAGCTGAATTATGTACAATGATGAACACTGCTATTAACACCATCCAAAGAGACAATTAAAAGACAAAATTCTTGGCTAGCATTAAAAATCCAGAAGATTCCCCTCTCCCTTCTTCTTCTTCTTCTTCTTCTTCTTCTTCTTCTTCTTCTTCTTCTTCTTCTTCTTCTTCTTCTTCTTCTTCTTCTTCTTCTTCTTCTTCTTCTATTGACTGGAATAGATGCTGCTATTGGTAGAGCCACAGATGAAGTCTGAAAAGTAACTACAGTTTCAGAAAAGTGGAAACTGATTTTCCCTTGGATGGCCTTCCTTCTGAAGGAAGGATTCTGGATTTTTTTTTTTCTCATGAAGCAATATAGCTTTTTGAAAAATTAAAGTAATAAATTTTCTTTTTATCAGGAATCTAAAACTATAGTTTCTTGAGACTGGAGCTGAGGATTCAGCACCTAATACCATACAACAAAAAAGATCAACCCGGACTACATCTCATAAACAGTATCAAAGAGATTTGGGGAGTTAAAGCAGAAAATATAATCTTATCCACTGGGCAATAAAGATGGCAATTGCAGTAAATAAGTGACATTCAATCATACTTTCAAATTTCAGCTAAGTATACAGTTGGCCATAACTGAATAAAAATCATTGCTTCTTTTACAGAGCTCAGTTTTCATGCAGTGGGTCCTGAGTTTAAACCCTTGAATATCTTGCAACTTCTGATTAAAAGGATTAGGGGATGTAGAAATGTTGCCAGCCAAGCCTTTAGTGACTTGTGGCCATTCAAAGTAAATGACCCAAACCTTGATTAGGGCTAGCATATTTGGACTGCAAAACTCTGATCCACCACTAGATGCTTATAAAGAGTCAGCAATCTGGATTTTTGCAGCTCAGATCTGCTTGCCCTGGCTTCGATAGACTCAACCGTAGCTTCCTAAGTTGTATTTTTTTTTTTCTGAATATTCTAAATATTTCTCCAGAACTGCATTCCAGCCCTTTGCGGGATATGAGGCCAATTGATAATCTAAGTCTGAATACTTTTGGAAACTTGAGAACAAGCTGTTTGTGTTCCCAGAGATTATGAGTTAGGGTTAACATTCCATAGTGTTGCTCAAAGCTTATTTTGTGAAAGAAAAGGCAAAGCATCTGGGCACAGAATCAGTTTTCAGATAGATGGACTGACAAGTGATCCGCCTAGTTCTGAACTGCCGTCTTGTCCCTAAGAAAGGTTTTGCCTTTCCTAGTTGATGCATGGGCAGGGCTTCCTCTAACCATGAAGGTAAGAGAGTCGTTGAGTCAATTTCTACAACTCTATCAAGGGCAGATTTTATTTTCTAAGCAGAAAAGCATAATATGGGGTCAGGACTCCAGAAAGATGGAGTGAGGCGGGGTGGGAGAGAATGGATAGCAAGAACTGGAATATGTATCTTTTTGTTAAGCCACTCACAGTGTGAGCACAGCATCTTTCAGCAAAGCGTTTCTTCATTCACACGGTAGAAAATCAGATAAAAAACATAGTCCAATGTACATACCTTTAGTCATTTCTGCTTCCTTTTCCCTCTTTTTAGGTTTTAACCATTTTGATTCTGTTAGAAATTACAAGCTGCTTTCCTGTTTTTTCCAGGTAAGTGGAATTTGTATTAAAAATAAATCTGAATGTGTCTTAATCAGCAAAAATGGGACCTACAATAAGATGCTTCAAGCCTCAGAGGTGTGCTGCTATTCTCAGCTTCAAGCTAGACATACCTTTTTCCAGAATGCTCCGTTTCATGTCACCAGGGTTTTTTTTTCCTCCGCCACCCTCCCCCCACCCCAACTCAAGGAAATATACATAGTTTTCTCATTTTATCTTCAGAACAAGACGGTGAGCTGGGTTCAGATGAAAGATGGTGCTTGGTCCAAAGTTTTCCAGTAAACTTCATAATGAATTTGGACCTGGGAAGCTATACTGGCTCCTGATGGGAACTGAGTCCATGAACTAAATACTTATGGTTGGCTCCATTAACTGCCTTAATTCACAGTTAGAAGAGAGATTTTTCTCACTATTCAAGAACAGGAGAAGCTGGATTGTTCAGTTACAGGATTGGTTGAGGATTTGTGAGATCCATTTTTATTTTTTTTTTGGATTGCCATTTTATTTTATTTTAGCTGGGGAATGAGGGAACAACTTGTATGTTAAAAGTGTGGGAATTTTTCCAAAGTAGCTACTCTATCTATAATTCCCATGTTAAAATGTTGAATACTTGTGGGGAATCTAAAGCATACAGAACACTTTAACAGTTCTTTCTGTCTTGTTTGTATAATGTTATGAAATTATTAAGAATGCTGTTTCCCATGTGGTTTCTGGTGTTAAAAAATTGGCTACAATTTTTCGCACTAGAGCAGCATATCCAGAAGTATTCAGATGTACTGGGGCTGCAACTCTCAGAACTCCCTGCCACCATAATTTCTGGCATGATGGTGAGAATTCTGAGTTGTACTTCCAATACATCAGAAGGACACCAAGTTGGGGAAAACAGCTTCAGAGACCAAGGGCCAAAATAGATAAACACGAGCGAGCTGTGTTTGGAGATCTGAATGCTTCCACACAAGGCTTTAATTATCCACTCTCACTCACAAAATTTTATGAAGGTGCAATCATTGTCCAATTCTGCTTCCAACCTTACTGTGTTTTCCCACTATTCTTTCCTTATAGTAAGAAATCCGTTAAGCAATATACAAATAAAGTAATAATGATGAAGAGAAAGAACCGAAAAGCTTCAGAAGGCTTTGAATGGGTATTGTTAGGAGCTATCTAGAGACATTTTCCAATTTGGAGTAGCAGTGCTCTACGAACAGGATGATTAGCCTTTCACAGCCATCCAGTGTCCCAAGTCAAAACCCACCCTCTGCCCAAACATTGTGCATTTAATGTGAAAAATATAAATCAGGATATCTGATCATGGAATACCTGTACTAATCTGCTTTGTTCTTAATTCAGTGAGGCTTATTTATGAAGTAGCATGTTCTGACCCCAATGCTGAAATTTGTCTTCTAGTTGCAGCAACAACTAGCCTCTCCATGCCTCTGTCTGATATAGTACTTTGGCTCCTAGGGTTGTTCAGTGCTTCAGATTCAATTCCAAAGAGATTCTTTGCAGAATTCAGGAATGCAAGCGTAACTTCTGGCTGCAACTCTTGAAAGCAGCTGCATCCTTCCTGGCAGCTGCTGCACATTCCTGAGGGGGAAAATATGTTTATTTTAAAGAACTGCTGAAAGGGATGCCTGCTTCAAGCCATTTCTTTGGAACTGAATTACTATTAGCTTCAGTAGTAATTTATTTTAATAGCTAAATAACTAGAAAAAAGAAAACAAATTATTTCCACAAAATACAAAATAGTATGTGTAAAAACTATAAAAAGGAAAGAAACTAAAAAAGAAAAAGAAAATAAGCACACACATAAGTAAAAGTCTACACATATTAAATATGGAATAATATTAAGAATAATCCCCTAGTTCTAAAATATAAATCACCAGCAATACTAACATAATCTACATTTTAAAATATGATCTTTTGGGGGTGTTTTACTGTCTTTTTTTGTAAAGTGTTGGGAATCCCTGACATATTCAGTTGTATACAAATTTAATATGAAATAAAGTAAACAAGGGGAAAAAAAGGAAATAAATACAGATTATTTAGTCTGTGACCGTAAATAAAGCTATCAGCCGAGTAAATGGAAATATTATTTTTTAAACTTACAAAAAAAAAGAAATATATATGACTATGGATGTATATGTATGTGGGTGTGTATATATGTATTTTATACATACACACACACAGACACACACACACACTCATATGTTTTCATGTGGGACATAAAAAAATGTCCAGGTAAAGAAAAAATGTTTCATCCTCTTTAGTTTAATGCCTCATTATACTGTTACGGGTGGGAGCAACGCAACATTTATTGATGACGAGACTCTCACTGGGTCATTCAGGGAGAAGCTTTATTTGCGCAAAGGTTCAGTTAGGACTCGCAGGTCCCTGCAAAGAACTGAACCCCGAAAAGGAGTTCAGCAAGCCTTTTTATCATTACAAGAGCCGTTTCTCCCCAATCCCCCCCTCAGTGCCCTCCCCATGCCTTCCGTACTCCAAATTTGGTCAATTGCTGGTAGCTAAACCACAAGTCCTTGTCTTCACCGGTCGTACCTTGTTTTGGGTACATTTTGGCCTTGCTGTCTAGAGCATTGCTATCTGAGGAGGGAGGGAGATAAGAGCACTCAGCATCAGCAGAAAGGAAAGTTACAGAGAGTTACATTTAAAATGTAAAACTTCACAAAATACCAGTTTCATACAAAATATAGGATATAACAAAGACTTCTTCTCATATTTGCTTCCAAGACTTATCACTGCAAAGCCTCTAGCTAAAAAAACACTTCCAGAGAAGAGGTTCACTACTTGGTTACTAGTGAGGACTACATAACCCAAAAATGTAGGATAGGACTACATAACCCAAAAATGTAGGATAAAGATCAGAATGAAGTTACAAATAATTTTCCATTTGTATCCTGCCACCTCATTCCCCCCTTTGAAAGTCCTTTGGCTTTGCCGAAGGGCTTTCACTCATCAGAGTGGGAATGGGGTCATAATGCCACAGAGCCATTATTTGAGTTGTTGCTTCCCTTTTGGCTATGAGGGAGAGGGTACTTGTGATAGTGCGAATAAAAATAGGTAAAATGCAAGGAATAAGCACACAGCCAGCAGCAATTATTCCAATAAGCGTAACTATAGCTTGGAGACCTGGGAGTTTGGGAAACCAGGACCCAAAGAGATTTTTCATATTGAAACCCTCCCATGTCTGAACAAAGACATGGGCAATTTTGACCACCCGGTCAGCAATTTTCTTAATAACCTTTTCAGTATCTTTTATCACATACACCTTCTTCCTTTCCTTTTATCTCTCTTCTACTTTCTCCACTCCCTCCTTACACACATACACATACTCAGCCATTGCTCATCACATATCCTGTTGCCCGCATCTGCTTGCTCTCTTTCCCTTTGCATAGGAACCATCAAAACCACTACAGAACAAGCATTTACATCCATTCTTATTGTATGGGTGATGCCAAATCTTCTGGTTGTTCCTGAATTAGGTCACTACCAGTGGACCTAATTAATCCTTAAAAAGATTTGCTGGTGAAGCTAGAGAACGCTGCAATTTTAATTTAAGTCCATCGACCAAGGAAACTTGCCAAATGTCTGGGGGTTCCTTCACCTGCCTGATCCTGGATCCGTGCACCCAAGCTTTGATGTAGGACTTTCACAGCAGTTGGCATGCTCAGTAGGACTTGCTTCGGCTGGGACCACTTCAGATCAGTGCAGGATGGGAACAGCTCTAACCCACTGGTCTGGCTGGGCAATGGGTTGTACGTCAGGAGTGACTGGCAAGGCATCTCGGACCTGCAGGGAAACAGAGGAAAGAATGTGCGCCAGCTTCTGCAAGTATTGAGAAATGTTCTTTTCACCAGTCCAGGCAGTTTGTACTTCATGAGATCCAAATAGTCTCCCATAAAGCATTTCAAAGGGGGACAGTAAATAGCCCTGATACGTGTTAAAGCAAGGGACAGTATTTTGGGCCATGGCAACTGAGTCTCCTAACAAAGCTTTGCAAGCTGAGCCTTTAAAGTACGATCCATGTCTTCAGCCCCTTCTGAAGCCTGAGGCTTGTAATTAGAATGTAAATGCCAAGGAATGTCCAGGCATTTACTGACTTGCTGAGTGACTTCAAAGGTGAAGTGCCGGCTGTTATCTGATTTAACCCTTTAGGGACCGAGAATCTTGGAATGATGTACTCCGCTAGGGCCCTAACCACTTTTCCTGCACGCTGAGATGAAGCAGGGAAGGCTTCTCATTAAGCATCATCTGATGGTCTGCAGCACGCAGGTTAATGCTAGCATACTGTTCGTACGCAGTCACCAGTCGGTCCAAGAATGTCTCTGGGCTTTCGTCGGGACCCTGGGTTATGGAGGCAGCTTTTGCAAAGTTGACAGGGGGCTTTCCTGCCGCCCGCAAGGCTCTCATCATGAGGGTGCGGTAGTCATGGAGGTGTGTCTGTCCCTCCGGGTTGTTTGGATCCCACCCTGGGTTCTCATCTGCCTTCCTTCGCTGCCTCTGATCTCTCTGGTCGGGGGTATCCAGAGGGTACATTTCTTTTAATAGATTCTCTTTTGCGGACTTGACTTTTTCCCGATCCTCAGGAGTGAGGAGGGTATTCAGGAGTTGTTGGATATCGTCCCATGTAGGGAGGTGGGTATGCATAACAGTTTCAAGAAGGTCACAAACCTCTCGTGGTTTCTCAGAGAAGGGGCCATAGCGTTGCCTCCAGTTTAATAAATCAGGTGTGGTGAAAGGAGTATACTGGAAGATAGAGGTGATGACTGACTGGCCTCCTTCCTCCCCGGCCTCCCTTCTTTGGACTGCACGCAAGGGTGCCATCAATGAGGGGGGATCATGGCTCCGGGTATGGGAAGCCACAGGGGGTTCTGGAGGGGGAGCCGAAGGGCCTCCTACTTCTTCCACGACCTCTTCCTCCTTCATCCTAGGCCGTCCTCGGGGGCCCTGATAGGGAGGGGGCATCTCATCTTCAATCGGACTGGAGTCCGTCAAAATAGGGTAGAGTGGCTGTTGTTTATCTTTGGCTTTCAATTTCTCAAAGACTTCTTTTGCTGTGGGCTTTGGAACTGGTCCCACTCCAGCCAGGCAAACTTTAACTGGCCCAGCGCCGGCCTCACAGGCGCATTTAATCAACCATCCAGGGCGGGTCTTCACGGCCCATCGCCACTGGTCAATGTAGGGATACTGATCCCAATGGCCGTCTTGTCGGACTTTGTCGTATACCGCATTTACTATTTGCCAATCAAATGTCCCTTCTTCAGGCCAGTTGACACCAAACGTTGGCCATTCTTGTTTACAGAAAATCTTCAGGGTATCCGGGTCGCACCTGGGATCCCCATAGTCGCCACTGAAGGCAGCTTTAAAGTTTTTCAGCATGCACGACAGAGGGGTAACTTTACTTCCTGTGTTCCCCATGGTGTGGGTCTCCTAACGTGTACCTGATGTTAGACTTTGGCAAGGGGTTCTCCTGTCAGGCCTCGGTCCGGCTCAGGGAAACGGCGAGACAGTCCTCCCAGCAGTCGCTGGCTCTTCCTTTTAAAGGACCTGTCCCCTCCTGCCTTGGTCTCCCAGCAATCGCTGGCTCTTCCTTTTAAAGACCAATCCCTGCTACGGAGCGTGCCAGATTTCCAATCCCTTACTCCTTTAGGAGAAGGGATGTTCCCAACCCACTTGCCTATACACTACAGCCGACCTATGGTGCCAGACACTCAACGGTCACCAATAGGAACTGCGACTGTTTAACCACCCACACAATCCTAGAAGGCACCCACTCTTGGGCCCTTCACCCCCAGGAGGACGCGCTTTTCCTCCTCTTCCGCCTCACCAGTTATGGCGGGTATTCCCCACTGAGTATACTCGCCTGGTCTGGTCGCTAGTCGGCCCACTCACTCCTCTGTTCCTCCGGCCGTCCGTCCACTCACTCCTCTGCTCGTCACCGTGAATGGGTCCTTGGATCCAGGGGAAGGCTCCCTGCTCTCTGTGGCGTCCGCTGGTCCCGAGGCACGGGAACAAAGGGTCCCACCAGTGCTGGTTGCGTCGAGCCGCCGGGCGTTGCCGAGTCTCAGGAGTTCCACTGGTCCTGCTCAAAGGGCCGGGAGAGTCCCATCTGGGGTGCCAGAAATGTTACGGGTGGGAGCAACGCAACATTTATTGATGACGAGACTCTCACTGGGTCATTCAGGGAGAAGCTTTATTTGCGCAAAGGTTCAGTTAGGACTCGCAGGTCCCTGCAAAGAACTGAACCCCGAAAAGGAGTTCAGCAAGCCTTTTTATCATTACAAGAGCCGTTTCTCCCCAATCCCCCCCTCAGTGCCCTCCCCATTCCTTCCGTACTCCAAATTTGGTCAATTGCTGGTAGCTAAACCACAAGTCCTTGTCTTCACCGGTCGTACCTTGTTTTGGGTACATTTCGGCCTTGCTGTCTAGAGCATTGCTATCTGAGGAGGGAGGGAGATAAGAGCACTCAGCATCAGCAGAAAGGAAAGTTACAGAGAGTTACATTTAAAATGTAAAACTTCACAAAATACCAGTTTCATACAAAATATAGGATATAACAAAGACTTCTTCTCATATTTGCTTCCAAGACTTATCACTGCAAAGCCTCTAGCTAAAAAAACACTTCCAGAGAAGAGGTTCACTACTTGGTTACTAGTGAGGACTACATAACCCAAAAATGTAGGATAGGACTACATAACCCAAAAATGTAGGATAAAGATCAGAATGAAGTTACAAATAATTTTCCATTTGTATCCTGCCACCTCAATACCATTTATATTTCTAAACAATTTGAGGGGGCAAATTTTGTGTTTCCAATTCAAAGACTCCAACTGTTCAGGCCACAGCAAGATGTTAAAATAGCTAATGATTTTATTAGCTGAACCACTACCAGACTAAGTCTCTATGGAAATGAGAGCAGAAGCCTAAGTGATACACATTTTCTGTCTCCAAATTTCACTCTGTCTGTAGTGGAAAAAAATTCATCTTGACTTTTTCCACTTATTGTCCCAAACTCTGATCCAGCACTGCATTATGGGGAATATTCAGAAAATGAAGATTGTTCCTATATAAATAACCCTGTAAATAGGACGATTCATCTTGGATAGCTTCATTCTCTCTCAGCAGACCTTCAGTTTAGAACCTTGCTAGACTGATGCCACATATAAGCCTCATATAATGATAATGATGTGGCTCATTGCTTATCAGCATTTTTGAGATTATTATTATTTCTCACAAGAGACTGTAACTATCTCTCTAAATCTGCCATGTTCTTATAAGAGTCAAGATTTTGCATCTGCAGAGGATGTTAATTGCTGAATAGATTCAATAGATAGTAATACTTTGTTCAATCTTTCACTATGGGACTGAGATCTTTTTATACTGCATCTGTCCATCTTGTAGGAGGTCATCCACATGGGCGTGTGTAATTATATGGCCATCACTGTCATGTTTTGTGTCCATCTTATTGTCAGGTAAACACACAGTGTGTCCTGCCCATTTATATTTTCGCTTTTTAATGCTATTGTTACATCTCTGAAGTTAGTTTGTCATCAAATTTCCTCATTTCTGATTTGATCTTTGAGCGAGATCTTTAGCATTTGTCTTTCCACTGCACATTATTTTACTCAAATAACAAATGCTTTAATAAACTAAAAATGAGTATTTCTTCACTGCTTTCTTCTAAGGGGATGAACCCAGAGTCTGTCATTTGCACGTCATGCTAAGTTTGGCTAACTAAATGATGGACAACTTATTAACAAGAGTTGTTCACAGGTAGAACCAGGGGTTGTGAGCTGATGCACACACTGCCAAGTCTTACGACTTCATGTGTTCAAATACTTTCTAAAACCCAGGAAAATATTGTTTTATATTTATACCAGATTAGCAGGACTAATTCTGTAGCATTGTCCCCATATTTATTTGACTGGTCTCCTTCAGACTTGCTGAACTCATATAGATACATTGGAAATATCTAGAAAATTGTAGTTAAATCTCAAGTTAAGGCTAGAAATAGCTAGTGTTAAGACCAACTGACAGCAACTTTTTAGTTTTTCAGTCAGGAGGTTCTCCCAGACCAGGACTGAATCTAGAACCTTTTCAATGAAAAATCTACACCCTGTTATTGTGGTACATCTCTTCCCTCAATGCTGCAATAACTGACAATATTTTTCTTTTTCCATATATAACATCCAGTAGCATTTCTCCAGTCCATTGCAGATGGAATCCATATGGTCCTTGGTCAGAGTGTGATGGCTGTACTAAAACACAGGTACAGTATTATAAACATTTTCTGCATATCTAAATGCTTGGTTCTTTCTCCAAAATCATCAATTGATTAATCTTTCTGGACTCTTAAAGATTACATACTGGAGACGCTAAACTGGCCCTTAATGGTAGAGGTATGAAAGATTGTTTAGCAAACCTGCCAGTTTAAGACTAGCGTTACAGCTATCATGTCAGTGCTCTATCCAGAAAGCCAAAAAATTGGAGGTTAAGGTTGAAATGCCATATGATAGCAATGTAAAAAACTTTATTTGCTTATAGCTCTACCCTCCATGCACTTACATTTCTTTTTTAGTATACCCTTTTGACAAACAATAAGTGTTGGTAATAAGTGCATTTTTGTTAATTGCAACAATATACTGTAAGTATAGTACTTTTCTTAGGAATAACCAGAAATCATAAATTAAAGAGTTGTCCAGATGGCTTCTTTGTGTTGTCCCAAGTCCAATACTCTATCCATTATACAATATGAGTAAACCATTTACCTTTTCAATTGATTATTGATACAATACATATACAGTAGACTTTTTCTGAATTTTCTGGCATGTTCTATTTTTTCTATTTATTTCATTATACTCTTTCTTCTTTTGCATCTTCTATCTCTTCTCTCCAATGTCAGGCTTTTAACTAAGCCTTTCTGGGTATGTACTTACAAGAACAAGCTTGTACTCTTGTACTTACAAAAGCAATCCAGGTACTCCTCTTCTTGCCACTCTGGGCATTATCTTGAAGAAAAAGCTAACACAAAAAATCAGATCCTTTGTCTAGGGCAATTTTTTCAATCAGGCACCATGCTGGTTGGGAATTCCATAATTTCAAGTCCAACCCACCAGGATGCCAGGCTGTGGAAGGCTGGTTTAGTTATTATTCTGACTTGAATTCTCAACAAGAAACAGGACCCTAATTTGGATGGGTATATAATCTTACACACACATATACCACATACAAAATAGGGGCAAGTGAGCTTCCCCCCCCTAGATTTACCAGCAACAGTATAAAAACAGCAATCAAGGGAGGGAGGGAGGAAGGGAGGGAGGGAGGGAGGGAGGGAGGGAGGGAATATTCCACAATTCCAAACACCCCCTGAAATCTCCAGTAATTTTCCTAAGGAATAGATATGTGAGCAAACGTAAGTCTTTGGCCTTTGGCCTTAGTTAATCAAAGGATCCCACAGATCCTTTGAAAGACTAAAAATGAACACATTTGTGCTGTATCAGCTTGGGTATCTTTTCTTCTGGCAATAGGAGGAACAAAAGGTTCAGAAAGAATTATAATATGGAAGAAAGAAATAAGAGATAAGTAAACCACTTTTGTCTCAGAAATCATCAGCTATCAATATGTGTCCTGATGAATTATGCCCAAGGGAATGTGTTTCTCACAGGAAAAAGAGACTCCTTATCAGTCCTAAATTAATGTTTTTTGGTTTAGATTCGCAGGCGGACTGTAGCAGTTTATGGACAGTTTGCAGGAAATCCATGTTCAGGAAATTCATTTGAAACTCGTTCATGTGTTCCCACAAGAGGTTGCCCAACAGCAGAAGGATGTGGTGACCGTTTCAGATGTTCTTCAGGTATACAGCTTCAAGACCTGCTGATTGCTCTTTAGTGAAACCAAATGGGAGCTGCTTGGGAGGCAACAGAGAGAATTATCTGAAATAATTACTTTTCAGGTTTGTTTATCAGATTGTGGTAAAGGGGCCATTGAATAAGACCCAGTGCCAAAATACCAGAACGAGATGTCAAACAACACTGTGGTTTTATGAGTCAGGTATCTACAGCTACTCCATAGTGAAATGTAATCATTTGTTCTTGGGTTTCCTTTCTCAGTGCTGGCTGTGAATTTGGGGAATTGTAGACCCAACAGAACCGAAGACTACCAGATTAAGAAAAGTTGTTTAGATGTTGTCAAAGAGGTCAATTTGTTCATCATTTCTGGTTTTGCCTAAGAGTGTCTTCCCTATCAATATTGTCTATGTTTACAATAATAGGACAATGCATTAGCAAATCATTGGTGTGCAATGGAGATCAAGACTGCCTGGAAGATGGCTCCGATGAAGATAGATGCGAAGAAGTCAAGAAAATATGTGTCGAGAATCCCCCTCTTAGGACACCTCCTAATGTAGAGCTTACGGGATCAGGGTAATTTGCTTTGTAGTTCTTCTGAATGAAAAAGTTATAGTTTTTACTTATCAATCCCTTGTTGAGGAAATCTGGGCAGCATATTTAATGATTAATTGCTATATTAATTATTACAATTAATCATGACCACCTTAATTCTTACAACTAATACTTACTTGGGGGGATAGGCTATTATCTGGAATGAGCAAGTGGCTGGGGCCTTGGACCGCATTGGTCCTATGCGACCTCTCCCTGTGCACTGATCCTGGGGTGCCCCTTGCTTTAGTGAGGAGCTCTGGGAGATGAAAGCACCAGAAGAGATGCCTGGAGCACTGTTGGAGGAAGACTTGGATCGAGTTTGATTGAACATGGATAAGAGCCCATATTAGGGATTACCTTGTAGCAATAAGGGCCGCAAAATGTCAGTATACCTCTGTCGTTATTGCATTTACTGATAGCCATTCAGCAGCCCAATTTAGGGTGCTGGACAAGGAGGGGCCCCAAGATTACCTACAGGGCTGCTGTGTGGAATATTCTGGTTATCTGGCAGATAAAGTCACTCAGATCAGCTCTGACTTGGGGTAGGAAGTTGGAGCCCCTTTTGGGTGTTTGAAGGGTTGTTGACCACATTTGCCATCTTGTTCCTGTTATATGCTTTTTGAACAGTAAATCGTTGTTTTGTTTTTATGTCGTGAGCTGCTCAGAGGCAACTGGAGTTGAGCAGCACCTAAGTTGAATAAAATAAAAAATATTTTTTTTTCCTGTGTTGCAAATGGGTAGCTTACTAAAAGCTGAGGTCAAAGCATATCATTTTGCCTAAGCCTGCAGAATCTCTTTGAGGTGCAATTCAATCCAGGTTCCATGCTCAGAGCATCCGTTCTTTTTATGTATATCTGCACATCTCTATCCAACACGTACAGCATAAGATGGTTTGTAATAATCTATATTAGCTGCTTTGTCACCACTGTGGCTAAGAAGGAATCCCATTCCATATTTCTTTCCTTGGATAGATACTGTTTTCCCAAGTTGGAATTTCTGGACAATTAGATCATAACATCAAGTCAGGTTTTCATGTTATGTCAGGCTATCCTGTTAAGGATTCCTTAACAGATCATTGTGTTTTAGCAAAACATTTTAGCTGGTTATTCTAATCTTTTACTTGTAGAAGGAAAGAAGAACACTTTTGTCTGAGTTGAGCCAAAGTTGAAGACAAAGGAAGGTCTAGGCAGGCGGGTGAATGCCCACATATGTAAGTGCAGTATGGAAAAAGCTCAAAAATTGTTCAACTCACTTAGCAAATTGCACAAAATGAGCAGCCAGACCCACCCATATTTTTGGCATTATAGGGCAGTCTTGCTCAACTTGGGTGCCCTCCAGATGTGTAATTTCAACTCTCAGAATTCTCAACAATGGAATTCTGGGAATTGGTTCATATATCTGGAAGACATCTACATTGTGGAGGGCTATTATAGGTCTTATACCTGAAGTACAGATGAAGAAGTAAGAGATCTAGTAGCTGCTTCTTCAAGCAAATCATCATGAGTCCACTCAGAATGGTTTTATTTGTGGTTGAAGACAAATACCTCATCTGAAATACTTGGGCCTTTTATTTTGGATTGTCCCCTTTGCTGGATTCACACATATCATCCAGAGCAATAATGTGGCTCATTTGCCTTTGGTTGTCTGGCATGTGGTGTGCACTCATTCACTGTGGTTTGTAAGACATGATATAGAGCATGTTGTAGAAATCAGTTAATTGGGGTTTATTCAATAAAACATGGTTAAGCATGTTTTTGCATGATGTGTTCAAATAGGGATTTTGATGAACAGCTACTGCTTTCCTCCAGTCTCATTGGCTGGCTGATCTTGGTGGATTGACCGGTACTTCAGCACAAAGACTAGGATATTATTTCAAAGCATATAAGTTATAGGCTTTATGCATTGCTGTGGCCTTGTGGGTGGCTTCACTTTCAAGTGAATATAAAGACAAGAGAGATTGGCCACTGCTGCATTAGTATGGGATTAAAATGTAGCTTATCAAAGACAGTTGCCATAGAGATCTTAATGTGTCCTCTTTATGTAGCATGCTGTTGTACGCTATCAGCTTTGTGGCTTACAGAAATTCATTATAGGCTTTCCTGTTCTGTCCATAATTTAATCATGATTATAATCTATAGATGTACCAATGTTTAGTTCTACAGCTGACATTCTAGGTCCTGTGTTTATAGTTACGTTATAACTTTATTTGCTTGCAGCTTTGATGCCCTAACTGGTAAAAGCAAAGGCGGGGTCATTGACACTAAGAGTTTTGGTGGCCAGTGTCGTAAGGTCTTCAGTGGTGACCGGAGAGAATATTATCGTCTGAGTGATAATGTCCTTGCTTATACATTTGAGGTGTGGTTATCTTATTTTACTATTTAGCATATTTCTAATCTATCCATGACTTTAATATATTGATTAATTAATTAATATATGACTTTAAAAAAGGTCAAATAAATTATTGAATTACACAGAAAACAAGGTGAAAAATAACAAAGTATAGAAATCATTATAAAGTTTGACATCAAAACTAACTATAAAAATGCATTGGAAAAGGGGAATCTTGTAGCCCACTATTCAAAAGTTATGCCTCCAGAGAACACAGTCTGCTAGCAGAGATCACAGCTGAGAAGAAACTCTTCTTTGTAGCCACCCACCTAACTTTATTTGGTGATGGCCCACAAAGGAGTGCCTCCAAGGATGACTAAAATGTCCCACAAGTTAAACTCTCTCTTGGGCACCCCCATCAAATACCGCTAATGGGCAATTTAGATATTAGTGTAATCCCTTTACTAATTAATATAATATCAGGCTTCTTTTGAAGAAAATTAGATTTGGAGGAGCACAAATGGTTACAGTTCTGCTCATAAGAGAAAACAAAGATTTATTGGATTCAACACTTTCCAGATGGGGTGAAATAGTTCCCAGTTGGGGCCCAAGCCTGATTTAGCTGAAGCTGCCTCATTTTTCAGGCCTCCATCCTGGCTAATCCTTGATGATCCTTGCAATGTTGATAGCTACATGCTTCTCTACTTCTGTGATTCCATCTCTAATCCAAATTACTCTTCTGACTTTCCATCCTGACAAAGAAGGCTAGTCATAGGTTTTAGAGGCTGCATCAGGGAAGTAAACTGCAGTTGCATGTCCAAGAATGCAGCTCCTTTTCTGCATCCATGGCAAAGCTGCAGGGCCCTCTTGTCGCAGGTGGAACCCTTAGAGTAAAGGCAGGAGAGAGAAGGAATTTGAGTGACCAGCGTGTAAGAGAAATGTCACAGCCTTAAGGGACAAGATGGCACAAGATAGTATAGATTAGGGGGAGCTGATTGTTTTATGAAGCTTGCTTGCTTGCTTGGAGGAGGATCTGATAGTCAACTGAAGCCACTCTTTTACTAAATAATGGATGAAAAAGGCACCCTGCTTTCATTACAGTTTGGTTTGTCTATTTATAATGTCAATTTAAAATTTAATTAGCAGCTTTCTTATCCAAAACAGTATTTTGATATGCCCTCATGGAAGGCATGATGTAAAGTGGCAGAGGGGGACTCTCAGACAAATTCAGAAAGTTAGAATAGTTTCAGATCTTCCCAACTGCTGATTAACTCTTGCTCCGGTCTCTAATCCTGTAGTAAACAGGACAATTAATTTTCTAAAAGATTTTACAATTTGTACAATTTGGAAAAAAAATGTGAGTCACTGTGAATGACAGTCTCAGTGAAGTGATGGGCAGAATGTTTCCAGATAGTAAAATAATTGAGAAATATGCATAAAATGCATAAATGCCAGTTGTCTTACTCATTATGTCAAAAAAGAGAGCATGAGAGCTATCTAAAAGGAATGATCACAAGCTCTGGTGATTAAGAAAAACCCTTTTCATACAGTTCATTCTCCTGATAAGGATAGCCAATATTTGTCACCTTCTCAAGATCCAGTTTGGATTCACTTTCTGGACATGCCCATAGTAAACTATGCAGATGCTGAAAATATTCCAAAGGCCATTGAAAAATATATCTGATTCAGGCTTCAGTCTAAAAAACTGTGTGGCTTTCAATGTCTCGATAAGGATTGGCAAACACAATGGAGTTCCAAATTCTCTTTAGAAGAAACAAAGTGGCAGGGAAATGTATGGTATTGTCATCCCATTTAATAATCTTAGGATTATTAAACCATTAGTCATACTTGAGGAGGAAGATGATGTACTCTCCATTGATATCTCCAAAGAAGACTTTTGGAAGTCATACCAAGATTGATAGATTTTGCTGCACCTCAACTGACTAAGTAGCTGAATGTTGATGGATCATCTGAAATTGCCAAGTTCTGTGCTAAAATGGGGAGACTTTATTGGATTATCCTGTTATTTATGAACATTTCCAAACAGTGTGGTTCTTGGTTATTTGGCAACCTTGCTGGGAATTCTGGGAGCTCTAGTCCCAGCACCTGCAATACTTATGTCAACAGTATTTCATCTTGACAAAATCTGCATTGTGGAGGCAACCTATATCAATCCCAAGAGCCAGAATGCAATTGTATTGTTTTTAATGATTCATCAAATAACATTCTTTTTCTTTGTATAGGTGAAAATTGAGAATGAATTCAGCACTGAATTTTACAACAGTTCCTGGTCTTATAAGAAAGAAACAGAGCGTCTTCAAACTGCAAATAATGACCATCGATACACACTAAGTAAATCTGAACATGGCCATTCAGAGGTACATTTTGCTTTGCTTTGCTTTCTTCCTTCTTCAAGTGTTAAAAAGGTGAAACAGACTTATCTTTGGAAGGGGGGCTTTTAGAGATTTGCAGTATCTTCAAAATTACCTGCACAATCAGAAATGTAACATCAGTTGGCTCTTGTGACAAAATGCAAGTTCAGCTAGTATCTTTAGGCCAAGAACTATTTCCATTTTGCAGTGGGAATACGACCCACTGTGCATTCACAGTGCTTTAGAAAAGAGATACTCCACTTTCCTACTAATCAAGTACCTAATGTGAAATTGACCGTCCTGCTAGTGAATGTAGTGTGGTATTCTTCTCTTTTCTTCATCTTCTAACACATATCCAAAATATGTTCTGGAAATGGGATGATCTACAGCAGATTTTGAGGATGCTGTAGATGGTGGGGAGCTGAAGAAAGGAGAGACATCCTCTCCTATTCCATCAACAGAAACTGCTTCCAATGACTCTAGTAAAGTCAAGTCATTAAGACAAGTTCAACTCTTGGAGACTTCAGGAATATGTCTGTGGAATTATCTAGGCAACAGTACAGAGGTGATTTGTCAGGGTTTCCTATACAGTATGTTTCCCATTCAAATCTTAACAAGAACTGACCTTCCATAACTTTCTAGGATCAGCTAAGGTCAGCTAAGTTACCAATTATACAAATTCTAGAACAGGGTCCCAAAATCTATCCAGCTATTTTCAGGCATCCAAGGTTGTTTTAAACCCAGGCATCTGGAACAGAGGCACACATGCACACAACCATTGCCACTGCTACATGGCAAAAAGCTTTGAAAAACTGATAGTAATTGCAAAAGTAGTTTATGCTCTATCATCATCATCATCATCATCATCATCATCATCATCATCATTTAGTTAGCTATTCTCATGTGAATCTCAAAGGAGCTTCTAACAGAACAACAGAAACACAAAAATACAAACTATATAGAAATTACATGTTCTTTGGATCAAATAATCAAGATAGGCTTCAGTCAAGAAAGCATGTGGTAGGCTATACAACTATATTTTTATTTATCATTTATTTATCATTATATTTTATTAATATATAATATATAATATAATATTATCATATTATTTGTCATTTAGCAACCATTTGCAATTACAATGGTGATTAAAAAGTAACTTTATAACCAATCCTCACATTTACTGTTGTGCAGAGTGCACCAAAGGTCCCAAAAATCCTGCTCTCAGGAAAATTACACATCAGCATATATGTATGTATATAAATGCAATATCCATAGTTCGCTTCTCCAAAGAAAATCCAGTGAGAAAATATAAACTAACTGGTCTTTATTGATAAAACTGCAAAACTTCATAAAATACAAGTTGCATACAAAATATAGGATATAACAAAGACTTCTTCTCATCTTAGCTTCCAAGACTTATCCACAACAAAGTCTCTAGCCAAAAAAACACTCTCAGAGAAGAGGTACACCACTTGGTTACTAGTTAAGACTACATAACCTATAAAAACCTACATGGTTAACTATACAAGACAAAACTGACTGAACAGGCTGGGCATTTTACCCTCCCGTTATATTGCCAGCATGTACACCCCCACTGAATAACTAACATACACATTACAGTAGGTGGCAGTAAAAAGCATAACAGGGTCACAAGATTCTTTGTTTACATTAGCTTCATAGAATAATCTTGACACCTGTTTTTGTATAGGGAACGGGATGACCTTCCCATGAGAAAATCCTGATATTTACGACCTTCGTTGTTGTTGTTGTTCAGTCATTAAGTTGTGTCCGACTCTTTGTGACCCCATGAACCATATTGCGCCAGGCCTTCCTATCTTTCACTGCCTCCCTGAGTTTGCTCAATTTCATGCTCATTGCTTCAGTGATGCTATCTAGCCATCTCATCCTCTGCCGTCCTCTTCTCCTTTTGCCTTCCATCTTTCCCAGCATCAGGGTCTTTTCCAAAGAGTCCTCTCTTCGCATTAGGTGACCAAAGTATCTGAGCTTGAGCTTCATTATCAATCCTTCCAATGAGCAATCAGAGTTGATTTCCTTTAAGATTGACTGGTTTGACCTCCTAGCAGTCCAGGGGACTCTTAAGAGTCTTCTCCAGCACCACAGTTCAAAGGCATCAATTCTTCGGCGTTCAGCCTTCTTTATGGTCCAGCTCTCACAGCCATACATTACTACTGGAAAAACCATAGCTTTGACTATGCGGATCTTTGTCGGCAAGGTGACGTCTCTGCTTTTTAATATGCTATCTAGGTTTGCCATAGCTTTCCTCCCAAGGAGCAAGCGTCTTTTAATTTCATGGCTGCAGTCTCCGTCTGCAGTGATCTTGGAGCCCAAATAAATGAAGTCTGTTACTGCTTCCATTTCTACCCCTTCTATTTGCCAGGGATTGATGGGTCCAGATGCCATGATATTAGTTTTTTTAATGTTGAGTTTCAAGCCAGCTTTCACACTCTCCTCTTTCACCCTCATCCAGAGGCTCTTTAGTTCTTCTTCACTTTCTGCCATTAGGGTGGTATCGTCTGCATATCTGAGGTTATTGATGCTTCTCCCTGCAATCTTAATTCCGGCTTGTGATTCTTCCAGCCTGGCATTTCTCATGATGTACTCTGCATATAGGTTAAATAAGCAGGGTGACAGTATACAGCCTTGTCGTACTCCTTTCCCTATTTTGAACCAATCGGTTGTTCCATGACCGGTTCTAACTGTTGCTTCTTGGCCCGCATACAGATTTCTCAGGAGACAGGTAAGGTGGTCTGGTATCCCCATCTCTTTAAGAATTTGCCACAGTTTGTTGTGATCCACACAATCAAAGGCTTTTGCATAGTCAATGAAGCAAAAGTAGATGCTTTTCTGGAACTCTCGTGCTTTCTCCATGATCCAGCGAATGTTGGCAATTTGATCTCTAGTTCCTCTGCCTCTTCGAAACCCAGCTTGTACATCCGGTAGTTCTCGGTTCACGTACTGCTGAAGCCTAGCTTGTAGGATTTTGAGCATAACCTTGCTAGCATGTGAAATGAGTGCAATTGTGCGATAGTTTGAGCATTCTTTGGCATTGCCCTTCTTTGGAATTGGAACGTAAACTGAACTTTTCCAATCCCGTGGCCACTGTTGCGTTTCCCAAACTTGCTGGCATATTGAGTCCAGCACTTTAACAGCATCGTCTTTTAGTATTTTAAATAACTCAGCTGGAATACTGTCATCTCCGCTAGCTTTGTTGTTAGCAATGCTTCCTAAGGCCCACTTGACTTCACTCTCTAGGATGTCTGGCTCAGGGTCAGTGACCACACCAGCATGGACATCAGGGACATTAAGATCTTTCTTGTATAGTTCTTCTGTGTATTCTTGCCACCTCTTCTTAATCTCTTCTGCTTCTGTTAGGTCCCTGCCTTTTTTGTCCTTTATCATGCCCATCTTTGCACCAAACGTTCCTTTGATATCTCCAATTTTCTTGAAGAGATCTCTAGTCTTCCCCATTCTATTGTTTTCTTCAATTTCGTTGCATTGTTCATTTAAGAAGGCCTTCTTATCTCTCCTTGCTATTTTCTGGAAATCTGCATTCAGTTGCTTATACCTTTCCCTTTCACCCTTGCTTTTCGCATTCCTTCTTTCCACAGCTATTTGTAAAGCCTCATCAGATAGCCATTTTGCTTTCTTGCATTTCTTTTTCTTTGGGATGGTTTTAGTTGCTGCCTCTTGTACAATGTTACAGACCTCCGTCCATAGTTCTTCAGGCACTCTGTCTACCAAATCTAATCCTCTAAATCTATTCATCACCTTCACTGTGTACTCACATGGAATATGATCTAAGTCATACCTGAGTGGTCTAGTGGTTTCCCCTACATTCTTCAATTGAAGCCTAAATTTTGCGGTAAGAAGCTCATGATCTGAGCCACAGTCAGCTCCTGGTCTTGTTTTTGCCGTCTGTATAGAGCTTCTCCATCTTTGGCTGCAAAGTATGTAATCAATCTGGTTTCGGTATTGACCATCTGGTGATGTCCATGTGTAGAGTCGTCTCTTGTGTTGTTGGAAAAGAGTGTTTGCTATGACTAGCTTGTTCTCTTGACAGAACTCTATTAGCCTTTGCCCTGCTTCATTTTGTACTCCAAGGCCAAACTTGCCTGTTATTCCGATTACTCCTTGACTTCCTACTTTAGCATTCCAATCCCCTATGATGAAAAGGACATCTTTTTTTGGTGCTAGTTCTAGAAGGTGTCGTAGGTCTTCATAGAACCAGTCAACTTCAGCTTCTTCGGCATCAGTGGTTGGGGCATAGACTTAGATTACCGTGATGTTGAATGGTTTTCCTTGGATACGCACTGAGATAATTCTGTCATTTTTGAGGTTGTACCCTATTACTGCCTTTCCCACTCTCTTATTGACTATGAGTGCAACTCCATTTCTTCTAAGGGTTTCTTGCCCACAGTAGTAGATATAATGGTCACCTGAATTAAATTCCCCCATTCCCGTCCATTTCAGTTCGCCGATTCCCAAGATGTCGACGTTCAATCTTGTCATCTCATGTTTGACCACATCCAGCTTGCCTTGGTTCATGGATCTTACATTCCACGTACCTATACAATATTGTTCTTTACAGCATCGGACCTTCTTTTCGCTTCCAGATACATCCACAGCTGAACGTCCTTTCGGCTTTGGCCCAGCCGCTTCACTCTTTCTGGAGCTACTTGGAATTGCCCTCCGCTCTTCCCCAGTAGCATATTGGACACCTTCCGACCTGAGGGGCTGATCTTCCGGCGTCATATCTTTTAGCCTTTTAACATTGTCCATGGGGTTTTCTTGGCAAGGATACTGGAGTGGGTTGCCATTTCCTTCTCCAGTGGACCACATTTTGTCAGAACTCTCTGTCATGACCTGTCCGTCTTGGGTGGCCCTGCACGGTATAGCTCATGGCTTCACTGAGTTACACAAGCCCCTTCACCACGACAAGGCAGTGATCCATGAAGGGGTTACGACCTTCGCAGGTCTGTAAATTGCATATTGGCAATCCAGTATGCCAGACACTTCAGTATATACTCTATCATAAATAGTGTTCAGGTCAGCATGAAGACAAGCAATGTTTATCTCTAAATGTGTCACAAATCTCTAATATCAGGTCATTAAAAACTCCAACATTAAGTTCAAATGTGTTAAAAAACAGAAAGAACAATCTCAGTTACTAAAAGCATTTGGACCTGGCCTTTAGTTCTTTATTCTAGAATCCCTTATATTTAATTTCTTGCTTGGTTACCATAGATGACTAGAAATTGAGTAGCAGAGAAAGATAGATTGTTTCATTCATTGGTTGATCAGAGGCAGATAACCCCCAATTACTAGCCTCTTAGAAGGCTAGACAATCATTAATTTGCTAGTACCGGTAGTCCTCATTTAGTGACTGCCTCATTTAGCGACCATTTGCAATTACAATGGTGATTAAAAAGTAACTTTATAACCAATCCTCACATTTACGATGTTCGCAGGTCTGTAAAGCAAAGGAAAACTGAAGTAAGATCATAAGCACAGTTGCAGTTTCACTTAGCAACTGCTCTACTTAACAACCAAGTTGCTGGTCCCAATTGTGGTTGCTAAACAAGGACTACCTGTAATGTTTGGGATGTTTGTGTGCCATGTTGAAAAGGCACCTCAGCAAAATGTGTGGGGGAATTCTGGGAGTTGAAGTCCACACATCTTAAAGTTGCCAAGGTTGAGAAACACTGAGGTAGAGGGAAAGGGAAATCAGTTGCCAGGACTGAGAAGAGTCTGCACTGTTTTGCACCGGCAATAGGCTGAAGTGAGTATTATATGACTAACCTGAGACAATTGCAGGCATTTGCCTGTAAACTCCAAAGTTTTATGTACAGAACCCTATTTGTATATTTGTGAATGCCATTTGCTGGACAGAGGACTCCAATCATTGAATTTTGAAGAAAGCAGGTTTAAATACTGACCCAGCTATGGCATGTGCAATGGATACCAGCTCACTTATCCATCCTCCTTGTATGATTGTGAAAACAGCTGCCTAATTGATAATTGATGTCTTGTCTTCCTAGAGTAACTACCTTATGGTTATTGAAAATTCAGTGGAAGTTGCTCAGTTCCTCAATAATCAACCAACTTTTTTAAACCTTGCGGAGCCCTTTTGGAAAGAGCTTTCTAACCTTCCCTCCTTCTATGAACATAATGCTTATCACAGAATAATTGAAGATTATGGAACACATTTCCTGCATTCTGGATCTTTGGGAGGATCTTACAAAGCCATCATTCACATGTCTACAAACAACGCTAATTCAAAAGGTAACGTTTCAGGGCGCTCAGCACCCAGGAATTCTGAAGAAGCGCCTTCTATTTTTGCATCTGTTTTTTGGATTCTTCCTGGTTTGGGGAAGTAATTCATAGATCAGGTTCAATTCCTGCTGATTTGCTATTTTTATAAGCCAATCAGGTGAGAAACATGATCATTTTAGATCCCAGACCTCACTGTTTTATTGGGGTGGGATAGGAAGAGATTTCGGAGGTGATTACACATATTAGTCTAGTTTTGAAGCTTTCAGTATTTATTTTCTACTGCACAGCTTTGTGCCACCATCAGTATTCCATGCTTTACTGTGGTTTCTACCTTCCTAATATACAGTTGCAAGAAAAAGTATGTGAACCTTTTGGAATTTCATGGTGTTCTGCATTAATTTGTCATAAAATGTGATCTGACCGTCATCTAAATCAAGAGTATTGACAAATATAATGTGCCTAAAATAATAACACAAAAACAATTCTGATCCTTCATGTCTTTATTGAACACACTCATTCAACATTCAAAATGCTACTGGAAAAAGTAAGTGAACCCTTGGAATCAATAACTGGTTGACCCCCCCTTGGCAGCAATAACCTCAACCAGGCACTTCCTGTAGCTGTGGATCAGACCTGCACATCATTCAGGAGGGATTTTAGCCCATTCTTCCTGGCAGAACTGCTTTAGCTCTGTCATATTCTTTGGACGTCTCATGTGTATGGCTCTCTTCAAGTCATTCCATAGCATCTCTATTGGGTTGAGGTCTGGGCTCTGACTTGGCCACTCCAAACGGCGGATTTTGTTTTTCTGAAGCCATTCTGTTGTGGACTTGCTCCGGTGTTTTGGGTCATTGTCCTGTTGCATCACCCAACTTCTACAGAGTTTCAGCTGATGTACAGACATTCTTACATATCCTGAAGAATTTTTTGATACACTTGGGAATTCATCTTCCCCTCAATGACTGCAAGCTGGCCAGGCCCTGATGCAGCAAAGCAGGCCCAAATCATGATGTTTCCTCCACCATACTTTATGGTTGGGATGATGTTTTCATGATGATATGCAGTGCCCTTTTTAAGCCAGATGTAGTGCTGCGTGTTCTTTCCAAATAGTTCAATCTTTGTTTCATCGGTCCACAAAACATTTTGCCAATACCGCTGTGGAGTGTCAATGTGCTCTTTTGCAAACTTCAGGTGTGCAGCAATGTTTTTTGTAGTAAGCAGCAGCTTCCTTCATGGTGTCCTGCCATAGACACCCTGCTTGTTCAATGTTTTATGTACTATAGACTCATGAACACAGATGTTAGCCAGTTCCAATGATGCCTTCAAATCTTTGGCTGTCACTTGGGGTTGTTTCTTTACCTCATTGATGAGTCTTCGTTGTGCTCCTGGGGTCATTTTGACTGGGCGCCCACTTCTTGGTAGAGTAGCCACAGTCCCAAAGTGTCTCCATTTGTACATCATTTGCCTAACTGTAGACTGGTGAATTTCTAAGGTCTTTGAAATCACTTTGTAACCCTTTCCAGCTTTATCTAAATCAACAGTTCTTGATCGTAGATCCTCTGAAAGCTCTTTTTGGTGAGGCATGGCTCACATAAGCTTATTCTTCTTGTGCGGAGCAAACTCAAAAAGTTTGAGTGGTTTTTATCGGTCAGCATAGCTCTAGTCCACACCTCCAAACTCATTTTCTTAACAAGACTCCAGGCAGGTATGCTAACACCTGACTCCAGTTATCTTTTTTGAGGTCAACTCAAGGGTTCACATACTTTTTACACTAGCACTATGAGGTTTTTATGATTGTTCTCAACAAAGACATGAAGAATCAGAATTGTTTTTGTGTTATTATTTTAGGCACATTATATTTGTCAATACTGTTGACTCAGATGACGGTCAGATCACATTTTATGACAAATTAATGCAGAACACCATGAAATTCCAAAAGGTTCACATACTTTTTCTTGCAACTGTATGACAGCAGTGTTTCTCAACCTTGGCAACTTTAAGATGTGTGGACTTCAACTCCCAGAATTCCCCCAGCCAGCATGGCTGGCTGGGGGAATTCTGGGAGTTGAAGTCCACACATCTTAAAGTTGCCAAGGTTGAGAAACACTGTATTAGGGCAAAGTAGGCAGAGAAAAATGACCAGTTATGATGAAAACTAAAAGCTATACCCCAAGTGCACACAATTCTGTATTTAAAATCATACCATTGTTACAACTAAATGAGTTTGCTTTTGCTCCACTACAGTAAAGTGCATTTTCTTAGTAGTAAGCAGTGCCTTGTTAGAGAAAAGAACATTATTAAAAGAAATAATAATAGCAACAATAATAATCTGAACAGCTTTAGATACAAGAGCTGTGCAGCATTTCAGTTCTTATTTTAAAAAGTGCTTTGGAACATATGGGGCTGTGTAAGTCTTTAAAATAGGTGTGTCTTTTCTTAGGTTTCTACAGCTACTTCCTACAGCTGCAGCATGATCCTGGGAAAAAATATGGTTGCTTTAAAGATTTGCCATGAGGTTGCTACATTCATGCCTCCTTGTGCTCTAAAACCCTTCTGAGAACCAATTCCAAAGACTTACACAACTCAGTTTTAAGCCTTTGCCTAAATCATGGCCCTATGCTAGATCCATTGCTTCTGCTATTTGCAAAGGGAGAAAAAAGAATCATTTTTAAAGATACCTCCATGCACGGGCTACGGGATATTTCCTATCTAGGTTGGCCCTGGGTCATGTGATTTAACTGTAGTTAAAACAATATTTTGTTTAAAATTGAAATTACAGTTAGTTAAATCTTCTTTACATAGAATCATCCATTTCAGCTATAAATAATGTAATGTGAGTCTCCAGTAAGGCAGATGGTCTATGCAGACAGGGCTGTTTCTGGGATGGTCTCCAGTATGAAATTTCTTCCTAGATTCATTTAGCAAATGTAAGCATTATGAATATTAAGGCATTTCTTAAAACATTTTTTTATCCTTACTAAAGCTCATGGCACTATTTGGTTTATTACATTTCCTTTCCCATCCATGGATTGTGTTGCTTTTATGAATTGTTGAGTTATATTAATTCTATTTGTTATTAAGATACATTTTAAAAACGGGTGAGTTGCCACTGGGGTTTGGGTTTAGGCAGAAAAATAGAACCTTTTGATTCCTAAAATAAGCATATTTGCCCTGTCTAAAAAGTAGCAGGATTATCTTAGGGCATATAACCCTGCAAGAGCTGCCTATTGATCTTAGAAACAATTGCACTGACTCACCATAGCACAATCAAACCTATCTAATGATTGTCTCTTTCATTAGGCCTCAGTCTAACAGATATGCACAAATGTACTTCTTCTGGATGGAATATTTTGATTGCAAAGAAAAATAAAGTAGAATGTGAAGCGCTCAATGACCTGTTGAAGGAATCTTCAGGTAAGGGACTGCAGGTACAGAGAGGGAGGGAGGGAGGGAGGAAGGAAGGAAGACTTCCAATGCTCCCTGCCAGCTTCCCACAAGGAAAGTCAATGGGGAAGCTGGGAGGAAGTCCAAAGTCGCTTCCATTCCCACTACTTTTATGCCCACCCATGGACATTCTGTTTCTCTGTTTAGGTAAGGAAATAACTCTGAAACAATGACCCAGCAGGTCATGGGGTGTCTAGTACCCAGCTAAAAGATCACAGCAGCTCACTGCTGGTTCTTCCAGTCCATTGTTCCCTAAGAGAGCCCCAGTTACTCGCAAAAATGGAATTCTGTGGCTATAATAAGGATGTAATTCTTGAAAGCTTTGCATTTTTATTAGATGTAAACATCTTAGGAGCTCTCATGATTTACCATGTCTATTGTCCAGGCTCATAATCCTTTTGATGGGCTCATATTTTTGGGCATTGTAAGTTGTTTAGCTTTTAAAATGCTACGCTCTGCCTATCCTTCCAGGAGTCCGCAACAATCAGATTAAAGCTGACCCACATGTAGAGGGAGGAAATCCCGGAACTGTGGCTGGTTTAAGTTACATAGATGTGAACAATCCAGTTGCAAATACAGAACGATATTCCCGCTGGGCTCAATCAGTGTCTCTTTATCCTACAGTTATTAAACAAAAGGTAAGACTTTTGATGGATTGCTTAGATTAGGTGGATCCCTTTGCATAACCAAAAGTCAAGGATTTTGGTGCATGAAGGGGATTAATGAGATCATGCTTGTAGGTACTACTTTTCACACTCTATATTGACATGAGGTACTGGACAGCCCCTATTATCCTATGCCACTTGCAAGCTTTTATTTTCATGTGTGATTTTAGTGCCTTTGTGCAGAATTTTGAGTCACATACCTGGAGCTTATGTGCATCACTGGCTATGCTTATTTATCATGCTTAGCATGGCTTTGTTTTAACCATGGTTTTTTGCATCTGCACATATTCTAAATCATTGTTTACACTCAATTTGTTGTTGTTCAGTCGTTAAGTCATGTCCAACTCTTCGTGACCCCATGAACCATATCGCGCCAGGCCTACCTGTCCTTCACTGCCTCCCTGAGTTTGCTCAGTTTCATGCTCATTGCTTCAGTGATGCTATCTAATTACACTCAATATTGCAGGCCAAATCCAGATAAGCTGCATTAAGGCTTAGCTCAGTGTGTGATCTCTCTCTATATATATGTTTGCATATTTTTGTTCACACATGACTGCCAAATACATAGGGGACCATGGAATTTTTTTAACACTTTCATTCAATATCACTCCATTAGGACTACCATATTGGCTGCATAAATCCTGATGAGCCTTAGATGGCAGCAGAGAGTTAGGAGGTTTTGTATCTGTTTGCTCCTATCGAGTGATTATTTAGATTTTTGCAGCCCAGGTACGTTAGCCCTGCATTTCATGGATCTACAGCAGATACGCTGGGAGCTGATATTGAGTGCCATTTTGCATAAAGGGCCAGGTATCTTTCCCCAAAGAGTTATATAAAAATGATTGAAATCTTGCAAGATTATTTATTTTATTTATTTATTTATCAAATTTGTCACCACCCATCTCATTAAAAAGCAACTCTGGGCAGTTTACAGAAGAGATAGACTCAATTAAAATACAATATAAAAATATTGTATATTATCACACACCGTTAGATTTCAAGATCTCAGCTGTTAGTTTTCATACCGTCTCACACAAGATTTTAGCATTTTTTTTTTACAAAGAAATAACCTTATGGGGATATCTGATTGCTTTTTATGGGAATCGCAGATGCTCTAAAGCCTCTGGGTTGTGAATTCCTGACCCACATAATCTCTCCCCCTAGCTATGCCACCTCTTGTGTATCACCCCAGTCTTCTGTTTTAGAACAGTCAGCTGCTCGAAGTTGATTTCATCCCTTCCTACTTAAAATAAAAATAAAATGTTTGCTTTGCTTTCCTGCATTTGTTTTCATTCCTTAAAATGACTGTTGACAATAAAAGCAGCTTGCCGTTAACTTTGCTAAATTGAAGAAGAATAACTAAATGAAAGCAGCGTGCTTGTGACCATTTACATTTGCCAGCAAATTAGTTAAAATATTTATTTAGTCTAAGTGTTTTGTTTTCTAAGTGTTTCAGATCTTGGGCATGACCAGCAGAAATTATACAATTTCAGATATAAACTATGCAAAAACGTACATAGATATGGATTGAGCGTGGCTAGGAGACCTGTTTCAAAGGCACGCCAGTTATGAACCCCACAGTGGCAAATTTTCTTATGTTTGGGCACCATACAGCAAGCAGCATTATGGATTACTGATTAATTATAAGTCTCTAAATAAGTGTAACCCTTCCCTTCTCTTCCTCCCCCATCCCCAGATTATATTTTTTTGGTGTCAAAATGCTGCTGTTCTTTTCCCCTGAAGCATTTGCCTGAATGTAGTTTTACTTTATTTTGTATTATATTATGCAAAGCATTTATTCTGTTTTTCATTATTCAGAAGTTTAAACAGATGGTATCTTGCAAGGCAAATGTAATTTCAATTCTTAAAAGGTTTGATTAGCATCAGAATTACTTTAACTGCGGCTTTTAATTTGCTATTTTCTTTTTTAACTTTTGGTTTTATTGCTGTGAGATTTTTTTTGTCGGCTATTAGAAATGTACCCCCCAGCCTATCCCCGCACTGAAAAATGGGCATGCATGTATACGTAATAAAAGTCTGCTTTTAAAGTCCTGTGGAAGCTTAGGAGGGACTGAGGATACTTTTAAAGTTATTGTTATTATTCAAGTTTTGGGGTAAGGAAACCAATTTGCAATGTGGTGGCCACATAAATTAAGTTTATCTATCTATCTGTCTATCTATCTATCTACCTATCTATCTATATCTGTATCTATATCTAAGAATTTTTCAATATAGCAAAATTATACAATGCAAACAAAAGAGAACGAGAAAGGAAATCGGTGGGAGTCAGGTGGCATATAAATTTAATAAATTTAATAATACATTTATTATTATTATTAAATTTGTAAAAAATAGAGAAAGCACACAGTTATGCCTTCTAGCCTTCTTTCTATCAAGTAATTGTCATCTTAATTTTTTCCCCATCCTCTTCATCCCTTCTTAATCCCCGAATCCCAAAATTATCAATTCAATCTTTTCTTCTTTCAACAAAAAGTCCATATAAGATTTCCAGGCCTTCAAAAAAATATTTGAAATGTATGCAGTTTCAGTTCATTTTAAAATCCAATCTTCCATTGTAGATATTTCATTGCTTCTCCAACTTTTTGCATACAATAATCTGCCACATAAGTTAGGTCCTGTTGATTTTAAAGTGAATATTCAGTTAATGTACCCAATGTACCCAATCAAAACAGTGGAATTCTTAACTGTGTATCTTCTCTATAGCTGGAGCCGCTCTATGAGTTGGTAAAGGACGTACCGTGTGCCTCAGTCAAGAAACTGTACCTGAAGCGAGCAATTGAAGACTATTTGAGTGAAAATGACCCCTGTAGGTGCAAACCATGTCAGAATGGTGGTCAGCCAGCTGTGGAAGGAACTCAGTGCATATGTTTCTGCAAACCATATACCTTTGGACCAGCTTGTGAACTGGGCACTCTTGTACAAGACCAGCCAGGCAAGTGATTCTTCCCTTTTAAAAGTCAGGTATTTCCTTTAGGCTGGCCATTGTGTAACCCTCAGTCTTCTCCACTCTTCCTTACTGTAATTTGGAATACAGTGGTACCTCAAGATACGAATTTAATCCGTTCCGTGACTCTGATCGCAAGTCGAATTGGTCGCATTCTGAAGCACGTTTTCCCATAGGATTCAATGTAAATGCGGTTAATCCGTTCCACCCTCTGAATTTGGTCGCATACTGAAGCAAATTTCCCCATAAGGTTCAATGTAAATAGGGCTAATCCGCCCTCCGAATTTGGTCGCATCCTGAAGCACATGTCCCAGGTGCAGCGGAGAAAAAGGAAGTGCTAATCAAATCTGAGAAAGGCTCCCTGCGCACAGCCGGGAGCGGGAGCTTCCCCACCTCCTCTTAATTCCGCTCTTTCCTTTGTGCATAGCCCTTGGCGCGCCCGACAAAAGCACAGTGAAAGCAATGGGGGGAAAGGCTTATGTGGCGCGCGCGCGCACGCACACCCCACTCATTCCCCCTCTTTCCTTCCGCGCACGCACGCACACTCCACTCATTCCTCCCCTCTTTCCTTCTGCAAGCGCACGCACACTCCACTCATTCCTCCCCTTTCCTTCCGCGCGCACACGCACACCCCACTCATTCCTCCCCTCTTTCCTTTCGCACACACACGCACACCCCACTCATTCCTCCCCTCTTTCCTTCTGCAAGCGCACGCACACTCCACTCATTCCTCCCCTCTCCTTCCGCAAGCGCACGCACACTCCACTCATTCCTCCCCTCTCCTTCCGCAAGCGCACGCACACTCCACTCATTCCTCCCCTCTTTCCTTTCGCACACACACGCACACCCCACTCATTCCTCCCCTCTTTCCTTCCGCAAGCGCACGCACACCCCACTCATTCCTCCCCTCTTTCCTTCCGCAAGCGCACGCACACCCCACTCATTCCCCCTCTTTCCTTCCGCAAGCGCACGCACACCCCACTCATTCCTCCCCCTCTTTCCTTCCGCAAGCGCACGCACACCCCACTCATTCCTCCCCCTCTTTCCTTCCGCGCGCGCACGCACACTCCACTCATTCCTCCCCTCTTTCCTTCTGCAAGCGCACGCACACTCCACTCATTCCTCCCCTCTTTCCTTCTGCAAGCGCACGCACACTCCACTCATTCCTCCCCTTTCCTTCCGCGCGCGCACGCACACCCCACTCATTCCTCCCCTCTTTCCTTCCGCAAGCGCACGCACACCCCACGCATTCCTCCCCTCTTTCCTTCCGCGCGCGCACGCACACCCCACGCATTCCTCCCCGCTCTTTCCTTCGCAGTGAAAGCAATATCAGTGAAAGGAATGGGGAGGAAAGGCTTATGTAGCGCGCGCACAGCGGAGCGGGAGCTTCCCCACCCCCGTGCTGCTGCTTCTTAATTCCGCGCTCTTTCCTCTGTGCATAGCCCAAGCACACTGAAAGCAATGGGGGGGAAGGCTTATGTCGCGCGCACGCACAGCCGGGAGCGGGAGCTTCCCCCCCCCCAGCGCACTCAGATTTCATTAGCACTTCCTCTTTCTGCATTGCTTTCCTTGGGCTTTTGTCCTCCTGCTCAGATTTCATTAGCACTTCCTCTTGGAAGCTGCGACCACGTGGCAGCAGGGCAAATGGCCGCGGATCCGGTTCGTAGCTTGAGGCGGAGTTCGCATGTTGAGGTAAATTTTTGCAGCCGGAGCTGGTCGTATCTTGAAATTTTCGTAAGATGGGGTGTTCGTATCTTGAGGTACCACTGTATATCTTCAGAGCTGCTACAGAAATAGGATGATTACATTAAACATAGGAAAAGAGCTGTTCTCTGACTGTAGCCAGTATCAAGCTAGGCAAAGTAGTGATTGTGGGAATGTAGTTACTGCATCTTTTGAGTCTTTAGATAAATTGCATTTACAAGAATGAATGTATATACAGATAATCCTTATTTAGTGACTACCTCATACAGTGACTATTCACAATTATGATGGTGATGAAAAAGTAACTTTGTGACCAATCCTCACATTTACTACCTTTGCAGGTCTGTACAGATAGTCCTCACTAACCAACCACTCATTCAGTGACCATTTAAAGTTGCAAAAGCACTGAACGAGTATTACTTATGACCGGTTCTCAAAGTTCCGGCCATTGCAGCACCCCCACGGTCATGTGATCTCCATTTGCAACCTTCCCTGCCATACCATCCATCTCTGGCCTTCCTGTGCTTGTGCTGCACTGTGCCATCCACCCCGAGCTTTCCTACACTCATGCATGGCCTGCAGTGCCCTCCCAGGACCTCCCCTGGCCTCCCCCACCCCTCCACGGAACCTTCCCACTCCTGTTCAGCACCGCTGTGCTCCTTACCTGGGACTGCCACTACTTCCTGCTTAACTATCTGTGCATCTTGGAGTTACGACCGCATTGTTTAGCAACAGCAATTTCAGTCCCAACTGTTGTCATAACCTGAGGACTACCTGTAAAGCAAAGGAAAACTGAAGTAAGGTCATAAGCCCATTCGTGGTTTCACTCAACATCCGCTTTACTTAACAACCAAGTTGCTGGTCCCAACTGTGACTACTGAATGAGGACTGCCTGTATCTGATAGTTACAGATCAGGATTCCTAATATTAGGCAGTAAGGGAAACCAATACATATGCACAGCTTTGAGCTAAGGAGCAATTAATAGTGTGAAACCATTGGTATAAGCCCAGTCATGGAAGATCATTTCTTTTTTTCCTCAGTTCCTTCTGAGCATCAGAAATCCTTGCTGATGTAGTGTAAATCACAAAAAGAGCTATGAGTATCTCCTGTCTCCTCACCTCTGTGCTACACACTGGCTGTTACACAATATGCTTATTAAACAAACTTATCTTATCCTAAACCTTTAAATGATCTGGTTAAGCATGCTGGTGTGAACACTGCTGCTAATTGTAACCTGCTGAGAAACTTTTGATCATGATGGGAAGAAATCTAAAATACCAACAAGCAAATAAACGCTGAAACAGTTTCAATGATGTTTCCAAGATATCTATAGCCAGCAATAAATACTCTATTGTTGTTAAGGTTCCAGGCTCTTCCCTTTGGTGGAAAGAGCCGATGCAGGGTTTGGTGTAGAGTATGCATTATCCAGCCTACAGCACTGCCAGTGTAGCTGTTAAAACATTTGGTTTGCATTTGCAGAATCATAGTGCCCAGTTCATGGGAAGTAATAGCATCACTCTGTTCTGCATTGGTAGACTGTAGTGTATGGTATCAAGTTCTGCTTTCATATTTATGAAAGGCAAATGAGCAATCTGGAAACCACATTTTATGGGGAAAAGTTGGGGAAAAAATGTACATTTCCCCTTGCAGAAGTTGAAGCAAAGATGTTCCCTGTTGCTCCAGAAGGCGGATTTAAAACCAGTGGGTGGACATTTCAGTAAGGTTGATTTTGGCTGTGTACCAGTTACAGTAAGAAGTGTTTGACAGTGAAGGAGGCTGGTTTGGGAACTGAACCGTTAAAGAAAGATATATATTTCTTTATTTTATTATTTACACACACACACACACACACATACAAGCAATGGATACAGTGCAGTTTATTAACTCACAAGGAAGAACAGACTTTTTCTCCTCTTTCTTAAAATAGCACAGGGCCTGAAAGTGATTTATATACATTTCTCAGGTAATTGAATCCTAATTGCAAAAGAAGGAAGCTTAGCAGAAAACAAAAGGAGTGAGTCACAAGTATATCTTCAGAGCAAAACAAAAAACAAAAAACAGGAGGGCGGTGACAGGGTTAGGGTGCTTCTTCCTTCAGTAGTGGAGGTGCTAGAAGGTGCTGACAGATGTTCTGGGCATTGCTGCATTGGTCAAGAAAAGGCCAAGTCAAGTTCAGGCAAAAGAAAAAAAAATGACAGGAAACAAGGCATTTTAGGAAAAGAGAAAAAATGAGCATTCACTGTAAAAATTCCTACACTGAGGATGCACATTCATTGGAGATATTTAACTAGAGAATGGATGGACCTGCATCAGGGATACTGTTTATATCAGATATTGCAATTCCAGCTCTGGACACAGAGTTAAATTGGATGATTCTTTAAGATCCCTTCCCTGCTATGATTTAACAATGGGTGAACTCTCCTTTCATCTTACAGGAGTCATTGATGGAGACTGGAGCTGTTGGTCTTCCTGGAGCCCATGTACAGCAGGAAGGAAGTCTAGAAGTCGGAGTTGTAATAATCCTTACCCAAAGGGTGGTGGAAAATCTTGCATTGGTGAACGCTTTCAAAATCCTCAGTGTGAGGATGAAGATTTGCAGCATTTTCAGTAGGAATACTACTGGATATCCAATCTAAGATCAGGATATAAAAATATTTTTAATGTTTGTGTGTGTGTGTATACAAATATGTATGTATGTGTGTATGAGTATGTGTGTGTGTGTATGTATATGTATTTATATTTTATATATAAAAATTTATATTTATATATATAAAAATTCCCTTCTCACCCCTATGGGTGGTACGTGTCTTCCTCAATCTCGGGTCCTCTACCAAAGGCCTGGGAGTTTGAGGGTTCTGCGCAGTATCTTAGCTGTTCCTAGCACTGCACTCTTCTGCACAGAGAGCTCTGATGTTGTTCCTGGGATCTGTTGGAGCCATTCTCTCAGCTTAGGAGTCATGGCCCCGAGTGCTCCTACCACCACTGGGACCACTTTGACCTTTACTTTCCACATCCTCTCTAGTTCCTCCTTCAGGCCCTGGTACTTCTCCAGCTTCTCATGCTCCTTCTTCCTGATGTTGCTGTCACTTGGCACTGCTACATCTATCACTACCGCTGTCTTCTGGTCTTTGTCTACTACCACGATGTCTGGTTGATTGGCCAGTACCTGCCTGTCCGTCTGGATCTGGAAGTCCCACAGGATATTAGCCCTTTTATTCTCCACGACCTTCTGTGGAATCTCCCATCTGGACTTGGGGGGGTCTAGCTCATATGCTGTGCAGATGTTCCTGTACACAATGCCAGCTACTTGGTTGTGCCATTCAGTGTATGCTGTTCCTGCCTGCATCTTACACCCTGCCACTATGTGTTGGACTGTCTCTGAGGCCTCTTTGCACAATCTGCACCTTGGGTCCTGTCTAGTGTGGTAGACCCCTGCTTCTACGGATCTGGTGCTTAGTGCCTGTTCTTGTGCTGCTATGATCAGTGCCTCAGTGCTGTCTTTTAGTCCGGCCCTTTCCAGCCACTGATAGGATTTCCCAATGTCAGCCACCTCAGCTATCTGTCGATGATACATCCCATGCAGGGGCTTGTCTTGCCATGGTATTTCCTCCGCTTGAACTTCCTCCCATGTCTGCTGCTGCCTGAAGCATTCTCTCAGCAGCTTATCTTTGGGTGCCATCTGTGGGGATATGGGAAGATAGAGGCCAGGGTCGGGGAGTAAAAAATATTCTTTCATCTCCTGAGCCGCGGGGGAGAGATAAGAGGATGAGGCTGGCACCTCCCTGAGGAATGCAAGCGGTATTTACTGATTGACCCTGGGAACTGTTTCCAGTCTGGGAAGATTCTGTATAGAGGTTGTAGCCAAATAAACCTTGCTGGATTGAATCTGAATGGTCTCCTGGAGTTCTCTGGGCTAAACCTGACACCATCTTACTGATGTACTCCTGGATACTCCGGGTTTCATCCAGGACAGTGGCTTTGACACTCATCAGACCCCGCCCGCCCTCTTTGCGGCTGGTGTACAGTCTCTGGGTGTTGGACTTGGGGTGGAAACCTCCATACATTGTGAGGAGCTTCCGGGTCTTCACATCGGCAGCCTCCATGTTTTCCTTTGGCCAGCTCACTATACCGGCACGGTATCTGATGACTGGCAGGGCGTACATGTTGATGGCATGGATCTTGTTCTTCCCATTGAGCTGGCTCTTCAGGACCTGTCTTATCCTTTGGTGGTACTTGGATGTTGCTGTCTTCCTTGCCTCCTTCTCATGGTTCCCGTGTGACTGTGGGACACCAAGGTATTTATAGCTGGTTTCTATGTCTGCTATATGGCCCACTGGTAGTTCCACTCCATCGGTCTTAACTACCTTCCCTCTCTTTACTATCATCCTGCCACACTTCTCCGGTCTGAATGACATCCCAATATCCTCGCTGTAGATCCGTGTCAGGTGGATCAGTGAGTCGATGTCTCGTTCACTCTTAGCATACAGCTTGATGTCATCCATGTAGAGGAGGTGGCTGATGGTGATTCTACTCTTGAACTTGTACCCATATCCAGACCTTGTGATTATCTGGCTGAGGGGGTTTAAGCCTATGCAGAACAGCAGTGGGGACAGTGCATCACCTTGGGTATATGCCGCACTTGATGGCCACTTGTGCAAGCTGTCTTGAGTTCATTTCCAATGTTGTCTTCCACAGTCCCATTGAGTTCTTGAGGAAGGTCCTTAGTGTCCTGTTGACTTTGTATAGTGTCAGGCATTCACAGATCCAATTGAGTCATAGGCTTTCCTGTAATCAATCCAGGCTGTGCTCAGATTGGTCTGCCTAGACCTTGAGTCTTGGGCAACTGCTCTATCTATGAGTAACTGGTGTTTTGAGCCTCTGGTGTTGTTCCCAATGCCCTTCTGAGCTGTGCTCATGTACTGGCCCATATGGTCTTGTAGCTTGGCAGCTAGGATGCCTGATAGAACTTTCCATGTTGTGGGGAGGCAGGTTATTGGCCGGTAGTTGGATGGTGCTGTTCCCTTGTGGGGGTCTTTCATGATCAGCACTGTCCTTCCTTGTGTTAGCCAGTCCAGGTGGGAGCCTGCTGCTAGCAGTTGGTTCATCTGTGCTGCTAGGCGTTCATGCACTGCTGTTAGTTTCTTTAGCCAGTAGGTGTGGATCATGTCCGGGCCAGGTGCTGTCCAGCTTTTCATGTTCTTGACCCGCTGTTGGATGTCTGCTACTGTGATGGTGACTGGTTCCTGTTCTGGGAGATTGCTGTGGTCTGCTTTCAGGTCCTGCAGCCTCTTTGTACTGGTGTTATGTGTCTTCTCTTTCTTCCAGTACTGTTCAGTTTCTGCTGCTGGTGGCTCTGCTGTTACTGTGTGGTTGCACTGCAGTTGGGAGTACACTTTGGATGGTTTTTTGGTGAACAGGGCATTTATCTTCTTGGCCTCTGCTTCTCTAGTGTATCTCCTTAGCCTGGTAGCCAGTGCTGTGAGCCTTTGTTTAGCAGTCTCTAGGGTTTCAGAGGGAGTCAGGCCCATATATTTTTTCAGTAGCTGAGTCTTATCCCTAATCTCCACACGCTTCTGTCGTTCCACCAGCTGAGTGACTTCTCTCTGAGTTGCCTTGATCTTAGCCTCCAATCTCATTTTCCAGGGTGGGTATGTACTGCTGTTCTTCTTGATCGTGTAGCCAAGCATTTCCAGGATTACAGCGGCTGTATGTATGTGTGTGTGTGGAGAGATAGATAGATAGATAGATAGATAGATAGATAGATAGATAGATATAAAGTTTGAACCTGACTTTAAAAATTTCTATTTTCATGTGAGGTTCAAGAAGTTTGAGACACTTTGAACCCCTCCTCCCAAAAAAATCCCCAAAAGTGAGTTTTGTGTAATTCTGAATTCGGTAGATTTTTTTCTCTTCTCTCCAGACGTTAATAACTTTAATATGTTTGATGTTGAATAGGCTTGTAGAATGGCCTCCTCAAAAAAAGGGAACCATTTTGAAATGAAAGATGACAAATGTCTTGAACTTGGAGAAAAAAGTGTTTTATAATGTTTTGCTTTGTAGAACAATAGAGCCACACTGCTTTGATATCTCGGGAACTGTCACAGAATCCTGCCCATCACCACCTCCCTTGGAAAATGGATATGTTCAAGTAGGTGAAACATAAAAGAATATTCTGTGTATTCTGAATGTGTGTGCAGATACAGAGATATAACTTAGACTTATCCTATATCTACTTATTCAGAAGAAAGGCTCATATATGATGTTCTTTGATGCATTGGCATGGCAACACTCTAACTTTCCAGTTGCTGTAGCATGACTAGGAGTTCTGGCAGCTCAACACCTTTGGAAGGGCACTTGGGTAAGAAAGCTAGAATGGAAGGACCACAATCCCTTGACGTACTTCATTTCATCCAGTGAAGTATTTTCTCTCTTTTCCTCTTTTTCTCCCTCTTTTTGGAAGATATGCAAGATGTTTTTGACTTCTTAACTACTTCCATCAAAAGTCCAGAGACTGTTCTACTACTAGAGGGTTTTTTATGGTCTTATTACTGTTCTGCAAAAACACAAGTACTTAATTCCAATTGCTATTGATATTTCAAAAATGCATAAACAAAAGAAAAAAAAAACCACTGTTGTATTGTTTGACATATTCTGTAAGAATTATTTATGCATGTGAAGATTTGTTTGTTGGGGAGAGGAGTTCAGTTCAGTGATTCTCAGGGTTGTTGGTTTTTCCTAGGATGCTGATTCATCCTATCCTGTGGGGAAAAGCATCCATTATGCTTGCAACACAGGATACCTAATTGTGGGAAACCCAGTTGTTACCTGTGCTGAAGGCTTGAAATGGACCATTGAAGAAATCAGCTGTCAGAGTACGTATAAGAATAGCAGAGAACTGCTGGATCAGACCACAGGTCTGTCTAGTCCTGTACCTGTTCCCACAATGGTCAGAGATAATTCTGGGAAGACTACAAGTAGGATATAAATGCAATATCACTATCTTGGCGATATTCCCTAGACACTGGTATTGGGTGGGATAAGTCCTTTCAGCCTGGAAGTAGCAATATTTGTTGATATCCATTAGGGCAGTGTTTCTCAACTCCTGCAGCTTTAAGATGTGTGGACTTAGACTGACTCAAAGTCACACACACACATGCACATACATACACATTATGAGAAAGGAAGGAAGGAAGAAAAACACACACCTTGTCATTTTCTCCACAGTAGGCAACATGACAGAGGACCTAGAGATCCTCATATAAGATGGGTATGTCCTAGGGAGGAAAGATTTTTATTAAGTGGAGGCCTTAATGGTTGTCTAATCATTCATATTCCCAACAATTCTTCTCTCCTTTCTGTTTCTGATCTTTTCCCTCCCAACTGTGAAAATCATATTAGCATTCTTCTGTTTTCTCTCTGTGTAGTTGACCTCAGTAATTCTTTTTTCTTTTTCTCTGTGACAAGTTTCTTCCTTCTTCTGTTCTGAAGAAGGGAGAAAAATGGGCAATATATATTGTTTCCCCACATCTATTATTTTATTTCACTCCACAGAAATAATTAATAATAATCATAATAATTCTGATAACTACTGTCACTTTTTTCTTCATATATCACCTTTTTAAAGATTTCTTCTTATAAAAGTAAACTTTCCAAACTCTAAATTCTCCATAAGGGGGAGATGGGCAGGGATAAATTTAATGAATAAATAAATAAATAAATAAAAATATATACCATTATGCATTATTTTATCATAGAATGTATCCATAATATTTATCCTTCTGTGTTTTACTTATGTAGAGATGTAAATAACTTTCCTTTAAATTGCATATTATGCAAAAACTTTGTTTTGTGTTCATCATATACCAGGGTTATTTGTCTCCCAATAAATCCTAAAAAAAATCTGGTTACTCAAACATTGTGTAGTTCAAACAGAGGAAGAACTTGATATACTTTCCTAATCTAGCTTTCCCCAACATGGGCACCTTTCAGACATGTGGACTTTATCCTCCAGAATTCTTAGCAATTAATGTACTGAGAGGGGAATTTGAGGAGTTGAAGTCTCCTCAAGCATATCTGGAAGGTGCTAGAATGAAGAAGACTACCCATGTCTGTTAGTTTAACCTGGGACTCTCTAAATATATTGGAAAACTTTGATTAAGCCTATTCAGGGAATAGTGGAGATTGTAGTCCAATATACCCCTTCATGGATCACTGCCTTGTCGTGGCGAAGGGGCTTGTGTAACCCATTGAAGCCATGAGCTATACCGTGCAGGGCCACCCAAGACGGACAGGTCATGACAGAGAGTTCTGACAAAATGTGGTCCACTGGAGAAGGAAATGGCAACCCACTCCAGTATCCTTGCCAAGAAAACCCTATGGACAATGTTAAAAGGCTGAAAGATATGACACTGGAAGATGAGCCCCTCAGATCGGAAGGTGTCCAATATGTTACTGGGGAAGAGCGGAGGGCAATTCCAAGTAGCTCCAGAAAGACTGAAGCAGCTGGGCCAAAGCCGAAAGGACGTTCAGCTGTGGATGTATCTGGAAGCGAAAAGAAGGTCCGATGCTGTAAAGAACAATATTGTATAGGTACGTGGAATGTAAGATCCATGAACCAAGGCAAGCTGGATGTGGTCAAACATGAGATGACAAGATTGAACGTCGACATCTTGGGAATCAGCGAATTGAAATGGACGGGAATGGGGGAATTTAATTCAGGTGACCATTATATCTACTACTGTGGGCAAGAAACCCTTAGAAGAAATGGAGTTGCACTCATAGTCAATAAGAGAGTGGGAAAGGCAGTAATGGGGTACAACCTCAAAAATGACAGAATTATCTCAGTGCGTATCCAAGGAAAACCATTCAACATCACGGTAATCTAAGTCTATGCCCCAACCACTGATGCCGAAGAAGCTGAAGTTGACCGGTTCTATGAAGACCTACGACACCTTCTAGAACTAGCACCAAAAAAAGATGTCCTTTTCATCATAGGGGATTGGAATGCTAAAGTAGGAAGTCAAGGAGTAATCGGAATAACAGGCAAGTTTGGCCTTGGAGTACAAAATGAAGCAGGGCAAAGGCTAATAGAGTTCTGTCAAGAGAACAAGCTAGTCATAGCAAACACTCTTTTCCAACAACACAAGAGACGACTCTACACATGGGCATCACCAGATGGTCAATACCGAAACCAGATTGATTACATACTTTGCAGCCAAAGATGGAGAAGCTCTATACAGATGGCAAAAACAAGACCAGGAGCTGACTGTGGCTCAGATCATGAGCTTCTTACTGCAAAATTTAGGCTTCAATTGAAGAATGTAGGGAAAACCACTAGACCACTCAGGTATGACTTAGATCATATTCCATGTGAGTACACAGTGAAGGTGATGAATAGATTTAGAGGATTAGATTTGGTAGACAGAGTGCCTGAAGAACTATGGACGGAGGTCTGTAACATTGTACAAGAGGCAGCAACTAAAACCATCCCAAAGAAAAAGAAATGCAAGAAAGCAAAATGGCTATCTGATGAGGCTTTACAAATAGCTGTGGAAAGAAGGAATGCGAAAAGCAAGGGTGAAAGGGAAAGGTATAAGCAACTGAATGCAGATTTCCAGAAAATAGCAAGGAGAGATAAGAAGGCCTTCTTAAATGAACAATGCAACGAAATTGAAGAAAACAATAGAATGGGGAAGACTAGAGATCTCTTCAAGAAAATTGGAGATATCAAAGGAACGTTTGGTGCAAAGATGGGCATGATAAAGGACAAAAAAGGCAGGGACCTAACAGAAGCAGAAGAGATTAAGAAGAGGTGGCAAGAATACACAGAAGAACTATACAAGAAAGATCTTAATGTCCCTGATGTCCATGCTGGTGTGGTCACTGACCCTGAGCCAGACATCCTAGAGAGTGAAGTCAAGTGGGCCTTAGGAAGCATTACTAACAACAAAGCTAGCGGAGATGACAGTATTCCAGCTGAGTTATTTAAAATACTAAAAGACGATGCTGTTAAAGTGCTGCACTCAATATGCCAGCAAGTTTGGGAAACACAACAGTGGCCACGGGATTGGAAAAGTTCAGTTTACGTTCCAATTCCAAAGAAGGGCAATGCCAAAGAATGCTCAAACTATCGCACAATTGCACTCATTTCACAGGCTAGCAAGGTTATGCTCAAAATCCTACAAGCTAGGCTTCAGCAGTACATGAACCGAGAACTACCGGATGTACAAGCTGGGTTTCGAAGAGGCAGAGGAACTAGAGATCAAATTGCCAACATTTGCTGGATCATGGAGAAAGCACGAGAGTTCCAGAAAAGCATCTACTTCTGCTTCATTGACTATGCAAAAGCCTTTGATTGTGTGGATCACAACAAACTGTGGCAAATTTTTAAAGAGACGGGGGTACCAGACCACCTTACCTGTCTCCTGAGAAATCTGTATGCGGGCCAAGAAGCAACAGTTAGAACCGGTCATGGAACAACCGATTGGTTCAAAATAGGGAAAGGAGTACGACAAGGCTGTATACTGTCACCCTGCTTATTTAACCTATATGCAGAGTACATCATGAGAAATGCCAGGCTGGAAGAATCACAAGCCGGAATTAAGATTGCAGGGAGAAACATCAATAACCTCAGATATGCAGACGATACCACCCTAATGGCAGAAAGTGAAGAAGAACTAAAGAGCCTCTTGATGAGGTTGAAAGAGGAGAGTGCGATAGCTGGCTTGAAACTCAACATTAAAAAAACTAAGATCATGGCATCTGGACCCATCAATTCCTGGCAAATAGAAGGGGTAGAAATGGAAGCAGTAACAGACTTCATTTATTTGGGCTCCAAGATCACTGCAGACGGAGACTGCAGCCATGAAATTAAAAGACGCTTGTTCCTTGGGAGGAAAGCTATGGCAAACCTAGATAGCATATTAAAAAGCAGAGACGTCACCTTGCCGACAAAGACCCACATAGTCAAATCTATGGTTTTTCCAGTAGTAATGTATGGCTGTGAGAGCTAGACCATAAAGAAGGCTGAGCGCCGAAGAATTGATGCCTTTGAACTGTGGTGCTGGAGAAGACTCTTAAGAGTCCCCTGGACTGCTAGGAGGTCAAACCAGTCAATCTTAAAGGAAATCAACCCTGACTGGTCATTGGAAGGATTGATAATGAAGCTCAAGCTCAGATACTTTGGTCACCTAATGCAAAGAGAGGACTCTTTGGAAAAGACCCTGATGCTGGGAAAGATTGAAGGGAAAAGGAGAAGGGAATGGCAGAGGATGAGATGGTTAGATAGCATCACTAAAGCAATGAGCATGAAACTGAGCAAACTCAGGGAGGCAGTGAAGGACAGGAAGGCCTGGTGCGATATGGTTCATGGGGGTCACGAAGAGTCGGACACGACTTAACGACTGAACAACAGCAATATATACACATTTTGTACAGCACAGACACATCACTTCTATTATTTTCTGATTCAGTTTCAAGATGCACCTGAAAAAGTTAAGGGCTACTCTCTTTAACAGGAAAACAGAAAACAGCAATTAAAAATATTTCTGTCTGTGCCTCCTCCTTTTTTCTTAGAAGCAGCTTGTATCTTACCAATGTTTGGAGGAGGGCTGAGTGGAAATCCGGTGAAACCTTCCTACCAGATTGGAGAGAAAGTTCACCTGTCATGCCCAAATGACATGCAGCTAGTAGGAGCATCTCTTCTTCTATGTGAGCCTAGTCTGAAATGGTCTCCTGACCTTGCTAATATCCACTGCAGAAAGCAAGGTATGTCCAAATAGTTAAAATAAAATTGCATCAGTCTATCAGATGCTATCATCATCATCATCATCATCATCATCATCATCATCATCATCTGTACCTCCTAAACTAGTTTGCTACCTTCAGAGGTGGTAGAAACCCAAAAGTCAATCCAATTGCTGATCCAGTCAACTATTATACATGAAATGAAGGGAGTACCCTCTTTTTGTCTCTGGTAGCAAAATGTCTTGAGCCAGTCCTGATCCAAGCACTGCCTGTCCAAAGATATATTCAGTTTTAGTATCTACATTTTGTATCACTGCAAATTGTGTACTGAGCTCAATGAAGTTTAGATAATTTTTCTTTAACGTCAAGTGCACCCTACATTTTTGCTTGGGTGCAATAACTATATTCCATTAAATGGTTGCTTTTAATGAGCCAATTTATAGTCTAAACATTTTGTTTTAATCCCCATTAATCTTGCAATGACAGGAAGCTGGGCTTCAAAATGCTGCAAGGAGGCCTAAAAACTATATGACAGCAATAATGCATTATAACACCCAGTTCTCAGTCCTGGCACTGACATTGCCGGAAAATTACCCACCTCTCATTTTCCATGATCGCTTCCATAATGTGAAAGAAGAAATGTTATATTAAGTGCTGGAATAGTTTTTGATCCATTTAGGATTAGGCTAAATGTGAGATTGATTCAAAAGTGCAACTTGGGAGAGGGGAACCTGTAGACAATTTGGTCTCCGAGTTCTCTCCTTCACCCACTACCATTGGTCTGTAATTAAATTTAGCTAAAGGTTGCTATCCTTTTTGCTACCTTGTGAGGACCGAGGCAATAAGCACAGAGTACTTAAAAGTCTTGCTCTCTCCAGCAGAATATAAAATAATATGCATAAAACAACAGTGTGCCATAAAATGCAAATATTAAAATTGGATGGGCATTGATGGAAGCTTTTCCCAAGCCTAACTGCAGCGCATGGTGGGGCATAATTTTTGTTGTAATCATGGTAAAGGAAGAACAGTTTAAAGCTTCCTATTACTGCAGTAGCAATTGAACAATTTCTGTAATACACAGAACATTTGATGATTACAAGCACAAGACCTCAGCTTTATGTAGTTGGCTCTCATTAGCCATAAAACTGGCACCCGTTCTAAAAGGTAAACCCTAATTTTGTCATTAAGGAGCCATATCCCTTATTCAAAACTGGCCCATGAATCCTCCCCCAGTGAAACTCATAAGATTATACTGGGGGAGTTTTCTTTGGCTTCCCATTCTCTTCTAGTGACACTCTGTTTCCTCTTTCACTTCAGTTGCCTCTACAGTTACACATCCAACAGTGATTCAGTGCCAACCATGGGAGAGAGTTCATGAGACGCAGTGTGTGTGTAAGTTGCCAAATGAATGTAGGTGAGTGGAGTAGATTTCCAATTTCTGTTCAATTAAATTTCTAAATGTGTGAGTCCTGGACAGATTAGAGAGCCTTGGGGAAATAATCTCTGAGCTTCATTTGCAAAAAATGCTACTTTTTTCTTGAGGTTAGTAAGAGAAGGCTCATAGTCTAGTGATCTGAGGTATAATCTCTAGTGTTCCCCCCTTGATCCTAGTATGGTTGATAGACCTTGTTTGAGATTTTGGAGATATAATGTCTCTTATATTAAACCTGGTGTGGGAAAACTCCAGCCCACTAGAAAAATGTGGCCCAAGGAACATTAAGCAAACATCTTCTTTCCTCGTTCCCTTCCTTCAAGTACAGAAGAAGGTAGGAATCACTGTAGTTTCTTTCCCTGTGTGGAAAAAGCAAACAAACAAATCAGAAATGAGCATAGTCCCACTTCTTTCCTTGTCTCCAGAGAGGTATCAAATGACTACTCTGAGCATGGACACAAGATCTTTTCATGCATGCACAGTGAGGCACAGAGTAATTTGGAAATAAAGTTCCAGTCATACTGGTGTCAGCACCCAGCCAACCTCAAAAAAGTTAACCAGGGTTGGCCTGTATCAGCACTTGTATGCAGGATCCCCAGGAGATCCCAGAACTGTAGGCAAGATTAAGAAGTTGAAAAACCATCTCAGAAGAAAGCAATAGCAAAGCATTTCCATATTATTGTCGAAGGCTTTCACGGCCAGAATACGATGGCTGGTGTGGGTCTTCCGGGCTGTGTGGCCGTGTTCTGGAAGTTTTGGTTCCTAACGTTTCGCCAGCATCTGTGACCGGCATGTTCAGAGGGCAGGAGCATAGACAGGAGCAGAGAGAACCGCTCCTGTCTGTGCTCCTGCCCTCTGAAGATGCCGGTCACAGATGCTGGCGAAACTTTAGGAACCAAAACTTCCAGAACACGGCCACACAGCCCGGAAGACCCACACCAGCCATTTCCATACTATTGCTAAGAAAACAGTATGGACATACCTGTGTAAGCACCAGATGTTTAGCTTGATTTGAGGAAATTATTACTATTTATTTGTCCTCTACTCCCAAAACAGTGAATGTGAAAAGCTTATGGGAGAGGTGGGGTTTTAGGAGAAGTAGGGCTTCACCCACTGTCATCTTCTGGATCCAGAATATATCCTGGAAGGCAATCCTGTCTTCAGACCATTGACAGCTTCTAGCCCCAGGCTGCATTAAGCCCTGCCCTTGAATTCCACCATAAAGCTGGAAAATGTATGGAGATGGAGGACATCATGCTAGTCAGTGAATGTGTGCATCTAATTTAAATTAAAGATAATTAACATGATTAAACGCCATGTGTGTAATAATTTCCTCTTCTGACATATTAAGAATTACAATTTGGCAGCAGAGTTTGGAGGCTGCGCCCAAAGCTTTCAAGGACTACAAACAGCCTGGGGGATTCAGATGGTGTTTTCCTGCTGTTAAGAGTCATAAGAGCGTTGTGGGTGATTTGCTGGAGTTATTGTTTTTCCTTTCCAGATCTTCCCTGGATGTCTGTGCTACTGACCCAAAAACTCAGAGAAGCATATGGCTAACCATTTGCAAGCTACATGCCCTCGAATGTGGGGGTAGGCACTACACTTTAGTGGGTGAGCAAAACTGCAGAGCTCGTATCATATCTGAGAGAAATTGTGGATCCTGTCAGTTGTGGGAGAACTGTAATGGTAAGAGATTTTCCTTACTTCCTGGCTAAGAGACTGTAAATTTGGAGCAGTGGCAGGCAGGGCTTCCCATCTGTCTCTGACAAAGAATCAGGGGGACCACTGACCTCCTAGATTTCATGCAATACAATATTACAATAATAAACACAAAATAATCCCTAGAGGGATTTTTTGTCCTTTCAGATTTTCTCAGGAGAGTTCTCATGTTTCCTATTATGTCCTTCAAAACCATGCAGAGGGAAAATTAAGGGTTATGACCAAGGCAAAGAGTAGAGGAAGGAATTAGAGGAAAGCTGTAGCTTATAAGCACCAGTTTGGTGTAGTGGTTAAGGCACCAGGCTAGAAACCAGAAGATCATGAGTTCTAGTCCCACCTTAGGCATGAAGCCAGCTGGGTGACCTTGGGCCAGTCATACCCTCTCAGCCCTAGGAAACAGGCAATGGCAAACCACTTCTGAAATCTTGCCAAGAAAACTGCAGGGACTTGTCCAGGCAGTCTCCAGGAGTCAACACTGAGTTGAAGTAATACATTGCCCCCCCCCGCCACACACACACACACACACTAGTTTACTGACCTGTTATACCTGTTGCTGCTACTTGTTCTGTCCTGGAAACAAGGGTATCTGCAGGATGTCATCAGAAAAGTCAGGTGGGGGCTACAGCAGCGTGATCAAATATCTGCCTGTTTTATATGAGTGTTGCATGTGTATACACATGACGCACATAAAAAATGGTTGGAGCTTTGATCATCATGGCCACCATCTTGACTTTTTATGACTATACCCTGTGGTTACCCTTGCCTGAGAAAATACACTAGACAGTTGGTGAAAGCTCCCAATACATCTTTTGAGCCTTAAACATGCTTGTTTGCTTGTTTATTTATTTATCAAATTTGTCACCGCCCATCTTCTTAAATGATTCTGGGCAGCTTACAAAACAATTAAAATCAATTAAAATTACAATATTACAATAATAAATACAAAATAAAAAGATCCAAAGTAATTGGCAATCACTCAGGAAGCATCATCAAGGATTGGGTAGAGTTGTTATCCCCCCACGCAAGCTGGCAGAGCCAGGTCTTCAATTTTTTCTGGAAGGCCGGTAGGGTAGGGTCTGCCGCACCTCTGGGGGAGAATGTTCCAAAGGGTGGGAGCAATGGAAGAGAAGGCTGTCCTCCTGGGCCCCACCAGTCAACATTCTCTCACTGATGGGACCCACAACATGCCCTCTCTGCCTGACCGGCGTGTTAAGTAGGCTTCTTTTGATAACTACCACTTTCACTTAATCAATTGATTTGGTTGGTTTATTTGTTACAGATCTGATTTTTTGTTTTTATTGCATTAACCTACTACTTTGCAACTGTTGTTTAGAGTCCACCAACAAATGCACATGCAGAGAAGCTGGACAATGCAGCGAAACTGGAACAAGCATTTGTGTCAGCGTGAATGGAAGTTCTGACCGACAGACTATGTCTGAATGTGAGGCTGGCATCCTCAGATGCCAGGGAGAGAATGTCAGTGTTATTAGCATAAGGCCTTGTAGTACACAACAAATTTCCCAATAATTAATGGCAATGGTAATAGAATTGGATGTGATGAACAATGAAGGGCAGAAAAATGGTGACAAGGGCTCTATTGAAATTTGCAAAATATTATCTTTCTATTAGATGATACATGGAGAGAAGGGTTTGCAAACACTTTATTGGTGTATATTCTCTTCCCAAATAAAAGTTAGAAAAAAATCAGTCCACCTCATTGTATATGGATTTTATCCGTATTGCAGGAATATCCCCAAATTTAGGGTAGCCCACAAATGAAAACATGCTGAACCTTTCCTGACCAAGAACTACTTTTGCCTGTCAGTGACAGGCTTGAGGCCACACTCCAAAAATGATAGCTGAAAACAAGACCTCAAAACTGAATTAGTTTTGTTTGCAAATTAAATGGTATGAATGTAATTACTTTTAGTTATACAGCATATTTAATAATTTTCACTTCTGTCACTTTAAAAATGATAATTGCAAACAATGTTTGGAAGTCTCTGGAGGCCACATGCAGTCCTGGGAATTTAAGTTGAGTACTTCTGCACTAAGGGATCAAGAAAACTCCAGTTCTGGCTAGCTAACAGTAACTGTAACAATAAGCATTTGGCAGGCTAACAGTTGTGTTTAGTGATCTGCATTCTGCCTGGCAGCTGATTAGTTTGGTAGACCTGCCATAACCCACATCTATTTCACCTTGTCTTACTAAAGTAAACAGACAGATGGTATGGTGGTAGACCTCTTTAACAATCCTGAAGCATTCAAAGATCATGTTGACATTTCATACCAATAAATGATGTTTTAAAAATTGTGGCAATGTGATTTCTATTCACAACTTTTACTTTGATTGATCTTTATCAGGTTCAAAAGAATTTCAGCAAGTTTTTCAAGCATAAAACCCAGTAGTGATAGAGTAACAACAGCTGCCATAATTGATTCCAAGTCCTTGATGCAGATATCTCAGCTGAAGATATCTCTAGGCTCCATGTTAATTTATTTCCCACAAACATGCATTTATTCTTTAACAATAATTTCAAAGTCTTAATATTCAAAGTTCAACCAATGTTTTCTGAGCCCTTAATCTTTTTAAAACTTTCTGTAGCAAAAACCTTATTTTTTGCTGTTTATTTTAAGTTCTATAAATCTTCATTTTCTTGTACCAAGGTTTGAAGGTACTCACTCACAAGTTGTTTTTAGCATTGTCCCTTTGAGGGTGTCTAAGTTCATTAAAGCCGTTAATAGCAATTTCCAAAGGTAGTTAACAAGGGAAGTGCACAAACTTAGTTTTTAACTTAGTGAAGGGCTCCATTTGCAGCTAGTGCAAATATGGTGAATTCCCCTCCTCCACCAGAGATCACTGTCTTGTGGTTCTTCATGAGGAAAAGGAACAACCTTAAGAAGAAACAGCTTGGGCAATCGTTTGGGTGTCTCTCTCTTTTATCCAGAGAGGATCAAAGGAGCTGATCTGCTAACCAGCTTTTTAAAAGATCCACAGATGCTGGCTTTACTTTTTCACAGAGCCATCTTCAATCAGCCATCTTCCCTGGAAGTCTCGATGCCGCAGTACTGAAGAGTGGTCATACGAAGATGATCTATTACAGTGTTGCTTCCAGACTAAAACATTTTGCTCCTATTATGTCTGTCCATATTTTTGGAGTATATAAGGTACATTTGCTATACCTTCATTTCTGCAACTAGTTTGATACACAGCAAACTTCTTCATCTCTTTCTATCGTAAGTCCTTTTTATTACCTTGGCAAAAGACAGAATGACTAGTTCTATGGCTACAATTCTAAGCACATTCAGGTGAAAATCAATCCCATTGCTATTGCTGAGACAATTTATCAGTAAAATGTAAGGCTGAATTATTGGGCTTTCAGGTTGATCCATAACTCGGAGTCTGGCCATTAATCAACATGTTTGCCATTTTTCCTTCATTGGATTGTTTATCAGGTCAGCCTCTGGAAGAGTCTGCTGGGGTTATGAAATAGGCAAAATGATAAATCCAGGGCACTCACCTTCTGCTTTTGCCAAGGGAACAAAACACATATAGTGACAAATAATGCCACAGAAAACATCATGGGATCCAAAGTATTCAGGATTGGTATAAAAATGCCAGGATGAATACAGTATGTGTCTACCTATTCTATTATTTATTTGTTAGATTTATATCCTGCCTTTCCTCCAGAAGCTCAAACCAGCATATATAATTATAATGGTATGTGGGAATGGTATAATGGTATTGGGTCTCCAGAATCCTAGTCCAACACTTTAAATATTATACCATATTAGCTCTCTTTACTTAAGACTTCCTTTCAGAGGAGGCATTCAACTACAACCAAAAGGGCTGAACTCAATTCCTGAGCCCAGTTTCTTATTTACTTACAGTATCTTTGTCTTGTCTACATTTAATTTTAGCTTGTTTTTCCTCATCAAGTCTATTATGGAATTACATCCTTGGAGCAAGATGGTAAGGAACAATACACATAAGTTCCATCCACATTGATATACCACTTCAAAGCTCTGAATGATCTCCCCCAGCAATTTCATCTAGATGTTGAACAGCTTGAGAGAGAAGATGGAACTCTATCAGATAATAGGAACAGTAGTCTCCTTCTGGATATAGAAGGTGGAATCACTGAAAGGATGTATCTTACCAGATACTGCTAAACAATGTCATGATCAGTGGTATCCAAAGCTGAATGGCAGCCCTTTGAGGTAGGCAAGGCCAAGAAATAGTCACAGCAGGGATTCCAATAAGAAGATAAGAACATAAGCAGTGCTCTACTGGATAGGATCCTTGGCCCATCTAGTCCAGTGTCTGTTCTCACAGTGGCCAACCAACTGCACAAGGAAGCCAAACAATCTCCCAGCCTATGATCTTCAGAGGCAGTCACACTGGCGTCAAGGCTAATAGCCATTGATCCCCATGCCTTCATGAATTGATCCAATCCTTTTTTCAAGCCAGCTAAGCTGGCAGCCAGCACCACATCTCATAATGCTTTTTATTGTTGTAGGGTAGAATAACAGAATCTTAAAAGCCTGTCAGAGTTTCTTTCTGCTCCATGTTACTCCAGATTCAAGGCAGGGTTATCCTGAGTTTATTTCTCGTGCTTTCTCCTTTCTTAGGGCTGAGTAATCTTATCTGAAAGTCTCCTCTTAACAGTTCACTCATTCCTTCTTCAAAGCTAAGTCTACATTCCTTCACAATGAGTGATCAAGGGCTGTAGTCCCTCCATTTTCTGGTGCAGGTTGTTCACCAACATGATCAAAGCAATCTCAGTCTGTTTCCCAACCAAAATAGGTTCTCATATCATCCAGATGATCTGCAGCTGCAAGGCCACCATCTCTCACCTTGCCCAGAAGTGCAAATATTTGAGCCTGGCCTATACTTGCACGAATCTTTCAGGACAAGAAATAGTTTCTTGGAGGTCTTAGACAAGGGAGAACACATCTCATTCACAAGAAGGTACTGATCACTTTCTTTAATTATGGAGCTAATTCCATTATGTAACTAGTACCATTAAATCAGGCGGGAGGGCAAGGATTGAGTAAGCAGATCATAAACCTCATCTCTCTACCTGTGCTGTCTACATCTTTGGGATTTACAAGCCAAGAAGAATCCAAAATAAATCAAGAAGTTACAGAGGTTGCATCCCTAAGACCTGTTCAAATACTGAAATTCAGGTTGAGGTGGATCTGATCAACTTTACCTGTAAAGAATTATGTAAATTGCTCCCAGTAAATTGCTCCCAAGTATTCCTGCTCTCCCTTCAACATTTCAATGAAAGAGATGTTGTATGGTACAGAAAAGCAACTCTAACCTATTCAGTGAAAAGGCAATGGAAGCAGAGAAGTAGGCATTTTTCATTGCCTGCACTGCCTTTACATGGGCTTCAATCTGCTTGAACTGATATATCCTGGGGTTCCTCCACTCGTGCTGTAAATATTATTCTACTCAATTTATCATTCTCAATTCTCAGTAAACCAAGGGACTATTCTGATTCTGTAAGATGAAGAGGTCACTTAGAAACATTGCATTAACCACCCAGGCCATCTGTTTTCCTTAGATCAACAGGGCTATCAACAGTTAATACCACAGGTCATCCAGGGGATCAAAGTGTAATTGTTAAGTGATATGGGGAGCCGCTCAAGTGTATTCAGGAAAATATCTGATTCCCTAGGTTGGATCATTTTTAATTGATCCTCCACAAATGCAATTTATATTGGCTACCCACCTGCACATGGACATTTAGGAGATGCACAAAATGGAAAATGTGCACTGAATCCTGAAAATTCCATAAAACTGTTTTGAATTGGCCACAGTTCAATGAAACAAACTCTGAGTGTTCCATGTTTTGTTTGAACAACATTCAAAACAAATTTCAATTATCTTGGCCAAGTGAATCCATGGAGAACTTAAAAATTGTCAGCCCCACTAGGTAGACCCGACCAGAAAATCAACTGCACAGAAAGGCTAAAATTACTTTTATTGAGATTGGCTATAATAACAAAATCTTGCAAGTCTGATTGTGCTGTACCTCCTCCTCCTCCTTATACTCCCATGAATTGGGATAACAACTGCCTGAGTCACTTCCAAATGTTATCTTGTCTCTCTGGATTTAAAAAATGTTTCAGCCCCTTTTGCCTAGGCAATGGTTCTTGCATATTTCCATCAAAGTTGTCTTCCTTACTCTCTACAAAAATGAACTTTGTGAACTGCAGAAGTGCAGATAACCAGTAATTAGCAGCAAAGAGATAAAGGAAAAATAACTCATTGTTGTCATCTGTTGGTCATTTGGATTTCTGCAATTCGTAACCAGTAGCCCTAGCCAAGAAAAAACTCTTTCCTTGCCTGAGTTTATGTTCCTCCCATCCTTTTCCTTCCTAGGCTCCCCCTTCCCCATCCCTCATCTTTCCCTGCCATATGCAGAAGAAGTACAGCCTGGGGAAATCCTTGGATGGTTGTTGACTGGAGTACTAAGGCAGAAAGGAACTGAGAACCTGCCAATCCCAATCTGAGATTATAACCGTCATGGAGGCAATGACTCCATGGTAAGGGCCTTTTAGCAGATGTGAGCCAGCCATGAAATAATCTCCAGGCAATTTCACAGGGGACAATGAACCATGTTAAGAGTACCAGAAGTCTATCATTGCCAAAGATTGCAGTCAGCACCAATTCTAATGCTACCTCCTCTGATGTACAGGGTGATGAAAGTTCCCATGGAGCTTGGGTGCAGCAGCAGTAAGTTGGCCTCCTGATAGGTCAAGGCTTCCCCAGATGCAGCTATTGCTTCCTTCTTACTTTTCTTCCTCCTCAAAGCAGTCTCCCTGTTCCTGCTTGCAGTTGTTTCTGCTGCCAGGGAAAAGGGACTTCTCCTGGATAGAAGCCACAGCTTGCTGGATAATAAAGTGCTACCCTCCCACCTGCATAACTGCTAACTCCTGCTGTTTGTTCTGAAAAGTCAGGTGAAGCCCCACAAAGGCTACTTCATTCCAAACCACACGGGTCAGCAGATAACTGTATAGCTGAAAGAATGAGCAGGGAAAGAAGCACTGAAGTTAGGTGTATAACTTTTTTTAGAAGCATGCATTTTTAAGATTGGTACTTGTGTGAAAGAAAATAAAGAATCTTTCTTTAGGAAATAACATATGATAGGAAAGGCTGCATTATGTAATCCTATCTGCACCGTAAGAGGTGGTAACATGTTCACTCCATTCTGGAGATAGAGTGAGTCAGGAAGGAGCTGAATTTGCCCAGATCAGGATCAAAAAAGAAAGGAAACTGAACTGAGGGAAGAAGAGATGAAAGCCCTACGAATATCAGTCAAGCCCAGTGCTTCTCAGTCTTGACAACTTTAAGACGTCTGGACTTGTGCCAAGTCTCTCTGCTAACCATCTCTACATCAGTTGCCCCTAGTGGCCTGGGTTTATAGATACAAAAAGCTGGTGGAAATTCAATTCACCAGAAAGCAAAGCTGAATTCCACCAACCCTTTCTTCATTCAGATGATCAGGTGAGATTCTGTCCCTCTTGGCCCAACGGTGGTCTGTCACTGTCTGCAAAGCTCCAACTCTTTCCATCCTATACTGCACACACATCCATTCAGCCCCCTTAGCTTTCCCATGATGGTTACTGACATTCTGATCACCCTAGCCAATCACATCCCCTCTATTTGAAAACACAGATGATGAGAGGCGGGGGTTTGTGTAGTTAAATCAGATGACCATTGATATTGATTGGGCAGATAAGGAGAGGGACTTTGTTATTTGGGGATTGGATGGGGCCAGGAAGAGAGTTGGGTTTGGCTGAATATCACCTAAAATAGAACGGAATACCTGGAATACTTGGACCTGAAACCACCACTTTTTGGTTCATCTCCAAAACAAAACAACCTTGTTTTGGTTTCTAAATGAACCAAACCAGGCAAAATACTTCTGTTTTGTACATGAAACACTTGGGCTGGCTATTCCATGCTTGAAATGATTCATACCAATACTGTTTTGCACTTCCTGTTTGATAATAAAAAATGCAGAGCTCCCTGTACCTTTAGATCACCACCTCCACTTGAATAATGCATACCCTTGATTTCTTTTTCATTTTCTACCATATTGAATTTATTGGATCTACATGGGTGTTATATTCTATCAGTGAACTGACTAGCTCATTCTCAAGAACACACGATGCACACTTTTACCAATCCTTATGCTATTTTCCTCCCAAATAATTTTTCTCCTAGCTGTTTTTATGGCAGATTTTTTTAAAGGCAAATACAGCTTCTGTTCACAATAGAGTACAATATAAACCAAGGTTGCCGTACTATCAATTTTATTTCTGGACTGCTGCCACACTAATCTTAGGAGGAAGGGAAATGAAGCCAGGAAAGCATTTTTGTAGAGGTTATGAAACAGACTGAAAGTGACTAGTAGAGATTAAGATCTGGTTCACTGGAAATTGGTTTGTGAATGAGATATATGCCTTGTGCGTACATGGTAAGAATAGTAAATATGACACTGTTTGTTATGTACCTACTCACAACTAGGAAAACTATCGCCACAGAGCCTCACACAACATAGAGGCTTCTAGCATAAATTTTCTCTTGGCCCCTGTGTTGTCTTCTCCATATCTTCTTAAAGACTTACCCAATATGTTGCTAACTCTGGATGTGTTAGATTATGATTCCCACCATCTCCAGCCATCTTGGCCAATGATAGCATGAAGACTGTGGGTTTTTATTTTTTGGATGATTTAGGTTTCTGTGTCACATACTCCCATGGGTGTACAGCAACTAATATAATACTGGATTAAAACCAAAGAATAAATAATACTAACCATAACAGCCAACCTGACAGGCCACCATTCAGAAGCAGAACAATATTCACGTCTTCACATGCTCTCCTGAAGAGCCAGGTTTCACTTCTCTTCAGAAATATGAAGGAGTGGAAAGTCCAAACTGTAGGCTGTTCTACAAGAAGAAGGCTATTGCTGAGAAGTCTCAATAGCATTGTCCCTGCAGATAATATTCCTTTGATGGAAGGACCTTCAGCAAGCCCTCCTCCTTGATTTTTCCAAGTCGGGAGATTCAACTTGGAGAAGTTGGTGTCAGAAATATACAGGGCAATGTAGGGCTTTAAAGCTAGCAACCAGCATCTTGAATTGCATTCAGAAGCTAACTGGCAGCCAGTGCAGGTTCCACAGTGGTGGTGGTATGTGGGTGAACCATGATACACCCATAACTACCTGGGTGGCCTCATGCTGAACCATCTGAAGCTTCCAAAGAGTCTTCAAGGGCAGCCCCATGTAGAGCAAATTGCAGAAGCCCAAATGCAAGTTGATAAAGACATGAATGACCACAAGCAAAGTCTGTTCAAGAAATGTCTGCAACTGTGAAACTGTGTAAAGGTTATTCAGACAAATTTTATGCAGGAGAATATCAGAAGTTCCATCAAAATCTGCAACTAGCCTTAATAAATCAATCAAATGATCAATACCTATGAAGAACCTGAATTTAGCATACAAGGATTAGCATGATCCCTTACTACTATCAAAAGAAAAACAACAACAATGAGCACTACAGTATTATATCCTATGACTTCACAATTTTAGGCACATTAGTAGTATCCTTTTGCCAAATGCCTGTCAATTTCTCAAATATACTTTTCTCTCTTTTTTGCTCCCACCCTCAGTAATGCCAATCCTATTCATTTCTAACATATCTGCATCAAGGCATTTCACGTTATAGGGCTAGTAGAACTGCAGCATTAGCAAGAGGATATGGCCCTTATTCTTACCTGCTTTTGGACTGAAATACTCAACATCTCATGTAAAGCCTGTGTAGCCCTCAAGCCAGTGGAAGTAGCAAATCTCTAGGATACAAAGTCTTTAAGGAGACTAGTTTACCTTTTGGATATTTTGTGAAGTCCATGCCCACTGCAATGCACTGTCTATCAGTGCCTAAGTAACCCTCCCATGGTAGCTATGTTATGAATGTGCTAACCACTTGTTCTCAAAACTCCAAAGGTGCTCCAGATCCATTACTAGAATATATACAATATTCAGTTCTACCAATGTTTTCATTCAATGAATTTACTTTGGACTGCGATTGAAATATGACTGAGTACATCAGACATCTGTTTGCCAATCCATTTTATGACACACATTTCCCAGGATGCAACAGTATTGCCTTCGTGTTGGCACATTTCAGTGCTCCAAATACACAGAGGGTAGATGTCCTTCTTCGGTTTCCAGACCCATACTGAATGCAATAGACGTGTTCTTCACTCTTTGCACACTGATTTGGAAGTAGGCAGGTACAGTGCAATCCTTCTTCTGTAAATAGATAAAAATATAGGATCAGCTAAGTATTTATTTTTACTTTAGTATATAGTATTTGTGTGTGTGTGTGTTTTCATTTGCTATGCACCTATATCTAAATGCCATAATAATTATTTTGCAATAACAATCATAAGACTAAACATAATGCCGCTTAACAATAACTGGTTCTTGATCCATAAAGATAACCTCCTATGTTTTATAGAACTATTCTTATAATAGAAGTTCCTCAGGGTTTTTTTTCCCTTGATTATAAACCAGCTGTTGCACTAAAGTTTTGCAACTGAGAGCCACATTCAGTTTTTCAGGGGTGGGAGAAGGGTGTCTTCAGTGGATAGATGATGAGTAGGTGAGGCTGTATCATTCATCTTAGATAGGATTGGAATTTTTGGGGGGGGGGAGTTCTGTTTAGAGTGATGATGTGATAGAACTGAGGAGTTTTATTTGTATTTCATCATCAACAACATCAGCTTCATCTACACCTTCTTACTAAATGTTGTAAGACTTAAAATTGCAATTTCTTTATTTGTTTTCCTACCTCAAAATAATGGGAAACAACCCCACCAACCTTTGTTTAGGAGCAACTTGGAAGTACAAAAAACAGTGGTGGGAAACAAGTTACCTCTCTCTGTTATAAATTAACTGCTATTAATTAACCATCATCTTCCTATCAATCTTTCTCACCACTATATGGAAATAAGATATTATTAAATTATTTGTTTAATAAGGACAACCCAAATTCTGCAAATCTCTTCTGTTGCACTTGAAGGTGTTTTCATCAGTGTCAGTACTGAAATTAAACCCTTCTAATTTGCTTTGAAACATTCATTTATTGTAGGTTCCAGAAAAGATAGCATTTCCTTTGCTTCAATTACCATCTACCATATTGCATTAAAAACAAAACCTGAATTTTCATAATCAGATTGAAAAGACAGATTGGAGTGTTTGCGTATGTGCCTGTGCAAAAGAGAGTCACATCAACTTCTTATTTCAGATTTGAACAGATACAAAATAGATTCAGTTTCTAAATAGTGAGGTTAATACCAATAGCAAAGGAGGTGAACATTTTAAATTTAACCAGACAAGCCATTTTTTTCTGGCAGAAAGCTTTTCCTGTATGAATCTCTGCCAAGGCAATTTACAGGAAAGATCACAATTGCTATCATCCTACAGCACAGTGAAAAACAAGTTGCATAACAAACAGAGATGTGGACATTCATTTTCGGGAAGGTTTCACAACCTCAAAACATTTTCTTCAGCCCTTTCTAAACAGAGCTTAAATAAATAAAGAACGCATATAAGGGGTTTGTTAGCTACGATGCTTTGGAAAAGCCTCAGAGATCAGCAACACAATTCCATCCATTTTTCCTACTCAGAATTAAAGCTTTTTGGAGTTAAGATATGTTGATTCTCCCATAAATGTGCAGAGAACAGCACTCAGTGGTCTTCAGCAAACTTCTTTCATTGGCTATCATGTGATCACCCAATACTAAATAAGTAATCGAAGCGCTCCTTATTCCAGGCCTTGCATCTGTTACAGCAGTACCCAGGAGTGCCTTTTTCAAATATAGGTCTGTCAATTGCATAATTATGTAGAAAGATCAAGCTTGTTCTCATGCATCATCTCTGGGACTGCATGAAAGAAAAGGATATGACCCTACTATGATGCACTTAACACAGGTCCCCACCAAAGACAATCTAAAAGTGATACCTAAATCAGAATACTGCTATAATACTTTTATCGATTTGCTAGGAGATCCAAATATTTTTTACATTTTAAACTGTAGTTTTGATAAATTGCAATTTTTAACATACAGTATAAAAGAAAAAAGTGGTATTGTCAGATACATCTGATACTGTGCATAGGTGCATGCAGATCTGTTCTAGACTTCTTCTCCATTGGATGGCTGGTGCTTGTGAAATTCTCCCTTTCTATCAAGCTTCTAGGTGGCCCTTTGTCTGGTCCAGAGCTTGGGAAGTCATGCAATAAGATGTCCCTTTGCAGAGTAGACTTGGAGAGGGGAGGAGTAGCAAAGGAGATAGGGAGGAACTAGTGGCAGGGGACATCCCACTGTGTGAGTGAAAGTTGACTCATGTGAACAGTGGATATATCCTTTTGATTAACTAAAACTTAGTCACGCAGCATCTAATAAAAAATAGTAACATGCATTATTTATTTATCTCAGTAACTAGAATTATGTAGGTTTTTTTTATGCATTAACTTACAAAAAATTAAAAATCACCTTTACAAGTCAAAGATTGCAGTGTTCAAGAGACCTACCTGGACATCTTTCCCAGTCATAGCATACATCATATCCACAGGGCTCTTTCCTTCTGCTGTTTGCTGAAAGATTTGCCCTCTCAATGGCCCAGGTCAACCTAGTGTCATCACGACAAGGTTTGTTATGGATAAAATGGACTTGTTCATCATTCCTACACTTTTCAGCCAGATAATGACAGCTAGAATTTGTAACAGCTTGTTCAGATTGTACATCCAATACGCAGATATCTTCTGAGCTGGTGCTGCCAAGAAATACAAATGATACATTTGGAGACAAAAAGATTCCATTGGTTTTCCTTGCTTCCATATTTCTACAATATAATTCATTGCCTGAGTAGTCAGTAATTCAAATATTTTATTGCCTGATGCATCAGTAGTTTTCAATATTCAGGAGCTTGAATGACCACATTGTATAACTAGACCTGTGCCAATGACCAAGCTTTAAATTGTCTCTCCTCCACAATGTCTCTGATGTTGATTTTGACATCCATTAATTGGCTCATTAAAAAGAAATTAGCATTTTATCCACTCTATTGTCCCCAAAGACAAGGCTGTAAACTCTACATCAGAGTAGATAGCCCCTTGTGGGTTGGGGCAACAGTTAACTTTTATAGGACCATTCATCTCCCTCCATCAGCAACCACTGTGTTTTAAGGAGGCAAAAAACATAAATTGTCTGAACTATGTTCTTGAACCTGAGAATATTACAAGCTAATTAATGTTTTAGTTTGCTTGATTTATAACAGTAATAATATGCCTGTGAACCAGCTGATTTCACTTCTTTAGAATGTGCTTGCTTTAAGTAGCTTTTATAATTCTCTACTGAATACCTGCCAGATATTAACAAGGCCTTAAATTATGAGAAATTTTTAAAAACTATCTACACAAAGGCCAGGAAGCACAATTGCTATCAGGAGAAAAATCAGGCCACAGAACAGTATTTTGAGTTTCATCAGAAAAAGGTACTGGTAATCTCTGCTTTGAAAATGCACTCTGTTTTGTTTACTTGTAGTGTGTAATTCTTTCTGGGTTAAAATATGCCATTTTATTGATTGATTGATTGATTGATTGATTGATTAATTAATTAAATTTGTATGCCACCCATCTCCCCCAACCGGTGACTCTGGGCGGCTCACAATTAAAACCAAAAACCCAAGCCATTAAAAACAATACCATATAAATAATTAAAAGTAATTAATCAATTAAAATCTGACTATAAAACAACCCTATACATAAATACTAAAAAAACATTCAAGATGATGGTGGGAGGCAAGGTCAATTACCCCACAAGCCACTTCCACTGGTGGGAGCACCCATCCGGCCCCCAGGTTTTCACGCCTTTCCTGAAGGCCATGAGAGTGGGGGCACGCTGCACCTCGGGAGGTAGATTGTTCCACAGAGCAGGAACAATGTTAAAAAAATTTAGCATATTTATTAATTATAATATTATATAATATTATAAGATTCCGTATTATATACTAAAATATGCCATTTTAAGCTTTTTGCCTGTGAGACCTTGTTCTGAAATTCTGCAAAACATTTAGTAGTTCAGAGATTTGCAGAATGCGGGTGAATTGAAACATTTGCAAAATAGTTTCTTTCCCTCCCACTGCCCCCAAAAGCCTTGCAACTGCTTCAATATGGCAGCTTATCTCTTTTCAGCAACTCAGATATATTCACTGGGACAGAATGACACTTGGAGCAATGTGACATCACAATGTAGCTGCTCTACTTTATTATCGGTCTTCGGGGAGGTGTTGAATTTCACCTTCCCTTTGCAAACCTTTCAGAAATCACTGAGCCCAATTATTTAGTCCAGCTGTAACTGAAACACTCAGCACAAATGGTAGCCCAATGAGTATGGGCCACCAGCTATATGTATGACTCTCCAAAGACCTAATAAACCTTCTAATTTTGCTCCCCACTTGTAACTACAAAAACAGGGATGCTTTCCCTGCTGAAGAAAGATCAGCTGCCAGCAAAAATAGGGAGGGTGCCAAGCTATAGGCAGATCATAAAAACTGAAATCTGTCTGATGTACAATATTTATTCCACCTATACTTACTCGCAGTCCTCCTCTGGGGATATGCAGACACACTGAGAATCCACCTCTTTTTTCCCAAGGCTGCAATTACCTTTGATGTGAAGCAGCTCGCCTAAAGAAGGAATTAAGAGTGAGAGAGACAGAGAGAGAAACAGAGAAGGGGGGGGGGGGGAGGCACAGGTTTCAAGTCAGGCTGATGAGCAGGTTCATTCAGTTTTAACATTCTAGTATAAACTGAAAAAGAAGTAAGATTTAGGTATTTCAGATGGGATCATGGTGTTCAGTCAAGAAACAGCTGTTTTATGATGCTCCATGTTTGCTTTGAATGGACTACCATACTCAAGATATAACTCAAGAACCATGCTAATTGGACATGGAAGGCTAGAGTTGTACCCTCCTCAAAAATCTGCTTCAGTCTACTGTCCACCTGGGCCTAGCAGTTTGTGAGACCAGCACTTTTTATTTTCTAATAACTATTCATCAGACTGTGTAGAGGTCCTCAAAACTTTGTTTCATTCTCCAATCAATACTGGAGGGCACTTTGCAGGTTTGGTACTATTTGTTGTTGTTTTTTTTAAATTAAAATAATATGCCCCTGATCACTTGGAGTAAATCGGCATAGGACTTACTATGAGGTACCCAAGGGATCCTTTTAAATCTTGTTTAACCTTCTAAAAGCTTGCCATGCTTACAATAAGAATGGGTGCTCTTTTGCAGGGAGGTATCTTCCCTTCCACTGTTTCCTAGGTTGAATATAACTCATGGTCATCTCATGGTCATTCCAAAAAGTGTCAGAAAACAGAAGTTTCTCTACAAAGAATGCAGTGCTGCTATAGGCACGCCAGAACTTTTAAAGGTCAAGAAGAAATCTCAAAGTCATTTTGTTCATTTTTAGAGAAAATAAAATACTAGCTGGACATTGCTTGTAGTTAGTGTTGATCCCACCAAGAATCCTTCTGGGGGCAACCTGCCCAATTTTATGTCAAAAAGATGTCATAACTCCAGTAGAAATCTTTAATTCCCTACAGCTAGCAAGGTAGCCTGCTGGGTGGCAGTCTGCATCTGAGTTATTGTTTCCCAATTTGTGATTTAGAACAGGAGTGGAAACATTTTAGATTTCCAGGATCTACTTAATTTTTTTTTATTAGAAGTCACAGTCCATTCTCTGGAATCAGCTGCAAATAAAGGATCGGATGTACTTCTGATCACACATTTCAAACCAAGAATATGCTTTTGGAAGCAAGACCAAGTTCACACTCCTGTCACACAATTTTCCCCTCCTGGTGTTCCTTCCAACATTATTTCTTTTTAGCTGCTTTATTTAGGTGGACTAAGTCTTACTGTTGCAGCTGGTTTTCAACAATTGGGAATCAGACACCCTTGCAGATTTACCCCAAATTATAGATTTATTAGTAATTAAATAAATAAATTAATAATAATAATAAAATAATAACATTAAAATAAAATAATAAAGTCAATAATAAAGGCAGGATAAAAAAATTAAAACATATATTCTCAAGGTACATTCAGTCTTCCTTGATGTGCAGATGTTCCCATCACTGAATCTTCATCACAGGATAGCGAGCAAGAAAGAAAAATAACACAAATGAATGATCTACAGCAAGCATAAAACCATGAGAGCAGAAACTGGCATTGTAATTACATACGTTTCTTGCAATCAAGTGAGCTCGGCATTGGAGGGATCCAGGAAGATTTGTCTCCACATTTGTACGTCTCTGGGCCTGTAAGACTGTAACCTTCAGGACAGCTCAGCTGGATGTTGTCCCCAACATCATACTGAATTTTAAATGGGGTCATACGGACAGCAGTGGAAACTGATGGTCTGTCACAAGCCAACACTGGAGTTTAAGGAAGACAAATATTATGATTTACATCTTTTTTTTATAATTAACAAAACATTACTGGGCAATATACTAAAAAATATAACTCTGTGCAATATAAAATTACAACGTAAGCATACAAATCAAGCATCACAATAAAACTAGGATTTAAAAATCTCATTATATTAGCGCCAAAGATCTAAAAATCACTAAAACATGGTTTAAAACAAAACGAAAAAATTAGAGAAATTAAAGACTTCACAGAGCAACTCTCCTTAGTAGCCATATATTACGTTTTTTCTCCCAAAAAATATGGGGCATGTCACCCACCCTGAACATGTAACGTGAAGCTCAGTTACACGTTACTTTTATTATACAGAAAGCAACACGGTATTGTTTGTTGAGAACGAAGTTATACAACCTGAGACCTCAGAGGTTACACATTTTCTAAAAACTGGTGGCCTTGAAAAGTTGTTATCAAATTGCAATTTTTAACATAACAGAAGAAGATGGCTACTATGATTGGAGACTAATATTAGCTACATTTCATTTTAAATAAAACAACGTCAAATTTATTTTTGCCCTGGCCTTGCATATTCCCTGCTGTTGTAGAAAGACCGGCAATGATCTCAGACAGGAAGAAGTTCTGCATTCCTTTAAAACAATCCTTCCCTACAAGCAAAAAAGCTGAAGAAATTTGATTTTGACTTTTCTGGATGCTGAGAGTAAGCAGAGGCCTATTTAAATCCATATGACTATTCCCCTTTCCCTGATGAAACAAGCATAGCCATCAATTCTTTCCATTTTTCTTTACCTTATAGGAAAGATGAGATTCAATATAATTAATAATGTTATTACTATTAATTACATATTCTTAACTTTTCCCTAAGGAGCTCAGGACAACATACTTTTTTTCATATAATCGTATATGATTGATTAGACTGAGAGAAAGTAATTTAATTCATGCAATTTGAACCAAAGTCTTTCTGGTCAAATAAAGATGTTCTAGCCACTGCATTAAGTTGGCTCACTCTAAGAGTAACATGTGTCTGTTTCCTAAGCAACAATAGGATTATGAGGCATAAAATTGGACTGGCACATGCCATTTCCTTTTCATTCTGCTCTTCTTCCATTTGTGGCATACTAAGTGAGGAATTGCCTCTCAAAGAAAATGGGGATATCCACACATTAAAATGCTTAATATTGGACTGGCCAAAACATTTCAGAGAGCAAGCCCCATCCCATTCCAGCACTGAAAATGTTACCTAGCTGGGTAATGAAATGTTTGCAAGAAAGGAACCAAGCTCAGAGGACCCCAAGACTCCACAGTTCAACCCTGAGCTACACATATTCGCCTCTATCAAAACATTTCAATTTGCACTGCATACTGTTGAAGACAACAGTGAACCAAGCCATTTGGGTTGCATAATTGAAGCTGAGGGCTGGATCAATATTTAGTTATGGTTAGAGTAAGTCTGGTGAAAACAGTGGCACTTTACTCAGGATTCCATTTGATTTCACTGAGTTTAAGGATCCAAACGTATGCTTGAAGAGATGTATTATTAATCATAAAGCATGTGATTTCTTTCCTTTTTATCCAATGTGTTCTGTTTCTTACACTGGCACTCAATGGTCTGTTGTAACCATGTTTTGTCTGGAAGGCAGCGAAAGAACTGATATCCCAGGCGATGATAGCCACTGAAGCAAACCGCTTCTGCTTCTTCTCCAACATCATAACACGCTTTTTCATTCTGCAGACAAAGTAAAAGTTTAGTCCAATAAGTGGAATATTCATTACATAAACTATAAGAGAGGGGCTGAAGTCTTAGTCTTTGAAAGAGGTAGTGATACTTATAATAGTGTGAGTTCTTATGGTAGCAACAAAAGTACCAGGAATTAAAGAAGTCATAAAATGAGTGTTACAAAAGAGGATAGGGCTAAAGAGAATATTCTTCAAAAACACAAACCAGTTTGGAATAATGGGAGTAAATTTTAAAGAATATTCCTGACATTAAGGAAAAATAAATTAATATGCAGATGAACATTTGGTTGTACAAGCCAAGACAGATCACTTTATGAGTGTGCCAAGAGATCAGGGATGCAATGGGCCTCTTAAGATAGACTGACAAATATTCAGTATGTGAATCACTGAAACTCCTGCTCAGATTTATAGCAGCTTCTTTTTAAGACAGATTTTTTTAAAAACCAAAGGAAGATGGGCGATAGGGAGATGGGCAGCATACAAATTAATTAATTAATTAGTTAATTAAGTAAATAAATAAGTAAATAAATAAGAAGCAAGAGTTTGCCTTGCTGAAAAGCCCAATGGGAGATGAACAATCACATTTGTTCCCAATGGAATTTGAGGCAAAATTCTTTTACATCCTTAATGGGAGATATTTTAAAATACATCTCATTTTAAATTCAATTTTAGCTTTATATTAATCATGTGACTCTTTTTCAAGTGATCCTGTAAGAATATGGCCATTCACATAAATTAAGGTGTGTGGAAATCAACTTATTCACTGGAATTAATTCCTTAGACCTGTCAATCAATTCCTTAATATCTGCGGATTTTAGAGATTCATCTCTGGAACACAAGTGTGAATAGTACACCCATCTATTCTAATATAGCACCCTCCAGGAATATTGGGAATCAACTATCCAAATTCCTTTCTGAGAATTCTGAGATTACATTCCCAACACATTTAAAGGATTGAATTGTGATAGGCTCTCACAAATTCATTGCCAGGAGCACCTCATCTCAAGAGCCCAAAGCAGCACTCTAGCATTGGTGCTATTTGGTAAAAGACTGGGGTCCACTTAGACAAATGTCAAAATCTTCTCTAGTCCATTAAATGCTGCTAACCCTGATGAATCCATTTTCTGGTGCTTCTGGAGTTGAACATCCTGTGTCACATCTATGTTTTATACGGCCTTCTTCAGTGTAGTCATCATCATTTACACAAGTAGCACCCCTGTAATTATAACATTGTCCATTTAGGAACTCATTCAAAAGAAGCACATTAAAGCAAAAAATCATAGATAATCAGTGGATTGCAATAATCTGATAGACCCAAGACAAATATCCTCCAATCCTGTTATATTCATTTTGCATTTGACACCCCCAAAATCTAGGAGGGAAGTTTACATATTTTTAATTTGTTCTGCCTACTTCTTTCAGATTTAGAAGGTCCTTAGAAAATGCCTTCCTCAACTTCAAAATGCTGAGAGCGAGATTACTTGGGCTGCATCCACATGAAGGATTTGAAAGGGGACAAATGTATATTCTCCAAGGTACATGCATTGACTTTTTCTTAGCAATCAACATTACAGGTGTTAAGTGGGAACTATCATACTTCATATCCTGTATGCCCTTTTAGGATCCACTTTCAGTGTAATGAGATCTTGGACTTCCTCTTCTCACAAAGACATTTGGACAGCCACATATTTCTCCCCCTCCTTTCTTGTATAAAACACAGTTGAGTCCTGAGGTCATTAGCCATGAGCATCCAAAAAGGAGGGCAAGAGCAGACAAAGGCTAAAACATGCATCAAAATGCAAGTATGTTGGGGGGACCCTGCATTGTGACATCATGACACACATCCCATCAATTTGACAAAATTTTGGCTTGCTGAGAATGCTCCTGGTATTTTATAATAATATGTCTCTTACTGGCTTTCAAACATTGTGATAAAACACCGTTCCTCATCTTCAGCTTCACCTTTACAAGGTTTTCCTCCATTCATGGGTTCAGGATTGTTACACAGCCGAGTTCTTTGCCTCTTAAAAGATGCATCACAAGCACTCCATGCTGACCAGCAACTCCAGTAGCCATCTACTGCAACTGGAGTCCAAAACAACATGACACTTTTGTTGCCTTATCCATACAGCTTAGATATTAGCAGAAGGCTCTACCCATATTCCAGCTTTCCCCATCTTGATGCCCCAGTTTCTTGAATCTCAACTGCCACAATTCCCAGCCTGCATCAGCAATTTGGATTGCAATACCTTTGTGATGGAGTTCTAACTCAGCTATCAGTACGGTGTCTTTGTGCCTCATGCAAAGACTATTTTTGAATCTTCAAAGGCATTCCATCTGCTTTTAATTTAACTACTGTTATACCGTGTCTGAGTTGCTGCTTCGTTTTTTTAAAAATGTCGTTTTATATTAACTTTTAAATTTTGTGATAAGGGCTTTTTTTTTTAGTTTTCAAAAAAATTAATATATTTCCTATAATTTTTTTTACAGATTTTTTTTCCCTTATTTTGAGAAAGAAAAAGATGGAAAAGGTTTTTGAAAACACCCAGTCAAATTCAGAAATCTAGTGTGTGTTCTAAAATTCATGGAAGTATTTAGTTACCTTAAAACATTTTCTATGCAGGGACCTAAAGGACAGCTAAGTTATTAGAGTAAAAGTAAAGATCTCTAGAAGTTGACCTTGATTCCCAATGATTCCATGTATGGACTCATGTAGTTTTGTTTACAACAGCAAATAAATGGTTTGCAATTGCCTTTTTCTGGGATCTTTTTCAACTTCCTAGGATAACCTACAGCTCTGGTATTTCCTGATGATCTCTCAATCAGGTGTTGATCAGGTCCTTAGTTTTTAGCTTTTTTAAGATCATCCAAGGTTAGTAAAGTGCTGCCACTTGTGCTGAACTAAATTATTAAGATAGGAGACGTTAATAAATAATAGGGTTACCCTTGAAGAGTATCTAGAAGCTTCAGCTGGTCCAGAATGCAGCTGCGCGAGCTATTTTTGGGGCCCAAAGGAGGACCCATATAACACCACTGCTTTGCGAGCTGCATTGGGTACCAATTTGCTTCCGGGTCTAATCCAAGGTGTTGGATATCACCTTTAAAGCCCTACATGGCATGGGACCAGGTTACCTGAGGGACTGCCTCTCCCCCATGAGTTCATCCCATCCCACCTGATCAAACAGAGAGGGCATGCTCTGGACCCCCTCGGCAAAAGAACTCCGGCTAGCGGGGTCCAGAAGACAGGCCTTCTCTGCTGTAGCCGCCGCCCTTTGGAATATCTTGCCCCCGGAGGTGAGACCGGCCCCCTCACTCCTGGCCTTTCAGAGGGACTTGAAGACCTGGCTCTGCTAATTGGCCTGTGATGGGGAAGGAGGTCATCAAATGTGGGGTTGGCTAGCTCCTTAGAGGCCTGGTGTTGCTGCCTTGAACCATTGGCCTCCTGGATTTTTTCCTTTTATTTTTGTAAATGTGAATTGCTATAGGTTTTAATTGTATATTTATTTATTGTATTAATGTGTTGTGAGCTGCCCAGAGTCCCCCATTGGGGGGAGATGGGCGGGGGACAAATTGAATGAATGAATGAATGAATGCCTGAAGCCCCACTGATTTCAGTGTGTCTACTCTAGATGTGACTAATCTTGGTTCTAATGCAACAGGCAATCTAAAGCAGGCAATCCACACCCAGGCAATCCACAGGCAGTCCCTAGTTCCCCACTTGCAGCCTCAGTACCCAGGAATTACGCTACTAAAGTTTCATGATTTTGCTGCATAACCTCAGTTTGGGATGTTTTGAGTTAATATGGGAACAATATATATTCCAGAGGCCTCTGATCCCATTCCTACCCTTAAAAACTTTTTACAAAAAGAGCAAAAAAGAAAACAAATGTCCCCAAGGTTTGTGCAATGATGTTATTGCGCCACTAGAAATCCTCTGTTATATCAGAAGGCTGAATTGAAGCCCTGATCCCTCAGAGACTGCCCACCCATGAATTACAACTATGTTGTCTTTTGAGCATGGAAATGGATTCCTATGCATTTTCTCAATGATTGTGAAACTGCTATATAAGATATACAGGTGAAACTCGAAAAATTAGAATATCGTGCAAATGTTCATTTATGTCAGTATGGCAACTCAAAAGGTGAAACCAATATATGAGATAGATGCATTACATGCAAAGCGAGATATGTCAAGCCTTACTTTGGTATAATTGTGATGATTATGGCATACAGCTTATGAAAACCCCAAATTCACAATCTCAGAAAATTAGAATATTACATGACACCAATAACACAAGGATTGGAAATAGAACAATATCGGACCTCTGCAAAGTATAAGCATGCATATGTACTCAGTACTTGGTTTGGGCCCCTTTTGCAGCAATGACTGCCGCAATGCGGCGTGGCATGGATGCTATCAGCCTGTGGCACTGCTGAGGTGTTATGGAAGACCAGGATGCTTCAATAGCGGCCTTCAGCTCCGCTGCATTGTTCGGTCTCATGTCCCTCATCTTTCTCTTGGCAATGCCCCATAGATTCTCTATGGGGTTCAGGTCAGGCGAGTTTGCTGGCCAATCAAGCACAGTAATCCCATGGTCATTGAACCAGCTTTTGGTACTTTTGGCAGTGTGGGCAGGTGCCAAGTCCTGCTGGAAAATGAAGTCAGCATCCCCATAAAGCTTGTCTGTGGAAGGAAGCATGAAGTGCTCCAAAATCTCCTGGTGGACGGCTGCGTTGACCCTGGACTTAATGAAGCACAGTGGACCAACACCAGCAGATGACATGGCTTCCCAAATCAACACAGACTGTGGAAACTTCACACTGGACTTCACGCATCGTGCATTGTGTGCCTCTCCATTCTTCCTCCAGACTCTGGGTCCTTGGTTCCCAAATGAGATGCAAAAGTTGCTCTCATCAGAAAAGAGGACTTTGGACCACTGGGCAACAGACCAGTTCTTTTTTTTTTCTTCTGTAGCCCAGGTAAGACGCTTCTGATGTTGTTTCTTGTTCAGGAGCGGCTTGACAAGAGGAATACGACATTTGAAGCCCATGTCCAGGATCCATCTGTGTGTGGTGGCTCTTGATGCACTAACTCCAGCCTCAGTCCACTCCGTGTGAAAGTCCCCAACACTTTTGAATGGCCTTTTCCTGACAATCCTCTCCAGGCTGCGGTCATCCCTGCTGCTTGTGCACCTTTTTCTACCACACTTTTCCCTTCCACATAACCTTCTATTGATGTGCTTTGATACAGCACTTTGGGAACATCCAACTTCTTTTGCAATTACCTTTTGGGGCTTTCCCTCCTTATGGAGGGTGTCAATGATGGTTCTCTGCACAACTGTCAGGTCAGCAGTCTTTCCCATGCTTATGATTCCTACTGAACCAGCCTGAGAGACCATTGAAAGGCTCAGGAACCCTTTGCAGGTGTTATGGATTCATTAGCTGATTAGAGTGGGACACTTGGAGCCTAGAATATTGAACCTTTTCACACTATTCTAATTTTCTGAGATTGTGAATTTGGGGTTTTCATAAGCTGTACGCCATAATCATCACAATTATACCAAAGTAAGGCTTGACATATCTCGCTTTGCATGTAATGCGTCTATCTCATATATTGGTTTCAGCTTTTGAGTTGCCATACTGACATAAATGAACATTTGCACAATATTCTAATTTTTCGAGTTTCACCTGTATATCCTATATTAACATATAATATTTCACCTATATTTTTACTTGGCAGGTCAAAGGTAGGGGAGACAATGGTTTTGCTAATTTTAGTTTTTGCCTGAAATTAAATTGAACCTTAAGACTTTCTAGCTCTTTTAGCTACCTCGTTTATAGAGTAGAAAAAACGGAAACTTAAGTGCAAGGCACCATTATTTTTGTGCAAACCTTGTACCTTCATGTGCAATTGTATGGTAAAATAAGATGGAGCTGTTATAAAAATACCTGATGTGTAGTCGGGTACTCGCAGCTCACAGTTACTTCCGTATGTTCCAGACTTACACACACAGAGGCATCCGGTATCAGATAAAACTGCTTGAGCATTATTGGGACATGGGGCACAATGACAGGGATCATATTTTCTCATATATTCAGAAAAAGCCCTCCTGAGATTAAAACGTTTCGTTGCAGAGCATGGGAATTTCTGCACCAAATCCACAATGGGAGAAACCTAAGAAAGAATTATATTCAATTTCTCAAAAGTTGTCCCAGCAGACTTCTTAAACCAAGGAAACATCAGTTTGGGCCTTCTACATGGGAATTATTGTTGTCTTCTGCAGGCTCAAATCATGATATTGGGTGAGGCATGCAGTCCTGTTATTAGCCACCTCCACAGATAAAATTAAAGGGGATATCACAAGATCTGACTGCTTTAAATAATGTAGCATTCATTCAAAATATGCAACACCATCTTTTCTTTTCTTCTGGACATGAGAACTTTGACCTTCACAGTAAGGAAGTTCTGTTTTCCTCTTGTCTTTTATCTCTTACCTCAAAGTCAATCACAACTGGATTGTTCTTGGCTGATTCCAGCCAGTTAGTAAAGATCTCATTTCCTGGGAAGGAGCCTTTTCTCTGCCAGGCTAGAGCTGCAGCATACCGTGACTGCCCGCCCTTAACCAGGGAAATAGACTGTTCAGATGACTTCAACATGGAACCTAAAATGGATGGGTTATACAGTAGAGTTACATATTTAACCACATGGATCTTTATTAGGAGTCACCAAAGTCTGGGGAATGGGAAGAACCTAAACTATAGGACCTTTTAATGGGTGTGGGGGGGGGCAGTGTTGTATGTTTTAAGGGGTAAAGTAAGTGCCTTAAATTTCTGGAATCCATGTTGATTGATTGATTGATTGATTGATTGATTGATTATGTGCTATCATGTTGTTTTTGACTCCTATAGATAGACAGGAACCCATAGTATCCCTGTAAAATTAGAAAGTTAAGCTATTTTTTCCTATTTGGGGAAGGAGGTTAAAGTCAAAGGCAACAATTTCATCCCTCAGACCATCCCGATTCTGACATTTATAGCCTTGTCCACTCAGGTGATATCACAATTTCATTAGTCACACACTCCGTAGCCTCCAGGTAGGACAAAAAGAGAGAGTGTGCTTTCAGGCCAAAAAAGACTGCTTACCATAATGCAGCACAATTTATCAGGTGATGATGTGGTCTTGAACTTCAGCTTTTAGCAAAAAACTTTTAATGCTCTATTTCTAATTCTACCAGTCCCTTCATCAAACCCAGTAGATTAGGTTACACAGGGCAAGAGTACCCCCTCGGCTATTGTACTGGGTAAGTGAGAGTGATCAGCTGACCTTGTCAATCACTGTACAGCCATCTTCTCTAACTTAGCTTCTTCCAGATATGTTGGGACTGCAATTTCCAATATTCCCAGCCTGTATGACTATGCTAACAAAGGATAATGGAAGCTGCAGTTCCAACACTATTAGAGGACCACACTTTAGGGCAGATTAATATGAGGCCCTAGGCTCTATAAAAATCCACCCAACTGTACAGTTTATAAGGTGGTACACAATGACACAGACTGCCTTGTTTGTCTTCTCTTGTCTTATCTGCTCAACTCAATGCCTGCCTCCACCTTCTGGCTCATGATTTCTGTTGCTTGATTCAGGGCCTGTCCTTCAATCCATCAGGACCATAACTTTTGCCTGTAGCCCACCCAATCATCAAAATCATCGTTCTTGCACCTGACTCAGACTCCACTTGGCCCATGGCATAGCAAACTTTAGTTCATAGTCCTTCCAGTACTGTAAAACTGGGATGGTAAGAAAGTTCAGCTAGATGTAAGAAATAACAAGAAAAGTATGAAGGAGCCCTGAAAAATATTGTTTACCTTCATAGCGTTCTGTCATCCTATTTTTTCTGCAATACTCGTGATGTTCTGTTGACTTAAAGAAGAAAACATACTTCTGTGTCTCTGTTCGCACACAATTTTCCATTTGTTCTGTTGTTAAACCTAGGTATAATTCAATAGTAAAAATAGAAAATTAAATTTCTCAAATAAGACTCAATTATCCAAGTGGTTAAGCATTATAGCACCCAATCTTTAAAAATGACATTGGCTGGCTACAATTTTTTCAAGCCACAAGATACAGAGGGGTGTCTGTGGAAGGGGAGGGGGTAAAAAAGGCAACAGGCATCTATGACTGTATCTGAAGCTCTGCCTCAATTTTATGTGTATTAGGGGTAAGGCTTTGATTGCATCATTGTGGCCACCATCTTGACTTTTTCGAGTCGCTTGCGGAAACGCCTGAAAATATTTTTTTGGATTTTTTTTTTTTAGTCTGAATTATTTTTAAAAGGTTTCTTTCATTTGTACACTAAAATCCTAGGGGATTTTGTATCTCAAGGGTTCCTGCCCCTTTTCCTACCCTTCAATAACCACATGAACATATTAAATTGAAAATTTTGATTTAGTTTCCTTAAACAGGCTTGGGAAAGGCAAAGTCTGTTTCAGAAATGAAACCTTTTTTCATTATAGCTCTGAATTTCATTAACAAGGTGAAGAATCCAAGTTCAGCACAACAAAATATCCTGAACTAAAACAGAATGCAATAACAAGTCAGAACAGATTGGGTTGAACCCAATAGCATTATGTTTGGCTGAAAATAAGAATTTAAAAAAGTAGGGTCATGTTAGGTTCACTGAAAATATGTTAATAGAAGTAAATCTTTTCTTTCTAATCTTTCTGGTCTTCCTTTTGGAGAGCCATATTCCTTTTGGGTAAAATACAGTTGCCTCCTGAATAGACTGCTGCTCAAAATGCTCACATGATAGAAAATAAAAGAAGTGATTTTTGATGATTTCTTGTCCTTCCAACAGTCCCAATGGCTACCTCCACCATTGTTCTGGAAGGAGGAGCTTTCAAAAGGCATCAGGGGCTGCAGAGGAAAGGGAGATCAATGGGAATCATGTAAATCTTCTCTTATTATGGCAACTCTATTAGAACAAATGTCTGGCTTTTTACAGAGAGACTCCTCCCTTTCTCTGCACTCCCTGGGCTGAGCATGTGACCGCAGGGCATTCCAGGAAGCATTTAGAAAGTAAATGTAATCCCCATCCACCTCCACCACAGATTTTATTCAGGGAAAGGACACTCTTCCTTCCTCCTATGATTCATCCAAGAGGATCCATGGAAGACTTATATTAAATTGTTACCCGACATCCCATATTTGACAAGACCATCATGGAGAAACTCCTATGGAGGGCATTTAATTACTTATTCTCAGGATTTGGTAGTAACACTAACCATCATATAATATGTTGTTCAGTCGTTAAGTCGTGTCCGACTCTTCGTGACCCCATGAACCATATTGCGCCAGGCCTTCCTGTCCTTCACTGCCTCCCTGAGTTTGCTCAATTTCATGCTCATTGCTTCAGTGATGCTATCTAACCATCTCATCCTCTGCCGTCCTCTTCTCCTTTTGCCTTCAATCTTTCCCAGCATCAGAGTCTTTTCCAAAGAGTCCTCTCTTCGCATTAGGTGACCAAAGTATCTGAGCTTGAGCTTCATTATCAATCCTTCCAATGAGCAATCAGGGTTGATTTCCTTTAAGATTGACTGGTTTGACCTCCTAGCAGTCCAGGGGACTCTTAAGAGTCTTCTCCAGCACCACAGTTCAAAGGCATCAATTCTTCGGCGCTCAGCCTTCTTTATGGTCCAGCTCTCACAGCCATACATTACTACTGGAAAAACCATAGCTTTGACTATGCGGATCTTTGTCGGCAAGGTGACATCTCTGCTTTTTAATATGCTATCTAGGTTTGCCATAGCTTTCCTCCCAAGGAGCAAGCGTCTCTTAATTTCATGGCTGCAGTCTCCATCTGCGGTGATCTTCGAGCCCAAATAAATGAAGTCTGTTACTGCTCCCATTTCTACCCCTTCTATTTGCCAGGAATTGATGGGCCCAGATGCCATGATCTTAGTTTTTTTAATGTTGAGTTTCAAGCCAGCTTTTGCACTCTCCTCTTTCACCCTCATCAAGAGGCTCTTTAGTTCTTCTTCACTTTCTGCCATTAGGGTGGTATCATCTGCATATCTGAGGTTGTTGATATTTCTCCCTGCAATCTTTATTCCAGCTTTTGATTCTTCCAGCCTGGCATTTCTCATGACGTACTCTGCATATAGGTTAAATAAGCAGGGTGACAGTATACAGCCTTGTCGTACTCCTTTCCCTATTTTGAACCAATCGGTTGTTCCATGACCGGTTCTAACTGTTGCTTCTTGGCCCGCGTACAGATTTCTCAGGAGACAGGTAAGGTGGTCTGGTACCCCCATCTCTTTAAGAATTTGCCACAGTTTGTTGTGATCCACACAATCAAAGGCTTTTGCATAGTCAATGAAGCAGAAGTAGATGTTTTTCTGGAACTCTCGTGCTTTCTCCATGATCCAGCGAATGTTGGCAATTTGATCTCTAGTTCCTCTGCCTCTTCGAAACCCAGCTTGTACATCCGGTAGTTCTTGGTTCACGTACTGCTGAAGCCTAGCTTGTAGGATTTTGAGCATAACCTTGCTAGCATGTGAAATGAGTGCAATTGTGCGATAGTTTGAGCATTCTTTGGCATTGCCCTTCTTTGGAATTGGAACATAAACTGACCTTTTCCAATCCTGTGGCCACTGTTGCGTTTTCCAAACTTGCTGGCATATTGAGTGCAGCACTTTAACAGCATCGTCTTTTAGTATTTTAAATAACTCAGCTGGAATACTGTCATCTCCACTAGCTTTGTTGTTAGCAATGCTTCCTAAGGCCCACTTGACTTCACTCTCTAGGATGTCCGGCTCAAGGTCAGTGACCACACCAGTATGGACATCAGGGACATTAAGATCTTTCTTGTATAGTTCTTCTGTGTATTCTTGCCACCTCTTTTTAATCTCTTCTGCTTCTGTTAGGTCCCTGCCTTTTTTGTCCTTTATCATGCCCATCTTTGCACTAAACGTTCCTTTGATATCTCCAATTTTCTTGAAGAGATCTCTAGTCTTTCCCATTCTATTGTTTTCCTCGATTTCTTTGCATTGTTCATTTAAGAAGGCCTTTTTATCTCTTCTTGCTGTTCTCTGGAAATCTGCATTCAGTTGCTTATATCTTTCCCTTTCACCCTTGCTTTTCGCATTCCTTCTTTCCACAGCTACAAACTAGTCATAGCAAACACTCTTTTCCAACAACACAAGAGACGACTCTACACATGGACATCACCAGACGGTCAATACCGAAACCAGATTGATTATATACTTTGCAGTCAAAGATGGAGAAGCTCTATACAGACAGCAAAAACAAGACCAGGAGCTGACTGTGGCTCAGATCATGAGCTTCTTACTGCAAAATTTAGGCTTAAATTGAAGAACGTAGGGAAAACCACTAGACCACTCAGGTATGACTTAGATCATGTTCCTTATGAGTATACAGTGAAGGTGATGAATAGATTTAGAGGATTAGATTTGGTAGACAGAGTGCCTGAAGAACTATGGACGGAGGTCCGTAACATTGTACAGGAGGCAGCAACTAAAACCATCCCAAAGAAAAAGAAATGCAAGAAAGCAAAATGGCTATCTGATGAGGCTTTACAAATAGCTGTGGAAAGAAGGAATGCGAAAAGCAAGGGTGAAAGGGAAACATATAAGCAACTTGGCTTACTTGTTTTTGCTCATTGGATTAGTTGCAGTTGAGAGACCCATCCTCCCTGAACCTGCCTGCTTAAGCTCTTGATTTCTAAGCAAATCAGTAGGAACAAAGATAAATACTTCATATCCTCAGCATCTCAACATGCAGACCCACATACCTGAATTTTTTGTTTCTTCCTCACTAAACTGGTAAAGAAGGTCATATTTGGCTCCTAATAAACCAGCTGTGTAATAATGTGTCCCAAAATCATCAAAAATCCGGCTGTATAGGGCATAGTTGTACTCCAGAGGTAGGCTGTTGAGTGACTTTAAGAACACCCCAGAGAGCTGCAGATCTTGCTCCTTCACTGTGAAGTTTGAAACTGCAATCACCTTATGGATCCTGATATAATTGGAAGTCTTAGAAAACACAACAAAATAGGTACGGAATGTTATTGTCTTTTATGCTTTCTTTTTCTCAATAACCTTTGTGTGTTTTTAATCCTTGTATGCAACCCAGAGTCACCTGTGTGAGATGGGTGGGCATATAAGTTATATAAATAAATAAATAGACTCCATTTTAGCAGCTGCTAAAGAGGTTGTTTCTTCTATGGCCTGGACACCTTTCAAGAGCCTCATCTGAGAAGAGGCCCACCGTTGATCCCTTTCTGTTCACTTCCCTTCTCTCTTCCTGTTCCATTTTAAGTAATGATGCAGATTGGGTCCAAGAGAAAGCAAATGGACAGTAGTGCTCCAGGCAAGGAGTTTCCCAAAACCTAGAGTCAACAGTGAAGCCTGCATTCTCCTCTGTTTCTCCCCTACTTCCTGTTCTGAGGACAGGTGTAAGCAGTGGAACTGGTGGCAGTGGGTAATATGAGAAAAACTGAGGATGGGATCAAGGGATGGGATTTGCAGATTTCTGTTAGCCATTCCCCAGCAGAATTCAAGCTCTGTGTCCAAGATATAAGAGAAAGGTGAAGAAGAAAGCTATGGCTTGCCAAATGTTGCTGAACCACAGCTTCAAACAAACCAAATAAACATGGCTGATGCTGAGAGTTGTAACTAAACAAATTGAGAAGCCTGAATAATTGGTGATGGATACACCATTGGAAGACCTGAAAGACAAGGTTAGGGATAGACTGTCATGGAGAAAGTCTATCTATGTGGTCTCTTGGAGTCAAAAATGTTTTGATGGCATGCAATCAATCAAATAAAAATAATTGGCTATTGTAAGTAATTTCACAATAGGAAGGACCATGTTGTGCACACTTTCATTAAGTGGGATCTTCTATTTTGAGCAAAATAATGAAATCTGCATGCAAACTGTCTTTCCCAACCTCTCTCTTTGAGGATACTTCCACTGGTGCTGGCTACATCTTTTAAAAAGATAGAGCAAGAAACAGACCAGACTAAAAGAAGAATATAACTTAGCTCTGAGCAGAAAAGCAACTGAATCAGGTGAAACTGCAACATGGAACTAGGTCAACATAAAGAGGTCTTTGCTGAAAGAAGTAGAGGAAATTGTCAAAACGCTGGTGTAGAATGCTTATTCTAATTCTCTTCCAGGCAATGGTGCCTGTCAAGGTGGTGGTGGCGGGGCATTTCAAGATGGTGGGTGGAGCATTGCACTCCTTCTGTATGCATCTATTGTAATGCTCTGTCTGCCATCCTGCCAATTTTGACACACACCCCAGACCACTACTTCCAGGTGATTATAGCAAAACAACATAGTAGCAGTAAAAGGCTATAATGCAGAAGGAGTTTACTTCCAAGGATACAGATTCTTACCATTTTTTTGGATGCTTTAATGGCTTGCTTGAACTCATAAGATGATGTGGATGTTGTGGTTGATATTGACCCCCAAAAATAGGGGATTCCGGAAGTACCTCTCCCAACGTTCTTAGAAGCTGAGGTTTTATCAGCAGAACGGGCCAAGGGGGTTAAGTTGGTGTAGAACTTTGTAATCACATCATCTTCTTGGGTTTTCACCTGTCAACCGAGATATGTATAATTACAGATGTGTTTTGGAAGGAAATTAAAAGGCATTGAAAATAAAAAAATGTAGTTTTTTTTTTAAATCACTGTTTGAAAATAAAATAATATTTTTTAAATATATAGGGGTGTATGTGTTAAAAATATTATTACGTGTGTGTGTGTGTGTGTATAGGCCAACAGTTTCATTTATGAAAGCTAGGATAGGATAAGACTTAGAAATTGGGCCATTCTCTATTTTGTATTCTATTCTCTATTCTCAAGTCCATGCATTAGGAAACCCACTGAGATCCCATTTGCCCCAGCAATGAATATGTTTGAAGGCATTGGGTGTCCAAGGTGGGGACAAGGGGTGGGGAGGCTGCAAACAACAAAGCATGTGTTGCAAAGTTGTGTTGCAAACCCTGTCTCATTTGTACATGCGTCACAACATTGCAAGTAAGTATGTAGGAGTGACGTTTGAGTCATGAAGTAGGTAAGAAGTGGTGTTTGTGCCATTCTGACAAAACTGTGGCTTGCTCCTGATGCCTCTGGGCCTTGGGCTGTCTATTTTCTCTGGCCCTCAGTCTCTTCATCAGAAGATTGAGATACTAGTGATATTCCCATCAGCTTAGTTTCATTAAGCACCTGACTGATCTGCTCAATGTTAATTTTCTTTTCTTTTCTTTTTTACTGCTTTAATACAACAGAAAAGATCACCCACCCTTTGGAATATCATTCCCCCAAGGTCAGACTAGCCCCCACCCAGCTGGCCTTTCAGAAGGCTCTTAAGGCACAGTTTTGTCATCATGCCTGGGGTTCCAGTGGTGGAATGGAGCCTTTCAGTTGGTTATATTGTTAAGTTTTAAACTGTTTTACTTGTTTTTAATGCTTTTAGTTGCTTATTTGCATGTTTATTGTTTTTAATTGTGTGAGCCACTGAGAGTCACATATGTGAGATGGGTGGCTATATAAATTGAATAAATAAATTTAAAAAATTAGAACAGAACATTTAAAATGCTGGGGGAAAAGAAAGGGAAGAAAGCAATAACTAAATGAAACAACAAAAAACACACAGAAATAATAATACTAAGGAGATGGACAGGGACTTCCGGTGAGGACATGGTGAGCTAGACATCCCTGAAGGGGACAACATTATAGTGGAGATCGGTGGCCAGAGGGTAGATTCTGGCCAGCAAAATCTCTCTGGAGAAAAGTGAGATCATGAGATTGCCCACATGCTCCTCATGAGTAGACTATAGGAACTGAAGTTTTTGCAGTCAGCTAGTACGCTGAGTGGCTGGGAATCAAGGCATTTCAACAAAGTTCATAGTTGTAATGTAGCCTATATGGACATAAAGTTTGGCCAAGCCTCATTTATTAATCACTTTTGGAATTAGTTTTTTTACTGCTTTTCAAATATTAAGAACCTTTGGAATGGCACATTTTATGGCATTTACTGGGTGAGTTTCCTTCAATCCTTAATGAAAAAAGTTTTAAGTATGAGTTTAAGGACTTAGAAAAATTCTTTTTTGGGCAATAAATAGCAAAAGGGTGATTAGAGTGTTGTTTTCTAAAAGTTATAATGAACTACGGGTCCAGAAGGATTTGAAATAAGATTTTGAAATTAATTAAAAGAATCCTTCCCATGGGAAATGGTTGTTGTTTTGAACTAAAAAAAAAATGATAGGATGGGACTTTGAAGGTTGATCACTAGGGGGAACCAGAAGTAATTAAAGATTACAATTAAAGGAGAAGAACAGGTTAAGGCACCAGACTAGAAACCAGGAGACTGTGAGTTCTAGTCCCGCCTTAGGCATGAAAGCTGGCTGGGTGACTTTGGGCCAGTCATTCTCTCTCAGCCCAACTCACCTCACAGGGTTGTTGCTGTGGGGAAAATAGGAGGAGGAAGGTGTATTAGGTATGTTCACTTTTATTATTATAAAAATAGTAAAGGTGGGATATATATATATATATATATATATATATATATATATATAATCCCACCTTTACTATTTATATATATATATATATATATATATATATATATATATATATATACACACACACACACACACACACACACACACATATATAGACTTGCTAACACAGAATGGAGCAAAATACTTTAACATTGGATGTATTGAAGGGTATTTGTGAACAATGGACTCAGAAGTTAATTTTAAGTGTCTACCATCATAGATAGATGTGTGTAAATGATTTTATGAAAAAGGAACAAGTTCTACTGGACAAGACTGAAATAGATTTGAACGTGGATTTAAAAATGACAGGCTACAAGAATAATCTGGAAAAAGACGATATACTGGATATACAAATGAAACCGGCTGATGTTTTAATAATTAAAAGGGACGTACTAATAATAAACCAAGAGAGTGACCTGGATAATTTTCCTATATTGGATTTGCAAAGGAAACCTGTTAAAATTTTGAAAGACTTGGTGGGAAGGGACAAAGAAAAAATGAAAAGAAATCAATTCTAGGACATTATTTGAAGGGATTAAAGAACAAGATTGTTAAAAGCAAAGGGAAGGAATATAAAGTTGGTTTATTTGATCAAGGTTAAAATAGTTAGGTTGTTATTTCTGGTAACCCTTAGTGAACTTTGGCTGACCAGGACTGAATGACGAGGTTTTAAAGATAAGAGATGAGATATGGGATGAAGAGATTGTTTGTTGTATTTTAAGAGAAGGTGATAAGTTGTTAAAATTGTTTATACTTGTTGTGATGAAGGGGGAAGTTATTCTTTTCTCTTTCTTTGCAATATTCTTATTTTTTTTCCTTTTCTATTTTTCTTTTATTCTCTTTTATTCTATTTTCTGTGCTCTCTATCTTTTCTTTTTATTCCTTTATTTTTTGTGGTTTGTAGTAGTTTTTATCTCTATGACCATCATGCTTAATAACATTATTTTTTTAAAAAAAATGTAGTTCATTTTTAAGCAATGCATTTAATTTAATTTAATTGCATGAAACCGTATTGTCTACTCCTTCCATTGTGTTAATAAAGAGCTAATTCAAAGACTGAGAGTGCGTACCTTTCAGCAAGCCAAATTTTGTTACTTGATGTGTAGCGATATTTCCAAGAACACATAACAATCTTTTTTGCAAGAATCCAAGCACGTTATATCTAAAGCTCCTCATAAATAGATACATTCCAAATTCTTGGGGATATAATTTGATGGTATATTAACCTTGTTAAATCATAACTTCCCTACTAAAACTTTATTGTCCATATAAAGAATGTTCAATCAATATGGAACAACCACAGGTCATGATCAGATCATCAGCCTATACGTTTTAATGCAAAAAGGATGATACCAATGGATTCATAACTTAGAATAGAAGCATATCACCTCTGCCAATGGCCAGGAATATTTTCAAGCACCTGATGGCATCAAATGATCTCATGCAATGATCCAAATTGCTCCTCTCCATTAAAAATATCCTGCAGTCTCACAGATTCCAACTATCTCATCCAAATTCTCATGTGAGAATGTCAAAGTCTTGCTAGATTGTATTTTCATGTGAGATCATGCAAGAGTTCTTGTGCTCTAAATTTGCCAAATCCCATAAGGCTTGGAAATTATCCCAGATTTCAGTCATTTAAACCATTCTTTAACATTTAATTTAAGGATTAAATGGGGAGATCTTGGGATGTTATGGATGCACTGGTACTTGCAGGTGCCGTGTTGCTGACCTCTGGTTTATGCTGGTATGGAGGACACCAAGTTCTTGGAAAAAGTTTTCAGACATCCCTCTTCTCAATCATGTTCTGTTTCTTAGCTGGGTGGCCAGATGGAGAGATAAACCTAGGATTAAAGTTGGGGGGCATACACTGAATTTGCTCAGTGGCTAATATAGTGCCCAGTCTCACTAAAACCTTTTCAATCACCTCAAAAGTGATGTTGTTGAGGTTAGCAGGAACACGAAATGTAGTCCTTAGGTTTTCACTTTTCAGTAGAACACAGCTCCCATTATTGAATGAATAATCAAGGACTTCTCCACGGGTTTCTCCAGCCAGGATATGATACCTAGAATCAGCATTGTAATTAAATAAAGATGATTAGATCAGTGATATGCACTTGTGATGTCTCATCTGGATTACTGCAACGCTGTGGAGTCCTTGGGGTTCTCTGAGCTTGGTTGTTTTCTTGCAAATGTTTCGTTACCGGCTAGGTAACATCTTCAGTGCTAGAAGGGAGTGGGGTTTGCTCTCTGTTTATATACAGCACTACAGTATGCAAACAGAGAGCAAACCCGACTCCATTCCAGCACTGAAGATGTTACCTAGCTGGGTAACGAAATGTTTGCAAGAAAACTACCAAGCTCAGAGAACCTCAGGGACTCCACAGTTCAACCCTGAGCTACACATATTCTCTTCTGTTGGTTACTGCAATGCACTCAACATGGGGCTGCCCTTGAACAGCATTCAGAAACTTCAACTGGTGCAGAATGCGGCTGCACAGGTAGTAAATGGCATCAGTTATGACACACATGTAACACCAATACTCTGTGAGCTGCACTGGTCGCCAGTGTGCTGCCAGGTGCAATTCAAGGTGCTGATTGTCACCTTTAAAGCCTTTCATGGCTTGGGACCAGGTTACTTGAGAGACCATCTCTCCCCAGTTGTTTCTACCCATGTGATCCAGTCAGGCAGAATGGGCATGCTCTGGGTCCCATTGGTCAAAGAATGCTGGTTGGCAGGGCCTAGAAAATGTGCTGCTGCCTTTTCTGCTGTAGCACCCACCTTGTGGAACATTCTCCCTCCAGAGATCACAATGGTCCTGGCCCTGCTGGCCTTTTGTAAGGCCCTAAAGACCTGGTTCTGTGCCCGAGCCTGGGACCCTGAGTGTATGTAGGGACCTGCTTCATGGTTACCTTAGTGATTTGGGTTTGATGTTTCTCAGCTGCTTTGTAGTTTAATTTTTGTAATTGTTTTTATTTTATTTTAATTCTGTTCACTGCTCAGAGTCACTTGTTGAGATAGGCAGCCATATAAATTGGATAAATAAATAAATAAATAAAGTCAAAGGGGCTACTTGTGCTCCCAGACACCTCCCATAATGGGCACCAGGCTATTTACCCTATCCAACTTTACAAGATATATTTTAATTTCTTAAAATGAATAGAAAGCAGCTACTCTGTAACACTTCTAGTATCTACATTTATTTGCAGAAATGGCTTTGGGGCCTACAAAGTCCGGTCTGGGATGGAAGAGAGCATTCTAGGAGACTGGTTCATCTTCCAGAACTAGCTAGAAAATGAATCTTTTGTGATTGGTCACACCAGCCATCCTGTGGATAGGCAACTTTGCCATGGCAGCTATTTTGTGAGCGGGCCATTGATCTAAAATTATAATTCTTTCAAATGTGCTCCACAGGTTGAGGGCAGATTTGAAGATATAATAAGTGGCCCCAAAGGCTGCTTCACTCCTAAATGAGACAAAAAGGAATGAAAGATACGTTATCCTGTTGGCATTCATGGGAGTTCACAGGGGGTCTGCGGGGTGGGGTTGAAAGAGTCAGGATGATGGCTGCAACCAGGCAGCCAAAGCCCCACTCCCTTTTTATGTGCATCAGGGCTACGATCGTACACTCACTGTCACCATTTTGACTTTTGGATGCTTCAGGGTGATACCTTAATTTTCTACAAGTCCCCTTGCCATCACCACTCTTGCCGATGATGCAGGCAAGACTTCCCTCGTCCAGGGAATCCATCAGTGCCTGTCTCTAACATGCCCTGAGCCCTCTAAATAAGAGAACCAACATCTGGCAACATGGTTATTGTCACAGAATAAGGATCAACGATGGGAGCAGCCTTTTACGCTGGGAGAGTTTTACGCTGGTTCAAGGACTGCTGAATCGCATTATTTCAACAGTGGAGAAGAGAAGAGCCCTCCGTCCAAGTACTTTACCCGAGGCCCATGAGATGCACACTTGGTATGCTTTCGGATTTAGTCCTGCAGAAAGACTTTATTCTCCTGCAATTTTGTTCATCTGAATTGTCTCCACAGTCATTTTCTCCATTACATTCTAGTCTCTTGGCAATACAGCGTCCTGTTTTGAAGAAATCAAGGTGGCTTTGTCGGTTTCAGACACAGCATTTAACATGAGTCTGTGGCATTGCTCAGAGTAGATTCATGTTTCATGAGTTCCCCACCCGAATCTGAAGGAAGGGTTGCCTTAGCTGGGTCAGGTGACCACTAGATGGCGGCAAAGAGACAGAAAACATTGGTTCTTTGGTGCTGTCTAGTGGCTGCCACAGGTTTTGCAATTCAGATTCTACAGCCATAACTCAAGATCTCCCAAAACTGGAATACAAAAACTACTGGATTTGGAAAACAGGAAATGGAGAGCATGAAAATATTATTAGGAAAGATCATTGCCTTGGCAAATAAGCACAAAAAAGACAAGATAGCAAATGATTCATTAAGATGGCTCAGGGAAAATATCATTTTAATTGCTTTTGATAGCACCTAAGTAGAATTTTATATTGACAGATCATGAGGTTGGAACCATACTTTTATTGTTCTAAAGTTCAGAATCTAACAAATGATTAACAGGAATGCTCCTTTTAATGGACCAATATAGGCAAAATGATGCCCATTAAAGCAAAATTCCCATTAAAAATGAGTAGGATTTTATGCATACTTATTTTATGCATCTTACACATTTTAAGGCTTGTGTAAAATGGGAATGGGATTTTTCATGCATTATGTTATGTATTTTATGCAAGATATATATTTGCATATTTGTCTAGTGCATCTGAAATCAGCTAACTAAAGTCTGTTAAATCCAGGAGAGCCAAGATGGCGGCCACAACCACATGATTCCTCCCACAAGTAAAAGGGGGAGGGGCTTCAACCGCATGGTTGCAGCCACCATCTTGATTTTTTTTACCTCCTCCTCTCAGGCACCCCTGGTTAAATTGAATGTTTATTGTAGTTCCATAAAGATAATAAAACAGGGTTTACCGTTATCACACTGAAACTTATTCTCACAGTTTACTTCCTCTATGTTGCATAATTTTTCTGGGAAACAGGGCCGGCGATCTACCATCTGCCCACAAGAGGCCTCACCTCCAAACTGAGATGGATGTAGCAGAGACCTGACACGAAACTGAAAGGGGAAATCCACGTGTGGGGAGAAAACAATAAAACAAATTTTCTTATTGTGGGTTTCACAGTTGGATGCCACATCTAAAGTTTCAGCTGCAGAGAGGGTACATTTTTGTTAGCAGATCATACAAAGGTAGAAGCTGGTACTTGATGCAGGAAGTAGGATTAGAATTTGGGTTTCTGTGTGCTTTTCCTTTTTTTAACTATTGTTCCTCTGCATCCATATTTCAGAATGTCTGAAACATTTTCTGCATCACACATGCAGAAAACAAGGGCAACTGCATAGTTCCTCGTACATCTCATGATCAAATTACCTGTTCTTTAACACACGGGTCACACTCTGACCACTCTTCCCAGTCACCAAGTTGGCAGTTGATGGGACATGCTTGCTGGCTACAAGCCTGAAATTCAGTCCATGAGCACACTCGTTCACAAAAATTCTTATTATAATAGTCATCTTGCACTTTTGCCCTGCAAGATGAAGATATTGTATATTAATCCTGAATCTTATACCAAGAGGATGGGGGTAGGTGGGATACGCCTATACTCATATGAGCTAGTTCTGTCTCAAGTTGCAGACATGTACCCCAGCTAGTCATCCTATTAGTTATGCATTTAGCAAGCATCACAAGGGTTAGCTATGGATTTGGCAAGCATGGCAAATAGCAACATATATGTATAAAGCTCATTTTTGTGAGAATGGATCCCAAACTAGAGAGGGACCTTGTCACATGAAGAGCTTCATGTCATCCATTGCTACTGCTTTCTATCCTTAATAAACCCATGACGAAGAGAAGTACAAAAGTGATCTTGGAAGATCTCAAACCTGGCACTGGCTCACATTTGGATTAATTTAGGCCTTTTTCCTTCCTTCCACATCATTTCCTCTTCTCTTGGTTATCATGGGAAAACAAGAACATGTATATGCTTGTCTATAGTAACCTTAGAATGCATGTTTAAATTTCTTCTTAATCAAGTAGAAATTATAGCTCTTATTTTTACAAGGAAAAAAAATCTTGTTCTTGTACCAACCTGGTTCGGCTTTGTGTCCCAAAATTGCAAGTTTTTGAACACCTGGACCAAGAACTCCATGGATAATGATCACAGAAACATCCAAACCCCTTTTCAGCTACAAAGCTCAGAAGGATAATGCATATCAAGCTGTTTTTTTCCATGGCTAAAAAATATTAAGCTACAAAGGATGGATACTTAGAAATATATAATTTAATATAATACATTGTAAGAGTTTACAATAACTTATAAAGATCCCAGACTAATTGTGTTTCAAATTATAGATTTAAAAATAATTGTACGGTGTAAAATGTCTGGAAGGAGGAGGAGGAGGAGGAGGAGGAGGAGGAGGAGGAGGAGGAGGAGGAGGAGGAGGAGGAGGAGGAGGAGGAGAAGAAGAAGAAGAAGAAGAAGAAGAAGAAGAAGAAGAAGAAGAAGAAGAAGAAGAAGAAGAAGAAGAAGAAGAAGAAGAAGAAGAAGAAGAAGAAGAAGAAGAAGAAGTCCTTTGAAATGCTTCCTCCCTGATTTCTTTCCACTTAACCTAAGTTACTGTTTAGGAGGCAAGTTGTTGACTGAGTTGCCCACTTGATTGTTTATGTCTGTGTTCAATTCCATCCCAGACTCCTTGCAATCTCCCACTGATGGATTAAAAGACAGGGCTATATCTGTGGCAAACTATACATACATGCCAATCACCCTTTTATACCGCTACCATCAGATACAGCCTTCAGTGTGAGAACTAGCCTTGAAGCATCCCAAACAGAAACCGGTCCAGCCTCCTCGGGCAAATACCTAGGGAAGGAGATCCCACAACATTCCCAAGCATATTCTGCTGTAAAATTGCATTGACAATTCTCACAAAAATAAACTGAGCCAGTTAGGAGTTCTAGAACAATCAGATCCTCCAGTTACACACAGAATGGTAGACATGAATGCTTTCTGAAGTCTTTTTTGCAACTGGGTGAAACTTGGCATCCCCATTTCCCAATATTCAGTCTACAGCTGGACATCGCAATCATGGCCAAATGTCACAAATAATGTGTGCTGGGACATAATGTAGAGTGTAATGTTGCAACAGATTCTGAGAAATATGGGATGATATTTGAATACAGAAGTAAAACACAACATCCTATGACCAAATATGTAATCATAAAATGGTAGTTTCAACACACTTGGGAGGAACGTGGGGTCTCCAGTCTCTTCTTGACTGCAGCAATCAACCACTTCCCTGTCAGATGACCATTCAGCATATGACCAGCCATATAACTCTGATAAAGAAGATCCTGCTACTGTCTGAAGTTGTCTATTCAGAGTTCCAGTTGTTTTAATGTTTCTCCTAATGTTTTGCTGAAATCTGCATCTCTACATTTTCTATGCCTGCTAATTTAAATTTTGCTTCCTCGCACAATAAAAAACAAACCTCTCCTATCTTCTGCATGATGACCTTTCAAATACTGGAAAATAAGTATCATGTTATCTTTTCATGATCTCATGCCCAGGTTACATACTATATACCTGAACCTTTCAACCATTCCTTGTAGGACTTGGTTCCAACTTTTCCATTATGCTGATAGCCCTCCTCTGGACATATCCCAGTCTGTTAATGTTTGTCTTAAATGATATATCACACGGTAAATGGAGGTGAGATATGTGCTAACACTGGGAAAACATGGATGCCTATGTGTACAGAGTTGCATAAAAACTTCAGAAAGCATTCTTTTCTACCGTTCTATGATTAACTGGAGAAGCTAATTGTACTAGAACTTACATCTTTTATAGAGTAATACATTCATAGCTGAAACTAAAAGAAGTGTACATTTCATTCATGGGAGCTCCAGTCAGAACCAACATGGGTGGCTCTTAGCCATTCATTATTTTAAAAGGCATAATTGTTCCAGTGAATTATAGCCATTACTAATAAGACCTGTAATGAAATGTTGCATCCTGATTTTTAAAACAAAGGTACTCCTTTTATAGATTCCAACCATTCATCCACCACCTACAAATTTCACTTTTCTTTACTGGAGAACACACACACACACATGTACACATAGATACATACACACACACACACACACACACACATACACATCATTCACACACATATATTTGTAAATCTCAGAGTTCTCCCAAGCATGCTAATACCATGTTCTTGTCATTTCTACTGGTGCTCACTACCAGAGTTTACTATTACAGGTAGCCCTTGCTTAACAACCATTCATTCAGTGACCATTCAAAATTACAATGGAGCTGAAAAAAGTGACTTATGACCAGTTCTTACACTTACAACCATCACACGATCGTGATTTGGGCACTTCGCAACTGTCACATATTTATGATGGTCATAGCACCCTGCAGTCACATGATCACCATTTGCAATCTTTCCAGTTAGCTTCTGACAAGCAAAGTCAATGGGGAAGCCAGCAGGAGGTCACAAGTTGTGATGACGTGATGTCTTGCTTAATGACTATGAGTAATTCACTTAATGACTGCAACTGAGGCTGCTGGAACTGCTGTCACTAAGTGGGGTGGTCACATGATGTTTCATTTAACAACCACTTTGTTTAGTGACAGAGTTGCTGGTCCCATTTAGGGTCATTAAGCAAGGACTACCTGCACAGTGATAGACAGTTAAGTAGAACCTCTTTGTTCAGTGACAGCAATTCAAATGCTGGGATAAAAAACAAAGGGTTAGGGTTACGCCTTGCTTGGAGCATCCTAGAGATATACCAAAGTTCTCTGTTAGATTGCTGCATGCCTAGAGGCATAACAATGGTCTGATTCAGGAAAGCAATTCTTTTTTAAAATTTGTTTTAGAAGTAGTGCACAAAATAGCCCAACATAATAATCAATTGACCTTTGCAAAAGAAGTGAGACTTACCCTATTGGATTAAAAAACATTCATGGGAAGCCTGGATGATAATATAGCAACAGAAATAGCGCTTCAGGCATAGATCACTTACCCTTCCCATCAAACATACGTCTCTTAATAAATATCATGTTTTTAAAGAGATAATTCATGAAAACAAGAAATGTGGTTGGCTGTTTGGGGCAGCCATTTATTTGTATTAGTTAAATTTTAACAGAACAGAAAGTTGGGAAATTTAAGCCAAGTGATCTCAAGGTTACAATGGATTAACGCTGAGCAGATATTACAGATACAATAAATAATCTTTTTGTTCAGAATAAAGTCTACAGATTGTCCTATGCATTATATAGGAGTTAATTAATAACGTCTCAGTTATAATCTTTTTTGAAAACAGAATTTGGTTGGAATTTTGTATGTGCTTAGCAGAGAATAAGTCCCACTAAACTGAGTGACTTCAGAGTAGATATGTGTTTGGTCACCTAATGCGAAGAGAGGACTCTTTGGAAAAGACCCTGATGCTGGGAAAGATTGAAGGCAAAAGGAGAAGAGGACAGCAGAGGATGAGATGGCTAGATAGCATCACTGAAGCAATGAGCATGAAACTGAGCAAACTCAGGGAGGCAGTGAAGGACAGGAAGGCCTGGCGCGATATGGTTCATGGGGTCACGAAGAGTCGGACACGACTTAACGACTGAACAACAACAACAACAAACTATTGTTTACCAACATGATCTTGAAGGACTGTCCCTCAAATTGGGCATTATGACAATTCAAACTAGAGAAAGCTTGCAGTTTGCAGATACATCAGTAGTACTACTACCAATAATTCTAGTTAGCAACTTAATTAGTAATATTCAAACAAGAAGTATCCTGCTAATGAAGAGGAATTAGCAGCCACAACATTGGGCCACCTACACTAATATTATCTGACCTGGTACTGTACTGATGCTGGGAACTGGCAAGAAATTCTGGGAAGTTGCAGTTCTTATATGTCTGGAGGGCAAATGGTTGAAGAAAACCTATTTTATGTCAGTGGTTGTTGGCTTGCCAAGTTCCAACCACTTCTGCTTTCAGATTTTTTTAAAATTGAAAATGGTAGATTGAAACTAGTGATCTGTTTGGAATGCAGATGACATCCTTTGTCATTGAGCCCTGCTAAGATATGAACCCAGCTGGGTGAAAAGCATAATGCCAGCTTACACTTTGATTAGCAGGGTACTACAACTGTCCAGTGACAAGACCAGCTGCGCTGTGGACCAGGCTGACCCATGTTGCTGCAGTGGCGTTATGGCAGGAGCAGAGGAGGCAGGGTGAAAATAGATGAAAGAAGGTCTGGAGGCCCTTCCGTATGAAAAGGCTAAACCAATTTCAGATTCTTTGATGTCTGCTGACTCTGTTGTACTTCTGTATTCTTTGCATTCAGAGTCAGTTAACTGGCTCTGCAGCATCTCTAAGGAAACACAGTGAAGGCAGATTTTCTGTGCTTCTTCTGTAGCTGATGTGGGTGGGAGTGGGTCCCCCTTGGCAGAAACTCCTACATCATTCTAATTCCCAGCTCTTGAGATGTAACTCCTCCCAAGATAAAGGTGGCATGATGGTACTATCACATTCTGGCTGGTCTAAGTGGACTGTTTTTTGTTCGTGTGTTTCTTTCTTCTGTTTGGCTTCCTGGCCACAGAATGGAAATGTGGTGAGGGTGGAGATAGGAGGGAAGCAGAGAATTGTCTAGCACTCCATTTAATGCTTTTGAATTGCCAGCTGAAGAGATAAGGAAGAGTACCATAAAACAGTACAAAAATGCTTCTCAGAATGGGGAGAAGCTGCAGGCATGTGGAAGGGACAGCTGCTATTTGGGGTCCAGCTTAGATAGCAAATATTATTGGAATGGGACTGGACACTGGACACTGGACACTTACTCCTGACATCTGCAATCCGAAACTGAATTCCATCAGATGAAACCCATTTGATCAGGGGCACCCACAGGGTAAAGTCAAAAAAAGTCAGGAAGGTGGCTGTGACAGTGCAATTGAATCTCTGCCCATTTTCTATGTGCAATGCACTTGATCCATGCTCAAAGGTATTCAGTGAAAGAAAAGGGGAACTGGCATGAACTTCAGAAATGTGTTGATTGCAGAATAAGAAAGGCTGGAGTGAGATGCTCAGATTCTGGAATTAAAGCAATTTGGGAAGGCCCAGAGCAAAAACCAGCCATTCAGGCTGTGGATGGTCCATGACATCTTTTAGTTTGAACAGCGCCCTTCATGTAAAATTACGATGTTCGTACTGGAACACTTCAATGCCCCCAGCATACAGAGATTTGCTGTTATCCTTTTTGTCCTAATTTGCACGCAGGAAATGGGCTCCCCGCCATGTGGGCACTGGTTAGGCAGCAAGCAGACACATTTAGCATGCAGCTCTGTAAGAGAAAAATGGCTCTTAGGTCTAGGCAAATGGTATTCAGAGATGTATCGAACTACCAGCACATTGTAAAAATAATACATGAAGCTGGGCTCTAAGCTCCTCCAGGGATATATCACATGCAAGGCCACATCTCTGGTCCTCCCAAAGTCTTCATGCTACTAAGGCCACCAGTGTGTATGTCCCATGTGGGGACTCTCTGGAAAGGAAACTTCCATGGAAAGATTTCTGCCCTTCAGCCTGGATCCCAGAACAACTGGACTTCCAGCATATGTGGAAAAACAACGTTGGATGATTACAGGATGCAAATGAACCTGCTTTATTAATGGAAGTGCCTCTATGTGTGATATTTGTGGGGCATCCATTTCAAGCAATTCTCACATGTTACTCAAGACAGAAGAGCAAAACCTTGAGACTGGGAGAACGTGTGTTATGTACAGCTTGCGGCTGGGGATCATATTGAAAGCTTTAGGCTGGATTTAATCATTTCATCCTCTGACTTCTACCTTTGACTAGCAATCATGGGTTTGTAGAAAACAAGGAAAGTTTTCCTCTTCTCTAGATTTGACAAGGTAGACCCCACTCAATAATGGGAAACAGCCAGGCAGTGGATGCTCAGTGGTGAACAGTTGTAATAATTCTTCCATGGCCAATCTCCTTCTGCTAAGAATTGCGCCTATGCTGTGGTGATGCTTGTCTTTTGCTAATGGGGGTGGGGGGTGGGGTGGGGGTGGAGAGCAGTTGACTGCCTTTTCAGGAGGTGCACTATGAGGGAGGCCCCCTGATTAACCAAGCAGGCAGAGAAGAAAATGCCCACAACATTTTCTGCCCTCCAGATCCCCCTGCTTTTCTCCTTTGGTCTGGCAAAGGATGCTACCCGCCCCAAGATTCCACCTGAATGGGATAACTTCTGTATTGTAGGCCTGGCTCCTGATTATTAGATTTGCCTGTCTAAACAAAAGTCTCCTTTTCAGGTGGTGATGAAGCTACTGTGCTCAGTTCAGCATCTCAGGAGCAAGATGCAGAATACTGGCTTGTAAGAGAGGCAATTCTCTTACCGATAAAGTCCCCTCCAGGCCTCTGTTGACACAGAGCCATCACCTCTCCCTTTTACTGGCAGGAGCTTTCTACATGACATGCTGGCCAACAAACATTTCAAAAGCATACATGAAAAGACATGGCCATTTTTCTCTGTTGCACAATAACATTCATCCAAATAATCCCACAGGGACTTTGCTTTTTAGCACACAGAGAGATATGAGCTATAACCTCTTTTTAAAACAAAGCCTAACCCCTCCCAAAAAAATCCCATTAATTTCTTCAGTTGTCACCCCCCCCCAAAAAAATCCCATTAATTTCCTCATTCGCAGCAGTTTGCACAAGATGTGTTTTGTGCATGTGCTTTGAGACAAGGGGAAGGCTGATATTTCCAAGGATGCCTGGGAGAATCGAAAGATGATCCCTTTGTCAAATGATCCCGCTCCCTTCTCTGCAGACCAGCCTGAAAATCTTAGGGTCTGATCTGCAGAACATGGTGTCTACTGCTTGGGAAAGTTAGATGTGAAAGTTGTTCATAGGCCATAACCCTATCTGGTGTCATTGGCCTTTCTCTTTCCCTGAAAGGTTGTGTACTTTTCAACATATCCAAAGGCACCAATTCTGGTTTCTTGCACAAATTCTTATTAACTTTGCACTGAACGGATGAGTCCGTATTTCATTTTTTTTTTCCCATCTCAATTTGCAGCTTCATTCCATCTCCATTTTAGGGGTGAGGCAAAATTCTTTTGGAAGGAAGGAATCTGGAGTGTTTGACACATTGTTTTTCACAAAGAGGCCTGTTCCGAGATGTTGGTAATTTGGGGGAATTCAGAATGGCTGTCACTGTTTTAGAAAATGCTTCTTAGCTACTCACTTGTGCTCTCCGTTATGGTGAGCAACGATTGTGTATCTCCAGAATCACACACACTGTTCTTGGAGCTATCAAAGCTGAGCTGCAAAAATTTGCACAACCACAGGTTGACAGTAAAGAGATAAGAACACTCTAATTTTTTCTGGCTACCTAGAGATCATTCAGATTTTTGCAGCCCACATGAGATAGTCGTACTTTTATAGAGAGGTTATATTCCTCTCTATAACAGTTTTGTGTTATTCAAGAGGTGGGGGTAACTGAACTATAAAATGATAGCGTGTCATTTTGTATAACCATATAATTACATTCAAATTGCTAAGATTAGGGTTTGGACTTTCTTTTTATAAGGATGCCTTGCAAAGAAAAGAGAAAAAGAAGTCACGTCTATATCATGGGGGAGGGGAATACGTTATATAATCCTATCCGTGCCTTATCAGAAATACGTTTGCAGTTCTATATGCATTTTCTCAGAATTGAATCCCATTAGAATGTACCATTGAGTAAGAAAGTCCATGGTGAGCAGATAGCTAAAGAAACATGTAGTTTACCTTGTAGGAAACCATAGGTAGGGCAATTTTCTTGTGACCAGGGTGGCACCTCCAAAAAATGCATCTAATTTGGCCTCCAAGTGCATGACTGGTGATGTCCTTAAACCCTGACATACAACACCAATTTCCCCTTAAAGCATTAAAGGATTTGGGGAATTTTAAGTGGGAAGACAGGTGCCTTAAGGCTCAGCAATGCTGAAAATACCAATTTTGTTTATTCCTCCCCCCCCCGCACCCCTCCCCCCCGCAACACTAGTCTTCTCCAAAGTAGACCTGGATGGTTTTCATGATGCTTTGAGGGTTGCAAAATAGATTCCCGAGAGTCATATATGGATTCATGAGACACTCACTCCTTTGTAAGTGTTGGTGGAGAAATCAGATTGATACCAGGGCTGCAAAAATCTGAATAAGCACTAGATGCCAGCAAAGAGAGTATTCTGTTTCTCCTTGTTTCCATTTAGTGTTGCCTGGATTTCTGCAGCCCAGATATGGTTGCCTTAAATAGAAGCTCATGACTGGGGGCTCAGCAAAGTTTCTTTGGGCACTTCCACACCAACCCCACTTTTGCCTCCCAAATCCTGAGAACCAGTATAGAGCAGATCTGCTACCAGCATTTTCACCATCTCCAAAACTGTGGTGCTAAGAACACTCCCAGCTGACCAAAAGCAGACCACAAAAGACATTGCTGCAATCAGTTCCCCACCCCAAATCCTTGCACAGTGAGGTGGGAGGAGGGAGAGACAAGGAGGCTGGCCAGGCAGAAAGTTCCTGCCAATGGGGAAACCCCTTGCCTCCAAGCACTTGGGTCTCAAAAAGTAAACTGGAATATTTCCAGTTTTCCCTGCTTGGTGGCTAAGCCAGAAATCAGCTGGCTCAGCTGCGAAATGCAAACAATGGTGTGAGAATCCGACACTGATCCAGGAGCAACAGTGCATTGGAGGTGCCTCTTATCCAGAACATATTGGGAGTGGGGAATGTATCATGATGTCTCCAGAATGAAGAGGGGAAATCATTTGTCTTCTGGGCCCCTTCCAGACTTCTTATCCTTTCAAAGCAGCCTTTGCTCTAACTTGCCACCCCTTCGGGTAAAATGCTGCCTTTTCTTTTAAATTGTGAACTCTTTGTTCCTGATAGGAAACTGAATTGTTGGTTCATCTATCTTGTTAGAATGTGGCTGCAACCTTGTTTGTAACTGGTATACACCAGAGGAGAAGGCGAAGGAATATTTTGATTTCACCACATAGTCAATGGGAGCACAAAGCTTTGGGTTTCCATCAAGACTGGACCCCAGACTGAATGTGGCAGATCCAAATCATGCCAGGTCACATCAGGCTATTTCCTGAAATTATTCTGAGGCCTGAACTGGTACCTAACCATTTCCGTTGCGACTGGCTTCAGCATAAACTTTGCCTGGGAACAACAGCAAGTTACTGCAACCACGCATACCTGAGCACTGTTCCCATTCGTAACACGTGTCATAGCCACAAGATTCTCTCTTTATGCTGTCCGTAGCAATTCTGAGCCTTTCTTTTGCCCAACTCACGTCGGTCCCACCCAGGCAGGGGCCGGGATGCAGGAAATGGAACGAATGCTGATCCAGGCACTTTTCAGCCAAATATGGGCAGCTGGACTTTGTAACTGCTTGTTCAGAAGTGGCATCCAGTACACAGACATCTTCAGAGTAGTGTCTGCCAAAAGACCAAAAAAAGCAAAAATAACCTCATGCTTACTGGTTGAGGGAGGGACGAAGCAAATGATTTGTAAGGAAGCATTTTTCATTTTTGTTTATAACATTTGGAACATCTGTTTGGGAAGTTAGTTGGAGCTGGTGAGCCAAGTTATTATTTTTTAAAGAAATTCTGGAGTGATTTTCATTATCATTATCCGATGATTGGCAGAATTTCCCAAATTCTGTTTAGAGAAGAAATTTCAAAAAGGTGGTAAAACAAGGGCAATAAAACAGGTTAGTAACAAGGTGTTCATACGCGAACTGCAATCTATTTCACTCACTTGCTCGCTCGTGCACACACACACACACTGCGATCCTAGCAGTATCACCAAATATCAGGGCATGTTGACATTTGCAAAATGTTGTGCAATAGCATGCAAGTTCTCAGGGGGGTGAGATTATGGCATTCTCATGAGATGGGAATGCTTGGAGGAGACTGAGAAAGCCTGAGGACATACGATATGGGAAAAATTTACCAAACCCTGTCAAAGAGGATACACAAAACGTCTTAGCCTGCCCATGTGAATCCAGGGTGGACAGTTCCTAAGTGAAGGACAGGGATAAATGGATTATGGACAGTGTTGGGCTTTGAGGCTTAGTGACCATGGTCTAGAGAACAAATTTCCTGATGTTTCACCAGCAACTGTGGCTGGCATCTTCAGAGGCAAAGTGGTCTGATATTGAGCAAGGGGCTGACTGGTCTCCTGTCTTTATATTGGCCAATGTATTATTGGCCAATCAGAAGCCAGGACATCTGGCTATAAATACAGGAGCCCAGACGGTCCCTGATCACTTGTCTGGGGTCTGCCTATCAGACCACTTTGCCTCTGAAGATGTCAGCCATAGTTGCTGGCAAAACATCAAGAAATCTGTTGTCTAGATTATGGTCACCAAACCCTGAAGCCCGACAAATACTGGCCATGAAAGCCTACGCCAGTCTACAAATGGATAACTTTACACAGGATTAAGATTCTCTGTTCAAAAAGAGCTGCCCCTTAGCTAAGGTCCACTAAAAAGAAAGACTTGAGGGAAGTATCTTAGAATTGGATACAGGTTGGAGTAGGCACTTCATTTTTCTTAAGAGGAATACAAATGTCAACATATGATGTAGGGGAACCCTTTGCTCTGTACAGTTTACCTGCAGTCCTCTCTGGGGTTCATACACACACATTGGGAGCCAGCTAGCTTCTGCCCTGGTTTGCAGTTGCCTTGAGAAAGAAGGTGATCTGCAAGAGGATAAGGAATGCCAAAAAATGAGGCATGAACACGTAGGAATACTATTAGGTGTACTGTAGAAGGTGTAAATATTTGCAGGATTGGTGTTAAACTACAATGTACAACTGTTTGGAGCCGAAGCTCATATTCAGCCTTTAAGGGGCATCCGTGGGCCACATTCCCCAAAGTGGGTGGGGCCAGAGCCAAAATGAAGCACGATTTAAAACAACTGGCAGCTGAATTCAAATTAAATTGGCTAAATGCAATGAGTCTGGAATCGAGCGTGTTCTTTGGTATTGCCACAGAACCCCAAAATGCTCTAATTACGCCACTTCTGACCAGCAAAACAGGATTCACCAGTCGACAGTATAAGCAATTTCTATTTTCCAACATCAACCCTGAAATAACACACAAGGTGGTCAGGTTTTGTGTAGCGGCATGTAAAATCAGGCGAGGGATAATTAAGAGCATCTGGACCTGCCACAGTATGGAGACCCAGGAATGGCAGAGACTCAGCATTAAGTGCTGATTATTTTTTTAACTTCCTGAAGGTATTTATGCTTTGGTCTATATATGGCATATCAGCTATTATACTATATATTTTCAGGTAAGACAGGTTTATACCCTTCAAATCCCTTTTGGATTATTTTATTGCTTTATTTATCAATATTTCTTTGTATTTTAGGTTACCATTTTAAAGTTTATACTGCCCGGATTGCTAATTTTAATCCCTTTTCTCTTTTGTCACACATGCGTAGCCTGAGCAAGCATCCCCGCATTCTCTGTTTGTAATATTGTTTTTAGCCCATATTCTCCTAACTCCCCTGATATTGTCAGTTCAGTTTTGGATATTTGCATATCAATTTCCTTGTGCTGGTTTACGACCGCAGTAAAGTTTTTCATTTCATTTCAATTACTCTGGTTACTTCCTAGATATTTAATCATTTTCTCCTCTTGTCATGAAAAGTATTACAAATTGTTAGCAACTTTTGGAGGTGTTCTGAGGGGGGGCTATTGTTTTTGGGGGGAAGGGATTCTGCAGGCAGCTGTGAGAGTTCAGATTTGATACTTCCTGGCTGTGCATGAATGTATGTATCTATTTTTTTTTTTTTAATCCATTCAGTCATGTGCAATTCTCAGAGACCTCCTGGACAAGTCCCTTCAGTTTTCTTGGCAAGGTTTTTCAGAGGTGGTTTGCCATTGCCTCCTTCTTTGGGCTGAGAGAGAATGACTGGCTCAAGGTCACCCAGCTGGCTTTGTGCCTAAGGCGGGACTAGAGCTCACGGTCTCCCAGTTTCTAGCCTGGGGCCTTCACCACTACAGCAGACTGGCCCACATAGAACAGTAAAAATACGTCACAGCAGGTGGCGTCACTGAGCTGACTTTGGCTATCTTGAAAACCAAGTAAGGGTGGACCTGATTTATATTTCTGTGAAGACCACCCACACATCCCAGAGATATAAGCTAGATTTGGAAATTTAAAAAAAAAAATTGGAAAAGGACTATGTTTTGTATTGTTGCCACGAAAACCACATGGGTGTATCCATGAAGTCACTCAAATCTCTCAGTTTGAGAGCACCGTTATCTTTTCCAATATAACGATTAACAGTAAAGACCCCAAGATCTTGGCACTTCTTCAGTTCATTTCATTTGATAGCACCCGTTTTTTTTCACTTTTCTTCATTTATTGCATTTTTCCTTCCAGGCACTCACATGTGGCATTTCCCACTCCCGTGCTATGCTCATTCAACAGTCCTGAAAGGAAGATCAGACTGAGTAGGCAGACTTGAGTGAGGGTTTGAACCCATCACTCCAAACTCCAAATTGAGCAGGTGAATCTCTATGCCACGTGAACCACTCCCTTACCTTTCTCACAGGTAAGCAGTCTCACTACAGCAGGACGCCAGGACGGGCCACTTGCACAAGTGTACTCTGCATGGCCAGTTAACCTGAAGGTTGGTGCACAACTTAGGTGGATTGTTTCCCCAATTTTATATTCATTTTTAAAGGGGGAAATGGAGACAATATCTGAGGCTGCTGGTCTACGACATGCAGATACTGAGGAAGGAAGGAAGGAAGGAAGGAAGGAAGGGAGGGAGGGAGGGAGGGAGGGAGGGTGGAAGATAAATGAGATTAACATGCTATGACAGAGAGTTGGAAGTTAAATACAGAATTCAAATACTTTGTAATGGCTTTATACCAAAAATGTAAATGATTAACAATTTAAAAATCTAATTTGAAAACTGAAAGGCTAATTCACTGGTTATGTTTGCACAGTACATTTACTCATAGTTAGTTTAACCCAGATTACTCAATTAATCCAATTTCCTGGGTTTGCAGTGAACCATGAACTAACCACAAGGACTGGGCTAGGAACTGGCTGGCTAGCTTTGGATTAAGCTGTTGAAAGAGCATACCCTTGCCTTCCCCTTCGGGAATTAGGGTAATGCAAGAAGGCAACGGGGTTTTTCCTTAAAGCAGAAGTGTGGAGGCGGCCATGTTCTCTCAAAGGCTCAATGCAGCTCCCCACCCATCAGCACATCCATGTGCAGGTAGAGAGAACATTTCTGCTAGGACTCCAGGGGAAGCAAAATGGCCTACCTGCTTGTATGCAGAGATGACCAAGGAAGGCCACGGAAGCAGATGCAACAAGTCTTAAACATTTCAAGGAGGGATGTGTTGTTGTAACATCACATTTTACATAACTCCCTAATTCCCGATGGGGAAGGCAAGGGTATGCTCTTTCAACAGCTTAATCCAAAGCTAGCCAGCCAATTCCTAGCCCAGTCCTTGTGGTTAGTTCATGGTTCACTGCAAACCCAGGAAATTGGATTAACTGAGTTAATATCCTTTGAATATTTGGCCCTCTTAGAAATAGATGCTCTGTTCATATCATTAGGAGCAGATGCTGTATGTTGAAGTCAATGTGTTAGTCCACCTAGCTCTTATTGTTGACATTGACTAGTGACAGCTCTTATGGAATAAAACCTCAGTTCTTCTCAGCTCTACCTGGAGATGCCAGGACTAACTTGGAACTTCCTGCATACAAAGCAGATTTCTGAGCTGTAGCCCCTTCCAATAGAAATACTGAGTCAAATCACTGGTCCTTCTACTTCAATACTGTTGAAAACAAGTACAAATGATGTGCCAAGATTTCAAGACAATTCCCCCCATCCCCAGTTCTACCTACTGAGTGCCCAGGATATCCAGAATCTGGACTTTCTGCATGCAGCTGAGCTTCAGCCTTTTTCAGTTTGCACATGACATTATGGGGGAATACACGAGCTTCTCCTCACCCATTGACATAACACATAAAATGGGCATATTGACTAGCTCATATTGGTTGCAAACTTAGCCATGATGCAATGCTCTATGTACATGCTCATATCCACATGTAGACTTCCTTCACATGAAAGGGGATCTCGAAGTAAGCAAGACTGCCCATACACAGAGAACCTCTATGTACATGCTTCTGTACCCATACAGTAGGCCTACTGTCCCTAAATCCAAGCTTCTTGGGGTTAGCTGCTATGACTTATGACCTGCACACACAATAGCTCAATGAACATGAGTGGAATAGGCCTGATATATCCTCTTCTTATTTACTTTTCTCAGGTTAGTAGCTTAAATCTCTCAGTGGTTCTTACACTGGCATTCAACAGGATGTTGCAACCAAGTCTGATCTGGCTGGCAGCGAAAGAATGGATATCCCGTAATAATGTATCTATTGAAGCACACAACTTCAGCATTTTCTCCAACGTCATAATGGTTCTTCTCATTCTGAAATTAACCAGAGGAAACTCTTCATTTGCTAACCAAATACATGTTATGGGGGGGCGGGGGGGGCGGGTACACCTTAGATTCAGGTAGCAACATCCAAGCTTTTTATGCAACTTTGCTTGAGGAGTTCAGCCCTTTAAATCTATTTAAGCAAATTTTATTTCACTCTTCAGCAGAACTGTTCTCAGAATTATAAAAATCCAAAGGTTTTCTTGCATTGTTTTATCTCTACAACAACTCTCAAATTCAGTTAGTCTGAAAGAAAGAATAGTTGGACTAAGGCTAGCTCAGTGCGCTTTGTGGCTGAATTTGGATTTGAAACTGTGTCTCCCTGATCTTAGTGCATTACTCTAATTATTAACTTACAGTGATTCTCAATATTATCTTGCATTTTTCCCTAAGACAGTAGAATGGCTGTGAACTCAACACAATTACAGTGTTATAGTTGCCAAAGTCTCCAGCAAGGCCATTTTATACCAAGTGCCTGGCACTGAAAGGTGTAGTGAATGGTGGTTCTATTTAGGAAGCATATGTTTAATCTTTATGCTGTAGTTAGGAAACATCCATCCATCCATCCATCCATCCATCCATCCATCCATCCATCCATCCATTTAACAAATGTATATGGTCTCCTGTTTGTTCATTCATTCATTCATTCATTCATTCATTCATTCATTCATTCATTCATTCTTTAACACATTTATATGGTCTCCTGTCTAGCTAATGGAGCTCTGGGTGGTAAACAGAAAATCAAACATAATACACAAGAAAATCAATTTTAAAAAATCATGTCAAGGTCACTATAAAACATCTTGTGGCCAATACAATAAATACACACAACCAGGTTCCATGAATATTCTGGACACAAGGCTTGGGGGAAAAGCCGGATCTTCATAGCCTTTCCAGAGTCAGGCCATATCAATCTCTGGGCTGTTCCATAAGTCATGATTCCTAGGACCTACCAAGTGATACTCCTTTACTGGGAAGACTCAGATAATGTTCACACTGCCAGTTCTGGTGGGATGGACTGGAGATAGGCAATCCCACAAATAACCTGGTCCCATGCCATGTAGGGCTTTAATGGTAACAGCCAGCACCTGGAATTGCACCATGACGCCTATTGGGAGTCAGTGCAGCTAACGTAACAGTGTTGTTACATGGGTGTACTGTGATGCACCCAGTGCTGCATGTCCCACTGCATTGTGGACCAGTTGGAGCTTCCAAATGGTCTTCAAAGGCGGCCCATATACAGTGTGTTGCAATAGTCCTATTGGGAAGTGACTAATGCATGCGTGGCTATGAGCAGTGCCTCCCGATCTAGGAATAGCGCAGGATGTATTTGTGCAGTGGTCCTCCTGGCCAAGGCAACAAGAAATTTTGTAGTGACCTTGACATGATTCTTTTCTTGAGTCCAGGAGGATCCCCAGTTTGCACAGCAACTCTGTCAGGGGACATGTTCAAGGCTTAATCCTTTGCTGGCAAATTTGGCTTAATCATTTGCTTTTCTCATAAGTATCTATGTGCAAGGAGGGTGGGAATGCAAAAACTGAGAACAGGGATGTCCACAGGGGTGGATCAAATCAGCAAGACGATAGATAGAGCATCATGTTGCATAACCTGCTCCTTCTGTAGGGGTATTGACATTGCATGCATGCTCAAAAGGGATGGGCTTTGCATCCCAATGCTCCATCTGCCATCTTGCTGATTTTAACATACTCAGCAGCTGCAGATGTAAACACCTACCCTGATAAATCCATGTTCTGGCGGATCTGGTTTGAGGCATCCTGATTCAGGCATCTCAACTGCAATGTCCCCCTCCCTTGTCATTTCATCATCGTTTACACATACAGCTCCCCTAAAAGAAGAGAACCATGAAATGGGAAATCACTAGACAGCCATCTTTTTCAGACTCTGGAGGAGAGGGGGAAACCATGGTTCAGTGGTAGGGTAGAGCACATGGTTTGCATGCAAAGACCCAAGTTTAGTTCCAAGATTTCTGGTTAAAGAGACTGGTAACTAGTGATATGAAAGCTCTTGAGAACAATAGCACAAGTAAATGTACCAGGCCTTGCCTGAAGCAAAGGACGGGATGGTACCACAGCCTCCATTCTACATCCAGTTTTGCTTCAGCACTGGCAGCTGGAGACAGTATTGCACCAGTATTGCTCTGTCTCCCATGTAGGAGGAACACTCTCATTCTGCCTGGAATACTATGGCTGAGCAGTTCTGTGGCAATTAAAACCAAGGATATGGCTTATCTTGGTACTACAACATTTTTGGAAGTGGGATTAAAGGCCAACCTGAAACAGAGGGTGGAGGGAACACTTGGACACAGCTGTGTCAGCATTACTTCATCATTAACTGCTGATTCAGTGCAAACCCTAGTGCTGACTGACAAGCGCCTGTCATTTCACTTAGCGAACTGAGTGGGCAAAAGGCTTATAGAGCAGCCCACTGAGCCTTTTATGCTTCAATCTAGCCTCCCCATATTGTCCCAGAACTGGTGGTGGCACCTTGGCCAGAAAAAAGGGCAACTACTTCAGAATCTTGTAAAACAGTGCTCTTGTCTTAGCACTCTGTGGACTCATGTGTGGTGCTTCGAAATCAGCCACAGGATCTTTTGAAGAGTATAGCATTTTGAACTGCATGACAGTACAGCCGAAGTAACAGTGAACTCTGCTGGGAGACATGTTGTTAATCCCCGTTCTGGGTCTAAGATGGCTGCCAAGAAATCCTGCGCATCAGATGATCCTAGCAGTGAACAGAGAGTGGTCTTTTACATAATTATCCTGGCTGCTCTGTCTCAGAAGGTGGAGAAGGAAAGAAAAAACAGACCAACGAAGGGAACAAAGAATGGTCAAAACTCCCCATCTGCCATACACTTGATATGCACCAGGTTTTAGAGATTTTGGTATCTGCCTCAAAAGTGCTCAAAGAAGGAGGAAAGGATGTGTACTTTCCATATGAACTACATCTCCCATAAGTCCTAACCAGCATGGCCATAAGGAAAAATTCTGGGATCAAAGGTTTATGGAAGGTAATCGGTTAACTATTCCTGGCTTGGAAGTTCATCAAAGACTTCTGGAGGTGCTGCAAGGCTTTTTAGTTTGAGCTTCTAATGAGGAATGGGAATTAAATTCATAAACAGCTAGATCTCTAATCTCTTTTGATGGCCATTCTTTTTCTTGTCCTTTAATTGTTGTCACTGGGAAGAAAAAGGATTGACTGGCAGTGACTGAATGCAGGTCTTTTCTCAGATTTATCTGAAGATTAAATCCAAGATGTTCTATGTGCAAAGAAAGAGCTGTTCTTCTGAGCTACAGCCTTTTTCTAAAACACTGTGACTATTATATACTTACGTGTCAACAAATATGGAGAAGTAGCATGCTTCCTCTTGCTCTCGTTCGCCTTCACATGGCTTCCCTCCATTCAGAGGGGAGGGGTTGTTACAGGTGCGGCTCCTCCGCCTCTTATGGGAACCATCACAGGAACTCCATGAACCCCAGCAATTCCAATAACCGTCCACTGCAACTGAAACAGATGAAAAGGATCCCCAAAACATCTGGATTAAGAGTCCTCTCACAATACCTAGGGACAATTTAAGGAATTGGGGGCCCAAAGCAAGATGAGGTTTGGAGATCTCCCATTAGATATAGCCCTAGACCAACAGTGCAGATGGATTTCTGAGAAATGAGATAGAGAGCAGGGGGAAGAACAGTGTGCTTTAGATGAAGTAGCCTTTCGCCCTGACAAAATGACCAGGGAACAGAACAGCCCCATTCATTCCAGAATTAAATCTGGCTTTAGAAAATGACTTATCAGACCAACATGCTAGCTAACAACATGGAATTGTATTTCAGATGGGCCTGGCCTTCTGAAAATCCGCTCAGCCTTATCTAGCCATTGGCTAACATCAATTAGCCAGTGGGTAGACCAGCCCCCTTGAAAACTCCATTGGTACAATCTATCCTTTGGCTAACAAGGAGTTAGTCCATGGGTAGACACACCAGCCTGAAAACTCTGTTGGCCCAAGGCAAACGCAAAGTCCCCTCATGAGGATGGACTGATGGAAGCAGACAGCCACCAACTCTTCATTTTTAGAACACCCGCCCATAGCCCACTTCTACCTGCTGCTCTGCAGGTCCTGACAATACCAGACACAGAGTTAGATTGGCTTAACTTCCCTTACATCTCCCAGGATGTTGAATGTCTTGTTATCTGTTAAATTCCATATTCCTGCTTGTCTCAAGGTTAGTCACAGCCCTTGTCCTGCATTTCCCCAGGGTCTAAAATGGGCAAGGCTGTGACAAAGTTTCAAGCAAAGCAAGCGCCCCTTTGAAGGGGCTTCAAGAGCAACGTGGCTCCCAGCTTCTGAAGAACAAAGTAAACCATCTCTCCTACAAGCAGCAGAAGACACCTCTGTGAGAGAAGCAAAGCACTTTGACAAAGCAAATTGTATCATTGCTGCATTGAAGACACCAACTGGGATACTTCAGCCAAGCCAGAATATAAATACTGTGCCAAAATCTGCTCTCCAGCTTCCTGAAAGTTTTCTTCCCCTACAAAAGAGGCTTCTGTTTTTCTACCTCATTTTTACACAGCCTTTGAATTCCTATCTGCATCCTGTTTTGGGGTGCATCTTTTTGAGAGTTAAAGAAGATGACCTCTTTCCTATTACATCTCTCTTTGTGTCTGGAGCAGGGGCATCCACGGGAGGTGCAACCTCTGGAAGGGCCAGAAAAGTCAAGATGGCAATGATAACTATGAGTTCAAAGCCACCAACCACCTTGATTTTTTTGACAATGCCCCTACTACATAGTTTCCCATACTTCCTGATCTGAAAAAACCTCTATTTAAGAAGTTTTCTCATGAGATTTAAGAAGTTTTCTCATGAGTTTTTTGGGGAGTTTTAGTTGAAATGTGGGAAGCCAGGGAGATGGTAGACTATGAAGGAAGATTATATAGTGAAAAATAGAGCATTCACACATAGACCTATCCCAAGCCACTTTGCAAATTAAGATAGGCATAAAAATCCTGCCCCCAGCTCATGAAAATTTTATCAACACCTCTTTTTCTAAATCATTTTTTCACATTAAACAGAAGGAAAAATGGTAGGGGGAAAATATAGGAGGGAAAAAAAAAATCAGTACAGCATTAGTTAAATTGTCCAAGTGAAGAACACGCTGATCCTTGATCACATAAGGTAGGTCAGCATCTTCTTTGTCTACAACGTTTCCCTTACTGTGGATCTCTGCTTCATAATTCAGCTCTTAAGAGGACAACTCTAGAAGCTAGGAGGTAGCAACAAGACACTTACTATACCTCCAGTTGGTATTTGCATGATTTCCAAATTAAATAAATCTTTTTTTAAAAAAAAATCTAAAATTTTATGAGAACACCAAAATGCACAAGATTTTCAGTTGGAAGGCCAAAATAATGCAAAATATGTTTATCTCCTGACATTTGGACCACTTAAAAAACTTACTTAACATTACTATTTTATTCTTTATATTTCTTTTCATTTTGATACCCACATAGTCCTTGTGCAGCACCAGTCATCCCTGGGTACTGATTGGGAACCATTGTTCCAGGTTTTTCATGAAACACAACTGCCGCAAAAAGGCAAGATGGTGTTCACAGCAGCACCATTGAAATCCTGACCTTTCTGTAACTTGTTGACATCTCGTGCATGTACAATAGGGTGAGGCTTCAATGGCAGTGCTGCAACCACCAACTTTCCTTTTTTAACTCCCTCTGCAGACCCTGGTATATTGATGAGCCTTGTAGGAGAGGCAGATGGAGAAGGAAGAAGGTCCTTCTGAGAGTGCCCCAAGATTGTGGCCCTAGTGAAAGTAAAAACGTATCTGAAGTTCTGTTGGCTCAGGAATCTGTAAAGCTTTCCTTTGATGCTTGTCTGGCTTTTTGATGGTTCAAAATGGAGAACTAGAAGAAAGGTTGCTACAAGTCTCCAGGTCAAGGGGAAATCTGTGGTACTTGCTTATTCCTTCCTTCCGATGACCAACTACTTCTCTTCCTCATCTTCAGCTCCTTTCTTATAAATGGCCTCTCTGATCCTGTTTTTCCCTGCCCTGTTGTTTCCAGCCAGAAATAGCAGAACAATTCAGAGGGTTAAGCAACCTGACGCCTTCCAGATGCTGTAGGCTACAATGTGTCAGCCAATGTCCAATAGTGTTGCCTACCCATGGAGTAGGAAACAGCTACATGGCATTGTCCAACTCAGTGCTGTAGTTAGATGTTGCTCAATAATATGCTTTCTACTATGTATAAGGTACAGTCCTGGTTTTGGTGTGAGATGAACCCCTTCTCAGTCAAATGAAATTATGGTCAAGGGGTTGTATAATCTTGATATATTACCATTACCATTGTTTCTGTAGATGGATAGCTTCCATTTCAAGGCAGTTGTCCTCACTCAAATTTAGAAGGGATGGAAGGGGAAGGGGAAGGGGAAGGGGAAGGGGGGGAAGGGGAAGGGAGGGAGGGAGGGAGGGAGAAGGAAGGAAGGAAGGAAGGAAGGAAGGAAGGAAGGAAGGAAGGAAGGACGGAAGGAAGGAAGGAAGGAAGGAAGTTTATATGATAAATCATTCCCTGCCCAAGAGAAGGGGGATTTAACTACTTAATGCAAGGGGGAAAAAACCCACACACCCCGAAGCAGCTTGATGCTTTGCAAACTGGCTCACTCCCTGCTGAAGAAAAGGAGGGCTAGTTCTCTTTAGCTTGCTTGAAAGAAAACAGTTCCAGACTATTTATTCCTAATTATCTCCGCTCAGTTTCATCCTTGGTCACTTTACCTGGGGCTAATATATGAACAGGAGGAGTTGTAAGGAAGGGGAGAGAGGGAATAGATTTGCATAGAGTCAAAACAGCCTGGATCAACCTCAGACACATTTCATACTGGAATCTAGAGAACTAGAAGATGGGAATGGCTCTATGTAGTGAAATGCGTGCCTTCTTATTCTGTTAACTCACCTACCTGAATGGTAATCTGGTGCTCGTATTTCACAGTTATCACCATAGGTCCCAGCCTGGCACACACACAAGCATTCTGTTCCAGACAACATTGGCTTGCCGTTGTTGGGGCACGGAGCACACTGGCATGAGTCAAACTGTGCTGCGTACTCAGCCAGAGCTCTTCTGAGATTACTACGCTTAGTTGCTGCACAGGGAAAGTTCTTCACCAGCTCCAGAATGGAAGTCAGCTAATAAACAGAAGAGGTGGACATCAACAGAGCCATGAGTACTCCACTCTACCACAATTTACTCTGCAAGCCTCTGTTAACAGGCAAAGTCTGAACAAGAGGGTTTGTGGGAAGGGAAGGAACTCTTGCATGATGACATCATACTCCAATTCTGTGACTTATACTTGTGTCAGACATCATCATGCAAATACCTAAATGAGGCATTTGTGCAACGACATCATCACACACGTCATTTTATCACCATTACGGTTTGTTGCAGATGTTGCTACTCTTCTTCCTTAACTTTATAAGAACTTAGCTCTGAAAACCAATAATGTTAAATTCCCTTTTCAGGACGCTGGCTTTTCTCACCCTCAATTTCTCAAGCTGGTGCCCTTCAGATATTTTAGACTAGAACTCTACCCAGATAGCAAGGCAAATAGTTATTGATAATAGGAGCTGTGGTCCAAAACTTCTGGAAAGCACCAGGTTGAAGAAGACTTCCCTATGGCCTTAACTGGCTGAATGTTTCATTCACCCAGCCAATGAATATTGCTTATAATATTGGTTGGGGAACCATAAAACAAAGCAAAACTGTATTTTCTATGTGCTTTGTTACAAAACTCTGTTAGCAAACCTCAGAAGTTCTTTCATCTTGTTTCTGCATTTCTTCCCTTCCACTTTAATCAATCATACACAGTTGATGCTCTTTGCTTACTCTGGCTTCCCCATTCAAGCCATAAGAGATTGTTTTTGTTTTACTTCATCTACATTTAATAACAACATGAATCTCAGAGGTCAATACTCTTTAGACCAGTGTTTCTCAACCCTGGCAACTTTAAGATTCCCCATGCTGGCTGGGGAATTCTAGGAGCTGAAGTCCACCCATCTTAAAGTTACCAAGGTTGAGAAACACTGCCTTAGACTCTCAAGCTGCTTCTGGCCTGGGCCTTGAAACATAATCCATTTGATGATGAAGATAGGTGACTGGCCTTCCAATTGGCATGACCAAAGATTCTGTTGGCAGATGGAAGTAGCCACATTTGTCCTTGTCATGCCCCTGATACTTCCTTAATGCTTCCTGGTGCCTGCTGTTGACTGCTGGGCAGAAATTCTGGGAGTTTTAGTCCAACACATCTGTAGGAAGTGTCAGGTTGCTGCCAGCTGGCAGAAGCCACAAATCAGCTTTGCACTGTTTGGCCTTTGTGGAGGAAATAGGACTGCCAGTGTCCTCCTGAAAACAAGTCTGCCACTACTTGAAATTAAAGAAAAATTAGAGCTAAATGATTTGTTTCATCCACCAATTCCATTTTTATGAGGAAAAAATATTATCCCATGCTACAGATAATCAGAAATGCATAAGATGAAGTGTTTGGCATAACCTCTAATGGTATTATGTTCGGCATGCACATAGATTACAGGATATATTACTTCCAAACAAATATTACACTTACATTTATTGTAAGGCAATGTGGCTCTATTAGATATTCAAATTAAAAAAGATTTGTCAGAAATAACTTTTTAGTTCAGTGTCTAATGCTAACATAATAGCACAATGCTCATTATGAGATCAGTCTGGAAGTTATATTTCCTATCAAGATATTTGCATGTCCGGCTTTCCTTTTCACTGAGATGATATCATATCACAACAGTTGGTAACCTTTTCAGGTTCTGGGCATTCCCTACCTTACAATCACCTGCAATGTTGGCTGATTATTATACCTCATGAGATCAGGGTTGCCTTAATGTTTAAAACATGTTATTTGTATCTTTATTTAAATGGGGAATTAACTTGATGGGGAGGGGGGCAATCAATGCCGTGGCTGCTGATCCATGGTGTATCGGGGGAAAATGGCAACAAAGGTTGTAATGCAACAAATCTCTTCCTGTTGTCCCTCTCCTGTGTTTCTCTTTGTTTCCCCAACAGCAACTGCATTCAGGAAGTTTTAATTCTATATATATTGATAGTGGGGAAGGCTGCCCTAGAAGTTTTAATGTCTCATTATTTCTGTATTGTGAAGCTTTATGGAAAATTCATGTCTGAAATTCCTTGTTCTCCTATTTCCTTTCCATCCATTCCCCCTTCTCTATTATGTCTATTAGACAGCAGGCCTATGACCAGGGAACTGCATTTTTCCCCCAAACTTTTTAAAGTAACTAGAAATCCATAGTTATTTTCCTATGCTTTTTATCTTCAGAGGTAGAAGTCAACCACTATCACCCATGGTCTCAGATAGAGGTGTCAGGGAACATGGGGAAAACTATAACTGAATTTGCAGAATTTTCAGAATTCTGCAGAAATGCAGAAATGTGTAGGAGAAAAAATTGTGAGATCTCCAGAAGAGCCCAATTAATGCTGAGCAAGCTCTTTGGCTACTCTGGTAGGGTAGGGGGGGGAAAAAAGCTTGATGGGAAAATGCAATGGGAGATCCTGAATAGAAAACTCTACAAGGCAACATTTTATCACAATCTGATCGGTAATGTCTAGTAGGACTTTGTATTCCTGATATACGCAGGCGGCTGGCCAATGTTTTTCATGTTGCCTACTTAGAAGATTCAAGGCTTCTGTTCAGAAACAAATGGAAAAGCCACCCTGAGAGATGGCTCAGTTTCTTCTTCCCTACCTCAAAGTCAACCACAGCTGGATTGTCCTTTGTTGATTCCAGCCAATTGGTAAACACAGTGTGCTCAGGAAAAGCCCCTTTTCTCTCCCAGGCAAGAGCTGCGGCGTACTGAGATCTTCCACCTTTGATGAAGGATATGGACTTTTCAGAGGACTGCAGAAATGAACCTGGGAGACAGATTTAACGCCTGTGACTGGGGCAACAAAATGAGCAGGTAGGTTCATAGCATCCATTGGAAGTCAAAACAGAAAATATTTTGTAGAAGACCCTCTTGGAAACCAGGAAGAATTAAAGTAAAACATCTTTGCCTAACAGTGTCTTTTGCTAAATTTGTTTGAGTGGATTTTTCCATTGGGGTACCAGAAAAGGCGAGATTTATTATGCCATATCAAACTTCTTTAACAGTCATACAAACACTGTAAAACAGTGTTTCTCACCCTTGGCAACTTTAAGATGTGTGGATTTTGGCTGGCTGGGGAATTCTGGGAGTTGAAGTCCATACATCTTAAAATTGCCAAGGTTAAGAAACACTGCTGTAAAACAACAGCTTTGGCTGCACTAAGAACTAATAATAAGGCTTGCTGCAAGACTGTATGTATTCAGCACCATCCTTTGCAGAGTTTAACAGGTGGCCCTTCCTTTCCTTTCCCTTCCCTTCCCTTCCCTTCCCTTTTCACAAGAGGTTTCTAGCCCTCAAGCAACAAAAGTCATTTTGAAAGCATCTGGTAGAATTTCTGAAGGCAGAGACAGAGTATGAGTACTAGAAGCTGGGGAATGGATTTCTATCTTTAGGAAATCTTCACCCATAGGGCTCCCATAGGAATTCAGTGAAATTTACATAATGTTTGCAGATCTTTTTTGTTTTACATTACTTGCATTTTGGTTCTGAGCTTCCTTTGCTTGAGATCTCAGAAACAAACTGTATCTAAATATAGGCCAAAAAAAGTCAAGATGTGCAATGCACACATAAAACAGGCAGATCTTTGAACCTGCCATTGTGACTGCCAACAACTTTTGTTAACCATACCCTGCAGACACCCCTTCCAGCTATTTGCCCTTTTGAAAATATTCTGTGCATTACATGCAAAGGATGCATCTTCCTCATGATTATCTATAGATCCAACTAGTTTACAGCAAACAGCATTTGGACTAGACTCTAGGGCAGATTTTTTTAAAGCACCACCCAGCTAAACTCATAGACCTCTGTGCTCTATTTACATGCATCTTCCCCTGAAGGGTGAAAGGAAATTGAAGGAGACACACAAGTGTTTGGGTAAATCCTAGTGGTGTTGGCATCCTTATAATTTGTCATTGGAAACTCTTGGACTGTGCAATGGTAGCATGGGACAGATTTTCCTTGATAGTCACCTTCATGATGAACAACCATTTTGTTGGTGGTGCATCTCGTTTCCACTTTTTTCTTTTTCCTAAAGAAGACACGCCTGGTTGTTTCTGTCCGGACACACTCTTTTGATTCTTCCTGGGTTAAACCTGAAGAGATGAAAATTATTTCCTGAACACTTTAGCATTTACAGAATGAGTATTCATGCTTTTTTCCCCTCCTCTGAAACAAGAGTTTCACCTACATTGTACCCATTTTACAGATAAAGAAGAGAGACTGAGAAATAAAATTGGCCAATGAGTTTGCAAGAGGAAATGCTGTGGATCCAAAAGACATATTCTCCTTAATTATACCTGTTCATGCAGACTTTTCTTTAAATTGAGGTTGCTTGGATATTATTGCTTTAGTTTTCCATTTCTTATATAAGTCTTTAACCTGTTCTAAGTGACTTTTAATAGAATTATTATTTTTGGGTTTAATTAGTTGTTTGTAACTTGCTGCAAATGGTGTGTGTTTGTTCATTTTAATGAGTTTTATCCTCACCTGGGGTGTATTTTTAATGATGAAAAAGTGGGATGTATCATTTTATTCTTAGCAGTACATTAATAATAAGCTTCTTGTGCCATTTGCTGCTCATCTAGATGCACTGATTATTTTAATACAGTTAAAGACAATAAAACAACCAAGAAATGCAAACATTTCTCTCGGTTTATTTCCACTCATCAGTTGGGTTTAGGATCCTCTTGCCCTCTAAGACCAGAGCATCCTTCTACCACAGAAGGATCACTCTGTAAGGCAGTCATGTAAATCTGCCTTTCCAAATGGTTTTTTTCACTGGGAAAGCTTCCAGCAACACAGATTGTATCATTTTACATTCCTGCTTTTGCACTTTCCATTTTTCTGAGTCTCCCATGCTCCCCAATTGATTTTTCAGTCTTTGGTGGAAATGTCCCCCTGGTTCCGTTCTCTTTTATCATCTCACTAAAAAGACTCATGGAAAGAAAAAGTTGAATTACAGTGCTTGCCCATGGAGATAGTGGGGCACATTTTCCCTTCCCAGTATAGTTATTGGCGGAGTAATGGGCCCATCTTCCTTTGCTAAGGACCATATACCTGAATTTCTCAGCTCTTCAGCGCTGTACTGATAGAGGAGGTCATATGTGCCTCCCAGTGACCCAGATGCGTAGTAATGTGTCCCAAAGTCATCAAATATCTGGCTGTAGAGGGGATAGTTGTACTCCAGGGGCAAGCTGTTAAGCGCTTGTAAGAACACCCCAGTCAGCTGCAAGTCTGACTCCTTCATTGTGAAGTTTGAGACCGCAATTACCTTATGGATCCTAATAAAGTTGGAGTTCTAAAAAATGAAGAAGAGAAAATGTGGATATGACTCCAATTGCTACTAAAATGTTGTTTCCCAGTACTATGATATGCAGTGACTGGTAATCACCATGGTTAAATCTAACCAAAATTAGAATCTGTCTTACCACCTTTTAAAGCCAACAAAACAAATAGCCCAACTCACATCTTAAAAAACGAGTTTGTTAATGAGAAACTTTAAGTCAGAGATTGGTATCTAGGTAGCATGCAGTCCTGGATCCATTTCTGTGGCCCCTAGACGCATGCGCGCGCGCGCACACACACACACACACACCATGTCTGTGCTGCTAAATTTCACGAGTAAAATTAGGATTTGGGGGAATACAATATCTTTCTTTTCTTTGACAAATTAAATCCTAAAACAGATACATCAAGCCTCAGGATGGCACCATGGGCCTGTTTTAAGTAGTTCCTTGAAACTCCCCTGAAAGCAGAAACAGGTATGAACATTTTAGCTGTGCCTCCACCTGTGACATCACCACCATACCACTTGAAGCCCTTCAGTACCAAACAAAATAAATAAATAAAATGCCATTCCAGACTAGAGAAAAATGACCTGCCCCCTTTTAAAATCTCTGTTTCCTTTAATGGTAGATGGTAATATTTTTGGCCCCAAAGTTTTAAATAATATTTGTAAATGCACATTCAGTCACCCATATAACTTATTTAGGTTTTTATTATTAACACTTATTCAATTTGTAATTCTTGGCCGCACCTGGATGAAATATGGGGTGTTGTTGTTGTTGTTAAGAAAAAGTATATCTCTGCAGTAATAAAAGCAGTTCTTAAAACTGAAGCCGTACTAAAAAAAATCATGCTTGTATTTACCTCCCTTGGAAAAAGGAATGCAGACTTTTTACTGAACAATGCCATTAAGCATATTTTTTAAAAAACAAACATTCTGTAATGTAATATATATATGCATTTAACTACCGAGGATTCATTTTGCATTTGCACATACACAAATAATAAGGCAAAAGTAGAGCCGCTGCACCATGCCGAGAGCTCTGATTAATAGCCTTTGTTAGAAGGAAGGTGAAAGTTATAACACAAGAATTCCAGCAAGTATTTTACTTTCAAATGAGACACCTGTATATAGGCATTTAAGGCAGCAAAACACTTGTTTGTATTGTCCAACTCTTTCTATGCAGGGGGTTGGATTGCTCTCTCTTGTATCTATCTGTTTACTCATCTGGTAACTCTATTCTTTCTATTAATGTGAGAAGTCACTCTAAGACCCAGCTTCTATTGGATGCCTGTAATTGGAAGTGGTATGTTTTTCTGATTAGCTGGCTAACAAATCATCAGCTTTTCCAGGTCTGTAGCAGTTATCCATTTCTGTAATAAAAAAGATGAATAAAGTTATATCCTAACCTATGAGCTCTTTCAGACACTCAGAATCTCAGTCTCTCTGTTCTTCTAAATCCATTTATTCAAGACTGATTCAGGCACTTTTGATTATTTTCACATCTGTCTGGTCATCAGGATGCCATGAATCTTGCTGGTGTATATGTTTGCCAGTCTACAGAGCTCACAGTGAATGATCAAGCAATCAGTGCTCAATAGTTGAGCACTGAAAACTGTCAGCCAATCACTGCTAGTTTTATGGTATGTGGGAATGACCTTGGGAGACAGATGGAAGAGCCGCAGACTAGACAACAGTCAGATAAGAGGCAGCTGAGCCCACAGAAGGAATAGGGGCATGGCAACATCTCAGAAGCGACATTTCTTAGTTTCTTGGACTTTTAAGGTGAAGCGGGGCGGGGGGGGAGATGTACTTTCAGACTTGCAAGATTCTTTTAATGTAACCTTACAATAAAGTTAGAACTAGTAATTCTGGGTGTGCTTCTTGCAAGGCTGACAGCTAGCTTGTAATGCCAAGGCCTCAGCCTGCCTTTTAGGTCCACATCTAAACATGCCTTCCCACTCTACTCAAAAATGAATCATGATAGATCATGATCACCTTCTATAAAGCTCCTAATGCTGGCATGCTAGCCGTTCTACATTAGGTCTCCTTTAGCTAATCAGCCTGCTACAATGAGAACTGAGGAGCTGGAAGTGAGGTAAACCAAAAATCTCTTTCAATGAAAGCAAAGACCACATCTTGAAGCAGAAGAGAGCAACACATTGCCATTTCTAAAGCAGCATATACTGCCTTGAAATGACATTCTTCCTTCCATAGATACAATCTATTGAAATAGTTCATAACTGCAAATACCAGGTGAGGTCTCTAATCCTAGGATGAACCTGCAATGGAGGATTTTAGGCTGGACTTGCAAAATGTGCCTATAGTAATATGCAGAGGAGGTCAGGGGAAAAGGGGTGTGGTCCAACAGCAAATAGGCACACCCAGACTAAAAACCACAATTTTCTTTCCATCCAACCTTTTCCACTTTTAAAAATTTTCAAACTGTTGAGTTTAATTTTAATTCACATGCCAGAAGTGGGCAGCAAATAAGGAAGGGCCTGAGACGCAAAGAACTTTAGGGATAATGCTTCCCCATCTGCTGGTTATGCTCCCATGTTTTAACTGGAGAAACTGGAGGTTTAATCACAAACTATCTTGCTTTGCAAAGGCACTACCCCTGACTTGCAGTTCTTCCTGGATAATCTTTTCTTACTGAACTTTTCCAGTGAATGCATGGGGCAGTCACTCCTAGCCACAGATCTACCTATTGACATCCTGAACACAGGACAGTGGTGTTTTCAGAAAGTATGCATTTTTGAATTTTATGACTGCTGTATTTTCCCACTGAAATGTATGTACTGTAACATGATCAGTCTCTACTGTGCATTAGTAATCATTAAACAAAAGGAAATCGATCTTATTTGCCTATAATTCCAAAGATTTCACTGTATTTGAAAAGCCAAATGTCACCAACTAGAAAACAGAAATGTTTCTCATTTTGAAACATTTTAATTTCATTTTTAAAAAAGAAATGAATAACTCATATAGGAAAAATAATGGCTTTTTTCTCCCACCTCGCTAAGCGAACTGAACAGCCTCCTTTTGCAGTTTAAAACAATCGGCATTGACATTTCAGGCACATAACAACATTTGCCCCTCGCACACAGCGCAGAAGGCAATTCTGCACAGGAATGTTTTTCTATGTAGGCTTGCTAATAAACAACTGGCTTTCCTGGATCTCTCACTTATCAGCTTCTGTAGATGGAGCCTGAAAGCCAGAATGAAAACAGAAATACCTTTTTATATGATGCTTGAATCGCTTCCTTGAAGGAGGAAGAAGATGTCACCTGCACCTTTGTCTTCTTGGAGAACAGGAGTGGGATCCCAGAACGCCCTTTGCCAGAGCTAAAGGAAGAGCTGTCACTAGAAGAACTGGTTTCAAGGGGGGTTAAGTCCCTGTAAAACTCCGAAGCCACCTCATCCTCTTTATTCACTACCTATGGACAGATATAATTACAGAAACTTGGTTTTACAAAGGATAGGACGTTACTTCTTACAGGGCGATGGCAGGAGCTGATACTAGTCCCCACAGCTGGTATCTAATTCCCACAACTGGATTTAAAAAAAAAAATAGGGGAATTTAGAAAACAATCCTCTGTGAAGGAATTTAGTTTTGGTCTTTGTGAAGGAATTTGGTCTTCCTGTGAAGGAAATTTGGTCTTCCTGTGAAGGAAGGAAGGAAGACCAAAAATTTGGTCTTCCTGTGAAGGAATTTAGTTTTGGTCTTTTTGGTGGGTGACATGGAATGGCTGCTCAGCCCTGGGGAGGAAGGAAGTGTGAGGAGACTCAGGAACAGACCCATCTTGACCTTGTTGTCCTTGAAAAGGGCAGTGACAGTTTTGGACAGACTTGTATGATTCTGTTAGGATACTTTACAACAATAAATTAGCATTCCTGGAATCCCTGCAGTGTCCATTTCTTGACCTGGCCTACCTCAACATCTTGAAGCTCAGATTTCCAAAGGAATTACCAGCTTGTCTGCACACTACTCAAGGTGAGGCTGAGCCTGGTGTGATTGTAACCTGCCCTTCTCTCATTCCGTCTTCTCTCCCTCCTTCTGGACAACCCATTCCCTTTTTTCCAGTCTGTTTCCTGCAGGCTGTCACAGAAAAGGCAGATCTCTCTTGCTGAACATCCCTCACCAAGAACTTTTGAAAATAGGCTGATGCACATAAAATAAGATGGAGAGGCAGGGCTATAGCAAGTTGCCCATAGCTGTTTTGATGCACAAAGGCACATACACAGAACAACAAGAGTGAGAACACGTAGAAATCAAAGACTTGGAATTAGAAAATCTTGGGCAAGAATGTGCTGTTTTTAATTTAGCAGAAGATAAAAGATATCTGAAAGTGCCCTTTGAGTTTGCTAAGTGTATGTGCTCGATGCGCATAAAAAAACAACCACAGCTCCTATTGCACCATCATGGACACTACCTTGACTGTTTTGATCATACCCTACAGCAGTGTTTCTCAACCTTGGCCAATTGGGAGTTGACGTCCACACATCTTCAATTGCCAAGGCTGAGAAACACTGCCCCATAGACACTTCTAGAACTTTTTGTAAAGCATCTGTATTCATGAATGATGGATGGATGGATGGATGGATGGATGGATGGATGGATGGATGGATAGATAGATAGATTGATAGATAGATAGATAGAGATTTTGGTGAATAAAGCTCATGCTTACAGTGACCACAGCCAACACACTTAATATTTTTTGACAGTTACCTGAAAGGAAACAGACTGTAAGTTTGCAGGAAGACGATACGTGTTCCTTGTGTCATTGCTCTTGACAAGTATGCACTTGCCTCCATTGAAAGAATTATGGAGGACTTCACCTCGATTCATTCCTGCCAGAATATGATATCTAAGGGAAAACAATAGGAATTTTGCATACAGTCACAGAAAGCACCATGGATCAGTTTCTTAGTTATTCATAGTGGGAGGGAGGGAGCGGTTCTGCTTAAACTGGTGTTTTGCTAAAGAATAAATAAAGCCACATGCTTATGGGGTAATAGAGCAAACAGACTGAAAGTTTATTCATTAAAACCATGAATACTTTTAATGTTTCCTGGTGACCTCCAGATATTTGGATTACAAATCCATCATACCTAGCCATACCTGCCCTATTATCCAGGGCTGATGGGAATTGTAGTCCAAAATATTGGGAGGGCATCAAGTTGGATAAAGCTAGACTAGATCCTCTTTTTTTCCCCCCACTGTTCTCATCTGTCCAAGTTCTTTTCTAAATGTCTTCTTGCAATCTCTCTTTCTCTCTTCTTCCCTTCTCAGATAATTGGCTCTAAATGAAATTGAGCATCTTAATGTATAGCTAAAGAACAAATGGCAGTGTTTGGAGCAGTGTATAGATATGGTGGAAGCCAAGATAGTTTGCAAGATCAGAAAAGCATGGAGCAGTATAATGAATGGTCTTTATATAAACTAGTTTCCTTTTCTTTTTCTTAGCTTATCCCTTTAATTCCTTTGAATCACTGTTTCTTACTTCTCTTTGCCCTCTGCAGAATTTGGCTTCCCCTGAGCAGCTTAAGCATGGCTTACCCATGGCCCATTAAGTGCACGCCAGGGATGCTGTCATGTCTTCTAGCGCACACGGGCCGCACACGCGGACAGTTCCGTTCATCTGAATTGTCCTCACAATCATTTTCTCCGTTGCATTTCAGGTTCTGGCTAATGCAACGACCTGGTGCCAACAGAAAAAACAAGAGTCAGAAGTCATATTTTTTTAAAGAAAAGCAGACAAGCAAATTCCATAAGGAATGTATGCTTTCATGAAAGCTTACATTATTATGCAGGAAATAAATATTCTGAATATGTAGCCTTATTTATTTATTTATTTATTTATTTATTTTTCAAATTTAGTTACCGCCCATCTCAGAAAAAGTGACTTTTGTTATTATCGTTCGGAGCCTGGGAGCCAGTAATAGTGGGTTGACTCTTCAACTGTCACTGAAAATAGACAGGATATAATTTCCCTACTCCCCCTGCGGGTGGAGGGAACCATAGAAACCTATGATTTCATATCATACTTCAAGGGAGGAGGCCAAGAACTTGAAAGGAGTGCCAAAGAATGGGAGAATTGCTCTCAGCCATGGCCATCACACATCCCTTCTCTGTTGAAAACTTCTCCACATCTGAAGGGGTTCCTGCCACTCCCAAACCCCAGCCTGAGGTAGTTGGGCTCTGTGCCCAAGGACTGTGGCTTAGCAGCATGTGTCTTCCATGCCAGCAAAGTGTCTTCCATGCCACCAAAGTTAATACATGTAGTTAATGAAATAAGCAAAACATTTAAGTAGCAGAAATGGCTTCTGATACAATCAATCATCCAATAGCATTATTTTTATTATGGTTGGTCGTACAGCCAGACATGTTTTAGACTGGATTTGGCATCATCATCATCATCATCATCATCATCATCATCATCATCATCATTATTATTATTATTATTATTATTATTTACACATAGTCTATCAGATACTTCTGACTGGATTTGGTACTTTTAAGATATCATCACAATATATGTACCATCCCAAATAATGAGACTTTTTGTAATTGATGAGTTGAGAATCTATCCATTTCTTCAGTATTGTACCTTAAATGCTTTTCCAGAACTTTAGTTATGGCCCCAGTCATCACATTACTACTTTCATTTTCACCATTTGCTCCAGCTCTGTTTGAAGATCTTTATATTTCTCTATTTTTTCTATTTCTTTCCCACTGACCCTTCTGTCTCCAGCAACTGCTGCTTGTAAGTTATAACTCTTACTAACAGTCTATGAATCAAGATGACCACTTTATTGTGTCTTTCCAAATACTCTGAATAATCTTCTCACATCCACATACAAGTGTTCAACAGTCTCCTGTTTTTTGCATGACCAGCATTTACTGTCATGCTGGGTTTTCTCAGTTTCAGCTTTCATTATATTTGTACATCACAACTGTTCCTGACCTGCTAAAATGAGGCCTTTCATTAATGTGCCTTAAAAAAAAAACACCATTGCCATTTTTTTTTAACCATTTCTATGCTTTTTTCATTATAAATCTTTCCTTGGATGTTGTTGCTGTTTTGTTTTGTTTTTTTGCCAGTTTCGCTTTCACATCATCAGCTGCTCATTTTTATGTACATCAGTGTTGTCCAAACTTGGCCACTTTAAGATGAGTGGACTTCAACTCCCAGAATTCCCCAGCTGGCTGGGGAATTCTGGGAGTTGAAGTCCACTCATCTTAAAGTGGCCAAGTTTGGACAACACTGATGTACATCCTTGATTTTCATAGCTTTTCATAGCCAAGTTTTGGACAACACTGATGTACATCCTTGATTTCATAGGATGATGTACATCCTTGATTTCATAGATTTTCATAACCTTCCTCTATTAGGTCTTTTAATCTGTCTTCTTAGCATATTCAGACACAGCCCCTTTTCATCTTCAGCATTCCACATCCACCTTCACTACAGGACAAACACAGCCTATCAATGTCACTAAGTGGGGCCAGTACACAGCTGATGGTCCTAGTTTTCTGAGTCTTTCAATCTAGTGCTTCTAGCTCAGCTTGTATTAGTTTATAATTCCTGCAAAATTATAAAAGAAGTAGAATAGCCCAGATGTGGATGGCCTTGCTGGAAGGAATGATCATTTCATCCGGACAGCTTTAGGGACAACCGATCCAGACAGAGCTGAAACCCTGGATCAATATAGCAGCAGGACAGGGCAACCTTACTGGCAAGACAGCCCAAGGAATTATGTCCAAGGAAGTGAGGGGAGGAAGGGTTACTTTCTCCACTAGCTGATGTTTGTGATTGATATACCACATGACAAAAGCCAGGCCCAACCCTCTGCAAGGGTTTATTTCAAGACCAGCAGTCCTGGAGATCAGCGGGCATTGTCCGCACTCTTATTACTGGGAACAGCTGCTTCTACAGTAAGAAACTAATACAGTAAGAAAAGCCAACACCTGTTGCATAATTTATCATTCTTTGCTTTCTTCTTTCAATTGCTGGAAATTGCTGTATATTTTTGAGTGGTAGGTTTAGTGGTCAAGGGCAGTAGAGAATAAAATAATGATACAGTGATGGATAGGGCCAATATTTCCAGGATTTGGGAGGATAAGAGGTGCTTCTTTAGATTATTAAATCCATTCTATCATTTTCTCACCTTTTTTTGTTCTGCTTATTACCAAACTTCTATAATTTAGAGTCGCTGGGAGTTGGGCGGCATATAAATTGAATAAATTATTAAATTATTATTATTATCTAATTTCCCCTAATCTACAGCCTAATTTCAATGGAATTTTTTTATAGGACAGTGGGGGTTGCAAAGGGGATTTGAAAGTCACCTACACTGCTCCTAAAAGGAATTGGGGAGCTGCTGCAACAATTAGGCACCAAAATGAATTTCCTTTGAATATTCTCATTCCTCCATGAATCACTAGCCTGAGTGATTTTTTTGAGCCACAGCTATGAAACATAAGAAGTGAAAATCAACTTGCAGATCATGCAAATATGAAAGAATTTCATATCCCCTCTCTTGTTCTTTTCAACCTGGAAGATTTTGTTGAGCATTTTTTTTTAAAGATTCAATTATTTGTATTTACAGTGCATCAAAATCATGAAAGAAAAAGGAAGACACTTTCAATAGTTACCATTTTCACAATGGAATTTGTTGCCACAGTTTATTTCCTCCATGTTGCAACGTTTTGTGGGAAAGCACGGACGTGACTCCACCAAAGGTTCATCGCACGGTTGTCCTTTAAACTGAGCTACTTGGTTAATGGATCTGGTACGAAACTGAAAAACAGAAGGATGTCCATTCAAGGGCAAAAAGTGGGCAGAGAGGGTTTTAGCTAGGTACTTTTAAAGAAGAGAATGAAGCAGTTGGCAGCACCTAACCCACCTTGGCTGATCTCAAAAAAAAAAAAAATTAACAGGATCGGACTTGATTAGTACTTGGATAAGAGGTCATGAGGGCAGTGGTCCCCAACTCTCACCTGGTCAAGGAGCTTATAGTCATGAACTGCCCTAACCACCCCACTTCTGTCCTGGGGACAAAAAAGGTTGGTACAGATGATGGAGATTTGAAAAGCTGAATAAACCCTTTTTTCCCATTTTCATCCAAAGATTCCTCTGAGATGGCTATCTCTCAAATAGACATTGGGCACTGCCTATTTGAGAGATAGCCATCCAAAGGAATACTCGCCTCTTTGTCCGCAAACACATCTGCAAAATCTGAGTATTTCACTGGACAGGTAGGTCAGTTGCTGTGCGGGATTAGGTTATGGGGGCAACCAGTGTTGTTGACATTCTGGGGATGAGAATAAAATGGCTCCTTGCGCCCAGCCCACATCTGGATTATGTAACTGCAGCCACTTGATTCTTAAGGTACTTGCAAGGAAGCACAACACTAGTCCTTTTTGCAGCGTCTGTCCATCTATTGCAGTGTTTCTCAACCTTGGCAACTTTAAGACATGTGGACTTCAACTTCCAGAATTCCCCAGCCTCATGTCTTAAAGTTGCCAAGGTTGAGAAACACTGATCTATTGGATCTACCACTGTTGGCTTTGGAGTGTCTGGGTGGTTAAACTTAACTTTTGTACTGTGGTCTCTTCTATGAAATTAGCAGTCGCTCCCAAGGATACTTTGTTACTTGAATCTAAATAAAGAGTAACAGGAACAACACCCATCTGAGCTGTCCTTAATTGCTTGAAGGGCCCCCTTCAGAGCTCTTGGGAGCTCTTGGGAGATGGACCTAAAAAATTTCCTGACACTGTGGCCTTGAAATGAGTTGGGCACTTGCTTGCCAAGTGGCCTGTATATCCAAAGAATACCGAATACTTTACTTTAATGGCCAAGTATAAAATATATACAAGGAATTTGTCTTTGGTGACGAACAGCAAAAGCAACAGTGCGTTTGGATAGCAGCAAAAAAAGGAATGATAGTAAACAGTAACACTACACAGTAAAATAACATTTCCAAAGGGAGAAGCCACTGTCCAGCACATATCGTATCATGTAGTGTTTAACAGAGCAATGGCACAAGGGAAAAAACTGTTCCAGTATCTAGATGTTTTAACACATGGTGCTCCATAGCGCCGTCCTGAAGGAAGAAGTTGAAACAGTTTATATCCAGGATGGGAAGAGTCTGCAGATATCCTCTCTGCCCTCCTTTTGACCCTCACAGTATACAGTTCTTCTATAGAAGGCAGGCGGGTTGCAATTATCCTTTCTGCAGACTTAACTATCCGTTGGAGTCTGAGTCTGTCCTGTTTGGTTGCAGAATCAAACCAGACAGTTATAGAGGAACAGATAACAGACTCAATGATTCCCCTGTAAAATTGTACCAAGAGCTCCTGGGATAATTTAAACTTCCTAAGTTGACGCAGGAAGAACATCCTTTGTTGTGCCTTTTTAATGATGGCTGTAATGTTAAGCGTCCATTTCAGGTCTTGGGAAATTATAGAACCCAGGAACTTGAAGGACTCTACCACTGATACTGGGCTGTCGAGTATGGTAAGGGGAGGGGTATTAGAAGGATTCTTCCTAAAATCCACAATCATCTCCACGGTTTTAAGTGTATTCATTTCCAAGTTATTATAACCCACACCACAAGACCAGTTGTTGAACCTCCCATCTATATGCTGACTCATCTCCATTTCGAATCCTTTTTTGTCTCAAGATGGCGCCATGAACAGCAGCCTTGGTGAAACGCTCCTTGGTGGGTTTGGTGTTTTTTTTTGTATTCTGCAGTTCATTGCAGATTACATATTCTAGGAATGAACTTTTAAATATTAGACAGTTTTCTGCTTATACAATTCCTCCTGTTTTCGTGGCTGTGGGAGTGCTATTGTGGACTTTCTGACTGTGGGGGCAGTGGCTTCCCTTGGCTTCGGTGGTGGTTTCATTGGCAGCAGTTTGGGAGCTAAGCAAAAACATATGAGATACCGATGAAGGGGAAAGTAAGCTGGAATCTTGGTAAGACTTAGAAAGCAATGAACTAGAACTCCTCTTTCCTCAATATATTTAACAAATATACATTCACTAGTCAACAAAATGGATGAACTATTCATTTTAACTCGGAATAACTCTGACTTCTCAAATGCTGCAGCCCTTTGTTTCACTGAAATGTGGCTTAATCACTTACTGGAGGATAGACCCTTACAACTTTCGGGCTTTCATCTCTACAGGGGAGATCGAGTTACAGAGTCATCGGGCAAACAAAGGGGAGGTGGAATCTGCTTCTATGTTAATAGAAGGTGCAGGATTTCATAGCTGAGTCAGAGGCATGAATTTTAGCTGTGCAGGAACTGCCTATAAGCCTGAGAGCTCCAAAGTAAAAGCATAAACCTAACTCCCTTCTTTTCTGTTTCTCTTCTGTTGACAGAAATCTTCTGACTGCTCCAATTTGCATGGCTTCTCCATCACTGGATTCCAAGGAAGCTATCAGGAGGGGACCATGGGAGAAGAGAGGCTGCAAAACCTCTTCCCTTTGCCATTTCTCCCCAACCTCGACTCTTACAGCCAGCCATCTATTACTATGTAATGTTGGAACAGCTCTTCCAAATTTTCTGGGTCACTCATCTCACCAGTTCATCTCTCAGTTCATCAGCAAGTCCTTTAAATCAGTCAGTCAGAGCCAGATTGTTCCATCCCAGATCTCTGGAAAATTATTTAAAATCTGATGCATATGCCCACACTCTACACTGACCTTGTCTCAGTTGGTAAAGTTCATGGCTGGTGGTTAGGTGCCTCATGGAATGATCAAAGGAACTTCTAAATCTTTGCATAAAGTTTTGATAATTGTCCAGCATGAGGTCATTGCTGTAAATGGTAAGTATTGTCCATTTCACTTCCCCTTCTGTCAGCAAATTCAGCATGTAAGTCACTTTGGTATGATCTGTGGGAAACTCTGTTGTTCAACCTGCCATAAACAGTTCACACTGAGTTATAAAGATCAGGAATTGGTCTTGGTCTTGATTTCCAGAGGAAGAAATGGTGGACTGAAGACGGCTCCATGACCTTGACTGTGGCATAACCTTGACTCCAAGCCAATGACTGCGGTGAAGAACAAAGAGCCACTGAGTAGACCGACTCTTCGGAACCTCTCTGGACAAGGAAAGGACAGGAGATCATCTACATGCACTCAGAACAGTTGATCCTCATGAGACCACAAGACAATGGTCCCCAGCAGACTTTGAGCACTGGAAGACAATGGGAATAACCATCTCACTTGCAACCATGGTTGGTGCCTTTTAAAAGACACTAAGTTTGCAAACTTCCATTTCTAATCACATTTGGAAATTGCTTGTTAGCCACTTTTAAGCTATTAGACATTTTCTGATTGAGAAGTATGAAAATGCCAGGTGAATTTGCCTTCAATCCTTAATGAAAGAAAATTTTAATCATAAGTTTAATTTAAAAAAAAAATTGAAATAGCAAAAAGCTAAATAAGACTTTGATCTTAGAAAGTTATAAACAGATTAAGGGTCCAGATAAATTTGGAATAAGACTTGGGAATTAATTATAAAGAATCCTTCCCATGGGAAATAGATTTGTTTGGACTTTTGCAAAACAAAATAAAGATGGGCAATTTTAAAAACTGGACACTAGAAATAAGTAAAGATTTTAATTAAAGAAGAAAAATATACAAGCCTGATTAACACCTAATTAACTGGGACTTATAAAATAACACAAAACATTTTAACATTGAAAATACTGAAGGACACTTTTGAAAAATGGAATCAGAAGTTAGTATCAACAATGTCAAAAGCGATGTTTGCTTCTATGGATAGACTGTGTCCAAAAGATGTTATAGAAGAAATGACAGATGAGGAACAAGTTTTATTTGAGAAGACAGAGAAGGCATCAAAAGTGGATCTACAAATGACAGGCTACAAGAATGAAATGGAAAAGGATGTCTCACTGGACATACAAAAGAAACTGGTTGTTGTTTTAAAAAACAAAAGGGAAATACAAATAATAAACCAAGACAGTGACCTGGATAATTTTTTATACTGGATTTACAAAAGAGGCTTGTTAAAGCTTTGAAGAATCTTGTGAGAAGGGACAAAGAAGAAATGAAAAGAAATAAAATTTTACGACATTATTTGAATGGACTAAAGATTAAGACTGTTAGAAGTAAAAGGAAGGAATATACGGTTGGTTTATTTGATCAAGGTTAAAATAAAAAAATAAATTTTTATTTCTGGTAACCCTTAATGGACTATCAGTTGACACTAGGACTGAAAAGATGATGTTTTATGGATTTGTCTATAGATAAGAGATGGGATATGGGATGAAGATATCATTGGTTGTAAATTAAGAGGGGGTGAAGAATTTCAAAAATATTTTATTCTTGTGATGAAGGTTGGAAATCACGTCTTTATATATTTCTTTTCTCTTTCTTTACTATATTCTTACTTTTCTTTCCTTTCCTTTCTATTTTCTACAGTTTTTTCTTCTCCTTTGCACCGTTCACTCTTTCTTTCTATTCTTTCTTTCTTTTAGTTTGTATAATTGTACAATTATTATTGTAATTAAAATCCTTAATAGAGAGAGAGAGAGAAAGAGAAGCGGGGGGGGGGGAGGAAGGAATTGGTCTCAGTCTCCTCCAAACTCCTCTGATAAACTCCCATGAGAACGCAGAAATACCCTCTGTGTGCAGGCTGCTGTGCTGCCGCTGGCTGAAGTAAATTCTGTCCCAACTGTTGTGTTAGTTGCATTGTGGCATTTGGCAAGTTAGTTGCTTGTAAAGTTGGTGATGGTGTTGCAATAATGCTATAGCAAGGTGCTCAGCAGACAGTGCTGAGTCCTGAAGATTGGAGGCCATCTCTATTAATAAAAGCAAGCCCTTCAGCATCTCTTGAACGAGAGCATGAGACTTGCAAGATTGATGTCAGCCCCACTAGATAGACCAGACCAGTAAATCAACTCTGCAGAAAGGCTAAAACTACTTTTATTGAGGTTGGATATAGTAACAGAATCTTACAAGACTGTAACCATCTCCTCCTCCTCCTCCTCCTCCTCCTCCTCCTCCTCCTTATACTCCAGTGAATTAGGGAGGCATCTGCTGGAGCTTCTTCCAAATGTTATCTGGCTGTTCAGGACTTAAAATATGTGTTAGCCTCTTTTGCCAAGGCAATGGTTCCTGCATATCTCATTCAAGATCAATTTCCTTACTCTCTACATCTATCTATATCCTTCCCAATTTACATTTTTACTTACTTGTTTTTTAACACATGGATCACATTCTGACCAGGGACCAAAGTCTCCAAGCCGGCAGTTGATTGGGCACGTCTGCTGGTTACAGGGTCTGGATTCCTGCGTGGTGCAAAGTTGTGCACAGAGGTTTTTTTGGTAATACTCATCCATCCTGATTTGCCTAGAATTCCAAAAAGCATTATTGTGACCAGAAGGATCTGCTAAGCCAAGGAAAACAAGTTCCATGGAATCTATTTGCTGAAAAGGACAAAGCATTTCCGTAGTTTAGGATGCAGTTAGATGGTCCAGAACATCAAGGCACTGGAAGGCATTCGATCGAGTATTCCCAAAATGGGACTGGGATTCTGGAAATCCCTGCCACCCCTAAAGGAGAGTGGCTTCATATGCGGGACTGGCATGAGAGTGGACTGAAACAAATGGGAGTTTTCCATGCTGTGCAGAGGCTGATGAGACAAAGTGCTAGAGAACAATAAGCAGATTAACTTTATGTGGAAATACCTGTAACAGCTTGTACAGCTTTTTTTTTAGAACAATGAAAACTAGTGATTAAGAAAGGGTGTTTTGAAAAAGTTGTGGAACAGGGTTGTTTAGCTTAGCACCCCTCCATTAATGGCACAGTCCTCCAAATCCTTGTGAGGCAGAGAACCAACTGGATTAGAAAGGGGAAAAAAGGTCGCTATAAGCAGTCCTTTTTAATTACCACTTGTTCAGTGACCATTTGAGGTTACAGCAGTGCTGAACGAGTGATACTTACGACCGGTCCTTGAAGTTCTGGCCATCCCACCACCCTGTTGTCATGTGATCTTGATGTGGGCACTTGGCAACTGGCTCACACTTACCATTGCAGTGTCCTGTGGTCATGTGATCGTCATCTGCGACCTTTCCTGCCAGCTTCCCACAAGCAAAGTCAATGGGGAAGCTGGCAGGACAGGTGGCAAGTTGCTTCAGTAAGTCACTCACACTCTCCTCGCCCAGCAGCAGCCACCCCTGGCCTCACAGTTGAAAAACACTGAAAACAACACTGAAAACAACACTGGAAAGCATCAGTTGAAAACACTGATCTAGAACAATGAACATTGGCAGATGAGCTATTGGTTGCTCTGCCCGTCATCTGTGAAAGTTTTTTTTTTCTTTCCACCTTGTCATTTTTATTGTCAAAAATGTGGAAGGGTTCAGAAATGTCCACAAGAGATGCTGCTTTTATCACAGTGACAAAGGTAGTGTTATTCTGTCATACTGTAAGCTTTGCCCCTGCAATGTCATGACACATGTGCAAAAGTGTTGAGCCTTGCAGCACAATGGGGCAAACTGCTCTTATCATTCTGCCCTTTGCTGTTGTCAGCTCCTGAGGATGCTGTTGGAAGCCTTCTTCTTGAACCTTTTGTCAGAAATTCAGATACCTCCTAAACACAAGTAGCCTTCACTTAACAACTGCCCTGTTTAGTAACCATTCAAAATTACAAAGGTGTTGAAAAAGTAATTTTACAACTGGTCCTCACACATACAGCCATCACAGTGTCCCACAGTCATATGATTACCATTTATGCGTTTTACAGCTGGCTTCCCACAAGCAGATTCCATGAAGAAGCTGGCAGAAAAATCACAAGTCACAGTCACATGATGTCTCACTTAATGGCCATGTCGCTTAGCCATGGAGTTGCCAGTCCCAATTATGGTCATTAAATGAGGACTCCCTGTACAACTTTCATGCAGGAATAATTGCATCATAAGATTAAACAGTGGCCATTGCATAATAGCATTATGTCAGTCTTAAATAATACAGCCTTCCCCATCCTGGTACCCTTTGGATGTGTTGCATTACAACATCCATCGTTACCAACTGAGGTGGCAGTAGCTTTAATCCAACTTTTGAAGGCATTCAAGTTGGGGAAATGTCAGAGGCCTTTGATATCCTTTTAAGACAACTGAATGATAAAAATGTATCAGTTCTGAGATCACCATGGCATTCCCCACTTACCTATGCCTATTTTGAGTTCCATAATTGCAGGTCCTTGAACAGCCAGACCAGGGAGTCCATGGATAATGGTCGCAGTAGCACCCCTCGCTATTTTCAATTACAGCATGCAGCAAAATGAGGAACAGCCAATTATATGTTTTGTCCATGACTGCCAGCCGGAAGCAGTCAAAGTCAACGAAGCCTACAGTGCAGACAAGCAAAATGCAGTTAGAACAGTTTGATATCTGTCTTAATGCTATGGCAGCTGAAGAACTGGTGTGCTGCATCATGCATTGCAAGGAGCAATCTAAAGCTGGGTCCAGCTGTGATAACTGTTGAATGAAACCATAGTAGGACTGCTGACTCATTGAGCACAACCACCAGGAAAAGTCAGAGGATCTCCAAAGGTAAAAGTACATTAAAATTTGTTTGTTTGTTTGCTTGCTTGTTTATCATATTTGTACAGACCCACAAGAAAGTGACTCTGGGTGGTACATGCAGTCAATTAAAAAGAAAACCAATAAATGCATATAAAACCGTCATTAAAACTATTAAAATCTATGAAAAGTACACGGAACATAAGAGGATGAGCCATCCCAAAATGTAATTGCTGCTGTTTTTGTTGTCCCTTAGCAGCAAAGGAGTTATCCAAGCACTCTAATTTCTGAAAAGGAACAATCAGAGGGGGACCGAAGTATTCCAGGTTCTCATTTTAAATTCAGTTTGTCCTTTTGCCATGTCAATGTTGGGATCTTTTTTTTAAAGTTGGCATACCCATGTATCATATGCACTTTTGCCTAATAGACCCATTTTCTTGCGAGCAAATTTGCCTGGTATAAAGCATTTTTGCGAGTTATACTCATTCATATAACCATGCTCATATGCATTTTCCATTACTATGTGCAATTTTGCATTTCTCTTTTTACCAGAAAAGGGCATTGCAACAATTGAAGTACAATTTTTCAAAAACGATGTTTCTGTTTGCACAGATCTAATCTGAAGTGCTGAGCAAGTAACTGCTCAACAAATGCTCGAGGCTCTTCCTGCTCCGCATCTTCTACCCATTGAGAGGGTAAGTACAGGTAGTCCCCAGGTTAAGAATGCCCAGATTAAGGATGACCCATAATTAAGAACAGAGCCTATTGCAGCAAAATTTGAGTTAAATACACAATGATTCAAGTTAAATATGCAACGGTTTGAGTTCATTACACAATACTACTTATACAGTATTGAACAATTATACTGTTCCTTCTTACATACAAATTTGACTTAAGGACAGACCTTGGGAACAGAACTTGTTCTTAAACTGGGGATTGCCTGTTTTGGAACTCTCTTGATGGGCTGGGATGGATGGGAAAGCAAATTCAGGAGGGACAACAGGTCACATGCCACAGGACAGAACTGATTGACAGGCCAATAATGCTGAACCACAGCTTTAATATACAAGCCTTTTTCATTTTGTAAACTCAAGCGCCATCAAAAATCTGTAACCCCTAGGACATGATAATTATTTTTCAGCTCATTTTGATGTTTTAAAGTAATTTGTTATATAAAGAAATTGATACTCATCAGCATACTTAATGAATTTGTTGAGTAGTCAGCATTTGCCTCCTTAGAGTTGGATGGGCCAGTTCAAAATTGGAAGGTCCAGAGCAGTTTAAGCAAAAGCACCTGGGTGGGTGGGGGATTAAAAAAGTCAAGATGGCAGCTGCCATTGTGGCTTTTGATTTTTTGACCACCACTCCACAGATGCCCCAAGCTTAAGTTCACACTTAGAACACTTTGTTAATACAGGCCTCTAGTTCCAGCTGTAGCAGGGTGAGAACTCCCAGATAATTCTTTCAAACAGAACCACTGAGTTTTCCCTGGTTTGACTTTGTGTCTCCTTACAGAAGTAAGCACTAAGCATCTTGTGTCTTTGTTTTCTGGCCCCACTGTCTGTGTCACTGGTGACCAAAACTTGCATGCAACCTTTGGGCATTATTATTGTTGTCCAAGAAGCTCTGGAGAAACTCACACATTGACTCCTACTTACAAAGTCATCTGTCTCAAGGCTAATTGTGTCACTTGACACACCTTGGATTTTCCCTTCTGTCCATCCTTCACACACACGCACACGCACACACACATACCACCATGTCCCCATGACGCTGACAGCACATACAATAGCAACAGCCAACTGGGCAGAATTTCCTCCCATTTCCATTTTTATACTGGGGTGGAACTTCTGGATGCCAAGATCTGCTCCCTATACTTCTGGTGGGGCTAGCCCTGTCCTTGTAGCTGACATTAATAGTCAAGGATGTACCTGCCTACTTACCCCAGTATAACTAGACATCTCAAGAATGTTCCTTGTGATACTTTTTACCTGAATTTGCCATCTATAGAGAGATCTTATCAACAATGAGTATGTAACACTTCAGTAATTAATCAAATGATGTTACCATTATTCATCTCATTGCTCACTTTTATTCACGATCCTTCACCATATTTAGTTTTTATATCATCTTACATTGCTGTAGCATTGTCTAATGGTTTTTAATCAATGTACATTTCAAAGAGTGTATCTGGATTTTTGGATTACCTAAAATTATCTATTAACTTATTGCTTTATTAGCTTGAAACCAGAAATACAATGTCAAGACTAATCTCTATATAAAAAATAAATCTGATGCAGAACTGAATTCTAATTGGAAACCATTCTTGGGTTATAATGGTTATACATAATGTTATAGCTGGTTTTGTGCCACAACCGAGGTTTGGATGTTCTTTTCCACAGAATTAGATTTCTACTACGACACATAATTTTCAGCGTTAATTTAATGTATTGTTTACTGTTTATAGCTCTGTTAGTGATTTGTATTGTATGAACCAAGAATGTTCCATTTCAAGTCCAATCAGGGTAACCATCTGTACCTTATTTTTTGTTTTCTTATATCTTTCTTATATCTTTTTTTAAAATTATACTCATAATTCATAGTCTTTTAAATAAAATTCAAATAGGAAAAGAAATCAGAAATCGAGCTAGTAAAGCTGCTACCTTACCACTGCTTGATGGCAACATTAGAAAGTGGTTTATCTTTGCAGCTTTTAACTATGGAGATATTTTTAAAGATATAGGAGAAGAGCCAAAGATAAAGATAAAGTTCAACTAAGAAAGCATAAGGAACACCACCGTCCTTCCCAAAATTACTAAGAAATGCCATCCACATTTTAAAATGGTAATCAAAGTTTCTGACTTTTTAAATTTCACCTATTATTTTTCCCACATCCATAATACATTATTGTAAATAGGTTCATTTGGAACTTAATTATAGTTTTGAAACTGAAAATAATGGAAGAATCCCCCATATAAAGAACTGAGTACTTCTTACTAGGGATGAGCCAAGTTGAATCAGAAAGTTTCCACAAACATTTAAGTCAAGGCAAGGGTCCTCTGAAGCAAGCCTACAGAATCTCTACCTATACTTTCCTGATTTTTTTTCTTTTTAGTCATTTGGATATCAGGAGAGATAGGATGCCTACAAAAACCTCTCCCTCTCTCTGCTCTTTATATCAGAGAAGTCCAGAAGGGATGAAAGAAGGAAGGAAAAAAAAGTGGGGGGGGGGAGTTTCTCAGCTGAAAGCTGTCAGTTGTGATCCCACTGATTAATTTTATTGGAATGCACTAATCAAATAACTGTTGACTGTGAGAAGCTGAAGGATGTACTGCAGGACTTTTCCAGCTTCCATTTGCTTTGTTAGGAGCAGGAAGAATATTGGTGAAGCTTGTGGGACCTGAGAACAAGGTGAAGGGCTAGGTATTTGCTTCAGAGGAAGCTCAGCGCTCAAGGTTTTCTGTTTCTGCTAATGGGCATTTCATTTCCATCATCAGCCACTTGTTTAGTGCATTTTTTATGACTGGTACCAATTGCGAAGACAACATTAACAATAAAAATAGTACATAGCAGAAACTATTCTTCCCTTGACATAAATTCATATGACAGAATTCCTGCCTGGTGATATATCTGCAATTTATACCATTTTCACACAAAATGCAAAAAAAAAAAGAAAAACAAGTGTGAGAAAGCAAAATGCTTCCATCATCTCAAAATTTCAAGACAGCTCTTCCAGCATGCGAATTTTCTTAAAATGTTTCAGATTTAGGGCAATTTCTGCAAATACGTTATTATTGTGTAATTCTCTCCCCTCAAAACACTAGGGAATATGAACTTATTTGTTGAAAAGATTATACCCCAAAAGTTGTTTGTGACAAATCCCCCTAGTCTATATTTATTTATCTCAAACATCAAACATAGATTAGGTACCTGAGAATTTCTTTAACAAAATACAACAAAGATTTATTTAAGAATAATGATTTGCAGACTTGGAGTAATATAATGACAGATATCCTAAGACAGAGAAAGTTAACATTGTCTGGGCTAGGAAGAACTGTAGAGGTGAAAATGAACATTTTGCAAAGGCTTAATTTCTTATTTCAGATGATTCCGATAATTATTCAACACAAGATACTAAAGGAGTGGCAGACACAAATAACCAAGGTCACGTGGCCTAAGAGAAGGCTGAGAATCAAGATTAAGATTTTACAAGACTTGAAAGAACAAGATAGAGCGGCAAGCTATTGTTGTTATCAGGCAATTCAAGAGGCTATTGTTTCATTTATTGTTCACTAGATTACAGACTGGACTGTACCTCTGTATCCTCTATGTATGGATTGCTTCGACTGAGGGGGCAGGACTTCTAGGCAGTTTGCATAAATACTTCTGGTTTGATACCTATAGGAAAAAAAATCCCCTAAAACTGGTCAGGCTTCATTCCTTCTTAAGAAACGATTGTTCCTTCAAATACCATCCAGGTCCATTAAAAAGAACAAAGCATCATTGTTATGTATTGCTTTCCAGTATCTTCAGTGGACCCAACACTCAGATTTATAGCCTCAGACTAGTTTGTGGGTTGGCTGGTTTATTTATTTATTTATATTTCAAATTTAGACACCGCCCATCTCACGAGGAAGTGACTCTGGGCAGTTTACAATAAAAACAACAAATAAATATTAGTTAAAATAGAATAAAAATAGTATAAAAATACAATAAAACCAAATACATACATAAATAACGATATCTTCCAAGATGCTGGTGATCGAAACGTATATTAGTTAAATGATTTCCAGGGGTTAAATGTGCCTTACTTCTGAGCAAGTACATGTGTCTGTGTGTCTGTGACACACACACACACACAGAGACAGAGACAGAGAGCGAGAGAGAGAAGAGAGAGAGAGAGAGAATTAGACTTCATTACAGTAGTAATTACATGGGAACTATAACTTCTCTCAATTCTTTCTCAGCTTTGAAGTCAGTATGCCACTCCAGCCAAAGACTAACCTTTCTCTTTCGAGCTGCATCCCTGGTAATTTAGGTGAGGTGCTATTTTAGAAGAAACATAATAAATGCCAGAGACATTTTCATTCATCATAACTGTACAGGTCATGTCGTATACATGAATGCATTTAAACTTACCTTTTCTATCTGAGCACAGCCGGACTATAACAATTCAACCAAGGCAGCTGCATGAAACAGATTCAGTATGGGCTAAGAGCAGTGCTCACCTCAGCTCACCTGAGCAAGCGATGGTGCAACTCCAAGGTTTTGTTTACATTCAATTAAACTCTAACTAAGCATGCAGTTCCGTAATAGAAGTAAGCCCAAATGAAATCAATCTTTAGGTGGCTGGAGGGCAGCCCTTCATTTTGAAGCACTGCCACCCATTTTTGAAAAAAACAAAGTAATAATAATAGGTAACTACAGAGCACCTTATGGTTGCTGCAGTGGATCCATAGAACCACATTGCGTACCATTTAATCACTAACCATTTAACCATAGGGGCCCTCAGTATAAAATATTTATTTATTTATTTATATTTCAAATTTAGTCACCACCCAGTTCACTTAAGGGGTGACTCTGGGCAATGTACAATAAAAAGTTTATGTTATAACTTCACAAGAACAGGAAAATGCCAGCTGTGTCCCATCGGTTACAATGTCCATTATTAGGTAACTTAAACATACAATCAATAAGTTTCTCTGTACAACTTTTCCCCAAGCGCTTATATTTGTACACCATCTTTATGCTGAGGATTATAAATGAAAAGTGATGTCATAGGCATCGTGACCTCATTTTTTCAATGAGGTCATGATGCAGAGGACATCATTATTGCTTCAACTGAATAACAGTGATTCAAGCAGTGAAACAGTACAGAACAGCCTACCCCCTGGAGTCATGGGTGCTCCATCACTGGAGATTTTCAAGCAAAGTTTGGACAGCAAGTTGTCTGCAAATATATGATTTGTAGTAAGGTTTTTTCTTAATATGTGCTCCTGCTAATCAAATCAGGAACTTTTTTCTTCCAGTCACACCAATTCCATAGATAGATAGATGATAGACAGACAGACAGAGAGATAGATAGATGATAGAGAGATAGATAATGTTTTATTATTTTGAACTTTCAGTAGTGACCAACATTTAAGTATTTGAAAGCAATCGTGTTTTGTTTACTTAGTAAAATAAGGATTAAGGAATCTCTATTCTGATATCACAAGTTTCTTTGTTATGGTATTAATTAACCAGTAAATAAATGAAGTGATACAACCTTGGAAATCTGTCAACCTTCCTCTTGTACCTTAATCAACATGTAAAGTTTACAGATGCTGAGGGCCTGTGAAATATCATATTTAAGGGAAACCTCCTTTTCCTTGCCTCATTTCAGTTCTGTTGCAAAATAGTAATTTCCTGCTAGAGCATCAGAAAGTACACTCAGTCCATGCACTTTGGTGCTTCACCAGATTCAGGAGAAGGATTTCCTTTCATCCTCATGGTTGGGATAGCTCTTCTGAATCACATTTTCCCATCCTGATATCCTCCAGATATGCGTGACTAAAGCTCCTTGAGTCTGCCACAATCTGTAGTCCAGCCTATCTGTAGAGAGCCAAGGAGAGTGGTTGAGAGGTTTTAAAGCCCCTTGAAAGTATGTTTCCCAATAATGTCTGATATTATAGAAGGGAAAACATTAAATATATTGAGAGTAACTTTACTAATTGTATAAAATTAGTTTTATTTTATTTTAAATATGTGATAAGTGACGTAATATATAGTCTTCTTCCATCTTCTCTGTCTTTCCTGTGGCCCAGAAATTTTTTGGCGTGTGGTTCCAGCATAACCCTTAAACCTGTGTAGCTTGGTATCATCCCTGATTTAGGCTTTTGCCAGGCATAAAACCAAGATGGCTACAGTGCTGCTGGGTTAGAAAATGGGACATTGTGAGTTCTAGTCCTTTCTTAGGCCTGAAAGGTGGCTGGGTGGCTTTGGGCTAGTCACTCTTTCTCAGGGCAACCCACCTTCACAGGATTGTAGTCATGGGGCAATGGGAGCATTAAGTACATATATTGCCTTGAGTTGACCAAAAATAAAGTCAAGACTAAAATATAATAAATAAACTTTCCAAATACCATTTTCTAAGAATCGCAATTCAGCCTTAACATTTACTATTTCATATTCAAGCTCTCCTCCTGTATTATGCTGGAACAAGTAATGCTTTTTTCAAACTATTTTCCAAGTTGGAAATGTCCTGTTTTCTCCATGTGTTCTCACTCTCATTCTTTTTTCATTTATTTATTGTATTTTTCTCTAAGAGCTCAAGGCCGATTACACTGGGGAGGCGGGGGTTGCGATTCATTTTATCCCCATGACAGCCTTGTAAGATAGGTTGGTCTGTGTGATGGAATGGAATTATGAAGGCCAGACTCAGGGAGAGAAGCATCCTCTTGCTGATGATGCTGTAGTAGGGCTGATGCCAATAACTGTAGTGTCAAATTAGCTCCCTGTGGATCTGTTGCCATGATGTAACTCCTTCTTCTGGAAGGTAGTTTAAGTTTGGGGAGATTGATGTCAGACCTAGCCCAAGGAACTCCAGGAGATCATGCAGATTCAGTTCAATGTTTATTAGCTACAACCTCTAGCAAGAATCTTCCCAAACTGAAACTAGTTCCCAGGGTCAGCCAGTAAACACAGAGTGAATTCCTCAGGGAGGTGCCAGCCTCATCCTCTTATCTCTTCCCCTCCCTTCAGGAGACGAAAGAGGATGCTTCCCTCCCTGAGTCTGGCCTTCATAATTCCATTCCATCATAGTCTGAGAGGGAATGATTGGCTAAAAAGCATTCCATGACCTTGTGGTTAAGTGGGAACTTCTTTCTTTTGGGTCTTGGTGCTCTCTGAGCTTGGTTGTTTCCTTGCAGTTATTTCACTACCCAGCTAGGTAACATCATCAGTGCAAGGTAGAGGGAGGGGTTTGCTGGCTGTCTTGGTGGGGGTGTGGCTTCTTCCTTGATGGTTCTTTGATTAGGGTATTTTTTTTCTTCCCTAATTGTTTATCTGGTACAGTTCCTTGTTTATCTGGGTGTTGGCCTAGGAAAGAAAGAAACAGCCTAGAATGCATCTCGTCCAACAGCCACACACCCACCAAGACTGACAGGGCAACGGCTGCATATAACCAGCCAGCAAACCCCATGCTCCTTCATGCTGATGATGTTACCTAGCTGTGTAATGAAATGACTACAAGAAAACAACCAAGCTCAGAGAGTGCCAAGAACCTGAGCATTCGAGATGGCTTACAAGAATAAATCAATATATAGAGAGGTGAGTTAGAAGCTAACTGAAAGCTAACCAGCACCCTGCTCATCCTAGTTATCACACAGGAGCACAAAATTCATATTGGCTGCTTGTTCTGAAGAGCTACTTTTAAGGATGGATAAATCACTCTTTCCTGATTTTGTGACATAGTCACATGTATTCATACCATACTCCTTTTCTACATGAATCTGCAAGAACATTAGTAAAGAACTTCCTGGAAGGGCTAAATAAAGTAGTCAGGAGCAAGAATACATTATTTATCTGTAAGTGAGCAGGCTGGTTTTTCTGGTTGTATATTTGCCCTTTTGCTTTTGATTTTTGGTGGTAACCTGTATTTTAACTAATTACTTTGAGTGCATGTCCATCTATGCACAGATGTGCTTTGCCTCATGGAGGTATGGAATTTAGGTGGTTATTTTCCCTGTGCATGCAGATGTTGCCCTGAGCATTTTGATTTCTGCAAAAGGTGCTTTGGAACAGAAAACTGTAGGTTCCAAAAATGGTTTTATGCCTTAGAGATACCACCATCTCTATTTTAGTTTCTTGGGGAAGTTCCTTTTCTTTCAGCTTCAGCCTGAACAGTGTGCCTTCAAGAAAATGAAAGCTTTGTGATTGATTAGGCTTAACATGTCAGTCATTTCCTGAACTGGCAAACCTCCCCCTCCATGTGTCATTTTGTGCAGATGTCCATGAAGCGCCCACTGGCCAACAAAGTTTAGAATGAAATATATACACAGAGAGAGAGAGAGAGAGAGAGAGAGAGAGAGAGAGAGAATGTATGAAGAACCAAACTACTAATGATCTTATGGATAAATTGCACATTTATCCAATTCCCTCTTACAGTCTTTCTATGGAAGATGTTCCTTTAATCAACATTTCTAAAATATATCTTCATATAAAACACTAAAGTACTAAAGTCTAATGTATTCAAGACAATCAATAAATTATGCACTCAGTGAGAGTCTAGCCAGTTATCTCATTTTCTGTCTTGGTTTAACATAATCCTGCTACTGGCTTGTGTACAACATTGCTAGAAATATGTGCATAATTCTGTTTAATAATTGGTATTATGTTACCAATAGTTGTATGCAGAAGTGGCAATGAATGGTTCAGGTTTAATAGAAAATGACGTTAGGATCCTTTCATTGCAACAGTGGAGTTTATGAAGCTAAATCTGTAGTAACTAACTCTTGTCCTATGAATTTTATGGCAGTAAAAAGAAAAGAACAAAATTACCTAACAAAATGTGTAATATTATTATTACTGCATTAAATTTTTCAAAAAATAGATGCTGCTAATCTTTTTTTTTTTTTTTTTTGAGTGACAGTAAGTCCTTACACAGGCATCCTTTACTATTTGTTTTGTGAATTTGAAGCTTCACAGAAAGGGGGAAATGAATTGCCTTTAATCAGGTAGCAAAAGGACAAACATGACAGGTTTTTTTCTTCTCTTGAGATAACATACCAGTTATTTGTTATTAATTAACTAGTCAATAGACTAGTTTCCAAATTGGAATTCCAAACTGGAAATGAAAGGTCTTGGAAGCCTTCCACCCCCCTTTTGGTATTCTCAAAACACTTCGCATGTTTGGAAAATTGAGGAAATATACGGGAAGTCCCACGTGCTTTCCACATTTCAAATCTAATCAAACTCTTGCTAAACAATTTGTACTTTGTCAGTCTTAGTATAGAGCTTATATTTTCACTCTTAAGGCTGCCGTATTTATGAAAACATGGTTTAGGCCAAACGTCTCCTGCCTGGTACTCTCTGGATAACTCTACTCCCCTGACATATTTAACTTGGTCAATGGGGGTATGGGAAATTTGTGCCACGTAGGAAGGTCAAAAGGGTCAATTGCCTAGTCAGTAGACTCTGGGGGTTAAATGTGGGTCAAAACAGACCCAGTCATGCAGAAGGTCAACCTAATTTCACTCATTCAGTTGTGTTACAGGAATACCTAAACCCAGTGAACTTCATGCTTATTCCTCCAAAAAGAGGAGCCAAAGAGAAAGAGTGGCTTTCTCAAGCCAACATCTGGCAGCAGAAGACCTAGCAGCCAGACACTGATTGGCTGTAGAAGTGTCAGCCCCATGAAGTGCATCAGATCAGAAAACCGACTCTACAGGAAGACTAGAACTAGACTTTTGAGATATGCTCTGGGGCAGAATCTTGAAGGTCTGCCTGTGTTTTCCTTTCCCTCCCTCTTATACCCCAGGGAATCATGGAGGAGTCAGTCTATCTTTCTTGTGCTCTCCCACCCACATGGGCTGGATGCATGCTTCTCCTGCACCTGCTGTTTTTCTAATGGCTTCTGGATAGTTTCTCCAAAGTCATCTCCATGGCTCCCTACATCAAGTCATGCCAACTGCCTGTCTGTCCAAAAGGGAAAGGCCTAGTAATCACAAAACCTACCAGCAAACTCTTTGCACTTCCTGGAAACAATAGGGCAGAGGGAATCCTGCATTCCAAAAATGGTAACTTTTAGCCCAGTTAGAGCATTTGAGTTTTGCCAGAACCACTAAGTGACTGGGTTAGTAGCTAACTGGATTAAAGAAGTTGTAGGAAGAGGGCCAGCACTATGAACTGGCATCACTTCCAGCCAACATGTTGTTATTTTCTCTCCCTCTCTTTCACACACTCTCTCTTTCACACACACACACACACACACACAGTGAAATCTCATTTAACATACTGAGTGGGTGCCACCTATTCAGAAATACTTGGTAAATCAGTTGAGGGCTTTCTCAGTCTGAAGTTTAACTTCATCCCAAGTGATTTTCTATCATGAAGGGTGTGACTAAGTCTTACACAGACTGCTTCCTAATCATATTTCCATTATTCTTCATTATTCCTTCCCAGTACGTAAAATGTGAGTGCTTCTAAAGCTGGGCTCTTTGTATCACAAGGCTTTTTCCTTGGTTTCTACTCCAACTCTCTTTCTGGAAAAGTTTGTGCAACTTTCTGCATTATTTGAAAGCCTTGCCATCTCTCTGAGCAGTGCTGTGAAAAGCTATTATTCTAGATTCATGGGTATATTCAAAACTAGCTGGACGGAAGTTCTGAGTCACTTCCATTACTTTTATGGAAAGATTTAAAGAAGATATTCTATTCTTACAAACTGATTCGTTAAATGAAAATTTCTCAATAAAGCATTAATAAAAATAAGAAATTTGGAGTCTCCATTGGAAAAACAATTTTGTTACTCCTGGTATTTAAATATTCACTGCTCTGCAGTTAATAAATTTTCTCAGTATGACTTTAATTGCATTTCAACAGTAGGAACAAATTCATTCCAGACAGCAGCTGAGAGATTTTAATGATTTGTTAATATTACAGACATTTACAGAGTTGCTAGCTTTGATAATCAGAATTCCCAATTTATATACTCCCCAGGAGGAGGAGAGAAATCCCACAGTTTTTAAAGTACTTTCCTAAGGACTCAATATCCTCACTTAGGTTCTAAATGAAGAGGGATTGGGAATAATTCTGAATTAATTATTCCTATAGATTAAGGGTAGTTTCACAGATTCATACAATCATAGAGTTTGAACAGTCTGTTTATGTTTTCAGGTTCAACCCTCTGCTCAGTGCAAGAATCTAAAATTAATCAATAGCTGCCCATCCTCTGCTTAAAATATCCAGTAAAGGTGAGATCATCACCTGCTTATGTAATTGGCTCCTCTGTCAAACTTTTTCCTTAATGGAGCTAGTTTTCAACTGGAATCTCCCTTTTTGTAACTCACAACTATTATTATGTGTCCTACATTCTGGGACAATAGAATAGAAGTTATGGCTTTCTTGACTGCTACATTCTTTCTGGTGTTTGAAAAGTGCTTTCACTTCCCCATCCTTCACGTTTCCTTTCAAGGCTGAACATACTCAGTTCCTCTGTCTTTTCACACAGGACTTACTTTCCAGGCCCCTGATCTGATCTCTCCCAGTTTGTTTCCATTCTTCATAAAAGCTGAGTTCTCACAACATACTAAATGAATATGAGATTGGCTTGTTTGTGGTCAGTGTATTGTTATGCAAATCTGGGCTGTTGGATTTATTCTGAAACCCACAGTTTAGTAAACTATGGTTAGCATATTGCAGAAACACAGCCAGTATAGTGTCCAGAACTGGAAATAGCACTCAGGTGGGTTGACCAATGTAAAATAGACTGGAATGATTACTTCCCATGATTTGGAAATTATACTAAAATGTTTGTGTTTGCCTTTTTTCCCCCCAGCACTTACCATTACTTTTCTTTTAAATGTTTCAGATACATCAAGTCAAAACTTGAGCACAGAAAGCTTCAGCTGTTCCTCCTGGCTCAGTATTAGCCCTTGGCAACTCTCCTAAGTATGAACAGAAAATTCTTTGTGTTATCTGCAACGGATCCTCCAAAGTGACATGTTAAAAGAGAATGACCAGGCCAACCTTTGATGGCAAGGCTGTCCCAGTCACCTGCTGTCCCATGTAAACACCTTCTTACACTGGCAGCAATCACAGATGCCTCAGTCCAGTGCAACCTCCCTTAATCCAGTTAATATATTGTGTAGGCAGGGCCAGCGAGTGAAGTTTTACATGCTAAGTAAAAAAAAGAGCTGAAAAACAGCTAGAAATCACCTGCTCTCTTAAAAATACTTTTTCAAGGATATATGTGTTGGATCCATGTTGAGCTTTCCTACAGACTTTAGCCAGTGTGTTGTAGGGCTCTAACCAATTGGATTTATATGCTATAAATGCAATGGCCAAACAAATAAACTATGTTATGGCTTAACATGATGTCTCATTCCCTGAAGGTGCCATGACAATAGCTATACAGTAGTCCTTGCTTAATTACTGCCCTGTTTAGCAACTGTTTGAAGTTATAATGGCACTGAAAAAGTAACTTTACGACCAGCCCTCACACTTACAACCACTGCAGTGTCCCCACAGTCACATGATCAAAATTCAGGCACATCACAGCCAGCAGTCATTTACAACTATCACAACATCCCACAGTCATGTGATTGCCATTTGCGTACTTCATGGCTGGCTTCCAACAAGCAGAGTCAATGGAGATGCTGGCAGTAAAATCGCAAGTCATGGTCACATGATATCTAGCTTAACAACTGTGGGTGATTCATTTAATGACTGTGGCAGAAGTGAGGTTGTAAGTCTGTTGTGGTCACATGATGTCTTGCTTAGCAACTGTGGTGTTAGCAGTGGAGTTGCTAGTCCCAAATGTGGTCCTTAAGCAAGGACTACCTGTTTTTCCACAACACACTGAACCTCAAACTAAGCAATTTGGTCTTAGCCTAGTCTATCATTTTTTGCAAACTTAGCCACTGAACACAAATTGTATTATGCAAAAATAAATAAATAAATCAGGGTGGAATATACCTCGGCAGTAAAGGATCAGCTTCCATTCTAAACATCTTCTGGTAGAGTGCAACAGAGATTCTTGTCTGGAACCACCAAAGGCTTCTGGCACTCAGTAATTTCAGCAATGAGCCAACTCTGACTTTCCAAACTAATGTCTTTCAGACAGCTTCCCTGACATTATTGACAATGGACGTGCTGGCTTAGGAAGTACAAATGCTACAGTTCAGCATACCTGATGACACTGGGTTGAGGAAACTGGGCTGGGCAGACTTGATGGTTTGCTATGTCCCAATATATGGTATCATGTTTGAACAAATACATGCATTTTTATATGGCAGAATTGTGATGTTATAAGGCATGAGGTCTAAAACACAACTTTCTTTTGAAGGCTTTACTTCCAGTGTTCTGGCAGTAAATACAGTAAGTAAGTACTGATACAATATGTAATTCTTATTCTCTGGGTCACAATACTCTTCCAGGGATAACCATCATGTATCATATCATATATCACATCAACCCTAACCCTAACCATCATATTTCCTCTTTGCTAATAAAATTAATGGCCTAATTCATACTTAAGTAGGATAACAAGTAAGACCTACATCAGCATATGTGCTTTTGAATAGTACGGGACCTCTTGCCTTTTTTAAAAAAATAACTTTATTATATTTTTAAAATAAAGAGATAAAAACTCACAAGAACAGGATCTCTTGCCCAATATCATTTGTTTGCCACAGTGGGAGAAGGAGTGAAGGACCAAAACATTGCCTACATTCTTGTGGCATCCATTTTGCCCCTTAACATCCCCCAACTGCTAAACATTCACACACCCAAGACAGAGAATTGACTCTGCTCATTCCGGCAATGCTACAGTATCACCAACCACAGTCTCTGCCACCCGTAGGCGGGGCAGAAAGGCATAGTACCCCCTCAAGGCAAGAAAAAATATTGTGTTGTTGAGGAATGTATAATTTGGGCCTTTGAGATACACTGGGGTTAGTGTCCTCAAAACCTTGCTAATTTATCCTTAATTGTATAATCTTTACTTTTTCAGACTACCTTCCACCTCTTCTCCAACCTTCACCCCCTCTGCCCTAATCCTAATAAATAGTTTAATAGGTTTTAATAATGGCTGTTACTATGGCAACCTACTATAGCAACTAAGCAAAAAGCCAAAATTTTATACTCAGAGAAAAACCAATCTTTGCTTATGTGATTTCAGAGTTACCAGACTACATTAGCATTTTTCTGTGCTTTTCCTTGACATCACTTTAATGCAATCCTATAGGGAGGAGGAAGAGGAGGAGATGGAGGGGATGATGGAGATGGAGATGGAGAAGCATTTACATTGTAACTCTGGGCTCAGGGACTTTTAAAAAACTGTGAAACAGGCATCTGGATCTAGTTAATAAAAACTGATTTTTTTTTAAACAGAAGTCAGTGAAATACACTGTGTTACAACCAACTGATTATTAAAAAAAATATGTGTGAGCTTTTGGGTTACACCTTGCAAGTCAGATTGTTATTCAGATGAGACTGACCTGGATATTATGGTGTCTGAACACTGACAATTTAGAAGTAATTAAATAGGGGAGGTTGGAAATAGAATTTAAAAGAGACAATGGTTTAAGTCTCAGCTTAACTGGGGTTATGGCATTACCATAATACTTCCAACATCTGTTTTGGCTTTTTTTTTTTTTTAAGATCCTGATTATTAAAGAGTAATATCAAAAAATGTAATGGACTGCCCTTTCTCTTTGAATTGATCAGGCCCAAAGAGTCTCTTTCCCCAACTCCTTAACTTGCAAACAATAGTAGCATAAGAGTCAGATCACTGTGCACAAGTCCCACTCCTTACAGCCTGGAGGTCCCCAAATTTAGCACCAAAACATATATCTTTGGAGTTGAGAGAAAGTTAGGAGAGTGGATTTGGTTCTTCATTGGCCTAAATGTCAGAAGGAGTTTAGTAGCATCTTTTCATCTAACAAATGTTATTAAAAGGCATCAGCTAACATGAGTTGTAGCTCATAAAAATTTATTGGTCAGAAAAGGTGCTACCAGACTTTTTCTGTGTGTGTGTGTGTGTTTTTTTATCATCACAGGCTACGTGGCTCTTCTCCTTCTTTGGCCTAAAGATCTCTGAAGAAACAATTACACCAGACAGTGGCAGCTTTGCCCTGTAGTGTACCTAAGAAAAGGAAAAGAACAGATGGCAATGCCACTGTCTGATAAGGGAGCGGGAAGAGAAAGGATGGATACGGAGTGATGCATGGTGAAAGGATGTAGAAGCAATAGCACTAGAAGGTAAGAACCATAGGGAGAAGGTTTGCATGGGCCATTAGCCCAAGGAGCTCTTAACTCAGACAGTGTTTGAAATTAGCTGAAAAGGATAGCCCATATGGTCTCTTTACCAAGTTCATTCTCTTTATCAGACATCGTAGACAGCCATACTTCATAATCAATAAAGAAAGCAGCAGCTGGCTTTAGAAAAATCATAAAAGACATTTAATGTGTGATGAGTGGATCAGGAGTTGAACAAAAGAAGAGCATACCTTCACTTTCTCTGAAATTAGAGCACATGTGTTGTGCTGATCAAACACTGACCTTGAACCAAAAGAACATCTTGGTGACCTATGATCTCTAAGGATTGTTGTGAAGATCTCTTGGACTAGGGGAGATCAAATCTGTTGCATGGAGTTCCTTGGAGGAATATGGCTGGAATAAAATGTATTATTAACATGAGCTGAACTCACTTGTTTTTTAAAGAAGAAATTTTAATCCACAGAAAACCAACCATCAGGGAAGTTGCTGAATTACAAATCACAATAGCTCCAACCATCAGAGCTATTAATGATGTTGTAATTCAGCAACATCTGGAGATCCATAATTGTGTATCCATAAATCAGACAGATCCTACCACTGAAGTTATTTTCATAACATTGTTTATGGAAGCCTTCTTCAGCCTGTCTTAAACTACAGATGCCAAAATTTCCATTTAGCATGTTTGGTATGTGCAAGATAGCTTCAAATATAACCACAATTCTTGACCAAGTACGGCCTCACAAAGACATAACTACATTTTATTTCACTGAATATTGGACTTTCGTTTAAGATGACCATATGAGGAGATGAGCCTTGTGACAGCTTGTTTAAAAATAAATTTCAACTTTATTATTATATTATATATCATATCATATCATATCATATCATATCATATTATCTGGCCAATTTCATGTCAAAGGAAGTGATTGCATTTAATTTCTACAAATATACAACCACATTTTATTTCATTTCCTTTTTCAGACCAGTAAAGATAATTTTATATTATTGTTGGTAACACAGTCAGCCAGATGTTTAGACTGGATTTGGCATTTTTATCCACCTATTTTGTTCATCCCAAGGACCTGGGATAGGCAGCTGTTGCTGTTTGATGGTGTTAAAGGTATTGTTGCAGGATGTAAGCTATTCCAAGTAAAGCTGCCTTTTGCAATTGACTGATGGTGATTTTATCAATGCCGATGGTCTTCAAGTGGTGCTCCAGATGTTTTGGAATTGCACCCAAGGTGCCTATAACTATTGGTACTATCTTTGCTTTCTTTTGCCAGTCATTCTACTTTTATTTTCAGGTCTTTGCATTTTGTGATTTTCTCCAGTTCTTTCTCTTCTATTCTGCTGTCTCCAGGTATTGCAATGTCCACCATCCAGACGTTTTTGTCTTTCTTATCAACAATTGTTAAGTCTGGGGTGTTATGTGACAGGTGCCTGTCTGTCTGAATTCTAAAGTCCCAGAGCACTTTAGTTTTTTCATTTTCTATTCCTTTGTCTCTTTTGTGGTCCCATCAATTCTTGCTTGCAGGCAACTGGTATTTCTTGAAGATATTCCAATCCCCCATTGTTGCTAATTTGTCATGCTGTTTGCAGTCAGTCTGTGTGATCTTCTTGCAGCAGCTAACTAGGTGGTCCACTGTTTCTTCAGCTTCTCTGCAGAGGCGGCATTTGCTGTCTATTGCGGTCTTCTCAATCCTGGCTTTGTACACATTTGTTCTTAAGGCTTGGTCTTCTGCAGCCAGAATTAGCCCCTCTGTCTCTTTCCTCAACTTTCCTGCTCTTAGCCATTGCCAAGTCTTGCTGTTATCTGCTTTGCCTGCTAGTTTGTGTGTGTGTGTGTGTGTGTGTGTACTGGCCATGTAATACTTTGCCTTGGCATGTCTCTTTTCTATTCTTCATGTGGTCTTTCTTGTAGGCCCGTTTGGTCACTTCAGTATTCAGTAAGCCTTCATGCTGTACTAGCTTCAGTGCATCTTCTTCACTGTCCTTCAGATATTCTTCCAATTCCCTTTTTTTCTTCTTCAACTGTCTGGTGTATTTGCAACATTCCATGCCCACCTATGCTGCTTGTTAAGTAGAGTCTGTCAACATTGCTGCATGGATGAAGGGCATGATTCGTGTCATTATTTTTCTGGTCTTCCTATCCAGGGCTTCTAGTTTTGTATGAGTCCAGTCCATTATTCCAGCTGTGTATGTAATGAGTGGAATTGCCCAGGTGTTATTGCCTTGATGGTATTTTCTCCACTGATTTTGGACTTTAAGATCTTCCTCACTCTCATGATGTATTCAATAACCTTCTTTTTGACTTCAGTGTGCTTGAAGTTGTCAGCTTGAAGGATGCCCAGGTTTTTGCAGTGATCTTCATCCAGATTCTTGATGTTATTTCCATACGGCATCTTGATTCCTTCAGTTTTTGCTATTTTTCCCCTATTGATGGTAAGGGTGGAACAATTGTCCAGTCCAAACTCCATTGCAATACCTTGGCTGTCAGTGTCAAGCAGCGATTCCATTTCAGACGGTGTTTTTCCATACAGCTTCAGATCATCCATGTAAAGGAGGTGGGATAACCTGGCAGATGTTTTTGATGTTTGATAGCTATGGCCTGACTTGTTCAGTATTGCTGACAGAGGAATCAATGCAATGCAATGACAAACAGTAGTGGTGATAGTGAGTCTCCTTGAAAGATTCCTCTCTTGATATTAACCTCTCCCACTCTATCACCATTAACCAGCAACTTTAGATTATTATTATGTGGATGTAAGTGAAATAGGAATGTAGAAGAATTTTGTTTGAACTGCATTGCTGAAGAATTCATCTAAATTGTATTTCTCAGATTGGGACATGATTATTTCACACTTAAAATGAATTTTCAGTGCCATTTTCAGATCAAGAATTGCCACAACTCCATGTGTATACACATACACACACACACACACACACACACACAATAACTGTATATACAATACACGCACCACTGTATAAATGGGAAACTTTGTTTTAAAGTATGTACATTATCATAAAAATGCATACAAAATACATATACTGTACTGTACTGTGCATATGAAAATAAACATTAATTCTCCAGATTGCCAGGCTTTCTGACAGCTGCCTAAAACTAAAAGTATTTCTGCTCCAAGCAACGTTCTGACAAGATTTATTGAGACGAAAGGGGCGGGCTTACAAGAATTCCAGCAAGAGCCAGTGTGGTCTCGTGGTGAAGGCATCAGGCCAGACACAAGAAGACTGTGAGTTCTAGTCCTGCCTTAGGCATGAATGCTTGTGGGGAAAATAGGAGGAAGAAGGACTATGAGGTATGTCTGCTGCCTTGAATCATTTATAAAAATAATAATGGTGGGATAAAATATCTTTAAAAAAAATCCAGCAACTGCACTATTTTTTGTTTAGAACCAGGTTATTCCCATGTACAGAATATTAAGTCAGAGACTTTTGGATTTTCTTTCTAACAACTTTGGGTTTTAGCTTTTTAATTAAAATATGTGGATGTTTGACAGACATACAGCAGAACAGACTTACGAGAAAATACATGCACAGGTTAAATTTAAACCAATCTGCCCCGCATATCATGTATTCCAATAAATAAATAATAGCAATAAACATATTTTAAAAGGACAACCCAAAAGTTAAAAGACCATCTTTAATCTGTTATATAAACTCTTTTAAAGTTTTAAAATAACATATGTTAATATAAAGGTCAGTAGGAAAGAAAGATCTGGTCTTTCAAACTCTGATTCTGTTGAAGAATATTTTTCATATCCATCTTCAGTGAAACATACGTGTATATTATTTGTGAGGATTCATCTTTATTTTTCTCTGGAATAATATTGACCAACTATTTTTTATCTGAAAGTTCATCTTACAATTGTTGTTGTTCAGTTGTTAAGTCGTGTCCGACTCTTCGTGACCCCATGAACCATATTGCGCCAGGCCTTCCTATCTTTCACCATCTTACAATAGTCTTCACTAATCTGGTAATGCCCTATTCTCATCATATCAGGGATGTCTACAAGGCGTGGTCAAAATAGTCAAAATGGTGGCCACAGTGTAATCGGAGCTTTGTATGTTTTTTTATATGTGTCATATGGGCATTGCACATAAAAAACCGGGCACAGCTTCAGTCATGCTGCTGTGACCTACATCTTGTCCATATCTGTGGATACGGCTGCATCTTATGCAGCCAGCATGACTGGCAAACAGAATAGTGGACTATGACACATCTGGAGGGCACCCGATTGGGGATAACAAGGATGTCTGTGAAATTAAAACATTAGTACCCAGAAGCTAAGTGACTGCTTGCAGTATATTACTGTCATAAGAGTTTAGTTCTTTCCTGAACACCTGGAACTGATTCACAGCAAATAAGGTCTATGTTTGTCTCTTCCCTTTTCATAAAAATCCTGTAATTGTTTCTATGATTAAATTAGACAGAAGATCAAAAGGAAACACTCTTTTCTACAGAAGTTGCTCAGCTGAATTAAGCAGACTAAATAGAACACATTAAATGCTGGCAATGATACAGAGAAAAGGGGAAGGGATGGGAACTCCCATCGAGTTCAACAGGACTGGCTTCTCCCCAGACATAATGATGATAGGCTATATTTCAAAAGACATTGTTAAAAGTGGCAGTGAGCATATGAAAATAACAATAATATGCAATGTAAATTAAATGGGACTTAATATCGGATAAAATGGTATAGGATTAGAGCCAGTTATAGTGTTATTACTTCCTGGTCTGTGGATATTTTGCACCAAATAGCAGAAAAATCATTATTATTATTCCATTTCTACTGAAATTTTCCACATTCTGTCTTTAATTTCTGCATTTTCTTTGACTTTCCCATGTCGTACATTCGACAATTGTACTTTGAAATCTTAGCACACTGTTATCATCTTTTTTGTCCAGTTAGTTATTGGAAGTTTTTAGTACACACTCTAAAATGTTGGTAGTTATATGGGTTAAGTGAGTGTACAAGTGAGGCAAAATTCAGTTCAATTCACGATCTGAGTTGAACATCCAAATGGCCTTTAAAAATCCATCCAAATGTATACTGAATTGTCACATCAGACTGATTTAGTATTCTGATTTTGTTTGGAAAAAAATTATGTGCCTGACAGAAGCATTCAAATCATCTGAATTTCTTTAGAGGCATCTGATTCCATTCAAATACTCAAACTGACTTTCTAGTTTGAATACCAATTCACTTAAGAGATGCAATCATATTCTCCTAACTAAATATTTACCAAATAAGTATCAGAAAGCAATATTATGTATTATTTCATTTACAGCAGGGGCGGGCAGTCTGCAATCCTGGGCTCTAAACCCAGGATTTTTATGACCCCTTCTGATTGTGCTGCTGAATTTCATTTAGCATTTCATTTAAACTTCAGTCTCCTCATTTGGACAACACTGGCTCTATTCATAAGTGTGACGCAGCTCTACTCATTCTGCATCATTGTCCTCCCCACTAAGTGGAGATACTTGGCCACCTGGCCCTGACTTATGCATTGTGATGACTGGATGTTAGAAATGTCAATCAAAGTATGGTGATGAAAGGTACCTCCTCCCAGTTTATATTCCAGAGGGCAGCAAGAACTGAGGAGAGAGAGATTTGGGAGGTGTGTGTGGAAGGGGGGTCAGAGGATAGCCCTCCAACTGTCAGAATAACAGGCTTGGTAATCTATATTTAGTGCCAAGGAAGACAAGAAGTCCTTGTTTAAACATTTAGAAAGTGACTCTGCTATTACATACCTTCCCTATGTTCTGCCAAGTCACTTACTTCAGATATATATAAAGAAATGGAGCAGGGGGGGGGGAAAACCATATCAGGAAGGGACAAAACAACAGAACCTTTAAAGATATCCTTGGGTAAATGGGACGATGCTTCAATTTTGAAGCAATAAAAATAAGAAAAAGACCTTCACGAGAGAGAGGGTATGTGACAGGCATGCATTTAATTTCTACTGTAATTATCAGAATCCTACAGGGGAGGATCAGTATGTAAATGAATTTCCTCTGACATTCCACTAAGTAAAATACACATTAAAGAAAAGTTGGGAATATAACACGCACGCACAGAGAGAGAGAGAGAGAGAGAGAGAGAGAGACAGAAGGCAAGGAAGAACAATAAACATTCTGTAAATGTTGCTGAGATGTAGTGGCAAACAATGTAAGTAAAGATGAAGACCAGATCCCTGAGACCAGAGAGTTAGCTTCAAAAGTCCATTACAAGAGATCACAGGGTACGGTTAAAACAGATCCTGTTGGGGAAAGGAAGAAAGGAGGGAAGGGGAAGGGGAAGAGTAAGGAGAAGGGGAGGATGTCAGAGGAACAGCTGACGACTTCAGGTAATTCTAGATTAACCCTAAAAATGTTTTGAGAGTTGCTGCACTTGAATGGAACTAATAATTGAATTTTATAAGTTATTAAAAAGTGAAATGAAAGTTAGCATTAATTATATATTTGATCTGTGGAGGGAAGAACTGGGATCAATGGGTCCATATATTTAAAAACATGAAAAATGCTTATATGGTTAAAAAATAAAACCAATTCATCAGTAAATATTGTTTCAGGTCTATTGGACCCCTCAAAGAATGTTTAAAAAGAGATGGACATTAGATTTCTTATGTTAGTGAGCTAAAAAAATTGAAGTTTCTTTAACTCATATGAGTTGGTCTTGTTCTGCTACAGTTGTGTTTTGATTTCAGATTAACATATATGTATATAATTTTGAGAACCAGTTCAGTGCAGTGGTTAAGGCACCAGGTTAGAAATGAGTAGACCGTGAGTTCTAGTCCCACCTTAGGCATAAAGCGAGCTGGGTGACTTTTGGCCAGTCACTTTCTCTCAGCCATATGGAAGATATATTATATTTATGGATCTCCATGTGATGTTGAATTATATTATTATATTGCTTTATGGTCCAGATTTAATGATAAGGTCAACAACTGAATTAATTCCATAAGTTTCCTTTTTGTAAATTGTTGAGGAACTTTTTAGTTCTGTTTTTTGGATTTATTAATTGGTGGGGAAATGTTGCTTATGTGGTTATGCTTAAGCACTATAATATATTTTAGTTTTTCTTTCTTCAGTGTATTATCACTATTCAATGTGTATCTTTTTTTTTCTTTTCTATTTCATGATCTTAAAATTAATTTTAAAAAACTGAGAAAAGATAAAATAAAAAGTTGTCCGCATTGTAAACTGTGACTTGGTGACTGAAAGGCTCTTTCAGAGAAGGATACTTTTAGTAATGAGGATCACATGTTTGTCTCTAGTCTAGATTAGAAACAAACAAACAAAAACATGTCTCCAGAAAAGAGTTCCTAAATTTGATCCCAAGATTGTCACAATCTGCCAGGCTTGTTTCTATTAGCATGACATACATAGCATTGTAAAGAAGATTAGGGCTACCAGATCTGTCTTGCAAAAATATAGGTAGAAACACAGACATACAGAACATATGTACTGTCTATCACTATCTAGAGGTCATCCAGATGTTTGCAGCACCAATCTGATAGGTCTACAGACTAATGTTTCACATTGCTTATCTCCAGGAAAGCTGATTTGTAATGGAAGTTCAAAGGCCAGGGTCAGTAAATAATCTGACACTCAGGGTCTGAAGTCTTTGAGGCCTCTGTTATGTTTAAAATGCAGCAATGTCTAAATACGTAAAAATGGTCAATCACACACAAAACCATCGATTAATAAATCTAGGACTGTATCATTTGTGTGCAAAATGCATATTCATTATTTAAAGAAAGCTTTACCACTAGGGAGCGCCAACATACTAATTATTCAGAAAGCCTTTTTTCCTGCCCAGACAGAGGGAAAAAGTTGAACTGTATCTAATGCAGCTTCAGCTTCAGGATGGCATCAGGCAAGCGTCTTAATTATCTTTCAATTAGATTAACAAATTATTGATTTTGTTTTTATTAATAAAATTAGTGAAATATTTGGTTAAATAATAATTAATAGCAAAAGGGATTTTTGTAATAATTCTAATTGTATTAATTAAATTATTGTATTTTAATTGTATTAATTGAGTTTTGCATTACATTCAATTGATACAAAAGCAGTATGATGCCTATTTCTGAATCCTGAGTCAGCCAGCTGGTTTGAAGATCAGTGGCCACAGGCAGTCTACAAAGCAACGTGTTTTCCTTGTTCTCTTTTTCTCCACCAACATTTCAGTATTGACTTTGGCTCACTCATTTATTCTTAATAATCCCAACAATGTTTCTTTCCGAGTTCCACATTCCTGGTGTGGCCCAGTTTCCATTCTGCCTCCTAATAATTGTTGAAACTTTTACAGCAGTTATTATTAGTTCATCATGATAAAACGTTGATATTTGGCCTCGTCTTGGGGAGTTTACATATACGATGTCTTCATTTTCTCCCCAAAATGTGAATCCTGTGAGATAGATTAGTCTGATAGAGAATCACAAGCTAAAGACCTTCTGTGAGCCCTCATGTTGAAAGGGGACTTGAACCTGGGGTCCAGTCCTAGTCCAGTAACTTTTCCCCTCCACTATGAGGGATCACTAGAGCAATTCTTGAAATTAGGCAAAGGCAGATGCTAGACATGGGACTCTATCACGTGCCAGCAGCATAGCCCAGACCAACAGCCCCTTCGCGTTGCCTCTTGAGAAGAATGTATAAATTTATCCCTATGATTTCTGATAGGCACTCCAAGACATCTCCACCTCTGTGGCACCAATATCTAAGGGATAATTTCTCTAATGGGACAAAATAAAGGCAGCTATTGTGGCATCTGGGCCTTGTTGATGGCTCTATTAGCTTTTCCTGAACTGCAGAACATTTGGTGGCCACTGTGGAAGTGGGAGAAAAGAGCTGTAGAAAATTACAGTCCATTCTAGCTCTTTCAGGTGTTCCCCATCTGCAGAAGGAGATGCTTCTTGTTTGCCATTTACAAAATCTCATTAGTGGGAAGACGCATTGCCTTTATGGCACATAAAGAAATGTAGTGAAGTTAGTGGTAAAATAAAGTATGATGATTAGAGTGAACAGATATGCACTGCAAAGGTCTAGACAGCCCCGAATGGCAGCAAAACATACAAGAAACACTGTTAATTACCTGCTGCCATCTCTTGTTGACTGGATTTCTGCAGCTCAAGTCTGACAGAGCCACGGAAGCAAAAGCTGTAAACAAACAATGACATGATTTGATGCATGCTTTTATGATTGCAAGGCACGAAATAGGCCTGTTCATTTATATATTTATATATTTGCTGGGCAGAAAAGAGGGAAAAGAACCGAGGCACCTGCTGTCGTTTCCTCTGGTGCCTTCATCTGCAAAAGGGCACCTGGAAATGCAGCCGGTGTATCTGTGCCTGGCAGGGAATGGAGTTGGAGATAAAATCATAAACTGCTACCTTTCTGTGCCAGGCTGCTATTGAAGACACCAGAACAGAGCCAGCGAACAAAACAACACCACCAAGATGCTTGTCTTAGAAAACAGCAGTGGGGATTTTAAAGAAGATTAAATAGCACCGTAGACCTTTTTGAAATGGCCTAATCAGGTCAGGGAAGGGATTGTAGCTCAGAGGTAGAAGATGAGGTGTGCTGAAAGTCCCCAGATTCAGAGTTTTTTTACATCTATAGCCCAGCCAAGCGTGCAGTTGGTTGGATAATAGGGCCGTTTGCTTGCGCTGCGAGCAGGCATTGCTAGTTATGAAGTCTGTTGCGTTCTCCCTTTTTAAGTTCATATTATCCCCATCTTGCATAAGCAATGCAACTGCTGAACAAACAGCAGCAGTCTGGGGAGGGGCAGTGTCGTCTACAAGGGAAGAAGAAAGTTCTGTAACCTGATTTTCAATTTCTGTCTGTAGAGTTGTAAGAGTTATAAGTGTCATGTCGATCTAGAGCAGTGTTTCTCAACCTTGGCAACTTTAAGAGGTGTGGACTTCAACTCCCAGAATTCCCCAGCCAGTATTCCCTTCCCATTGTACATACATGCAATGTCAATGCACATACAAAGGGTTGGGGCTTCGATCATGCAGTTGTGCTCACAACTGTGGCTCTTTGACCACCCCCCTCGGTGCCCCCCCCCCGTGAATGGCACAAATGAGCAGAAGTTGCCCCCAAATCTCCTCAGCTGAAGTTGTATTCTCTTATCAACTTTTTTATTTTAATGTATGTTTAGATCCTCTTTCCAAAAATAGAGCCAGTGTAGCATTCTAACCAGAAATGCTGGACTGAGGCCAGGAAGATCCACTCTCTGCCACAAAAGTTCATTGGGTAACTTTTCTTTGGCTAATCGCTTTCTTTCGGTCCAACCTACCTAACAGGGCTGTGGCTGTAGGGAAAAAAGGGGAGCAGGGGGTCCTGTACTCCCATCCTTGAGTTCCTGTATGAAAAATGGGATATAAGTCTAACGAAGTGATAAATAGAACAGTTCCCACACCCCACCCTGTGCAGCTTATAGATATATTAAACATAAAAACACAATTCAGTAAGAAATAACTACATCTTACTGGAAAAAGTAACAGTTCTTTGAACGGAAGGCTTTCACTGGGCTGTTTTGTTTTATTTGACTCTGGCTTAATTTGGCATGCCTACCTAGCTATTTGTAAGCCATAGTTTGTACCTTAATGTTCTATATGAACCCAGCCAATTGTTGTTTATTGAACAAACCCTCCAAGGCTGTGACAACCCAGTGTCTGTTTCTTATGCCAACACATTTCCTGCCTGGTCAATTTCATCTACACGTTTGATGTTCAGATATTCAACCACCTTTTCACTATTTCCTTTAAGAAACAGAAAGCATGGCTGTGTCTAAGGTGTTTCAAGCAACAATGGAGGTGTGTAAGGGGGCTCCTCTCTTTGATAATCTGAACAGGCTTTTCAAAGCTGCATAAAAGAAACAGTATGCTGTTAACAGGATCAGGAAGCGTCAAGCCACGATAGCATCTGGAGCACTGAAGGAGACATAGCCCCATGTAATTACATTAATTGCATATAATTGCTTTCAGAGACCCACACATGCTGCTTTGAAGGTAGGCATTATCAAAGGGTTGAAAGGGGGTTTAGGAAGCAACTTCCACAAGCATGTAAACCACATTATAATATGATAGTCTTACTTAATGGGCCCAGGAAATGTTACGAGCTCTTGATGCTGCATTTTCTTACCAACAAGAGTCTTTTGACTGCAGCTATATAGAAGCTTAATAAATAAATTAAAAATAACATTGGGGGGGAGAAAAACTTGATCAGGGCCTATGGGTGAACTTGGAGTTTCTATAAGACACACCCCGCAGTCTATCTAACCATAAGTGCAATTAATCAATTGCACTTATTATGACATCATCTCTCTCTCTCTCTCTCTCTCTCCATCCATCCATCCATCCATCCTTTGAATCAGTGTTGACTCCTGGAGACAATCTAGACAAGTCCCTGCAGTTTTGTTGGCAGCATTTTCAGAAGTGATTTGCCATTGCCTCCTCCCTAGGGCTTAGAGATAATGGCTGGCCCACGGTCATCCAGCTGGCTTCGTCCCTAAGGTGGGACTAGAACTCACCCTCTCCTAGTTCTTTGCCTGATGCCTTAACCACTACACCCAACTGGCTCTCATATGAGTATATATTTGTGGGAGTGTGGAGTAGAGGTATGAAACATGGACTCTCATCCCCAGAAGAGCGAACACGAGATAAGAGAATGAGACTGGCCCCTCCCTAAGGAATGCAGAGGATGTTTGTGGGGTGACCCTGAGAGTTGCTCTCAGTCTGAGAAGATTCTGTAATGGGAGTGAAGCCAATAAACTTTGCTGGATTGAATCTGTATTGTCTCTTGGAGTTTCCTGGGCTAATCCTGACATCAATCTTCTCAGATTACATGGCATCTTGTCACGTGTGCAAAAGAGCTAAGACTTTTCATGGAAAACCCGCTGGACTCTTACAGCCATTAGACACTCCCACAATATCGTATATGCAAAGATAAAGTCTCATAGTTTTCTTGGCAATGGTATAGAGCATGGCTGGCTGGGGAATCCTGGGAGTTGAAGTCCACACATCTTAAAGTTGCCAAGGTTGAGAAACACTATATAGAGGCTCTCCACTGTAGCCATTGAGATTTTCTGAGCATTCCCATCCAAGTCTTAATCAGGTCTGACCCTCTTAGCTTTTGAATTGATGAGATGCAGGATCATCTGCAGGGGGACTCTGCGGAGAGGAAGGGGGAGTAAATGATGAAAGCAGCATCAGGTCATTGCAATGCAAACCCCACCCTTTGGTACAGGGGTACAAAAGAGGTGATGCTGTGCAATACTGCTTTCATCCCTTTGATGAAAGTGGACACCCCTGGTGAGATGTTGCCACCAGTTGGATGTGTTTGTCTATCAACACCAAAACTTCTGCTTCCTACAAAATCCCCCCCCCCATATTTTTTTTCTCTGCCTTCTCAGATAAGGAGGGGGCTGTAATCCTGCCACTCTCACTGAAGCATGTATTTTGTGTGATCAGAAAGGGCAAACAAATTGCATATGTTAAGGGCCAAATGATAAGATACAGTATTTCTAATATGTAGCTCCACTTCTGGTTGTTATGTACTTCAATGTGAATTCATGCTCCCCAGATCTGGATGAAAACCCCTGCACATAGAAGGCAAAGAAGGTTAATTCTTCCCCCCAGTCTTTGTTTATTAAAATTCTCATTCTCTTTCCACACAGGTACACACATATAAAAGGAGGCTTTTTAAAAAATCTCTTGGTGCCCATGGAGTTCTTTAAAAGAAAACACAAATCCTGTGTTGAAGATTATATTTTTCAAAGGGGCTCAGGGGAAGAATCCGTTTTCCCCTATACTATGTGCAGAGTACCCAATCTGGATTCACACTAAAGTACATAAAACACAAGTGAGCTATTGTGCACATCATGTATTTTGGTCCTAAGCTGTAATACTTGAAAAAAAGGAAATAGTTTTGATAAGGTGTAAGGATTTGGAAGGGTTGAATATAGGAAATGCTCTTGTAATTTAATCAGTTTCCATAACATCAGCGTTTCCCTGGTAACACCTCATTCCCAATTGAAGTTCTTTGGGACACCAAATATTTCTTAGGCATTTCATCTCATTAATACATTTCCCCCTGAAAAAGGTGCCATGTTGCTTTTCTTAGACTAAAGAATACTTTTTATATTCCAGTTAGGGGCTGATTCTGGAAGTAAGGCTAGTCCTTGTGGAATAATACTGTTCATGCTCAGCCTTAAGGCTCAGAATGGTGGAAACCTGAAGTCTCTAAGTAGGCCATGTTTGCTGTAAAAACTAGCTGTATGGCCAACTGCATATGAGTTCTTTGTGGAAAGGGGCATAGCTCAGTCCCACAACAGACATTGTGAATACAGAAGATCCAAATCCAAGCCGATAGAATTTGAAAAGATACTACTCTCCAACCTGGTAATCGTTTGGGTACATGTAATTAGAATATGCTTCGGAGCAGGGGGTGGGGAATACATAATGTCATGCTCATTATGATGACATCAGACAAATAACATTAATTATTTAATCTATATCAGTCACATCATACTATTGATGCAAGTGACATCATTTGTGTCATTGATGCACTGATGTTATGATGAATGTGATGTTATAGCTTCTACCAGATGCCCCCAGATGATTTGTCGGTCTTTATGTTGAATTTAATTGTTCATCATTGCCACATGTATAATTTGATCCACCAAAATAGCAACATTTTCACAGTTAAAAAGCAAAACTTGTTTAAGATTTATTACAAGTGCACAGTTCATGATTAAGCAACCTGTGGCATCTTCGCTCAGGCTCCATTGTTGCCTTGTGCAATCCTTTAGTTTCCAAAACCACGACGTACAGAGTATACAGTGTGCTGTAAGCATACTGTTCTCATGACATATTTTTGTAATATGTGCATGCAAAAATTCAAAGATGTTTTGAAAAAAAATAGTAAAATGCAGCATGAGAGCTTTTATCATAATTTTAGTCTCAAGCAATGCCCAGATTCTGAATCTCAGTGGAATCAGATAGCCATCATCCTGGAAGGCCACCACCAGTCAGCACGTAGATCTAACTTGGGGTACTCTAGGTATATTGGATTCCAATGTCCAGAATTAGTAATTGCTGCTAAATTATTGGTTAGGCATTTTGAAAGTAGGAGCCTAATGCATTCAGAGGGCACCAGAATAAAATATCTGGTGTAGACAGTACTAAACTACATGGAACAATGTTACAATTCCACGTAAAGCCTCAGCTTTATAAATCTGGCTTGCTGCTTGTTGTTCTGTGTCACAGATCCAGAATTGCTAAAATGAGATTTGGAAATTATAGACTGTTAAATTAAGGTCTGGTCATGATAGATCACAATCTCCCCTGCCACCAGCTTCACCATGGTTCTAAAATTTCCATTTCAGAGGCTTATGGAAGGAAGGTTTCTATCATCTATCCGAACTGGGTGAGCAATACCACTCAGATCATATTTTAACATTAGCAGAAGAAGATGGAGGAGATTCCTGCTACAAAATTGCTACACAAGATGAATTTGGAACTCTGTCTGATTGCTCCATTAAAATGTCACAAACCTTTAGTTTTCTTCCTCTATCATTGTTGCTGGAGATTCCTGTTCCTTGTTAAGATCCCCACACAGAAAGGCTATTATAGCTGGCAGTTCTTTCAAGGCTGCCTTGATCATTTACCGATCACATCCTTGAGTCTCAGAATGAGAAAAGAATTGTTGGCATTTCTTACTTCTTTCCTGTGACGTTTTGCTCAGCTATGATGGCAAAGAATATGTAGCCTCTTGTGGGCATGATCAGATTTATGGTGAGAAGCAAGGCATGGGAATTGATAATGTTTCTGTACATGGAACTTTGAAAATATTCTAATATCAGCATTGTACTTTTATTCCTAGCCCAAAACAAAAGATGGAACAGCTTCATTGCATGGTCCTAATTTTCTGGGCTGCTTAAAACAGCTCAAAAGTTGTCAGCAATAAGAAGCTGATTATAGCATGCAATTTCTTCACCAAGATGATGTGCAAACAGTGAAATAGTTTCACGAATAAACAAATCTTGCCATTTTGGGGGGTTTCTGATCAATAATAAGGAAGTGGTTTGCTGTTGCTTTCTTCCAGGATCTTTTTAAGAAATTTCTGACTAACCAGATTCAACCCTCTCTAGCTTCTCAAGTTCGGCTAATGTCAGCTAAGTGCTGGGTCTGCTTGAACTACTCAGCCTGGAACATCTTCTGATGAGCACTCTTAACAACAATATCTGGTTTGCCATAGTCTAGACTTCTTTGTGCCACAGTACATTTAAAAACTAAAGAAAACTCACTAAATTGCATCTTTCTCCTATCATTAAGGAGGTTTTCTTTATGCTCGAACGTGTTGCTACTGCTGCTGGCAATGCCAACCCCAGAACAGCTGCACTTGTAGTTATTTATTTTTTTAGGTATTGTATGTATTTTATAAGGCCACCCAACTGATAATTTGTGACTCTGGGAGGCATGCGTTAATAAAAATAAAAAAGCAATAAAAATCAAGCAATAAAGCAATCACACGCATAGCTGTGGCTGCACATTACAAGCCCTCCTTTTTACAACAGAACAGGCTCAACTACCATCCTGTCCCCATGCCTGGGAGAAAGCCCAGGTATGATTCCCATGGGAAATCCTAATGCTTCTTAACAGTTTCATTAACAACCAGATTTGTGCTGTGTTACTGCAGCAAATTAAATGGTTGTGTCTTGCTGCCAGTATTCTATTGAAGGGACACAATATTTACACCCAAACTGGTTTTGTTGTGGTTTTACCGTTGCTGCATCATGGATTTGGACAATTAGAAGGGCATAATGTATTAGTATCTTTTCATATATGATATTGCAAACCCTTCCCAGAATGCTTGGTCATAATTCCAATTAAAGCAAGTAGAGTTTTGCTCATTCTTCCCATAAAGTCTTCCTCAATAACTGAATTTGATTCTGAGCTGTGGATTGGTTGATATCAGATATGCTGAGTCTTTCAATGTTATATTTATCAGCTGAATATTTTGTTTTAGTACATTCTATTCCTGATATCTCAGGGGAAGGGGATAATTGGGAATACAAAATCACTTCACATGTTTGTGCAGTATACTAGCTGTGAAAAGCTCCTTATGGCTTTTGATGGAAGGCATTGGTCATTGGAGAAAAAAAAAATGTCTTCTTAGTGTTAGAATTATTTCTAGCATGGGGAATTCTATGATCCTAGTATACTTTGACCCAGCACTGAAATATACCGTACTGTACCAAAATAATCATACAACTATGTTTAATTGGGTGGTCAACAGAACAAGATATGGTTGCTAGTAAATGTAGGGCAGAAAGTAGAAATTAAGGACCAATTCTTAGCCCCGTTATGGCAAGAAGATTGGAATCCTTTAGGGTGCCCACTCTGCAATAGAGTGTTTGTGAAGTAAAGTTATATAAAAATTGCCAAAAGCCTTAATAATTGCTTTCCTACGGGTGAATCATCACTGATTCTGTTGTTTGTAGGCCAACTGTTAGTTCATTCCTTGGTTGGTCAATACATGGCCTAAAATTCACTTTGTTGTGGTGGCTGCCTCAGTGGAGAATAGCTTTTGGCCTCAGTATTTGTCTCTCTTCAGACTGAGAGTACTGCAAGCATTACACTGGCAAATTTGTGAAAGACAAGAACATCAACAACTGCTATACAAAACACTGCACTATAAATTGCTCCTGCATGTAAGGCCAGAGAGCCAATTACATCTTTTAGAACAGTACTCCATTCCTTTCTCCCATGGCTCTTATTTTGTTGACTTCCCACTTGGTTACAGCTCCATGACCATTATTCCCGTTGCATATGTATAATCCTCATTCAGCTGTTTTACAGGAAGGGTTATACAGTTCAAGGAGTTTTTCTTCCTCAAATCTGTATGATTGCTTAAATTGTTCATTCAGTTGACAAAACTTGAGTTTTCCTGAAGTCTGCAGATCCCCCTCTCTTACATGTGTGTGCTTCCTTGTGCATGAAGGGTGCTACCCCCAAAGCAGAAGAAAATGAATTCCAAAGATGATGTTGGCCCAACTTCTTACTTATCTATTTCTCATCCTGTAAGATGCTACACGGCTCTTCTGATGTTCTAAAACTTTTACCAAGCCCTACAAAGAGTGGGGCAGGGTTCATTGGAGACATTTGTATCCTTTCTTTTGCTTTTTTCTAGAGAATGACTTTTTAAAAAATGAAATAAAATTGGTATGTTAAATCTATTGGAGGCTTAGCATACCTTTTTGCATCTTATTTCTGAAAAAAATGTGCTACTGAATGACGATGTATCTTATTTCAACAGTATGATCTGAAGTAGTGCTGAGGGATGCAGAATAGAAGCTGAGACCATCTGTTGTCTGAAAATAAGGCTTGTTCAAGATTTCAGAGTAAGATGATCTTCCTAGAGGCCACCACCATGGGAGTTCTTTACCTAAACCCAATGGCACAGTGATATTTGAACTGGCATCTCCCTGGTTGCACTTTTCCTAATATAAGGGCACAACCTGAGACCCCAGAGCCAAATGCAGCCCCCCCAGCTTTCATTGTGTCCCCCCAAGTACTTCCAAAATGCTTACAACATTGAAATTGATTCTCCCTCCAATCAAGCTTAATTCCTGGTGGATACATGGACACATCCATCTACTTTTCTTAACAGCAATATGAAAGTGTTTTGCCATTGCTTTCTTCCAGGATTTTGAATTCCCACCTTCCCACCCACCTCCCAATTCCCCATGATTTGCTGATGGTCTCCTTTTCAAATGTTATCCAGGCATCACTTTGCTTAGAGATTTGCGATCAGCCAGGGTCTAAGGGCAGCCACTTGCTAGGACAAAATGGCAGTAGGGGAAATTTATTCCATATATGACTGAAGAGTTACCTATTAAGATATTTAATTTTAATTGCATATAAATGAAATTAAGTAAAATATATATTTTGTCCTGGCCTCATCTACTCTCTTTGGAGTATGGTCTTCCTACAAGCCACTCAAGGGCCAGGGAACCTACAAACTGTTGTATGCCGATCTTAATCAGTCTGTGGTACCACCTCTCACCCTGTTTACCAAACAGCCATAGTTCAGAGGCAGAGGGCATGCTCTGTGTGCATAAGATTCCTGGATTAATCCACAACATCACCAGGTAGAATGAGGGGGGGGAAATGTGTGATCAGTTCCAGGAGGCAATCGTGTATTCAGAATAATGGTTTGGTTTAGGATAAGGCAGCTTCCTGTCTGACATCTGAATTTGCTTTTTCTACTTGCTGCTGATATAAATAGCAAAACACCGGTGCTGGGAATTAAGGGCTTAAATATTATTTCAGTCCTCATTGAGCTGGGCATGGATGAAGTGCAGCAATGATCAATTTCTCCCCTAATCCCCAGAGCTAGGAAACCAGATTTTAATTAATTTAGTCACAGCTGAATATTGTTTCCAACATTTCAGTGGGGACTTTGATATGCAGCACCATCAACCTTCCTGTGATAAGGAAGGGGAGGTAGCTGTGCCATTTTACGTCTTTGCCGTCACCTCTTGTCACCCAGGCTAATTTGCATTGAGATTGCTTGAATCAATGCCATAACTAAATTGTCACATTTTGTAACTTATAGAAGAGCCATTTTTTAAAGCGTAGTCTGAAATGATAAATCCAGGAACACAACCAAGGGAGTAAATGACAAAAGCAGATGATGGAAACAATTCAATTACATTTTCCACAATGACCTATAAAGTTCAATATGCTTCTATGTGTATTTCAGAAGGTGGGAAATGTGTGTGTAAGACAGCACTCTTAAATTGGTTGGAGGGTTTTTTTCCTCTTGCTTCCAAGTATTTTTGTTTAATGATTGCAGACTTTTCCACATGGTTCTTTCAGTTCCACCAGTAAGGTTATGTGAATTCTGTGGTGCCTGCCATTAATTTGTGCACGTATATAGGCAAAAAAGTCTATGTGTATTGTAGAGTTGAGTCATCCATGACATTTGTACTGTACTTTCCAATGACATTTATGAACAAAAAGAATATGTATTATTAAATACTTTTATAAGTATTATGGTTCTTAAGTTATGGAGGACAGTAAGATTGACAATGAACATGAACGTGATGATGGGTGCCTATAAATGAACACAAAAGTCTTGTGTACTCTGAGAACAAGGAAGAAGCTCAGACCAGGATGAAGTGTCATCAGCTCCTGAAGAGAACATCCATGATCTTGGACCACCTACATTTTTAATGTCCTTTGTATCTTTGGTGTTTTTGGTGATGAAGCACCTCAAATGCCTTGGCAAAAAGCAGAATAGAAATGCAGTCAAGAAATACATTATGAAATAATAAAAATACTTCGTAGCCAGTTTTCCTCACCCAGCACCTATCAGATATGTTGAGTCTACAACTCTTAGAATTTCCATTCATGGCAATACATACATATCTGGTGGGTGCTAGGTTGAGGAAGATTGTCTTATTGACTATAAGAGATTTTATAATAAGCCCTTACCATACATGTAAAGTTGGCAGAACACAGGTTTTATTCCTGACAATCATGTTGATTAGGTCTGCTCTCAGACCTTGCAGGGAGCAAGCTTCAATTTCATAAATGCTCCAAATTATTATTTTAAATACTGAATATTTATTTAAAGCAATCTTTTTCCTGATACCAGAGAATGCACTTTATTGTCTGCTAATATTTTACATTTTCCAACATCTTTAATTTACTGCAGTAGGAGAGTCATGTTTTATGGACTACTATGGAATCAACTCTTCATATAACAACAGATAATGCAAATGCAATAATATCCTGACTCCAGAGAAGCCATCCATTGTTATTTACAAGGAAGGCTATTTGGTAAAATCGTTACCAGTATCTTTGTCTCATATCTGCAAACTTTTCAATGCTCTGTCCTAAATAATGAAAAGGTGTCTGAGGTTGATGGCAAGTAAAGTGTACCAATAATATCAAGGCTGCTCCTTAATAGTTATCTCCATTGGCCGTTGTTTCTTGATTCAAAGGAGCCACAGTGACAGAGGCAGACCAAGAGGATCCATTGTTTGGAGGCAGGAGAAAGATTAGCCACTCTCAGTTCCTGTCCACACTAGTTCCCACCAGCATTTGTTCCCTAGTGACTGGAAGATTGCGACCTAGGCTGGGCATCCTTTAGACATCTCTCTGAGACAGTCCTTAGAGTGGTATTGCATGAGGTAGTCGCTACTGCTATAGAGCCAACTCACAAAGTATCACTTTGACAGCCTGTGGCACAGCAAGCCATTCAGGAAAATTGTAGTCAAATTAGTAGAGTTAAAACAATGCAGTAAAAAAACAAAAACAAAGCAAAAAACAACAACCAGTGAAACATTACTTGCTCTAACTCAGTCACAGTAACGTGCCTATACCTTAGGGGTGGGTAATTCAATCTTCCATCCTGTTCCCAAGAAGGTCCACCAGAAGATTCAGGTTTTCAAGGCTTTTGATAAGCTAAAGCGGGGAGGGGGGTAGTCTTTATATCCAGGGGGAAGCTATTTCAGAAGAAGGAAGCCATCACCAAGATTTTATATCAGGGTCCCTGAAGATGATATATGCTTTGCACTGGAACCCTTAAGATCTTGTCTGTGATCTCACCAGATTGGCAGATTCCAAACTGAGCAGGGCTTTAACTATAACAATCAGTACCTTGAATTGCACCAGAAACTAACCTGCAGCCATGCAATTCCCATAGTACAGATCTCACAATGTAAGCCTAGGCACACCCATAAGTACACAAGCCACAACATACTGTACCAGATGCAGGTTTCAAGTGCTCTTCAAGGGCCATCCCACGTAGAGTGAGTTGTAGTAGTCCAGCTATGAGGTAAGAAGGACATGCCTATCAACAGAGCCTCCAGTTCCAGGAACAATTGCAACTGGCACACAAGATATGATTGTATAAAGGCCCTCATGTCTATGGTATCCATTTGCTGGTCTAGTAGGAGCTGTGAGTCTAAAAGGTTCCCCAGATTGTGAGGCAGCTCTATCTTGGAGAATCCAACCCCATTCAGAACTAAAGATGGATTTTCTCCAGAACCAGTCAGCTTCAGAGCCCTCAGCCACTCTGTCTTGCTGGAATTATGCCTAAATCTGTTTTCCAGTTCCAGACCCTAACGGCCTTTAGGTACCAAGACAGAACATCAACCATATCTACATCAAGGCTTGTGATGGAATGGAATTATGGAGGCCAGACTCAGGGAGGAAAACATGTTCTTTCATCTTCTGAGGAGTGGGGGAGAGATAAGAGGATGAGGCTGGCACCTCCCTGAGGAATTCACTATGTTGTGACTGGCATTACTTGGGAGCTGGGTTTCAGTCTGGGAAGATTCTTGCTGGAAGTTGTAGCTAATAAACATTGCTGGACTGAATTTACATGGTCTCCTGGAGTTCCTTGGGCTAGGCCTGACATCAATCTTCCCAGACTCTTACTACCTTCCAGATGAAGTTTACATCATGGCAACAGATCCCCAGGGAGCTAATTTGGCATTACAGTTATTGGCAGCAGCCCTACTACAGCATCAGCAGCAAGTGGATGCACAGATTAATAACTAATAAAGCTATGGGGCAACTAATACAGCAACTCGGACCAGTAGCCCAGCCACCACCTTCCCCGCCACCGGTGTTACTACGTTCACCTGGTAGCATGCCGGAGAACTACGGAGGTGAGGTGGAATAGATGAAAGAAAATGTTTTCCTCCCTGAGTCTGGCCTCCATAATTCCATTCCATCACAAGGCTGGTGATATAGAACAGAGTAACTCCCTTGTCCTGGTCCTGCTGTGACAGTGGGTTGTGAGAATAACCTTGGGAGACAGGAGGAAGAGCCGCTGCCTAGACCATGGTCTGATAAGAGAAATCTGAGTCCAAAGGAAGAGGTGGGGGGTAGGGGAGAGAAAGCGACTCAGAAGGGACCCTCCCTAGTTCTCTGGAGAGTAAGGAAGAGAAAGAGGGAAATGCTTTCAGACTTGCAAGATTCTGTTACCATAACCTTACAATAAAGGTAGTATTAGTACTCATGGCTTTGGTTTCCTGCCTGGACTGCCTCGAAGGGCTGACATCACTACATGTCATCCACAAGAGGGAACAATGGTGGCTTGCATCCCATACCCAGGTGAGGTGGCAGGATACAAATGGAAAATTATTTGTAACTTCATTCTGATCTTTATCCTACATTTTTGGGTTATGTAGTCCTAACTAGTAACCAAGTAGTGAACCTCTTCTCTGGAAGTGTTTTTTTTAGCTAGAGGCTTTGCAGTGATAAGTCTCGGAAGCAAATATGAGAAGAAGTCTTTTGTTATATCCTATATTTTGTATGAAACTTGTATTTTGTGAAGTTTTACATTTTAAATGTAACTCTCTGTAACTTTCCTTTCTGCTGATGCTGAGTGCTCTTATCTCCCTCCCTCCTCAGATAGCAATGCTCTAGACAGCAAGGCCGAAATGTACCCAAAACAAGGTACGACCGGTGAAGACAAGGACTTGTGGTTTAGCTACCAGCAATTGACCAAATTTGGAGTACGGAAGGAATGGGGAGGGCACTGAGGGGGGGATTGGGGAGAAACGGCTCTTGTAATGATAAAAAGGCTTGCTGAACTCCTTTTCGGGGTTCAGTTCTTTGCAGGGACCTGCGAGTCCTAACTGAACCTTTGCGCAAATAAAGCTTCTCCCTGAATGACCCAGTGAGAGTCTTGTCATCAATAAATGTTGCGTTGCTCCCACCCGTAACACAGGCCTGAATCCCAAATGAAAATATCCAGAAAATGGTCTTTGACCAGAGCTTTCTGCAACTGTAGCCCCACCACCTTCCCTTAAAAAATGGAAGATGGAGGCAGGTCAATAATTGTCCAGAATAGCTGGGCTGAAGGACAGCTTCTTGAGGATAGGCTGCACCACTGCATCCCTTAGGGCAGTGTTGTCCAAACTTGGCCACTTTAAGATGAGTGGACTTCAACTCCCAGAATTCCCCAGCCAGCATGAGTTGAAGTCCACTCATCTTAAAGTGGCCAAGTTTGGACAACACTGCCTTAGGGCATATGGCATCACCCCCCTCCCAAGCATGCATTAATCACTGCTCTGATTCATTCCCCAACACCCTTTTAGTAGCCTTCAGCAACAAAGTAGACCTGAGATCCAGTCCACAGGTGGCAGAAATAAATAGGCACAGAACACCATCCATTTTCTCACGAGAAACAGGCTCAAGCCAATCCTGTATTACCTTACAAGGAGTTGCCTCTGTTATCTCAGCTGGGTCTGCCCAGCCAATGCCCAACTCTCTACAAAGTGAAAGTGATTTTATTCCCCAGTTACTCTGCAAACTCATCCCAATGGTCTATCTTCCGGCTCAGCATTCTCCAATAGCATCTGAATAAATCTGTTGGGCAACTCTCCATGGATGCACTAAGTACAGAGAAGTACAGCTAATGCTTTGCTGTTCTTACCACCACTGTAGTTTGAATCTGATTTCATACCCATGTTAGATTATATCCATTCTTTATTTTTCACTAGTGGTATTCTAGGCATCTCTTGCTGCTTCATTTCCCAGAACTCCTCTATAAAACAAATAAATATCTTGGATAAGCTGACAGGGAGAGGCTGCTTAGGGGCAAATCTGTTCAGTACCTGGCTTTCACTATGTTCTAGTCAACCAGCAGAATTGCCCGTCATGCTTTTGGGGAAATCAATAAGCACCCTCTGGAAAAAAGGAGGACCCATTATGTGCCTAGGGTGAAGTGAGCAAGTGGGCTTCTCCTCCCTTTGGAGGTCCATGGCACTAATTAACTCCATTAAAATGAGAGAGTGATCTGACCATGACAAAAAACAGATCAAATATGTTTCAGCTCAACTCCAGGTCTCCATACCCACTCCAACATACAGTGCTCCATGCACATCCCACTGTTTCTATTGCAGCTCTTGACCAAGACACTCAGCATCCACCTTACACAGCCACCCACACCACATCCCATCTACCTATACCAGTTCCTTTGCTTAACTTCTACCTCCTTCCACTTCCCTGCTCTCAATGAAGTTTATAGGTGCAAGCCCCTGAAAGTCTCACTCCAAGGGGAAGCTCTCAATGAAGACACATCCACCACTCCCCTCCAGGTCTTCTGGGCCAAGTCTGCCACTGGTTTCTGTCTTCTCTCAGCCTACAGCTTTCATGGTTGTCCCAGGCAATCTTGGCCCTTCTTGTCAGCTTTGTGTCTCCATTTGTTGTCCATCCACTCACTTCTCTGTGCCTCTTGTCCTTCTCATTCACCATCCCATTCTGCAACTTTCTCAATCAGACCAAGCATCCCCAGTTTCCTAATTCCTGCAAACCAACAGCCTGATGAAAAACCTCTATCATTTTCTCTCCTAAACTCCACCCTCCCCTCCTACCACTCATTTTAAAATCCATGTTAGGAAAAAATATAGAGAAGTTTTTGCAAAGTCACAGAAAGGCATTTTTCTCAAGTGAGCCAACTTTACAGAGAAACTTCTCATTCTGAAGGATTATCAGAGCATTAAGAGAGATACAAGAATTTCTGCCTGAACAATTACTATAGTAGGGGAAAGCACTAGAGATGCATCCAGTTTAAGTTCACCATGGAGACCTGTCAGATGCTTGAGGAAATGGATCTGCTGAATGTCTACTGGGTTTCTGTCCTTCCTCAGACCAAGATTGACTTGAAAAAGCAGGGCAAACTGTGGCTGCCTGGACATCAGCTTGTAGCTATATGAGATTGAGCAAAAACTTCACAATTTATGTCACAGAATATAAGAATAGAACAGATGCTATTTTCTGGAAGTGTAACTGGAACGTGAAAGCATTTTATACTCCTATATTAAATTGATATAAAATTGAATGGGGCTCAATTTGATAATCTTCTATTTGAAGGGCTGTCTAGATCAGATAAGGAGTCACTGGAAGGTAGTGCCAAGATCCTGAAGGGAAGAGGCTTTTGTAAGTGTAGCTCAGAAGATCTGAATAGGCTTCTTCTTGAAGAACTGGAGTCACAGCTGAGATGGGAGAGCAGAGCAAAGCAATATAGTCACTTGGCTCTTAGAAGGAAGGGGGCTTCCTTGCTTTGGGCAGGACTGTGCTGTGCTGAAATATTCATCACAGCAAAGCACCTCCAGGAAGCTTTGCATAGTTCTAATTACCTTCTAGGCACATCACAGGTCCTCTGATCACAGCCTTCCCCAGCATGGTAAAGCAGAATGTGTTTTTATCTGAATTAGAGTAATTAGTTCTAGATTTGCATTTCTTAAAACAGCCAATGCCATTTTAACGAAACTGATAACCTAATTTACTCCATGTCAGCCAAGAAGCCTTGCCTATGTTTCATTTGTTCTCATATGGCCTTCCAGCTACCTGTTCCATTCAAGCAAAGGCCATAACAACAAAGCAAAATATGTGAACTGCATTTGAAGACATTTTATTTGAGAGTCATGCTCGACCCATTAACCAAATAATCAAACCAAAAATATGGTTACCAGGGCTTTATTTGACATTTCACTGAATACAAAGAAACATTTGGCCTTTCTTTTTTTTTTTTTTACATTACATACATATTCTTGTAATAAAAATTCACATTTGCTATACAGAACTGTAGGCGGTTTGTTGATTTTCTTTATGCAATATTTATTAAAATACCTACATTTCAAAAGAAAAAAAAGTGCAGCCTAGTAAACCTTTGGTACACATTGCAATTTTAGCCAAGTTAACATATTCACAATTTCCATCCAAATAAAATGAAGTCACTGTAATACATTAGCAAAAGGAGGGAGTTGTTAGAGAAAATTTTCTGTTTTTCTGAAGAAAAAAGGACATCAAAACTCACAACTGGTAGCTAGGGGAATGTAAGAATGGATCCTGGCCTGTAAAATAATCCATCATTTTTGTGATTTTCTATTCTTATTACAGCTCTACTCCAGCTCCAGTTAACTCGGATGAAGTCCCACTGAAAGCATTAGTCACAAGGCATTGAATTTCTTTGTTCCATTATTTTCAATGGAGCACATAGTCTGACACTATACATTCATTACGGAGTCCGAGTCTTGATGGAAATTACTTATAAAGTACTTGTACTCAGAATGGGAAATAGTCTGATTTAAGCAACAAGGAAAGTGATGGCAAACTGAAAGAAAGGTACATTAAGCCACACCACAAATGGTGCTGCAGTTCCACTTAGAGCAGAGATGGGCAACCTTTGGGAAGCCTGGGGCTCTGCTTGACATTTCTTGGGTGGATAATGGTTGTGGTGGGCAGACCTAGGATACAGAATGCTAAGCACATTTTTCTGTATTTTCCTGGAGCTTGTAAATTAAACCAAGTCTACATTAAATGGGGTAAGTCATTGTCATGGTATATTCTGTCATGCCAAAATAAGCCATACTTGTGACAGTTGGGAAGTAGATGACCATATCTTTGTGCTACATATTTGGGCTACAAACCTGGATGACCAGTGAATAGCAGCAAAGAATTAACGTTTTCTGAATCTCTTTGCCCCCATCTGGGGGCATAGAATATTACAGCCCAGATTTGCTAACTTATGCAACGCGCAGGGCATCTCAGTGCATACTGGATGACTTGTTGATGTGCTGCTCCCAACTTTGGAACAGAATCCCTTGGAGTTAGGTTCAGCACCTGCTCTTTCTGCCTTTAGGAAGGGAGTCAATATCTTCCTTTGTAACCAGGCCTTTACAATGTAAATAGTGATTTTTACTGTTTTGCCTGAGAACTAGCCTTTAAATCATTATTAACCACCTTGAGTGCTTTGGGAGCAAAAGACTGGATAGAAAAGGCATAAAATAAATTATTAATCCAAGAAAATGATACATTTATAGGTGACTAGCTTTTGCTGACGCTTGACAATAAGTCTGCGCTCATACTTACATGCCTAACTGCTTTTAAAAAAAAGGGCTGGACAATTCTGTGTATGTCTATATGGTTTTAGGGCATGATCGAATGGAAGCTTACTTGCGTCCCACAGTGTACAATGGGGCCTAGTTCCCGGTAACAGAGTGAAGGACTGCAACCTTAATCTGTCAATAAAACACTGGAACTTGCTGAAAAGGCATCGGTATATACTGAAAATCAGGAAATCCGTTTTATGGAGTGCTTCAGGTGATCATTGCTAAAGGTGAGGAAAGTATCCTTAAACCAGTTTACCCCATTCTGGATGTGCATTCAGTCACTCAAGACTGAAGTTGTGGACAAATTTCTCTCCCCATTTGTGAAAAATGGCTGGTCAGTATTATTTCAAAAACCTGGGTACTGAAGCTATATTTTAATTCTGATGTTAATTTTCATTGGTTCAATGGGTACTGATTCTGAACATTCAAGAAAATCTCCCAAGCCACTATAACAAAGAATGTTTTGGTTTGGTTTTTTGAAAAAAACAACTACAATTTATATCCTACCTTTTTAATACATTTGTATTTTTTATAAATACAAAATCCAGGTTTGGGGAATCATAAGGCTAAGATTTACTGGCAGTTATGTTAATAGACTTGGGCTTTAAACATTACAGAACTGGGGCCTGAATTCAGTCTTCACACTGGAACAAAGACTAATGATATATTTCAGACTGGATGATAAACATGTAATTTCACCTCCCTAGAAACATACAAATCAATTCTTTCACAAGTTTCAGATGTGAGATTCGTGGTTATTGTTCTGCATTTATTTCTTTCAAAACACCACATTCATTTTAATGTTTATGGTTTTAAAAAATTGCATACTAAGGACAACAATCAAACATTGCAGCTGTGATCCAGAGAACCATATGAAAGGTTTCATTTTTATTCTTATAGGAGATCACTAGAACTTGGCCCAAATACATTAATCCTCAACCATACATGAAACTTCAAGATTTCACAAATGTTAAACAGATGCAGCTTTTAAGAAACACAACCACCTTTTCCATTTAGGATTAAGCTGCTAATTCTCATAAATTGTATAATGTGCACAACCCACACCCCTGCACACATACACACAAACATACACATGGAAACTTACAGGAACACTGGCACAGTTTCAAAATGATAGAGAAGGGAATCACCAAAGTCTCAACAAATGTCATCAATACATTTTACACTGTATATAGCATTTTAAAAAAACTTGTGGTCAAGTAAACAGATACAGTTCAGAACAGTGTAAACACAGAAGTTACTGAAGAATTATACCACACAGATTGTATAATACACTATTAGCTTTTGCTTCACTGTAAAGAAAGAAACATCTAAGAAAGTTATCGGTTGAGCTCTTACAATTCCACAAAGCACACTTTTCAGACGGCTTGTCTCCAGGTGCCCTCTTTGAAATTAAACACCCTGTGAAGAACAGGTCACCTTCGGAAACATTCAGTCTAAAGCTTCTCAACCAGGCAGCTGTTTTTTGCTTTATTACATTCCAGTAAGGGAGACAGTGCTTCGAACCAGTTAAAATCACACTGGATTTAAATAGGCATGAAAACAGAAACACAAAGACAAACACAGAAAAATATCCATCCTAAACCATGGAGTAACAGAGCTGGAAGGCCATCAAGCCAGCTCCTTCTGCTCTGTGCAGGAGTACAAATGAAAGCATCTGCTTGAACACTTTCAGTGAAGGGACCCCCACCAATTTTCTGGGTAGCTTGTTCCACTGTGAGCATCTTTTCTCCCTAACTTTCAATATGAATCTGCCTTCCTATTATTGAAATCCATTATTCTGTGTTCTGAGCTCTGGGGCGATAGAGAACAGCTCTTGGCCTTATGTGGTAGCCTTCAAGTAACTGAAGATTGCTATCATATCTCTCTTCAAGCTTCTCTTCTGAAGGCTACCCATTCCACATTCTGTCACATCACAGGAATTAGGTTCTGGACCTCTTATCATCCTTACTGTCCCTCTTTGGATTTGTCCTGCTTCACCCTTCCTAAAGTGCAGTGTGCGGATCTAGTTGCAATACTCAGGGTGTGGTCTGATTAATAATTAATAAAGGGAATGACTACTCATGTCATTTGGAAGCTGTCCTACTGTCTGTGAAGCCTAAAATTGAATTTACCCTTTTTTAACCACATTGTGCTGCTGAATTCATACTCATTTTGTAACCAAAATCTTTTTCACAAGTCCTACTTTAAGCCATGTATCCTCATCCTATATCTGTGCATGTGATTTCTGTCTCCTTGTTGGCCAAATTCCAGAGGTGGAGGCTACTAGTAATATTAATAACAATTCTACATGTAGGTGCAGAGTCCTTGTTCGTGCTGAAAGAGGTCTCTAGTCAATCTGACATGGTGTGCACATCTCTACCAACCCCAAAGAATGGACAGCTGTTTACATTTGCATCACTCTTTAGCCGGAGCATAAAAATGACTGTGGAACTCCTTGTCCCCAGGAGCTAGAAATTAGCTGACTCCCTTCTTCTTCACATAAAATACTGGTATAGAACACAGGACTGCAACACAATTCCCATGATGCCAAGCCACCTGCTGGACATTCATCTCACAAGATTTTCCTAAAATCTCACAAGAATTTGGCAGTCTTGTATCAAATCTCATAAGAATTCAGCAACCTCCCATGATCTCACTGAAATTTTGTGAGAGCGCAGTGATTAGGGGGAAGGGGAAGAGTGTCTGGACCATTGCAAAAGGTTATGCAATGATGTTATCATTATATTAAAAAAATAGTCAACCCTGGTAAAGAATGTAGAACAATATTGGTGGAAACTGTTCTGTGGCCAGGGTGGCAATTGGGCTGGGGGGCGGGGGGGGGGAGATACCAATTGGTCAGGATTGCAGCACACACATGGGCAGGCTATGGACTTTTTAAAATTTGTTTTTGTTTGGGGAAGAGCTCCTCAATCTTTCTGAAATTGCTTTTTAATTTATTTTAGAGCTTTGCCTTTCTGCCTCCCAGTATTCAGGGATTGCAGGACATGTTAGCATCTCAAGTTCCTCAGCCTTGGTGTAGAATAACAGTGCAGATAATACTGGATTATTAGTTATACTTGCCCAATAAGCAGAATTATCCTTTCATGTCTTGCATATAATGGTCTCTTCTGGCCACTAAAGGTAACTTAAAGCGAAAGTTTATAGAAACCATGAGATATGTGGGAAGCTTATCAGAGATTCCTCTGGTTGTGGAAAGAGTGAACAATTTCTGTGGCCCCTTGCCCAACACCCTTGATTTTTGCCCTGCAAGTCCACAGGAATGTCTAATCATGCCCTAGAACAGGGAAGGCAACTTGTATCATTCCAAATGTTGCACCCACCATCCTTAAAAAAGCTGGTCATTAGTAAGAAATAAAGCAGCAGTTTCTGGAAAGAGTCAGGTTGCCCTCTCCTGACCTAGGGTAAGATTTCTGTTCATGGAAAATGAAGAGACACCATTGTTCTTATGATGATTTTTGGAATTTAAAAAAAAAAATCATTCAGATAAGTTAATAGCCACATTTATAATTCACATTTCTTGAATACATGGTATAAGATTTTGCCTCAGAATGAGATGGAACGAATAATAGTGAAGGTTAAAGGGCAGTTGGGGCAATCTGAGGCAATATACAGGAAATCAGCATATGCTGGAGCAGAAAATTTGACAACCCAAAGACCCAGGGCTGCATTAGTTTCTGAAAGACTTGGTGGAAGCCCCAAGATCTCCAAAAGCTTTTACAAAATTAGTAATTTTTAATGTGACCCATGGGAAATGGGTTTAACCCATGAATAGAGCGTGCTCTTTTTCTGTTAATTTGATTTACATTTTAATAAAAATCACTTTTAGTTTTTATCCTGGGCCTTCCACTAATTTTATAAGAGGCAGCCCCTCTCTCCCCTGCATGAAGTACATTTATGTTGTATGAGTTTCCAGCTGTGGAATGACTGGAACTGCAAATTAGTTGAGTTGGAACTACAGAACTTTCAAACTGTTATTGCAAAAATTCCCTGCTAAAATTGTGTAGCCTTGCTTTATCCCACTGTATTCCACCAGATGTTTTGTCTACCGCTGATTACACCCACCAGTGAACAAAATGGGTCTTAACTCTTTTTAATTAAGGCCAATATATCCATCCATTTTCATTTCCATAGTATTTTGGATTTCTCTAATAAGAAAGTAATTATTAGTTACATGAAAATATATACTAATCAAGGTTCCTCTCTCTTTTTCTTCCTGTAGTTCAGTAACACCAATAAAACAAGGTTGCTGAGAAAACGTATTTGGTTATATCTGCAGAAGCTTTTCTTTGTCTTTTAATCTTGAATCAACAACTACAAGGGATGCTAATCAGACATTTGAATAATTCCAATAGATTTAAGATATACTATAGCTATGCATATTTATATATAATACATTTTAATTTACATTCTTCTTTTATGACTATTCGAAATTAACTCCTTGTACTGGCCTTGACTGTAGGCTTTATTCTGGAGTTCTAAGTAGTAGAATTCACTCACACCCACACATCTGTGAAAGAATGTGTGAAGGTACTAGAGTCATGCCAACTGCCATACTGACAATTTGAGCACCCCTTCCCCAAATCCACCTCTGGAAGAGGACAGTTGAGAAGGAACACTGTGCAGATTCTGACACTGGCATCTAATGCTTCATAATGTCAGGTAGATTGACCACCAGGAGACACCATGTGATTGGTTTAGTCTTTATTGAGACTCCTCAGATGCAGGTAGCCAGATGTTATTCCAGGGTTCAAATTCTCTACTGGGAATTAAACTCATAGACTTTTGCACTTTAGATGACTATAGGGTGCATAAGCTTTAATGTTAGGAAAGAAATAATGTTGTCAGGTAGGGAACCTAGACAATCTTGTAGTGTAGAGTAATGTTTCACAAACTAGCGTCCTTCAGATGTGAACTCCCATCTTCCCTTGTTATGGATCCTCTAAAGGTAACATAGAGGGCATTCAGATTTTATTCTTCAAAGAGAGGCATCAATATGAATTCAATTAAGCTGACTGAGATTTACTCTCAACTGTGTGCATACATTCACAAGAGTAGTTCTGCCAGATTGGACCAAAGGTCCAAGTTGTCTAATGCCTCTTTCCAAACAAACTAGTCAGATATTCTTGGAGAATTTAAAGCTACGTTTCAAAGACCCTTTCCCCCTTGATCTTAGTGTAAGATTTGGTCTAAAATATATTTGTCCCTTAAAATAAAATATATTATTTAATTCAAATAAGGAATTTTTAAAAGAAAAATGACAAACTAAGAAAAAAAAATCTTCTCCCTGAATTAGGCATTGCAAAGTTCTTACATTATCCATTTCAGGCGAGGACCAGTGTCAAAATTAACGCCCTTCACTCATTGGTTCTGTTTAAGATACATTGGGCCAAGGGAGACTGAATGATGTATTTTAGCCACCCAGATAATTACAAATATTTATTGGGATGAGTATTTCCCATATTCATAAATATTTTCTCTCATCCTGAGACAAGTGGTAGCTATTCTGGGAGCAGACTGAAGCTGACTGCAAAGAATCATCACCATCACCCATGCTGGGTGGGAATCATAATTTGGAAATCTCCAGATTAGGGAAAGCTGCAATAAACTGAATGAGGAATTGTATGAGGAGAAAGAGAAGAAAAAATCAAGAGGTGAAGTGACTTGGAAATGTTCTGATCATAATAAACTGGAGAGCAGGAAATTATAACAGGGAAAGGAGTGTTGATCTGGATATTAGATGGTAGCAGCTGGAGGAGGATTTGATATTGATGATTTCACTCAGCAAGTGGTAGCACCTAACTGACCTCAAGATAAACTGAACAGGTCAGACCTAGTTAGCATTTGGATGGAAGACCATCAGGATAATCCAGATCCATAGACAAGTCTAGGGAGGAAAAAAAAACTGGAAGAAGGCAATAGCAAAAAGCATCCAGAAATTCACCAGGAGTCAAGCTTGACTCAAGGGAGTTTTTACTTTTGTACCCATGATTTGTAAAGGCCACTGAAAAGCTTGTAGATCAAATAAGCTGGAAGAAAACTGGATATCCCACAAATATTTCAGGCCTTTTTTTTTTTTTTTTTTTTACCATCAGATTGTAAGGTCCTCTATATCAGTGTTTCTCAACCTCAGGATGGCTGGCTGGGGAATTCTGGAAGTTGAAGTCCACACATCTTAAAGTTGCTGAGGTTGAGAAACACTGCTTTATATCATTTTGGAGTTTTCTCCAATCATATATAAAAGGTAAAGTTTTCACCAATCATGTATAAAAGGTAAAGGTGCTGCAGGTTATCCATCCCTAATTAACATCATCCACAATATCATCTCTTAGTATTTGCATATTCCCTTAGGGGGCAAGTGAGTGGGAGAGCCTTCTCTTGTAATGCACTATAGGTAGTTTTAGAACAGATTTTTCATTATGTGTTCTTTTACTCAGAAAATGAAAGATTAGCGTCATATTATTAATGCTCACTGAACTATTCTGCTTATGTTTTTGAATAGATACACTTTTTTATGTTTTGCTTAGAATAAGCTGGGACAGTATTAAACTCTGTGTTTACAGCTGTCTTAAATAGAAATGTATGCTACTTTTATATGTTACCAAAAATCCATACTTGGGGTCTAAATACTGATTTTTAAGAAAAAAATAGTGGAGTAGATTTGGACTTACTCATGCTGAGAGGTGATCCAGTGAAATCAATGGGAGATATCAGTCATGATTTCAATGTATCTCTGTAAGCATGGTAAATACAGATCCAACCTTATACCATTGTCTAAATCCTGGCAGTCTTACTAATAAAAGAGAGTATCTGTAGCTCAGGGTTGAACTGTGGAGTCCTTGGTGCTCTCTGAACTTGGTTGTTTGCTTGCAGATGTTTCATTACCCAACTAGGTAACATCATCAGTGTAGGTGAGTGTGGGTTTTGCTCCCTGTTTATATACAGTAGCTTGCCCTGCCAGGGTCAGTGGGGGTGTGGTTTTTTCCTTGGTAGTTCCTTGATTAGGCTGTTGTTTACTGTTTGATTATCTGTCTGAGTTGGTAGTTCCTTGATTAGAGTATTGTTTTCTGCTCGATTGTTTGTATGGTGTTAATCCCTGCTTATCTGGGTGTTGGCTGATGGAGAGGATCTGTCTGGTCTTTTTGTTTCCTTCTTAGCTTTTTTATTGTCTCTTTTGAATGGTGTGTAAATATAGTGTATCTCTAGGTGGCTGACCCATAACAACTAATAATAATTTAGTTTAATTAAATATATTTTATTTAAATATAATTCAAAAGGTCAAAGATGCACTTTAAAAGGGAAAAATAGGATCATTCTCTAATAATGGTAATGCCATTCTATGGTGCCACTCTAATGCCACTACCCAATGCTTTCTAATGCTTTCTATCCAGAAATCAATGGCAGACTGTCCACTAGTTGCAAGAGGACAAAATTAGACTAACAGTGTAATGTTCCTTTTTTAAAAAAAATGAAAAAAATATTCAAAGTGTTCTAAATTTCCAGAAAATCTGCACATATTAAACAGTGGAACTAAAACAACTTGCTAATTTGGGGTTAGTCTTTAATGTTGATGGCATATCCCCCCCACCTGAGTAGAACCAAGCTGATGCCACCAATTAATTAAACATTAATTAATGGAGTACACTGGCAGATGGTACACCTTGATAGAAATAATACACTGTTCTTGTCCATTAGCAAAATTCCTAAGAGCAATGGGAATTTATTGCATAAAGGACAGTAGATGGCTGCCAGTTATGAATTAAGCACAGCAATTATCATCTTTATGGCCAAAAACACTGGTTGCTGGCGAAATATTTATTAATGGCTTTCTCAGTTATGGTAACTTGAATAATGAAACCTGACTGGGTTTCAAGAAACACAATTGCATCCATGTCAGGAAATTATTAGAACTTACAAAAATGTCCTCTTTTTGCCTATTCTTTCCAATTCCTCGACACTTTCAAAAGAAAATGATAATGTTCAGCATGTGCTTGCAAAATCTGTGGTTACAAGATTACAACCTAACCTAACACAACTGGAAAAAAAGTTCAACTGTGGAACATGTTGGACACATTACAGTACTATCAGGTTGTATCAGCTTCACCTTCATCCAAGATGTAGTTGAGTTTTATGACTGTGCTGATAAAGTCGCCAAGTTCTACAAAGTCTGCGGTGACAATGTTGATACCACTTTCACCTGGTGTCTGAGCCCGGACCCATTGCATCATGGCAGGGAGAGCTCTGGAAAGAAAAAGGGCAATTATTACTATTAGTCAAAGCAAACTCCTGGATTCGAGAACAAACAAACAAACAAAAAATCAGTTGCTAACCATTTCTTCTTCCCCACCCTCATCTTTTGGTTCTGCTATAACATGAGGGGTTCCTATTGCAGCTAAGCCCAACTTTCATCAATATCCAAGTGAAATGAATTTAATTTTCAGCACAAGGTGTCTATATTTTGATATGTAGATATTAGGGAAATATGGTGCCCATATAAATGTCCATGCTAGTGAAAATAGTATATAAGGACCAATTATGTTCAGGACAATTGCTTTCAAACATGTGTATACTAGACAAAATTGAATACAAAGCACATTCAGAAAAATGTGTAAGAAAAAACCCAGAATTTTTACAGGCTTGGATTTAAAAATAATTGCAAATTGATATTGAAGTAGGGGGAAACAAGGTTAAGATTAGAAATATGAGGAACTGAGCTTTGTTTAATCTTATAGGCAAAGAAAACAAGAATGGATGAAGAACGTCTTAGCTTCTTGTCCACTAGCCATGAATCAGATGAACCATCTTTTGGGCTGGATGACTTAGCAAACTGCAGGTGATCTAAAACAGAGGCAAAAGGTTCTAGCCGTTGGTTGTGCTGGAGAAGGATGAAAGAAGTAAAACCACACTGGAGCTCCAAAGTATAGTTTGCAGAGAAATCTGGATTGTGGCACAAGTATGCAAGCCACTTTGTTTCCCTGTCACACAAGCCCATTGTTACTACTTTAAATGCAAAATTCTCATAGTTGGCCAAAAATAAAATAATAACAATAATAGTAATTGAGTCAACTGATATAGTGGAAAAATTAAAGCAGAAAATCCATCTTTCACTGCATGCCTACTATCTTCTTCATTTAACACTGCCCTCAACAGAAAGTTCACAGAAAGGATTATAATATCTTTCTTGTTCGACAGATCATATGGAAATATTCCCTGTAATGATCTCAGTGATGGGAAGAAGCCAGATTTGGTATTTTCCCTGTGGGAGAAGATGTCTTTCTGGTGGTAAAACACTTGTTTATCCTTCCTTATAATTTCCAGTCTCTGCATGCCTCAATCCTTGTAATGGCCCTCATTAAGCATTTCAGTCAGGGAAAACAGAGACCACACTGTGTAGCAGCCACCCACATGGTTGAATGCTCTCGGAAACATCGAACAGCTATATTCTAATCCCGAACATTCACAAATATCTTCTGGCTGCCAGATACAAATTAAATAAAGAGTGGGGGGAAGTGATAGTGGGGGAGTAGTTGATGTGCCTGGCTAATCATATTTTTCTGAACACAGAGACCAGATCATGAATGGTAGACGTTTAGTATCATTACCTGAAAAGTAGAAAGGTTTGGTGATAAAGAAGTGGGGATAAAAATTTAAGAGGTTGGACTTGATTTTGAGTTGCTCTTAATAGCTGATTGGGCCACAGAGAGGTAAGAGGAAGTATAAACATTTGGAAACAGTGAAGAGCTGAAAGAGTTTCTGTATCAGGTATGTTATTGCCCAAATCCTAATTCCCAGTTCCTAATCTTAGCCTTCTCTGTGCGTAATCCTGTAGTGGACTTCTAGTTGGCTGACTGGACTTTTCAATCACCCTCTCATTTCTTTGGGACCAATCTTTGGACCATCCCTCATTATTAGCTTTCAGTGAGCTGAATACCTCTGTAACTCAACTCTGATTCACTCTCCATTTATTTGTTACACTTGTCCTAACAGGTGACCCCAGATGCATTGGACTTCAAATGGCAAAAATCAGGATGAGAAACAAGTCCTAACTCCCAGTTCCACTTTTGTTGCCACTTTCAGAGAGGCTACAGAGGACAGTTGTAATTACAATATTTATTCTGTCTCAAAAAATTAAATTGCACCATCTGATTGAACGTGCTTCCAAATTTTATCCAGCAATTGTAGACTGTTGAATTATAGATAAACACGTCTGGACAATGAATCTCCTGGTTGCAGGATGCTAATTTGGGAAAAGTGAATTTGGCAAGAAGTCCATCCATTTGTTTATTTCCAATTATGTATGTTGTTCCTAAAAGAGTTTTTTATGCTGCCACATGTAAAAACAGGATTTTGTGACCAAGAAGCTACAGCTCCCTGACTGCAACTAATCTATCAGGCTACCAGTAGGGTCTCCTGGGGGAAGATCAAATCTGCCAGTGTGGCATTGTGAGTGAAGTAGGTGGGGTTTCTATTGTGACCTAGCACTTGCCATGTGGTGGGCTTTTTAACCTCCTCCCCCTCTGCAGACACCCATGCAAAAGTGAGAAGGAAGGAGTGCCATTCTAGCTACGCTAGTAAAAGGACGGCTCCTCAGGCTCCTTGCTTCTTTGAACAGTTTCCATCCCAGTTGGTCCTGGTGAGAACTATTATTCAGCTTGAAGAACTAGTGCCTGAAACAACTTTTCCCTTCCCTTCCCTGTTCATCCATTTTCCTTATCCATTATACCTTTAAACTGGAAACTGGGAGACAGGGACTTCCTGGTTTTAATGGTTGTATGAAAGCTACTCTGGAACACCTCTGGATTGAGAAGTGGAGTGAGGTCCAGTTCCCTCAATGCAACTTAATGCCCAGTGGGCTAATGGACACGTCCAGATATCTTTCTGGCAACAGAAATGGTTCATCACAGCATTCTTCTGGGATGACTTTTTGACTTCCCAGTCTAGTTTATAGACCTAGGTTTCTTTGGCTTGGCTGTCTCCTAGGTCCTCCCATCTGACCTTGCTTAAATTGTTGAGATTAGCCAGGTCATCTAAAGTGTTGCCACCTAGTTAGACCAAAGACTGAGATAAAAATGTTTTAAGAAGTAGATATTTACTGGATTTATATCATGTCTTTTCTCCACAAGCTTAAGACAGCTTATATGGGGAGCTCCGTTCATTTTGTTTTATCCCCATAACAATAGCACTGGAAGTAGATTGGGCCATTCACTCTCTCTTTGACGAAAGTCACCACATATGTTTCCTAGGTCATCTGGCAGGACCTAGGAACTGGATGTTTTCTGTTGCAGTACCTGCCCTCTGAGGACCATACCCCCTGAGATCTGTCTGACCCTGACCTGCCCTCTGGAACACCATGCCCCTGAGATCCATCTGGCACTGACTCTGCTGGCTTCTCAGAAAGCCTTAAAAACACAGTTGTTTTCCTGGGGTTGGGAGGTTAATGGGGCCCATGAGATGGATGTTATTTGTAATAACTGTTGTCCTTGACTAGCACTATCTGTATAATTATTTTTATTGTTGTTGGTGGTGGTTTTTTGAATTGAGTTTTAACTTTCTGTTAGCCACCCAGAATTGCTGTTGTGAGATGGGCAGTCATATAAATCAGTGTTTCTGAACCCCAGCAACTTTAAGATGTGTGGACTCTAACTCCCAGAATTCCACACACCTTAAAGTCACTGATAGAAATTGATAGAAATAAATTAATTACTATACTTACTGCCTCCCTAATTTTTATATTACCTTTCTGTGTACAGCTAAGCAGACATCTAGCAAAATTAAGAAGAAAGATACTACCTTCCTCCTCCTCCACCAAAAGAGAGGCAAACATTTGCTTTGGGTGGCTTTTAATGGTAACACAAGACAGGATTTATAAAAACATTTCCTGTTCTACTAATAAATTACTATGTCTTCATTATAACATCTGCTCTTGCAAGTTTCACAGAATTATGCCCACAATACTGGAATTTCATCAAGAGTTTAATGTTGTCCCCTATACAACAAGTTATAGGTGCTGTGGTTTTTTTCTTACACTATGTCATCAGTGCAACAATATATGGAACATAGGGTTTTGTTCCTTCTTATGTTTGTTTGCATTCACTTTGCCAGTATCTCTCTCTCTCAATTTTTTTTTTTTTTGAAACTGGAATATTCTTTTGCTTTTAACAACAACTGGTTTCATAGAAATTAAGGGGGCAAAGTTTTTTCCTCTTCCTATATTTCTAAAGCAAAAAAAAAAATCCCACCTGCTTTTATTTCAGCACTCCAGATAGAGACTTGGCAATTGTATTCACTGTCAGATCATTTCTGGCTTTTCTTAACAAAAGCTTGTAGGAAGCCACCTTGTACTGCTCAGACAACTGCTCCATCTTGCTCAGCACAAGCCACAACGATTGCCAGGAGATCTTTAGAAATTTCAAACTACAGTGGTACCTTGGGTTACGAACGCCCCTCCTTACAAATTTTTCGCGATACGATTGGCTCCGGCCCCAAAAATTTACCTCACTGTGTGACCTCCGCCTCAAGCTACGAACCGGATCCGCGGCCATTTGCCCTGCTGCCACGTGGTCGCGGCTTCCTGTGGGCGAGATCGCGGTAGCAAGGAGACGTTCGGTGAGGCTTGTGGTGTGTTTTGTGGCATTTGGAAGGTTTTTGGTGTGCTTGTCAGCATGGCTCCAAAGAAAATGCAGAGCCGTATGTATTTACATTGAGCCTTATGGGGAAATTTGCCTCGCGGTGCGACCAAATTCGGAGGGTGGATTAGCCGTATTTACATTGAGCCTTATGGGGAAATTTGCCTCGCGGTGCGACCAAATTCAGAGGGTGGATTAGCCGTATTTACATTGAACCTTATGGGGAAATTTGCCTCGCGGTGCGACCAAATTCAGAGGGTGGAACGGATTAACCGTATTTACATTGAACCTTATGGGAAAATTTGCCTCACGGTGCGACCAAATTCAGAGGGCGGAATGGATTAACCGTATTTACATTGAACCTTATGGGGAAATTTGCCGCGCGGTGCGACCAAATTCAGAGGGCGGAATGGATTAACCGTATTTACATTGAACCTTATGGGAAAATTTGCCTCACGGTGCGACCAAATCGAGTTGCGATCAGAGTCACAGAACAGATTAAGTTCGTAACGCGAGGTACCACTGTATCTATTTAAAGCAGGGATTAATCCAAGGAACTTCTGCAGAGAAAGGTTCTCTACCACTGCAATGCTGTAAGCGATAGATCAGTTTACTCCAGATCCATGATATTTATTTCCATGCCTTCATGCATATATTCACAGGTGTGCCTGTGCAGAGTGCTTGTTGAGCGTCCCCCCTCCACATGAAGTGCTATGAAAGGAGACTCAGAGGCAAGCATTCTCTGCAGGAGCAACCATCTTGTGAAATGCCTTTCAACTAGACCTAACTTCTGTACCCTCGCTCCTAGTACAGGTAGTCTTCGGTTAACAATGGCAATTGGGACTGGAATTGCCATCATTAAGCAACGCAGTTGTAAAGCGCAATATCATGTGGCCATGCCACTTAGCAAAGGCAGTTCCAGTAGTCCCAGTTGCCATCATTAAGCAAGGACCTCACGTGACCGTGACTTCTGACTTCCTACCAGCTTCTCCATTGACTTTGCTTGTGAGAAGCTGGCAGGGAACATCAGAAATCATGATTGGGTGACCACAGGGATGCTGCAACAGCTGGAACTCCAAGGACCAATTATACCTACCACTCATTCAGCTCTGTCATAAGTTTGAACGGTTGCTGAACGAATGGTTGTTAAATAAGGACTAGCTGTATTCAGGAAACTTTTAAAAATGTGTTTTTTTCAACGTGCATTTGGAGACTGAAGTAAGATGTCCCTGAATTCAGATGAATGTGACTGCTGAGTATCTCTCACAGTGTGACTGAAGGTTCTCTAATATCTGGGTGGGAGGATCTATCTTTAAAGATGACAATTGTTTCACAGAGACCTAGACAGTAGAGGCCTTTTTGTTTCTTTTACTATGTACAGATATAGTTATAGGAATTAGTGAAAAAAACCAAAGCTGCTTACAGCAGAGTTTCCAAACTTTCCAGTTTCTACCTTTTCTACCTCTCTCCCAAAGCTATTCATTAGCAACTACCTGCTCCATGGCTTAGTCACCAACTCCCCCTTTTTCCCATTCCTTTCTCCCACTCCCACTCCCTCCCCTTCAGTGTTTCACTAAGAGAGAAAGATAGGAAGGGAATTGGTTGAGTTACTTTGAGTCTACTTAAAGCCTTTCATCACGGGATTTCAGACCTTGTCAGCCATCCCTCTACATTGACATTGTGTGGATCTGGGTCTTCTGCCTGCGTCTTCTGCCCAGCCCTTTCCAGTCTGGGGTTTCTCTGAGGTAACATCCCTCTTCAGGCAGCCACCTCCCTCTGTCCCATCTGTCTTGGGTTTTGGGTGAAGCACATTCCTCTGCCTGAGTCTTCACTTCTTTTCTCCCAGGGAAGTCTTCAGGGGACATCTTCCCACTGTTCTCCTTCTGGGGCCAGGAAATGGCGACTGCCCAGTCCAGTGGCCAGATGTCTCTCTCCAGCCACCAACTTCCTATACAGTCTCTCCAAAGGCTCTCCACCTGTCTTGATGCCTCAAAACAGCACAGGTTCAAATGTGGCAATGTGTCCTGTTCCACCCCACACACACACACACACACCTCTCTCTCTCAAACTGGCAGCATTTTCCCCAGCAACTGGGTTTAAGACCCCAACACCTATATACTAGGCTTGGCCAATGAGAATGCTGCCTCCATCTGCCCCACAACAGTCCTGGCTAGCAGCCAGGCCAGTTCACTCACACCATACCTAGCTTCTTCTCCCCATTTTCTTTTCTCTCCTTCTGCTGACACACACCAGCACAACAACAGCAAGCCTGGCCACAAACCCCATATGCCATAAGATATCATAAGATGTTATGACTTTTAATATTATGATTATGTTAAATTTATGTTGATAGTATTAATTATTATAATTCTTGGCAATATTTTTGATAATTCTGATCATTTGAATTACTGTAATGTAAAATCTATCTATGTAGTCACTAGGAGTCGACAATGACTTGATGGCATGTAATCATCAATCAATGTTTCGTTGTACATCCCTTCAAGTTGCACAGCCTAAGTGGCACAGAAACATTTGTAATGATATGCAAATATTCAGATGTTCATAAAGTTCAGGCCTTCTTGGAAAAAAAGTCTGCGTGGGGAGAAAAATAATCGAATTGCATCTTTTTTTAAAGTTACATCTTCTCACAGAAGTGTGTTTTGCCTTTTGCCCTCTTCATGTTTGGATGATACTTTTTTTAAAAAGTTGCAAACAGCATCCAGCCTGCTTGGTTACGTTCTCATTTAATGGGGTAGATCTCCTTTCCACAAATGAGTGTCCTCCACTAATGAGCTCAAGCCTGCAGATGAGTTGGGATGCCAGTCAGTAGGATAACGAACATTCCAAGCCAACAAAATCATGGCTGAGCTCCTTGTGATGATGGGAACCAGAGTTGAGCACTCTATCGAGGAAAGCTATTCTGCATTTATGGCATTGGCTTTCTGCCTCCCCTGGACGGTGTGATGATGAATAGCCAAAGTTCTTGTCTAGAGAAGTTGCTTGCTTTTGACATTGCCATGATTAACATTCTGTCGCTCTGTCAGATCAGGATGACTCAAACACAAAACAGTTCCTGCTGCTTCAACAGCCCCAAAAGAAATATCCATTACTGGTTTTGCTTTGGCTTCTTCTTTCTTTTTTTAAATGTTAATGTGATTAGTATTCCCATTATTTTAGTCCCAAGAACTGAATGGCACTGGATTCTCTAGAGACTTTGAACTTGAAATTGCTCACATTTATTGTTTCAAAAAGGTTCCCCAAGGATGTTGAGACACAGCAAATGTCAGTATTTTGAAAGGTTACAGCATAACACTTGGCCTTTAACAGCACTAACACAGTCTTGATCCTTGACATTTTATTATCTGTGCCTAACTCACACATCAACTCCTGTCTGATTTAAATTCCCCATCTTACCATTTTGTTGGTCAGTGGGCTGGGCATCAAACTTTCTATGAGAGCAAGAAAGCTTTCCAACCATGGCATCTCCAAGAGCTGAGCCAGTATTGCATCAGAGACAACTATGACCAATTAAGCAGTTTTACTGATGGCCACGCAGTCCCATATCTTCCTGAAAGGTCTGCTGGGCTTCAACATGCTTTATCTAGCTCCCTCCTCCCACCAGGACTTAAGCATGGGGGGGGGGGGAGGCTTTTCACTACTATATGGGCACTGATGGACTTGGTTCCATCTCTACCCCCATAGGTAATCTTGGATTATTTTGAATGGGTAGTGTGCAAGGATGCATGGAGGTCATTAAAAAAAATAAAACTTCCCGATATCTGAGGAAGGGGAATATTCCACCCTCCTTTCAAACAGTCAAAATGGTCATTGCTGGGGGATAGACAAACTGCTCCCTATGCCAACAATTGGGAACTCTTTAATTTCTTATGAATGACAATGGAAATAATGGTAACAGAATGTTTTGCCAAACAAAGGAAAATTATAGAGATAAACCTTTCACTTTCAAATTTAATGTTAAACGGTATTAGAATTTAATTCTGATTAGTCAGTCCAAATGTAATACAAGAAGGAGTGTTCTATTTATATCTGCTTTCAAATCAATAAAATACCACTTTGACTACCTTGGAATTCATTGCCCACAGAACTGGGGGGAAACAGCGGGTTGATTTCTCCCAGATGAACAGGATGCCAGTCACCTGTCTTATTTCTCTGTTAAGTAAAAGGGGTAGATGGATATGGTATGGATGAAAGCTAAATGTTAAGAAAAGAAAACTGTTTGAGAGAGTCTGAGCTGTAGATATTCCCCCTTCTGGTTATGGATCTTGTGATACCCATGGAGAAAACAGTAGCTTCTGTATGAAGCTTGAAATGTACCAAGGGTTGAATGAAATAAGAAAGCTGCTGGTCACCAAGAGCTGTTGTATTTCCTGGAGAATTGGCTGCAAAGGCCTTCCTTAGGCTCCTGTCAGGCAGCCTCAGAGGAGACCAAGTAAGGGTGAGCTTTCTGAAATCTTTTCATGTCTTTGAGATTCCTAACCTTTTTAGCTGACAAGAAAAATCCTCTGTTCCACCTTCCATGGACAGGGAAGTAAAGCACTGAAAGCCTCTGAAGGAAGATTCTGAATTTGCATGCCAAGTGTGAAAAACCCTATAGTTCTTATCAGTGCCACGGCCACCAGGCAATTACATTTATCAGTGAGGAGTTCATGGTATGGAGATTTTTGCTTTAATTGGCTTGTTTGAATCAGTCTCTGCTCCAGTAGAAATGCCACAGCAAAAGCCTCTTTGCTGGCTGATTGATGTTGAATAAGAGGCAAGGATTTTACAAGGACCAGTTGGGATCATATGCTACTAGGGCTTGTCAAGGATGGAAAATGATTTGGAACAAGCGCTTGGCACCTTACACAAGAGGCAACACAGCAGCCATTTCTGAAAACGGGGCAGTTGCTTTAAGGAGTTAAGTTATTAAAGTTACCACAACTGTTAAAGCAGATGCCCCAGGCTTGAATAGAGACAGCAAGGAAGAGTTGTGCTCAGTCTAGAGCTGAGACATTTTTTTCAAATTATTTTGAACCACACGTAGCCTTTTTGCCAGCATGAATGAGAGGGGTCTGCAGTATCAGAAACTGTTTCCATCCTTGCTAGCCAGACTTACTAAACAGCTTTTTAAAAAATAGTTTGCTATTAGATAATTATTGTTAGGTACAGTTATGAGATGCAAGGATTCTGTTCTTGTACTCATTTTGACCTAGATAGGTATCATAAATGGTAATCAGACCCTTGGAACAGGACTGTGTTTGCAATGGCATATTCCATTGGTGTCATCTGATCTGCGTTGGATTCTCTACAGTTGCATATGGAGACAACTAATGGTAATATTAGCAATACCACCTTTCCAAGATGTTGTCCTCCAGGTTTCTTGAACTACAATCCCCAGGAAGCATAGTTGTAGAATATATGCTGTGAGAACTCTTATTACCTCGGGGTATTCCTTAAGGCTCCACATGAAATGTGGCCACCCATTCCATTTCTATCATGTCCTGTTTTCTTTCTGTTTTAACACCTTCTGCCCTCTCTCCCAGGCAGGTGGAAGGAAGGAAGGAAGGAAGGAAGGAAGGAAGGAAGGAAGGAAGGAAGGAAGGAAGGAAGGAAGGAAGGAAGGAAAGAGAGAGAGAGAGAGAGAAAGAGAGGGAGAGAGAGAGAGACTGGAAGCTGTTACTGGCCTTGAACTGGTGACTTGGAAAAGACTTTTGAATTAGATGGTGATTGCAAGTTTCTCAGTTTCAGGCTGGAGAAGATGGTGTAAGGCAAAATATCAGTCTACACTATTAATCAGTGCTGTCCCTGAAATTTTATTGCATTTTTTCCTACCAGTTCAATTCTTTTTTTAATTTGATGAATTAAATTATTTCAAAGGCAAAGAGAATTTTGGATAAATTCTCATGGATGTTGTAGGGTGTTCTTGCACTAATTCAGTGGCTAGATGGCCCAGGAGGATGTGTGGATGATTAATTCTTCATTGGCCAGTATTCCCTAGTTTCCCCTGCTTCCATTAAATCCAAAAAAGTAGATTCTACAAGTGAACCTCTTCCATGCAGTTTCTTGAGCCTAAATTCCCATCATTGAATCCTATTATAGTTGTACCACAAATTACAGGCTAGACTCAAACAATTTTAACTTACAATCTTAGACAAGATCATGGCTGGAGGTAATCTGGCTCTGATTTCCCTTTCTGTACACAGCATACGTTGCCTTCTTACATAAAGCCATAGCACAAGCAGAGCAATTCCTGTACTGTAAGAACTAGCAATGCATTGAGATATCCCTGTGTGGCTGGATGCTTTCCACCTGATGGAATATTCAGTGAATAACTGAGCCTATGAGCTAAAGTAATAGGGTTAACCATGCAGTAGTGAAATAGAGTGCTGGTGTGGAAATTCAGGAAATCAAAACTAGATAGTTCAGGGACCAATGCATATGTGTCACTGAGCAATGGAAAGATTCATAAAGGAGCAGTAGAGGAAAAATGGCAAGGTAAGTGACCTGAATGGGAAGATGAGGAACAACGTTTTGCACAATGATATTAGCCACAGCAAGACGTCCCTCCATCGTTGCTGGAATAACTGATTCTTAACTATACTTGGACCTGTTGCTACTCCTATATACCTGTCTGTGTCTGTGTCTATCACTCTCTCTCTCTCGAGTCTACATGGGGATTATGGTTACTGATGTCCAGTATACTTTTGGGAAGAAAAACTAACCCCCTTATTCTTGTTATAGAGCTACAAATGAACAGTCCGCTATTTCAACCATATTAATAGGACAAAACAGAAAACAATTCAGCTGACTTCTTTTAACCACTGTAGGATCATGCATGCCTCTAGTTTCATTGGCCTGGCTAAATTTCAGAAAGACCTAAATTTCAGGTCTTTAATGCCTTGGTGTATTTTTTTACCCCCTTAATCTATGTCACAATTCAGATCTTACCGTGACCCATGATTTCTCTTAATTGTATTAGGTATCTCACGGCACTGCACTTTCATGAAAATGACCTTTACAGACACCCTCCATTCATAACATTCTCTATTTAATATGTTCCCATTACCTGAACTTTTCATTAAAATATGAATAATCTCACATATCAAGTCACATGTGCTCTTTATTCATATACAGTAGTTACTGAAACAGACACATTAGCATGATATGCTTCTGACTGACTCCATGCAACTAAGTCCCATCAAATTAGAAAACTGACTCCGTTACAATAATCTCTGAAAATTCCAAGCTGATGCCCAACCAAAGAGGTGGGGGGTCTCCTCCTTGACGAGTCTGTCACATTGATTCCAATTGCCCCTTGCAAACCAAGAGGTTTTTGCTCTCTCATACACATACAACATCACAATAAGGAGACTCCCCTGCTATTTGTACTAGACACATTCAGGTATTTCACTTGCCACAATGAAAACTGTTTTCTCATGTATTTGGTGTGACGGCTGAATCTTCTGTTCTACTGCCATATATTGGAGAAATGCTAGTGAGAGAATCGGCAATGCAAAACAGCAACAGTTCATTCTTATCGCCAATGATCATGTATGATTAGCTTTAAAAATTTCCAGAGGTTCGGTGCTGCAGAATGCCCTAGGTTCAGTCTACAGTGTTGCCATTTAAATGTATCTCAAGTAAGAGGAAATGAGGAAAAACAAAACTGCTTAAAATCCTGGAGTGCCATTCCAAAAGAGGAGAAAATATAGTGCTAAATGAACAAGCATCTAGAAAACTTTATTGTACTCAGCGATCATAGTGTCCCTGGCTCAAATATAGTTGCTTTATATAATAATGGCATATTTAAGATAACAATAATGAAAACTAATTCCAAAATCCATATATCAGTAATATATTCATGAGGCAAACTGAATAGTTCTAGAAATTCCCCTCAATAAGGTTAGGCCATCTTCATTCAGATGAAGCTATTTTCCATTCTTCCCTTTCGTTCATTAATTCATGCTCTTTACATTTACTCCTCTTATGTTCCAAGTCACCAACGCTGATATGCCTTGGTTGTCAATATCTATGAGCCCACAGATATTGGCTTTATAAAAACCACACCCACACAGATTTTCTTTTAATTTAACAAGGCTTTTTAAAAATAAGACATACTCTGTTCTGTATATCTTTCCTAAAATCTCTCAGATATGACAGAACTGTCTGCAGCTAAATTACTAGTGAGAAAAAAGCATATTTCGTTCATGCCCGTGATACTCTCTTTCCTACATATCGACAAAATGGCCTGTATTATATTTATGGAGAGAAGGAAAATAGGAAGATCCCAGGGATTATTAGTTTCCAGTTCCCTCCCTGTTCCAGGCTAACTGTCCAGAAAAAGTTGACTGGGATGATGAGTCTGGAAAAGAAATCCTATGAGGAATGGCTGAAAAGACTGCCACATTTAGCCTATAGAAAACAGGTGTGGGGAGAAGATATGGAGAGGTCTGCAGAGTAGTGGATTTATTACGCATTACTTCAGGGAGCAGGACTAGAAACAATGGATGGAAACTGTGATTGAACATTAGAGATTCAACTGAATGGTAATAAACAGGACACAGAATATCTGAAAATGAAGTGTTCTCTCTTTGATTGGAAGTATTTAAGCACAAGTGAACAAACGAGTCACTTTTATGTGAGATGGGTGGCTGTATAGATATGGTAAATAAATAAAACTAAAAAATATCTCAGGAATTCTACAGCTGAAGTCTCCATTGCAGCCCCTGCACAGAACCTGGAGTTCGTTTGACCTCTAAAGTCCCAAACAACTCTATGATTCTATATCATTAAGGAGTGTTCTTTACTCTAATGCTTGCTCACTTATTTTGAAGATATATCCACCTGAATCTGGACACAAGAAGTAATACAACTGGAAAAAGAGAAATACAGCATTTTCTCGTTGTTTAGAGCAAGTCTGAAAGAGGTATTTGGCTTGACGACTAATTAGTTAGACGTAAAAGTATTTCCTAGTTCTCAGAACAGAGCCATGGCCTTCTTATCTAAGATGGTTCCATCGGAGAAATGAAAACTATAGGAATTTCCCAGAAGCCTCTTGTTGCCATTAGCTAGCTTTATGTATGTATGTATTTACACGATTTATATGGCTGCCCATTTCATGACAGTGACCCTGGGTGACATACAAGGAGTTAAACAGGAACCACAAGAAAAGTCATCTCTTTCATTTAATTCTGCTCCGTGACAAAAGCACTGTGTGATCTTTTTTTTTTTCTTCCTTAAATCTGCCTTTGATTTTCAATAACGCAAGAGAGCATGCCTTGCATATTTCCCACAAAACTGTGAAAAAATAAGCACCCTGAAGGGAGCGGAATTCTGCAATTTTCCTCTTCAGGGTTCACAGTAGAGGGTTTTTCCATCACCCATCACCTATTAAGTAAAAGCTGGCAGTGGTGCAGCTATGGCCTGACTTCTCTCTTAAAATCTAGGGACTCCCCCACCCCAAAAAACAATGCTGCCTAGGGAACAATTAGATAAGAGTGGGTATAGCCCACAGCTGCATAACAGACAGAGAAAGAAACTCAGAAAGGAAGCACCCTAACTTATCAGGTGGTAAAAGTGAAAGCGGGAGATTTGCACTTTCAGACTTGCAAGATTCTGCTAAGGTACCCTTATGATAAGGTAGAATTAGTTCATCTGGTCATGTTTCCTGTCTGGTCTATCTGGGAAGGCTGATAGAAAGTCTGTCTTTAAAATATCGTTCCTCAAGATTTTACTGAAATAAGAGCTGTTTCAAAAGCAGAAGTCAGTTACTAAAGATAAGGGCAGCTCCCACCACAGGAAATCTCATCTTAAGATGCCACTGTGAACTCATGTTGGTGGTTTCCAGCTTATGTTGTTTTGGATAGTTAATGCTTCACACTATACATTACTATAATTGCTTGAAGGGTTGGGAGACAAGGCGCTCATTTCAGATCAGGCTCTAAAGCTTGGTAAACAAAGGAATTGGCCTGGCAGGTCTCCAAGGCTCTGATTTGCTCGTCCCAATCAGTTTTGCTTCACTCCTTAAAGCCACTTTATCAAGCAGCAATATATTCTATATGACAGTTGCTTAGCTACCAGAACTCTTGTTTCGACAACTCTACAATTTTTAAATCTCACCAAGGGTCAAAGTCTATTGAATGATCCTTTGATCATTTTAAACCCATCCATTGGTATACATGTTCATTATTCTACCAGGTCAATCAGGAAGACTGGAGAAAAGCATGTTACAACAGCTGGTATATATGTTTCAGCCCAAATATCAAGGGGTCTGTCTGTCTGTCTGTCTAGGCAAGATTATCCCTGTTAAAAGCCCTTGTCCAATAAAGTCCAGTAAAACAGAATTAACTGCTCTTAAAGAAATAACAAAAACCAATCAGAACAATAAGGAAATTATGGTATTTTAGGCTGCTGTTTGACATAAAAAGTTTACAGCTGTTTCCTTCCATGGGGGGGGGGAACATTGCTTTGGTTTCACTTGAATGGGTTTAGCCTCTCAAAACCTCAATGAGGCCCAATCATTCACTTTTCAGAGGAAGAAAAATGAGATAAGAACAGCCAGCTCTGGAGATATTTTATCAGCAACTCTGCATGTGAGACACAAATGCAATGAAGCAGAGTTGAAAGATTATTTTAATAACGTGCCTGCTGACATTATGGCTGACATTACAATGGGAGGTGTTACTCAGAAGCTCAAATATGATGGCCTGTGTCTATTTGGGGTTGATATTCTATCTGTAGTAGCATCTTATCCAATGGTGTGGGTTTAATAGAAACTCTGCATGGATAAGGGGCTTATGGCCAATAGATGCCAACTAGGCTAGCTACCTGGCTTTATAAGAATTGACATCAGTTGGCTTGCCTATCCTTTACTGTTCTTAAAGCAGTATACAAAACTAAGATGCCCTAAATATATGCAAATAGCTTCCTGACTTCATTGACTATCATTTTAGTCAAGTGACCCATGAGATACCTTTAAATTAGCCAATTTATGGCCTTGGCAAGAAGGCTTGTTCAAACTTGAAGTCTCCACGCTCTTGTGGGCAATGGGTTACAGCAGGGTTCCTCAACCTTGGCAACTTTAAGACGGGTGGACTTCAACTCCCAGGATTCTCCAGCCAGCTGCAAGGCTGGCTGGGGAATTCTGGGAGTTGAAGTCCACCCATCTTAAAGTTGCCAAGGTTGAGGAACCCTGAGTTACAGCACCACCTGGCTACATATCACAGTATTCTTTTGAATTCCATACTTCTACTTACCAGCCTCATGGAAATGTGGATTTTGTAATGCTTCCTTTTACAGCAATGTACAGTGCCACAGAATCCCCAGTTGTACAAAAGCCAGCATTGTACATAAGCCAGCAAGACAATGACTAGATTCACATACTATGCTAAGCCAAAATGTCAATTATTTGTTATAGCTTAGGATAGTGTCTGCTCTTAAACCATTCTTTACAGCTTAGATTGTATGAATTCAGCCAATGGCATCCTATGCAACAAATTAGGCTTAAGCAAGCCATAGTCTAATGTATTGTTTCAATGCAGTCATTTCTAACACTTCAGATTAAGGTCTTTATATAGGCAACTCTCAAGCATTCCATCTTTGGGTGAGATCATCAAGAATGTCACTGCCTTAAAGCTCCAGATGCACTTGGATGAAACTGACTTATCTGGATTCATTTCAATCGAAGGTTTGTCCAGTTTATTTGGTACTGAGGCCACTTTGATCAGCTTGGAAGATACCGTATCCCCGAAACTAAATGGGGAAAGTGTGACCTTTTCGGTATCATCAACCATAGTATCCTTCTAAGCAATCTTATGTGTGTGGGCCTTGGAGCACTATTTCACGGTGGTTCTGGTATTTTCTGTTGGAACCTGTCTAGGTGATGATAGTGGGGCAATACTATTCAACATCTTGGTGGTTGACCTATGCTATCTCACAGGATTCCCCTATCTTGCCACTATGCTGTTTAACATGTATTCTTATGACATTCAGCTCTAGTGCTCCCTACCTCTCACTCCAAGAGAGCCGTCAGTCATCCTGAACACTGCTTAATCTTGATAATGGGCCAGATGAGAGAGAAAAGCTGAAATTAAATCCAGGCAAGATAGGAGATGCTGTTGGTAAGCAGAAAACTGGATTTGGGAAATGAGCAAAGCCTATTTGGGTACAGGTTTGCAGTTTGAAAGCACTGACTCACTTTGACTCACCAGCTTTCACTGGATTTGGATTTGGCAAAGAATGCATATGCACAACTACATTTAGTATACAAACTAGCATGTTTGCTAAGATGATCAGACTTGGTGACAGTTATCCATCCCTTGGTTATAACCTATCCTGGCTATTGCAACACACTCTACATAAAAAACATTCAGAAATTGCTGTTGATGCAAACTGCGGCAATCAGGCTGCTAACCAGTTCAAAGTATGGGGATTACATGATACCTCTACTAAAACATTTGCACTGGCTCACAACTTACCAGACACAACTGAAGATGTTAGTGTTGTTCTTTAAAATCCAAAAGGACTCAGGGCCTGACTGTCTTAAGATAATGTGTCTCCCATTGTGAACTCTGCATCTGCCTGGTGATGCAGATCAGCAGGAGAGGCATTCTGAAGATGCCCATCCAACCAGAAGTTGGCCTTTTGGGATGAGGGAAAGGATCTTCTCCTGGGTGGCTTTCAGGCCATGAAATGCTTTGCCCAGGAAGGTATGTCTGGCTACCATTCTCCCAGTAATTACAAAACTGTCAAAAGAAAAAAGAAGAAAAAATCACCCCTCTCCAATTTGCCAAGCTTTTAACTGATTTTAATTATACTTAGTTTAATTCTGATTTATCTTGTATTGATTTTACTGTTATGTTTTATGTTTTGCATTAATTGTTATAGGCCATCTTGATAGCTTCATAAGCGGAAAGGCAGAGTACACATTCAATGAAATTTAATTATTTCAAACAATTATCAGAAGACTTTCTTAGGGTGGGTTATTTTTTGTCCTATTCCATAAATAGTATATTATTTCTTGAACTAATTCTGAGCTAACCTTTCATATAACACAATACAATTCCTAATTGGATCAAATGTTGAAAATCTACATGTATCAGATCCTCTCCTCCCCCAAATCATTTTAGAAATCCTTGCCTGAAATTTCACCAGTTATTTATGTTCTTGATGACATTTCATAAGATTTTGGACAAGGACACTGAAGTCTTGCAAAATTCTACACATTTGTGAGATTTGGGCTGTTTCTTTAAAAGATTGTATACTTATTTTTGAGTCCTGGGTTCACCATTTGTGAACCCAGTCCATGGGTGACACAGCATCTCAGAGTACTGCATTACCAATACAGCTAAGACTGTGATTTCTCTACATTTATTAAGGAAATTAAGAAGGGGAAAATAAAATGCAGGTATCTTGCTCAATCTTGCCAGTCATTTTTTGCCAATTGCCAGTTATACAATATTAAGCCAAGCTACCTTTGGGGAATTGGAGAAAGAGCTCTGAGGAATCTTCTCCTCCTATTCTTGCATGACAACTGATATTTTGATATCACCCTTCCTTCAAATTAATAGACCCCTGAGATTGGTACCAACAACAGAACCCTGAAGTGAACGTAATCAGTCTAAAACAGATACAGTATACTGGCTATTGAGATATATTATAGAGGGGTGGCCTGGAGATTTGCTTCCTTTCATCTTGATTACAGTGATGTTCCTGCATTGTACATTTGCTGTGGTGCTCAAAGGGGTGAGGTGGGGGAACAGCAAATCCATTTTGCTTCCAGGGAGAAAAGATGAACTGTGCCCTCCTAATTCCATCTGCATTAGAGAAATAATGTTTTGGCAGGTGGGACTGTGCTTGTGCGTCAACACACAGCATCAGCGCAAGAAGCTTTGTTATGGGCTTACGTTGCCTCACTATGGAGAAAGCTATCTGTAAAGATCTCAAGACTGACTACGTGTATTTCTGCTCTCCAGTAGAACAGCAGCTACCTAATTCAAATTAATGCAATATTAATGCATTTATGGACAATGGAAACTACTCAAGACAAATACAGTCCCTATTAGAAAAATTGCCCACTTAAAGAAAGGTGGGTGCATTTATCAGATTGGCGATAATCAATGATTTTCTGAATTAAGGCTGCACTCCATTTGCCTGCAAGTATCTCCAGTGATTATATTCATTTATTTAAATATATGGCTACCCATCTCAAAATAGTGACTCTGGGTGTCTAACAATACATAAAAACATACCAACGGCACAAAAATAAAAACAGTAACCTCTCTCTACCTAATCCAAAAAAGCACAATAATTAAATACACATAAACAATGCAATGTGAGAGATGCAATGCAAGACAATGTGATCTTAATGCAATTTTCTTTTGAGCGCACACAGAGGATGACCTATTAAACCTGCATAGATCTGCACATACATAGGAGTGTCCTTTTAGAATGGGGAGGGCATACCACTTACATGTGGTATATCATATTTTATAAAACTCGTGTAAGTATTGTTGCAGCGATCACATCAGAAGAGATGTATTCTTCAGTAAGCTGAAGCAGTAAACAAAAACAGCAAGAAAGGAAAGGAAAGGAAAGGAAAGGAAGATGATGCATAAGAAAGAATGTGCTAAGATAGTGACTCTCTTCCACTCCAGTGACCATCCTCCATCCTAACATTTTTCTGCATCTGAAGGCTTCATAGGAAGAAGCTAGAGCATGGTTGTAACTACCAGAGTCAATTCGAAGCCCATCTAAAATTGCACGGAGCCCTGGCCAGCAGAGACATTCCATTCTAAATCTCACTCAAGGGAAGGTTTCTAGAGTAGTCCTTCGTTAATCAGATGGGGATTTCATATTTCAAGATCCTCTCAATTTTTTTTACTAGCTCATGTGTTTTAGAAACAATTTTAATTAATGGGAGTGTAAATATACAAGCAATCTGTCTTTCCCCACTTGCATAGTGACAACTTCAGTAGATAGTTATTTAGTGAAGGAAATCAGTTCATCACTGGTCAGTTGATCAGTTTGCTTTATTACTAAGATTTCTATGCCACTCCATTCCATGCTGGCTCTGAATAGTGAATTCCAGGTTCCAGGTTAATTCTTTGCTCAGTGAGGAATATTAGGCAAGACTCCCAGATCTTTCCAAGAACAGGCCCATTGAAGTCTGTGTGACTTGAAGTCTCACTGTGGCTGCTTTAAGAATGAGAATGTGCTAGTCCATCTACAGGACCAGTTCACACATAATGCTAAGTCATATATGGTTTAATGCTTGTGAACTCTTATATTATGACTTATGCGAACCTGACCATTATGGCTTATTCAACAAAGCATGAATAAACAAATCCTGGCTTAGCATTATGCACTAACTCAGCAACAGTCATGAAGTTCACAGCTCATTGTAAATCTTTCCTATCATGCACCATTCCTCTTAATCAACTGATCTGAATTCCACAAAAACCTAGCACTATTTAAAAAAATAAATGTTAAAAATTAGAGTACAGGATGGCAGTAAGGATTGAGCAATATTATTAATTATATTTGGTAAATTCACATTTACTAAGAAGACAAACTTGATATAACAATTACTACTGAACAGATCAAAGGTTTTTTGATGATTCACGTACAAGCATTTTTCATATCTTCCATATGCAGAATGACTGGGAAAAGGCATCCTGTCTTGCATCACAAAATGCCTTCGCCATCTTGTCTATATTAAAATGACTATAACAATCATCTTCTCCTAAAGGAATTCTGAAAGCTACAGTTCTCTCTTATGGGCTAGGGCACTAACAGAAAGGTCTCAGCATCTTTGCCATCCTAAAGGTTGAAGGATTCCGTATTTTCTCATGTACAAAAAATCCATTGCTGAGGTGATATGAACTCTCCTCCTATTACAATTGGTCTTCCTAATACTCCTGCACATAGAGGAATCTTCTTAAGCCTCTGAGAAACAGAAATTTTCTACCCAGTCACTTCCAAAGATTCACACTAATCACAATTTCAGGGCCCTTCCTAATATTTATGTTTTACTCAGCTTGCTAAAACCAGATATTTCCTACTTATGGTTGATGACAGAAAGTTTAAATGCAAATGATCATAATTAATATTCTGGCAGCTCGTACTGGAAAACATATCCAATATTCATACACAATCAGTGTGATCTGGGGATATGTAAGCATGGATGTTGTTAGTTGTGCAATGTCCAATTCCCTTCTCTCCTCTCTGAAGGATCACAGAACTTGGATGAAGATAGAGACTTCCCTCTTCTTCCTTTTCCAAATTTATCTTTCTGGCAAGGAAAAAGAAGGAAGAGTCAATAAGCAACTGTTTAGTGGGACCATTAAAGCCATCCTTGGAACAAATGGAGAGGATGAGAAAGAAGGAAGAGGGAAATCTAGGGAGCCAGGAGTTGGGAATTCCCACCAATGGAAAACAATCCTCCATACATTTCCAGAGGAAATATGCAAAGTCTCTTTGCAATGTTTCCTCTGGAGCAGAAGTTGAGTCGTTAGTTAGCTGGTTCAACTTCCCAAGCCCCATAGCATCATGGCAATGTAGACATGGGATGCCAACGTTAGGTTGGTGGCAGCTTGCCTATGGTGTAGTCTTAATACTTCCTTTGAAATACAACAGGGAAATGTTATGAACTTGGTAATGTGTTCCTACTTCTATCCACTATTAATGGATTCAGTGTTTGAATGCACTTGAGTACTGTTCTTTCGTTAAGATGAGTGTGGCATTTTTGTGTGCATATTTTAGTGTTTTGGTCATCACTGATAATAGTTGTAATGGAGGACAGGCCATATGAAAGGGCTCTCTGCCTTAACTAATAGAAGCTTACAGAAGTAAAGAGAGAAACTATCATCAATCTGAGAATATCTCAGTATTTGGGTAGGTACTCACCTTTCTGTGATTGTTTCTCTGAGACCACTAGTGACCCCCTTGACCACAGTGCTAGCCTTTGGAGTCAACACCACCTGAGATATAAAAAAAGAGCCCTTCTTCCTTCGGTCAATGATTGATGCCTGGAGAAACTGGATCAATTTTTCTGGATCTGTTGTGTTTGCCCACGGAGCTGGCATCATCTGTCCTGGCCATAGAAATGGGACCTCTAAAGCCACTGGACTGTGATAAAACACCAAAACTTGATAATCCTTCTCCCACAGGTACTGGAGACAGACTTCATGGGCAAAGATGGCTGGGCACATTTTACTCCCAAAAGTGTCTTTGAGCATTTGAACCAGTTTTTCATGGTGGCATTTCTGCATCCCATAGAAGTGGTTGAAGTCCAACAAGACCACTTCCTTATGATGGTCAGTGAGAAAGGCACTGATCTCCTCCAGGCCCTCATTGACTTTGGCACTGAATAAACCATGAGCAAAGTAGAGTTCATTATCAGGGTCTCTGGGCTTTGTGGAGATCCGAAGGTCGAAATACCGTATCCCTGCTCCCAGCTGGCTTGTAAAATTCATTGTTTGTGTTGCAAGCCATTTCCTCATCAGCTTTTTAGCCACAGTTCCAAACACAGAGACAAAATTCTGGACAGTTTCTGGCTGTTCGGGTCCCACTGGAGAGGCCTCATCAATATAGAAGCTAAATGAATCATGAGACCCTAAAGATAATACAAAAGAATAGTTTGAAACAAAATCAGTGCAAGATTTGAACACCCGAAGTGATATCATGTACTCATCAAGTTCGCCTAACTATTCCATGACAATATGCTGAAGTTCAAATAACAGTACAATTCACTTAACATACTACTATTTCATATTCAATTAGCTTGGCAGGAAAGCCTGTCACTCATACAATTAATAAAAGAAATAAAAGCAGCATTTGTGGTTAAAGGAAGATAAATATGAATATTTTTAGAAGGCAGCACATAAGGGTATTTTCTTTGATTATGAACATGAGTGGTTATGTAATATACATATAAGATGGTAGTAGGACAGAGTAATGTAGTGATTTAGGTTATTATGCTTTGACCCAACAGATCTGGATTCAAAACTCCTCTCAGCCATGAAACTCAGTGGGTCATGCTGAGCCAAACTCTCTATCTTAATTCATCCATCCATCTGCTGATCCCAATCCTCAGCAATAGACAGCAGAATAGCAGAATGGATAACAAATGCATTGCATGCATGTCTAAGAGCTCAAGATGGTATACACAGTATTTCTCTGCCCAATTGTATCTTCACAACAATCCTGTAAAGCAGGTTAGCCTTAAATATAGGCTAACCTGCTTTACAGGATTGTCACAAAGATAAAACTGGGAAGAGAAGTAGTGTGTATACCATCTTGAGCTCTTAGACATGCAATGAAGTAAGGAACAAGCAAGTCATCGAGAGAGATTACTTTGCACCATATGAAGAATTTGCAGAGCAAAGAATAATATTAATAGAGAGGATTGACTAGATGGAAAAATGTCTGAATTGATTTCTTAGCAACCCCTGGATGTTCTCAAATACCACCTGTGCAGAAACTCTACTGGGTCCTGTTTCTGGCATGGAATATGACTCAGCACTGACAGTTGTTTGGTTTTCATCCATAAATCCTAAATGAGATTGAATAGCTCTTGTTTGATCCATTAGTTGCACAGGAAGCATATGGAGCTGATCTTCCTCAGAGTTTACAAGGAAAACTAATGATAAACCAAAGTGCATAAATCCAACACCTGTTTAAATAATATGGGAAAAGAATTAGTTCTAAATGTTTGAGGCAACAAGTAGCTGTTCACTGCTACATCTGAGCAGCAGCTAGCTTTGCTGAGATCCTAGAGCAGCTCTGCAGGTGGGCAGAAGGATGGTTGCTATGTTAGTCTCACAGAATGAGATCTATGAATACTGTATGGCATTGGTGCTATCCTGCATGGATTTATTATCTATTCTGCTGTCTGTTGCTCAGGATGAGGATCAACAGATGCATGAATTAAGTGCCTACTAAATCTATCAAATCTGTACCATGCACATCATCTTAAGAACATAGAATGAATTGTACTCTAGAGCAGGAGAGGAACATTAACCACTAAGTGTGCTGGCTGGAAATGTTTAGAATTATAGCTCCTCACATTTCAGTGTTACCAAGTTGGAGAAGGCAGCCCTATAGCTATCATACATGAAAACATACACCCACAGTTTCTCAGGAGACCCTGAGGAAAAAAAAAAGCATTCTCCTGCTCAAACTGAGGATGCAGCCATGCTTCTCTTTCCTGAGGACATCATCCCCTCCTCCTCCTCCTCCTCCTCCTCCTCGATAGTACAAGAGAACATCTGTTTGCTAGTACATCACAAACAGGAGGTGGAAGGATCATCAGCCTTTGGGGACTTAAATAACAGGGCATACAGGTAGTCCTTGACTTATGACCATTCATTTAATGACTGTTCAAAGTTACAACAGCACTGAAAAGTGACTTACGACTAGTCCTCGCACTTATGACTGTTGCAGCATTCTTGATCACGTGATCAAAATTCAAGAATGTTGCAGCATTCTTGATCACGTGATCAAAATTCAGACGCTTGGCAACCAGCATGTATTTATGATGGTTGCAGCATCCCAGGGTCATGTGATCACCATTTGTGACCTTACCAGGGGGCTTCCAAGAAGCTATGCCAATGGGGGAAGCCAGATTCACCTAACAACCACGTGATTCACTTAACGACTGCAGCAAAAAAGTTCATAAAATTGGGTGCAACTCACTTAATGACCACATTGCTTAGCGATGAAAGCTGTGGTCAATTGTGGTCATAAGTTGAGGACTACCTGTACTCTTTTTTAGCCTTAGCATTTTTTTTGCAGTGGGGGGAAGGGGAGCAGAATCACTGGAATAGCATTTCAAGCCTTGCATTGAGCCTGGCTCTATTGATCTTGCTCCACAGTGAGCTGACGATGGTCCTGATCTCTTGTGAATTGGTCTTGGTTGTAGCCAAGGTTTACCAGAAACTTCTGAGCCACAATCTAGAATAAGATATCCAGCAACCAAAGATCTAACTTCAGGGAAAAATAAATGTGGATCACTGACAGCAAATGGGAATTTAGATTCTAATTTTTCCAAACCAAAAAAAAGGAGAGATATTTTCATTATGCCAGATTCTGTTTCAATTGCAGTATCTCTCATTCCCGTGCTCATTGCTCTATACTTCATTTACTTTTATGCCGGGAAACTTCCATTCTTACTACCTTGAGAGCTCAGGATAAGATCAAGAATAGAAGTTGTACTTCTAGCAACAAAAAAGATGATGTGTTTTCCTCCTAAGGTTTTCATTTAGAGTAGAGATGTGAAGATGTTTTCATTTAGAGTAGAGATGTGATTCTAGGTGGAGGGACATTATCTAAATTAGGTCATAACTGAGCAGATAATGGGCAGGGCAAGCAGCATTTCTGAGCAGTGGGGGCGGGGGCAGTGGGACTCACACACCTGGGATTGCCTTCCTATAGTTTCTTGGGGGAAGTCATTTCCCTTCCTCCTGCTTAGCTGTCCAGCTGGTGTGAGTCAGCACTCCAGCATGTGCTCAGCCCAGCCCTTCTGGAGTGGTGTCAGTAGGTGCCTTTATCAGGGCTGAATTGCTACTCCTTTCATCTCCTCTGCACACTTCCTGTCACATCACAGGAAAGCACTGAGGTAACCATTCTTTGCAGAGAGCCTGAGTGGATGTGAAAGATGCTGGATGGCTACCCTCCTGTTTAGAACTTAGAGAACAATTAACAACTGGTTAGTAAGGACTAGACCAAACAGATTAACATCTCTGCTATGTCACCAAGCATAAACTTCTAGCACCCTTCACCAATAAGCATACTCACTAAGGGTTCTGGGAGTTGCCTTGTTTCTCCATTGAAAGCAACCCCCTTGGAAGAAAGGTCTAAATACCTTTCCTCTGCTGAGGGGATCCAGCAGTAAATGCAGCTCTTGGACTGAAGAAAGGGTTAACAAAATTATTTTAGAACTAGGCAAGGCCAAATCTGGGATTCTGGACACACATACACACACACACACAGACACACTGTTTTCCACATCAAAAGCACATTTTCTATGCCGTGCTACTCTGAAAAGCCACTTTACATAATCTATGTTACCCACTTACTTCCAACAAATAACAACAAAAGAAGATAGAACAGAGACCTCCTTCCAAACATTTTTGCACTTCATTTTATCTAGTTACATGCAAGCCATTTGACCTGAAGAGATATTATTTCTATCTTACTCCACAGGAACATGCATTCAAATTATTGGGTATTGACAATATTTATAGGCCACCCCAATCCTAAGGAACTCTGGTCTGGGACAGCAAAGCAAAATGTAAATGTAAAAACACAGTACAAAAGCAACTGAAACCCCTATAATCATGGGTGACCAAATCAACAAGGGGCTGAAAGCATATTGGAATAATAGCACTTTGAGCCACTGAAGGGCATTCCATAGAATGGAGGCCACCACTGAGAAGGCTTGTCACCTCATCCACATCCCATGTACCAAATAAGAGGGGCCACACAGCAGACCTCTGATGACCGGACAAGCAGATTCAATTCTGATATATCTCAGTGCTGTACTGTAGAGGGCATTAAAGGTAATGACCAGCATTTTGAATTGGGCCTGGGAACCTGCTAGTACCCAATGTACTGCCTTCAAGATTAGTGCTATTCTAGATTGGTGGAGTGCCCCACATTTTGCACCAGCTATATCTTCCAGGTCTTAAATGAGAAAAAGCTTTCAAAATAATTCATGCCCTGAACAGAAAGTCGATACTCAAATTTCTCAACAGCCCTGTTCAAGCATTTGGAAAATACCTGAGGTCTCAAAGTGTGTCTGCTGTGCAGTCCACAATCCCTTCATTCCCAGATCTTCCCACATGGGGGAGGTCTGGATGGGAGTTCTACTCATATTAATTTGATTGAAAGAAGAGCATTTTGCACCATCAGAGATCCAGTTAATCACGCATTCTATACACCATAAAGCAAGGTCAGAATAGAGAACTGCTACCTGACCAGCAACTGGATAGATAACTGATGTCACAAGACAATGGATCCCATAAAGGAAGTAAAAGGCCTCTTAAAGATAAGAAGAAATCAGAAACCAAGAGATTAAGGAGAAAAGTGGTTGGCATTAGGAAGCAAAGCTTCATTTCTAGAGCAGGAGTAAGCAATTTGTAGCACTTCAAATGTTGTTGCATTACAACGCCCAGCATCCCTCACCACTGCCCATAATCCTTATGGATGCTGGGAGGTGTAGTTCAGCAACATCTAACATTTTAACATTGTTAAAATTCCCTTTAAAATCTGGGATATATGCCATCAAGCACAAGAGGAAAGTGGTTGCAGAGGATGAGAAAGAAAAGAAAGAGGTAGAAATGGAAGCACAACAGCAAAGTGGAAGTGCAAAGTCAAGGAAGCAGAGTAGGGAAAGCACAAGACTACAAATCTCTGAACATTATTAGAGGAACCAGAATAGCAAGACAGAGACTAGGTTGGAAACAGTCCATATTTGGGAATACTGAGATGTAGAGTAGAACAGACTGTAAACTATTTTTTTTCTCTCCTAAACAACTTGGGGTAGCATTTCTCTAAATCAGTGTTTTTCAAACTTGGCAACTTTAAGATGTGCGGACTTCAACTCCCAGAATTTCTCAGCCAACATGCTGGCTGGGGAATTCTGGAAGTTGAAGTCCACCATCTTAAAGTTGCCAAGTTTGAAAAACACTGCTCTAAATGAATACTCAACTGATTCTTCTACGCATGTACTAAGGAAAGGAGAAGATAACAGGGTGAAGCAACCATTGTCTGTAATCTTGCTATTGTGAACAATAATGACCTTGTTATACAAATATTCTAGCTTCTCTTGAAGAAAAGTGATAAATATGAAACCCTGTCATGTATAACTCCTTGATCACACTGATCCAGAAGATTTCAAGTTAAAATCTGACAAATAGGACCAAAACTACCCTTAACAATAAATTCATTAACAAAACAGGTAGGGCTGTTGGTGGGGACCAATCCTATTTACATAACCTCTTTTTTTTCTGTTGCTTCCTCCTCTTTTAAGTGATTCATAAGGATATATTCAAGGCAAGACTTTTTTGTGGTACAAATAGCATCTAAATTGAATCAGCGATCAGTCAAATGGAAGCATTTATTTAGATGTGTCTATTTGCTCAGCATAAAATATTTGCATTGTATCATCAAAACAAAAATAAATCAATGGTTAAAAGCTCATTATTTCTTGCAAATCACATATAACAAAGAACAGTGATCTACAAGTAAGCAGTTAATCTGTTTGGAGCTGCCAATGTTCAACTGTGGAGGTTTTAAAAACCCATTCTTCAAATAAAGAATGGAAGATCTTCTTGAAAAAAATATCTTTGACAGAAGTCATCCTTCCAGGACACATTAATTTGAAACTTCCAGGTAAAGATTAAATTTATAACCAAAATTTAGCACAAAAGCAGACTAGGAGTGAGGTCCCAGATAATGATAAAAATAATTCCACGTTATGTGTCTGAGCCGGAAAAAAATCAGCTTAAGAACTCACCCTGTAATCCTTTTAATCCATTCTCCTATGTGTTGGAAGGAAGACTAACTAGAATTCCATTTCACTTTGGCAAAAGCCAGATTTGTTGTATCTCAACAGGATACCTGTTGTATCCAGGATTCTCACTGGAATCCTGGATGTCTGCATTGGCTATGAGTGGCTGCTCCAACTTATTTTCCAAGCAATCACAGTTATCTATGTCTTGCATCTAAACTAGCTCAGTGCACTCTATATGGGGCAAAGATGGTATGGGGTCTTCAGCAGGCATAGAATGTCATAATTAACTTGCTGGCTAGGCTCATACAACTATACTAAATCTGGATTAACAAAACACATTGCCGTTTTCCATAGAGTAAGACCATGGCTAGGTTCCCACAACATACTGAAACTTAAAGTAGCCAGCCCTGTTTTAGCCAAGATTGATGTGTTGCCCAAACACAGGTTTCTCATCTGGATTTGAAATACGTTACTAGAGTTAAGTATTTCAGGTAAGTATAAACTTTATCCCTAGGTTAAAAAAGCATATCCAAACCCAGACCTCCAAAGAGATTTGTAGCTTTTCCCTGGAACTTGTTTCATTAGGCTTTGAAAATGCTGTAAGTGTTCCAATAGAAGAGACTATATGAAGTTCAGGTTTGAACTGCTGGGTTCTTGGTGCTTTCTGAGCCTGGTTGTTTTGTGGCAGACATTTCACTAGGATGTTACCTAGCCTTGGTAAATAACAACCAAGCTCAGACAGCATCAAGAACCCAGCTGTAAATGTTATTCAGGAATGAATCTAGGAAGTGGATTTCTAAAGAGTTATGAATCTGGCCCTTCAAAGTAACTTTTCCATGGCCATTAATTGCTCTAACATTATAATACTGAAGCACCACATGCTTTTATGTCAGCCCAGTTCAGTGCTTTGCCTTCAAATACTGTTGTCAGGCAGACATCAAAATGTTCCTTACTGACATGTTTGTTCAACCATGTTCTTCCCCACTGCCCCTTTTATAGGAATGTTTACGCTTTGCTTGTACCACCTATTTTACAAGTTAATCCAGGGAGAAAGACTGAAATGCACGTGTTGTATCTTCTACTGGATCAATATTTGAGCATTTCCAGCAGTATAGCTAACTTCTGCTCCATACTTTGACTGCTGATGAAAGATTCTATGAAATGCTAAATGGTATGGCTAGATATATTAGTTCTTAATACAAAAACTTGACTGTGTATGCATACACACAGAAAGAGAGGTTTTATGCTGATCAAATGACTGTTGTGGATTTTTACTTGCTGTACATGAAAAGTAACTGCAAAATGCATAGAATAAATTATGCTACTAATTATTTTTAAGCTTCTCCAATAAACCACTCTTCCTTTTTTTAAATGTAGAATGATATACAGATGTAACCAAACTATGCTCATGTGTGTTAAGAGATTGAGCTCCATGAGCATAAATAGATATAGATGCTAATGGATAGAGGGAAGTGTCTTCTCTTTTAAAACTGGAATAACGCTTCATTCAGTTAATGAATGTAACATTTTCTAATTTAAAAAGCTGAAATCAATAAATTTATGAGGTATCGCTTATTTATCTGTAAATATAATTATATTTAATAGCTTCTGGCAGTGGTGATGGGAGGGGAAAAAAATCTTTGCAGTACAGTGCTCATGGTTAAACAACTAAAAAAATGGCCTTCATTACAATTACTGGAGCTCATCACCAAAGAAGGCCTTCTGGTTCTCTGGCATCTTTCTTTTTCCTTTTCCTCTTTCTTCAGTACAATCTGTACCGTTCTTCCACAAATAAGGCAGATTTTGATGTATATTTTTAGACTGTCTGCAGAATTTAGACCGTCTGCAGAATTTTATGTCACTTTCCTCTGATTCTTATGTGATAGATCTGTTAAAATTGGGAAGCATTCCATAGTCTGTATGGGTGTTCTAAATTGAGAAGTCTGAAGCCCGTTCCTGAGATCCTTTGTCTCAGGCGTGCCAGCAGATCCACCACTATGAAAAGAGTTTGTTATTTCTTTTGTTATAACAATGTTTCAAGATGTTATTGCCAGATTTGGTCTTTCTTCTGGCATTCCTAGGCCAGGAAGCAAAGCTGCCTTGCGAATGTGGAGGGAGGGGAGGCATTATGGAGAATAAGGAAGATGTCCTTGATGGAGATATGTAGGAACTATTACCTAGGCAAAGTATAAGGAGGAGGAGTTACAGCATGCAAGATTGATGTCAGCCCCACTAGGTCGACCAGACCAGGAAATCAACTTCACAGGAAGGCCAAAACTACCTTTTTTGAGATTGACTATAATAACAGAAACTGATTGTGCTGAACCTCCTTCCTCTTCTTATAGTTCAGTGAATTAGAGAGGTGTCTGCCTGAGCTGCTTCTGAATTTTATCTTGTTCTGGACTTAAAAAATGCTTCAGCCCCTTTTGTCTAGGCAGCAGTTCCTCCATATCTCCATCAAGATCATCTTCTTTTCCCTCTACAGGCATTCGTATTACAGAAATGGGTTGCATGGGGAACCTCGTCTGATATAAATTGGCTTGGCTACACCACAAAATTCTCCAAGAAAATAAGCATCACGCTTTTTATAATTTTGTAACAATAGGGAGAGTAAGCATCCCATAATGATCTGGGGACTCGCTTTTTATTTTTTTAAAATTCTAAGCAGTTTCTTTTCATTATGGAAACAAATTAGGACTTGAAACAAGCAATAAGAAATAAAGAAGACAAGTAACTGAACAAAGTCTCCTGGGAATATCAGAATATGAACTGGTAGAGATTGAGAGTGAAGCTTCCCTTGGACTGGGGCCCTCAGATGTGCTAGGACTACAACTGCCAGACTTCTCAGCATGGCTATTTGTAAAGCACCAGGTTAGCCAAGGCTGCCAGACATCTTCCATAACCTCACTCTTCCTGCTATAAATGACAGGGGAAGGCTATTGTAGAATGGATCACATGGCTGGGAATGGGTTTGAGTGATTACTAATCCTAATCATTTATATTCCAGAGTTTACTTTCCTGAGATTTGGCCTATTCTTACACTTGGATAAATGGACCATGAAAACCTTGCTTCAGTGAATTGGAAAGTCATCCTTGATGCCCACACACCACACAATATATTGAAACAATCAAATTGGGATCCCAAAGATCACTGGCTAAGCCCTTTCCCCATTGTTCCTAATTGCCAAAGTCTCTATTATTTGCCTACCAAATGCTGGATTTATTTACTCTGCCCCACCTCCAAATCTAAAAACCAACTACAGGGTGTATTTTTTGTTTTCCCTAAAGACATTTCTGAAAAACATAACTGCCTTACAGGACATCCCCAACACTTCAGTAGACCCCTCTTATAGCTACAGTAGGTCAAAATCAAGGGGTGTACTGCAGGACACCGTAACTTTCATGCCCATGCATTTATAACATGCATCGATGCAACAGAGACAAGATGCATTGATGTCCTGCTATAAGATTTATATTCTAACCCCAAACCTCCCAAACAAGATAAATGCTGAAGAAGAATGACAGTTGCTTTGGGATATCACACAAAAATGTATCCTTCCAAAGTCATGAAGACAAGTACCCACCTGGGAAACAAGGACTCTGGTAAATGTTGATAATAACCTCAGCATTTAGAGCTAGAGTGGAGAACTTTTGTTCAAACACTATATTCTCTTGAGGATGAGATATTAGGGATGGTTTGCTGGTAGTGGACAAGAAGGAAGAATGCTCTTTTTTTCCTACGACCCAATCTCTATCAGTTATTATTTCTCTCCTTGAGTATTTCCCCCTCCTTTCCTTCTTCTTGCTTTTTGCTTCTTCTTTCTCCCTCCCTCTCCCTCCCTCTGCCCTTTTCCTTCTTTCTCACTCACTAGCCTTTCAAAGTAATTATGAATCATTCTTGTCATCTTTCCAAATTAGTATAGAGGGTGCATATATTTAGGGCAAGACCTCTGGGACTCTAAGGTTACAGGTTGCCAACCCTTGCCTTAGAGAGAGTGGATTAAATGAGCAATAATGTGAGAACTCTGTCAACACTTCTATGAGAAATGAGAAAAACAAAATAAAGACAATTTTGAATATGGTGCAGCACCTAACCAACTGGGATGATCTGCAAAAGCCAAGCAGGACTAAACTTGATTAGTACTTGGATGAGAATCCACCAGGAAATTCCCAGTTTGTAAGGTAGACTGGGAAGCTGAAAAAATATCCCAGAAGAAGGCAATGGAAAATCACTTCTATACTATTGCCAAGAAAACTATAAAACTCTATGGACATATCCATGAAACATGAGAAGTGTGGCTCAGGAGAAATTTTTACCTTTAGCCTAACCACAAAAAAACATGTATAACTGTTTTTTTCATGTGGGAATTTTAAGCCCTTTTTTAAAAACTAAAAATCATCTCCTTGGTCAGTTTTACATAGGTTAGAGGGTAGGTAGCATTCATTATCTTCTCCCTTGTATCTGTGCTCCTAGCACAGAAGAAAAAAAAAAAGGATCAGGGTCTTATTGTTTACTATGGTGGAATGTTTGAACTGGTTTGAGTTTTCCTCTTTGGAACACAACCCACTTAAAAAATTCTGACAGAATGTCCTAGCAGTGCTCTAAATTCAGAATAAAATCTGTAGCTTCCCCCCTTGGGTGCATATCTCTAATTTCACTCACTCTATTATACAGGAGCGGGGGAAAAATGATAGGGCTCTTGGCTTGGGTTTAATCTTACATCACAGAATGTAGCCAAAGTGAGAATAATTGGGATGGGAGGGAAGCCTGCCTGAAAAATCAGTACTAAGCTTGTTCAAGTAGAGCTAAAATGCCATCACACTGCCAGATGAAGTCTTCCTGCACCACTAAGAAAAACTAGTTCCTTTCTTCATCTGTTCATCTCTTCATGGTGCCTGGCAGGGCTGTATCTGTTCAGGAATTATATAATGGAGGGTAAATTGAGGATGTCAGTTGTTTACCTTTGCATGTTCAAACTATCCACTCTGATACATTATCAGCTTCTCCATTCTCCCCTATACATACGGTGGTAAAATCATAAATTTCCATCACAACAAGTGCATCTGAATTTTGCTCAGTGGTTATTGTAAAGTATGAATTAGGGGTAATTAAGGCATGCCAGTAACACAATGCACAAAATGGCTCCTTGCCAAGGGAGAAGGAAGAAGAAAGAAAAAGACTTTGTGCACATTTTAATTTCTTATGGCTGTTCTGGGATTCCTCCCACCCCACCCTCTCCAATCAAATCTCATTTTACAGTTGAAAGATAATGAGAAAAACAAGAACCATTTTGGTTTCTTTGTTGTCGTTTATATCCCTGTATATTCATTTTGAACAAAAGCTTTTGAAACGTCAGAGAAGGAAAGTTGAACATTTACTTTTCAATATTTCCAACTAAATACAAATACATGGATAGAATATTACACACCCATTGTATCTGTTAAAGTAAGTCAGTTTCATAGAGCAACTGTGTTTAGATCTGGGGCTCTCAAGTTGCCACAATGAGCCCTCTGAAGAACTTCTATGCACAAAAACTCACACAAACAACCTTTAGAGATGCTTCTGAATATCCAAAATCCTATTTACACATCAAAAAAATGAAGTATTCAAAAACAAGTATTGAAGCTTTTCCCAGATTCTAGGCTGTAGATGTGGCAACTACGTGTTTGAATACTCTTTTTGTGTGAGTGTACATATCTACAGACACGCTACCTTCCTGCACACAGAAGAAAAACAAGCAAAGATTCGGATGCATCCTTTATCCTACAAACTTTCTACATGCCTACAAATATACTTTCTACTCCAAGGAGGAGAGGGAAGTGGACAACATCCCCCATTGCCTAAAATGATAACATTCAGGAACTTTGTAAACATCTGATTGCACTGAGTGCATAAAGGCAAAGAGGGGGGCAGAGGTTTTCTCCCACTGTGTCCAACTTAATAATCAGCAAAGGCCTGCAACAGTGAAACAGAATCATGCTTCAATGTAAAAGGAATTCAGAGGTAAGTATGACAATAATAATTATTACTTTTTCTGAAAGTATATACATTGTCTGGAGTAATTTCACTCACTTTGCATGCAGAATTTGATTTGCTGACAAATAATTATAATTTTGTTATGCTGTGGCTGACTTCCATAGTAGGTTACTGTGCTATAATTATCTAACTGCAGTGTTCTATCTAACTCAGTTTGCAAATGCTCTTTACATTTATTAGGAAAGATGTGTGAATATTTGCATAATGCAGGCTGCATTTGTGCTATGTGAAATATGTTGATATGCAATAAATCCTTTATCTTGGTAATGAGTCCTATGTCAAGGATGTTCCCCCAGGCATCTTTCAGCAACTGAAGACAGCATTAATCACGATCATACCATTAAAATTGGGTGACAAACTATCAAACAAAAGAAGGAAACAAAACAAAAATTGAAGGAACCAACAAAGTTAGAATTCCTAAAGACACATACACAAAAATTAAGGCTTCATCTGTTTGCATCACTGGTTTGCAACCTGATCACTGTGGCCTTCTGCTACTCCAGAAGATGTCTTCCTGACTCAGAAGACAAAGGTATCAACAGGTTGGAAGAACCCAATACCTTGCAAAAGCAGAAAATGAAACAAAAACCAAAGCAGGAAATATCTCAGGATGGACTAGTAAGAATATAAGTTCAGAAGCCATGGAACGCTGATATACTATTGAGAGAGAATGGAGGGAAGGAGAAATGGATAGTGAACAGGTTCAGTCCATATTGTGACATTTGCAGGTTCTATGTGTATTTTTATGTAGATATGAATGCCTTAGTATGTGCATGTATAGCCTCTGCCACATGTCGAAGCTCTTTTTCTAGGAAAAAAGAAGAAAAGCCAAGATTCTGCACTATAAGAACTAAATGTTGACTCATCCTATATCCTACAGTACAGTTTTGACTTCTATCCTTCTAAGGACTGTGGGTGTACTCAACACAGTATTTAAATTGCTTTGCTGTCCATCATAAAAATGACCATCAGAACAATGGCCATACGAGGGATGTTGATATGCTGCTAGATTGAACGCTGCACCAAGAACATGACACATTGATTGATGTGTTGGCTAGAAGGTATTGTTAACTTAGCAATCTCTGTCTACTGAATCAAAGTACTAGCAGATTTGGCTGGATAAAGTGGTATCTCCCCTGCTTGAAAATGGAGCAAAAGATACAAGAGTTCTTGCAGAATGTGGCCCGGCAGTACAAAATAGAACATTAGGCAGGTGTTCAAATTCACTGCTTTGGAAACAAAGGGGGACAGATTTCTAATTACAGATGCCAGTGTAAGAAAGAAGTTGCTGTTGCAGAATCAAAAAGCAAGAAAGACGTGCTGTTTTCATGATCTACACAAGAATGGACATTTCATCCACAGGGATATACAACTAGCTAAAAAAAAAATGTACACTATCATTCTTACCATTGGGAGTAGGCTTTCCTGGAGCACTAGTTAATTGCATTCTCAAGAATTTTTTGTTTGCCGTAAAAAAAAGTACAGTGTGTTAGCCATGCTTCGGCTAATTTACAGAGCATTTCAAGGAGCATTTTTTCCTTATAACTTGCCAGCCTTATGTGCTGATAGGGGCACCTATTATTAGCAATCATTATTACTAGTGCCCCAGTAATCTCAACCCCAGATCCATACCATACCATTATTTATTTCACAGCCTGAAGTTCCTACTCTGCAATTCTGATCCATTCATCTATCCAATCTGGATTTATAGGAAGTTTCACCAGTATCCCACTCATTCCAAACTGAAGTAAAGTTTAACTTTTCATACAAGTCCAATACAGGTATGGAAACTTCACAGGTCACCAAAAATGAGGGACCACCTGAAAGTCAGCACAGAAACTCACAGCCGGAATAGGCAGAATCAATTCCACCAGAACATGATGAAATGTATGGGAGGTGGGTCTTCCCTTCCCTTCCCTTCCCTTCCCTTCCCTTCCCTTCCCTTCCCTTCCCTTCCCTTCCCTTCCCTTCCCTTCCCTTCCCTTCCCTTCCCTTCCCTTGCCCTCTAACTTGATTCACTCAGAATCCATTCTTCTGTGGTTTCACCTTCTATCTTAGAGTTCTGAATCTTAGAACAGTGAGCTTGGATAAGTTAGGATGAGTGGAAAAATAATCATATTCAGCTTGCAGGTGAAGAACAGAAGCAAGACCCACTTGTAGGGTAAATTACTTGGTAGCTGAGCATGGCCAGGCAGAACAGAGGAAAACAATGTTCTGATCAAATCACTTTCACCCAGGCATGTAAAATGTTGAGGAGCGGGATCCAGACAAGGGAGCAGTCAGTTTCCACACTGACTGGTTGAAAACAGATAAGCAGCATTCCAGGCCTGGCATCTTTTAATCTTCTTTCCATCAAAACATCTGTGATGCTTTTTGCCCAGCAAGAGCCTTCAACTTGCTCATCTCCATGATTTGCAATCTATTCCTCCTGTGGATCTCAAGTGCAAGGACATCAGCCGTGAGCATAAATCTGGCCTTTATGGTCCCTGGTGATTGCCTAGTGGCAGTTGCCATTTCCCTCCTGTTGTTTTTAATGATTGGAGGACAAATCCTTGGGAAGTTCTTTTGCTTTTCCAGCCCCAGTGCATTTAGCACTTTGTTTTTAATTCTTTCCACATTTCGATTGAGTTCACACATTGTACTAAACCATGGTCTGTTGACCCAATGGCTAAGCAAAAAGACTAGAGGAATCAGCCTTAATTTCACTGACCAATCAACCCTACAAAGTATGAGGGTCTTCAATAAAATAGTAACTGAAAGCATTAATAATACCCTCTCAAAGTTTAGCTCATGTACTGTACCTGTATGTCTGAAGCAAAGGAGAAGATGCCTATACTGTATATTCCAGATATAGAAGCTGGTGGATCTGGCAGTTCTCAGGATGGCTTCCTCTACTGGGAGAGAAATCTTATCACGTATGCTGTTCTGCCTTCCCAAAAGCAAAAAGCACTGCGGAATTCACAAGGAAAAGCCAGGGAGGCTGATTTTGCTGTCCTACTCCAGCATCTGTCATCTGAAGGACTGCCTAACCATGTTTCATGATAGGGCTGGCCCTGAAGATTTTGTAAAAAGCCAGGGATGGCTGACACAGCTTGAGATTTTGGGGGAAGGAGAGTAACACTTGGCACCCCCAGTATCACAGCCTTGATTGAAACCTGGATCCCCATGTATGCTTTAAAAGATAAGATGAAAATGAGACAAATCATCTATTCATGAGTTGCATTACATATCAGCAGTTTCATTTTCAATTGCATTCCAGATGATTCCCAATATTTAGTCAACATGGTTCTCTTCCCCCCTCCCCTCTGTATAATACACAAATTCTGGAATATGCAATTTAATGAGAACTCTATGGTAGCTACTCCTACTCAATTCTTCCCTCCCAGACCTGTAATTCTCAGGGCTTCCTAGAATAACTATTAAAACAATTTATATCTGCAGTGGAGGGGCACCTGAAATCCTATATACACTTACATGAGGGCATACTTCTGCATAGCCATGCACAGGGGTGCGCTGTAAATCCATGATGCTGTGCACACTTTCTGAACACAGCTCAGCTCTCTGCTTCTGCTGCTAAAAATGACTTTGTATCGAGAAGTTCAAAGAAAGCCCATTATAACTCATGCTTTTGGCAGGCTGGGGGAAGGGTGTTGCATAACACAGCATACATTTTTGTGACAGAATCTATTTTCAAACACATAGATTTATTTATATCCTTTCCCAAAGTTTGCCTCATTAAAGTGGCTTAGCAATTGTACTAAAATGTATGCTCCTTGGCCTCAAGCCAGAAATTAGAATAAACAGTTCATTTTAAAAGACTTTGGGCACAAATTCAGCTACCTTGGACAGAATGCCTTCCAGGGAGGTTGCCTTTCCCTTTTCCAGGAGAAAACTGTATGTGCATTTCATGTAGCTGCTGGTTTCGACGTCCTCATCCTAATCAACTTTGCACTGCTTTGTGGTGCCCAGCACTTGTCCCCTCCTTGTACTGACCCAGGCTCCCTCCAACCAGCCATTGTTGCAGGACAAAAGAAACTGGAGGCAACTTTCAGCTTGTCCCACTCCACCTTGCCATCTTAGGCTTTCATAGCCAGGGAAGAGAAAAAGCCTTTGTAGCAGGGGAGGAGGAAGGGCAAGTGTAACGAACTGCCACTTGTTGATCTTAAAACCAGTAACTCTCCTTGCAACCAATATCGATTCAAAAGAAAGTTCATTTATTAAGAATAAGTGTACAGATCCAAAGCATTGCTGAGACTGAATAAAAGCGCGCCAAAAACTGCTTTTCTTTCTTTTCCCCCCCTTTCTTCGCCCTTAGTTCTTGTCTTCTGATTCCCTTGCTGGCATGGCCTTGAACATTCTAGGGCTTGTGATAAGAAACCATCTGCATCAAACGGTCTCTCCTTCCTACTCCCCCTCCCCTTTTCCAATGGCAGAACCGCAGCATGTAGAAAAAATCATTTTTTTTTTTTTTAAATTAGCCATATAATAATCTACTATAAAATCTTGCGAGGATTCTGACATACTGCCCCTCCACAGAAAAGGATGTCAGTCAGATGATTCCTCTTCTTCACTCTAAAAGGAAAAGCAAAGATACACATAATACAATAACCAATCTAATTGTTAAGGCTTTGTAGGATAAGCATCATAAAATTTTTTAACTAAACGTGGGGCCTTTACATGTTTCTTGTCAACCCATTCAGCCATTGACTTGGGAAAATGTTTCCACTGAATTAAAAATTGAACCCCCCCCCTGTGCTTTCTGCTGTCCAGTATTTCTTTAACTTCAAAATGTTGTTCTCCTTCAATCATCAATGGTTTAGGAGGTACTGGAGAGGGATGCCACTGAGAAGACTCCTTATATGGTTTAAGCAGGTCGCAGTGGAATACTGGATGGATTTTTTTAAAGGTGGCAGGCATCTGTAATCGTAGTGAAACTGGATTAATTACTTTATCGATGACAAAAGGCCCTATGAATCTTGGAGCGAGCTTTCTGGAAGGTTGTAATGATTTAAGATGTTTAGTAGATAAAAGAACCTTATCTCCTACTTTCCAGTCTTTTTCTGGTGTTCTCTTAGCATCTGCAAATTTCTTGTATGTAGCTCTGGCCTCCTGCAACGAGGCAGCAATCTGAGGCCACACTTGTGTCATCTGCTGGATCCACTCATCAACCGAAGCGACTTGAGTGGTCTGCTTAGGCAGTTCTGGGATGGGTACAAAGTCTTGTCCTGTAGCTATTTTAAAAGGGGTGAGACCAGTGCTTTGGTGCACTGCATTATTATAAGCTACTTCAGCGAATGGTAACAGTTCATCCCAATTGTCTTGTTGGTAGTTAATGAAACATCTCAAATATTGTTCCAATACTGAGTTCAGACGTTCACATGATCCCGCTGTCTGGGGGTGGTAACCCGAACTCAAGCCTTGCGATGCCCCCAGTAGTTTTAGGAACGCTCTCCAGAATTTGGCAGTAAACTGGACCCCGCGATCCGAAATTATCCGGTCTGGGACCCCATGAGCTCGGTAGACATGTTGTATGAATAATTTAGCCAATTTGGGTGCTGATGGAATGGCTTGGCATGCCACAAAATGTGCTTGTTTGGAAAAAAGGTCTGTAACTACCCAAATAACAGTCTTTTTGTTGCTTTCAGGCAGGTCTACAATAAAATCCATGCTTATTTGCTTCCAAGGAGCTACAGGGTTTGCTACTGTCTGTAGAAGCCCCATTGGTTTGCCCCCTCTCTTTTTGGCCATAGCACACGTGGGGCATGTGGCTACATATTCCCCTACATCTTTTCTCATTGTTGGCCACCAAAATTGACGTCTGATCAGATGTAATGTTTTCACAAAACCAAAGTGCCCAGCTGTTTTGCTGTCGTGACTTCCTTGCAAAACCCACTTTCTAGCATCTGAAGGGACATATAGCTTGTCTTGCCACCACCATGCCCCTTGTTTGTTTACTAGCAACTGGCTGTTGCTTTTGAACCACTCATCCTGAGCAATCTGGGCATTTAATTTTACCAATAACTCTCCTTCTGGTTGTCCTTCACCCTTTTTTTTCTGAGCTCTAGTGACCACTCTTAGGGCTGCTTGGGTACATGGAATTACTGGAGCGACTACTTCCTCCCGTTTGCTATTGTGTTGAGGCAACCGAGATAGAGCATCTGCCAGAAAATTTTGTCCCCCAGGAATATACTTCAGGGAGAAGTTAAATCGATGAAAATATTGTGCCCATCTCATTTGCTTTGGTAAGTCAAGGTACGATCATACCTTGACAACTGGAGGAAAGGATTACAGAAGTGGGATGACATCAATGGAAAATTCCTTTCGCACCAGCAGAAGAAATACTGCAATAAGGCCTCTCTTTCCTCTGGAGCAGAAGCCTTAGAAGATTCTTAGAAGAAGCAGAAGATTAGTGTGAAAAGTTGTGGCAACCACAGTTTATAGGTTGTCATTCCTGTGCAATGGTAGAGGTTTCTCCAATATTGCAGTATCACAACCTCCTAAAATAAGAAATGAATCTGTGCAATCCCCTCTCGTGAATAAGACTAATGATTGTATTGGCTTCAGCAGGAAATACATACACCATTTATTAAAAGATCAGTAGCTTTCAACATAACTTTCTTAACTTGGGCTTACTTTTATCAGCAGTAAGAGCACATTGGTTATTTTTACCTTTTTTCATACCACCCAGCAAAACCATTTCTATTTTGAAAGGCTAGAAATTTAAAATAACTGATAAAAATACTGAACTTCTTTAACACATATACTTCTACAGACATTCCAAACACTATAGAGCAATGTTTCTCAACCTTGGCAGCTTTCTGATGGGTGGACTTCAACTCCCAGAATTCCCCAGCCAGCAAGGCTGGCTGGGGAATTCTGGGAGTTGAAGTCCACCCATCAGAAAGCTGCCAAGGTTGAGAAACACTTAGAGAAGGGCTTGCAAATTTTTCTAAAGCTAATCAGTCTTATGGAGGCAAAGCAGGATTGCTATCAAAACTTGCAGCTGTGCTTTTCCCAGGCAAATCTGCAGTGGGCTTCCACCGGTCTTAACCATTCTGCAAATTTGGTACATTGCAGTTCTCTAGGATACTGTATATATCTACAAACTATTCATAACACATTCAAGGTAGATATAATGTCCTAAGATTGAGAGGCAGCCATTTTTATTTATTTATTTATTTATTTGATTTCTATAGCCACCCATCTCAACAAGTGACTTTGGGCGGCATATAATCATAAAAACATAAAAGAATTAAAAGAATACAAATAAATATATATGGTCGCCAAGTAAAACTATTGCCATAGATGTTGATATAGCCAAGAAACAGGGCCCTTAACACACTTGGGGGCCCAGGCCTGGGCACATAACCAGGCCTTACAAAAGGCCAACAGATTCAGGGTAATCCTAATCTCTGAAGGGAGAATGTTCCAGAAGGCAGGGCCTATGGCAGAGAAGGCACATCTCCTAGTCCCTGCCAGCCAACAATCCTTGGCTGATGGGACCTGTAACATGCCCAGCCTGCCGGACCAAATTGGATGGGTAGAAACAACTGAGAAGAGACAGTCCCTTAGGTAACCTGGTCCCAAGCCATGAAGGGCTTTAAAGGTGACAATCAGCACCTTGAATTGCACCCAGAAACACACTATCAACCAATGCAGCTCACATAGCAGTGGTGTTGTGTCGAATATCCAACACCATTACTACCTGCACAGCCACATTCTGTACCAGTTGAAGTTTCTGAATGCTCTTCAAGGGCAGCCCCATATAAAGCACATTGCAGTAATCCAGACAAGAGGTCATGAGTGCATGAGTGACTGTGAGCAAAGCCTCCCAGTCCAGGAATGGGCACAACTGGTGCACAACCTGAAGGAGTGTGAAGGCCCTTCCAGCCACGGCTGTTCTTCTAATAGGAGCTGTGAGTCCAGAGGACACCCAGATTGTACACTGGGTCCGTCTGGGGCAGTGCCACTCCATCCAGGACCAACAATGGAAAAACCTTGTCACCAGAAGCCCAAATACCCAAAGCCACTCAGTCTTGCTTGGGCCAAGTCGAAGCCCATTGCACCCTCTCCAGACCCCTACAGCCTCCAGGCACTGGGATGGGACATCCATGGTATCACTCAGCCTGGGGTGGAGATATAAAGCTGGGTATCATCAGCATATTGATGATACCTCACCTCAAGCCATCGGATCACCTCACCCAGTGGCCTCATGTAGGTTTTAAATAGGAGAGGAGAGAGAACTGAGCCCTGAAGTACCCCACAAAGTAGGTGGTGTGGGCTGGATCTCACCCGCCCACATCAATGCTGCCCCCATCCTGCTCCAGCCAGAGGTCATGTAAGAGCACGATCAATGCCATCTCAGTCCCATAACCCGGCCTGAACCCTGACTGAAAATGGTCCAGGTAATCCGCTTCATCCAGAGCCCTCTGCAGCTGCCATGCAGCCATTTTCTCCACAACCTTCCCTAAAAAGGAAGAGTGGACGAAAACTGTCCAGACCAGTTGGGTCGAGCGATGGCCCCTTGAGGAGAGGGTGCACCACTGCCTCCTTCAGAGCCAACAGAACCACCCCCTTTCTCAAAGAATTATTAACCGCTGCCCAAACCCAATCATGTGCCTCCTCCTGGGCAGCCTTAACCAGCCAGGAGGGACACGGATCTAACACAGAAGTGGCTGAGCTAACAGCTGCAAGAGCCCTGTCCACTTCCTCAGGTGCAATGGGATCAAACTCCCCCCAGATAACCATGCAAGACAGCCCCCGCAGCCTCCACTGATGCTTCCCTAAAGCTGGAGTCCAACATAGTGCAGATACAAGCAACTTTATCCACTAGATGTGCAGCATATTTTTCATAGTGATCCTGTAGGTGAAACCCAGTATTTATTTATTCATTCATTCATTCATTCATTCATTCATTCATTCATTCATTCATCATATTTATATAGCCACCCATCTCACACGAGGTGACTCCCTCCAAGGAGGGACTGGGTCACCTGAAATAGGGCTGCTGGGCGACTATCTGTGGACAGAGAAATAATCACATTTTGCTGCTCTTACTACCACGAGGTGAGCTATAATAGCAGCTCTAGCTCATGTTTGATTGTCTTCACTCCCCGTCTTCCACCAGCGGCACTCTAGACGTCTCCTGGCCCTCTTTAGTTCCCTCAGCTCTTCCATATACCATGGAGAGTTACGGGGACCATGGGCATGGTTATACAGTTCTGGACCAGGATGATCTTCTTTTGCTGTTCTTCTTGTGGGATAAAACGGTACAGCTATCTGAGTGCCCTTTCTTCTCTAGCTAGTTGCAGAGAGAAGAACAAACTTCACTTTTGCCACCCCAGTGACAAGATGTGATCCTAATTTCAGATTAGATCAGCTTGAAAGACACAACCTAACTTAAATTTTGCCAGGCTTTTTTTCCTTTTCCTTTTCCTTTTCCTTTTCCTTTTCCTTTTCCTTTTCCTTTTCCTTTTCCTTTTCCTTTTCCTTTTCCTTTCCTTTCCTTTCCTTTCCTTTCCTTTCCTTTCCTTTCCTTTCCTTTCCTTTCCTTTCCTTTCCTTTCCGAAAACGAGTATGGGAAAATCAGTGAGTTCCCACTCAAAGTTGTTTACCATCAATCATTCCTCTAGTACACACCCACATGAACACCTCACTATCGTGCTACTTCAAGTAATCAATAAAATAAGTGATTGCCTATCAAAGCTCATGTTCCAATAAATCATCCTCAGTGAATGAATAAACCTGTTCTCCTTTAAATACGCCCCCTTATTTTTCTTCCCCACACCAAATCCATCTTAGTTCTGCTAAGACGAGGGTATACAACATCAGTGGGCTTGAGGAAATGGCTATTTTAAGAAGTGAAGCATCAAACCATCTCTAAGGTTGGTCCTTTAAACTTTTCCAATTCCCCAAAAACACAAAACCCACTCCCCACTCCAAGGGCTACAAAAAAGGCGTTGGCAAGTTGTCTGTTGTCATAGGCTCTACTTCTTTCTATACTAAGAACTTTAGAATTACTTTCAGAATGTTTAAGTCTGCTTGCTCTCAAAATCTTCTGATTCATTAATTCTCCAACATACCATTTGATGACATCTATTCCACATTCCAAGCTTACCCAAGAGCATCGGCATTCTAATGCAAAATCAGTCAAGTTTGGCTTATGAGCAGACTGTGAAATAAACAAATTAGTTTGTGGGTTATGAATTAGTGAGTGTCTTTCATCTGTGAATCATTGCACGGTATGAAGAATGTTCTTTGCCTAGAACTTTACTGAATCAGCACAAAATACTGGGAAAGGATGTGTGAAGAGAACCACCTCACCTAAGTGTCACATAAAACAAGGCTTCGGATGTGGCACCTCTCTATAGGGAAAAAATAATAAAGTTTGCAGAAGTGCATAGTGGAAACAAAAAGACTCTAATTGCTTCACTTCTTGGCTTTCCATTAAAAAAAAAAATAGCATACAAGTTATAAGCAAATACAGATTTTCGGCAGGCACCTGCAGTGTGTTCCGTTTCTGTCTTCCTAAGGTTGATAAAGAAAAGAGCAGAAAACTAAAACTTTGGAGGTGGATGGGGGTCAGGAAAGAGACACTTAACTAATTAAAACAGGGAGACAAAACTCAAATTCCCTGCCTGCTGTGCTCTGAATAAATTAAAAGGCAAAGCCGCTGCTGGGTGTGCAATCAAAACAGTAGTAAACTACTTTTACTGTGGAATAAACTTCTGCTGTTTGCAAAAACTGCATAGGAACAGGGGCTACTTGTTCTGACCCATTACATCCAAGTAGATTTTTAAGCCTTTTACCCTGTAGACCAGAATATCATAGCTATTTAATAACTATGTCATGTTGAAGAATCAACCCAAATGTTCATGTGATGAGAACTTCTCATATATTTTTCTTGATATAAATCCTCCTGCACCCTATATACATCAAATATAAAAGAAGGTATCTGCAGTAAGCAGAAGTTCCCCATTTAAATTCCTATTAAATCCATTTTAGACTTTATGGTGCAATTTATTCTTCAGCACAAAGTCTCCAGGGGTTATGACTAAAATGCAACATATAGCACCTTTTTGTCTTCACTGGTGCATCAACATCAACATAAACACTGGACTACATGCCAAGATCCATGAACAAAGTTATTTTCATGAAACAACACTTTCAGTTCCTATGAATGGACAAGAAAAATGGTTTTCCAGGGATTCTCTACCTACTGCCTCTCCCTGGACCCCAAAGGAGGTGAAGGAGAAAACTGGCAGAAGATCACAGAATTCTGCAAATTCACTCATGGAAGGCTATCTTCCATGAGTGAAAGGGACTCTTTTTATAGCTGATTCATGACTAATTTGATTACTTTTTAATCTGCCCAAGAACAATTTTTGGCTGAGATTACATAAAAGGAATAAACACAATAAAGTCTAGAGGGGTTTTTTTTAATGCAATAAACTTCAACAATAATTAGCACAGGAAACAGAACATAAAAAGAGCTTCTGCACAAATACGTTAAAGTTCTCTCTGTTCAGAGAAGAGGAATGGCTTCCTCTGGCATTGAAAATATAATACTTAGGAACATTTAAAATATTGTGGTTCTGAAAATCCCCCAATACATTGGTCATGCAGCATTTTTATTTCTTCCAGTGTTTCCATCTGATCCCAATGCCCATTGAACTAAACCTTTAAATTAACACACGCACACACCCCAATAACCTACTGGAATGGACGCTGGACAACCTACTCTTCAATTGCCAAAAAACAAATGGGTATATGGAGATGCACTGGTTGGGAGAAATTTGCAGCATTAATATGAACCATAACTACAAGGGATGCTAAAGTTATTCCTGGAATAAGAAATCAGTAGTATATGAACTTTAAACCTACAAATTATTATTGTACATTCCCATGAAGTATTTTAGAAACATCACCATTCTTAGGAACAATGTGTATGTCTATATATCCTCCAGTTTTTAAAAAGAAAGAAAATGAATAATATTAAGGTAACTGTTTCAGACAGATGCTAAAAATAAATATAAAGGTTTCTATTTCTAGCTCATTTTAAATAAGGTGGCGTAATCCCAGTGGGACACTTTTGCTGCTCTCTACAGGTTTTTGGAAGTCATGTGAAAAGAACCACCCTGGATTCTCAATCCCTTTTCATCCTTTGGATTTTAAAGATTTCACTGCAGGAAAAGGGGCTGCTTATTCTTTTCTCCCTCCCTTTCTTTCTTTGCAAGAAAGGAGACAATTTATTATAAGTCCTGGATATCATCCATTATAGCGAAAGGATCAAGAAGTGTCTCTAATGGTGGACATCCTCAAAGCACATATCCTGGTTGAGTTATTGCACACACTCAGGGGACCTGTCTACGTTCACTAGAAAACTGGTAGCATCAAGGTACAAAAGTGATATGCAATGCTTTGGATTCAGTTTGGAGAAGTGCTTGGACCATAAGGGAGGATGAGGACAGCCCTTGTAGGCAGCTGATTAGGGAGACAGAAGAAAGGGAGCAGACAATAAAAATGTTACAAAAGTGGGGGAGAAGATACCTCCAGGGCCAGTAGGTGCCACCCTATCCATTCAACAGTTGATCTGCCCACTGACCTTCTGCTACATTATCTAGCCCATCTAATATTAACCTATTTATTGAAAATCAATGGCAGCTAAGAAGACGACCTGAGAGCCAAATCCTTAATAAGCATATGTAGTAGCATGTGTACCCTGGTAGGTAAGGGATTCTAACATCTGGAAGTATGGGGACAGAGGCCACAGCTGTATCACTGCCTTCCCAGCAAAAGCAGGATGCCCATTTCATGTTTTGGGCCCAACAGAGTCCACAAGAAATGACTAATATCTACAATCCTTGCTTTTGCTATAAGTAAACTGAATAAACTTGGCAAGTATATTCACATCATCTAGACATGCATCTCTTCCTAAGGGAAAAAGAAGAAACTCAGAAAAAGGAAAGCTGGCCAGCCAGATCCTAATAAAGTTCATTGCTTGGAAACCACTACCCAGCGAACTCAACGGATGCCCACAGGACAGCTCAGAGATGCTTGTTTCCTTTCTGAGCGTGTCTTGCATTAGTATGAATAGCAAATGGGATTAAAAGTATATGCCTGCACATTAGTTTCAGCTTGATTAGCACTGAAATATAATTTTTTTTTTCATTTTCTCCTTTAGTTCCATTTATAAATACAGAGAGAGGGAGAGTGTGAAAGAGGGTTTCTACAAGGAAAATATGTTCCTGAATTGCTTTCCCCCCTTGTCCGAGATTACACAAAGAGGAAGCATACTTGCCAGATTGTCAAAGTCTCATTCTGTGGCTGATTCAGTTGTGAAAGTTTCCATATGTAAACATATGGTCACTCAGTGGCTGTCAGTACCACTGTCATGGTATCCTCCAGGACCAACTACGGGGATTAGGAGTGGGAGGCACAGAGTTCCAGTGGTTCTCCTTTCTTCTCTGTGGTTGGATTCAGCCAGTTTTGATGGGGTGGGGGAGAGATTGAGCCAGAGACCCCTGACATGTGGGGTGCCTAAAGGCTTGACATTCTCGCCCTCTTGTTTAACATCTACATGTGGCCACTGGGTGAGGTCATCTATTGGTTTATGGTCAAGTATCATCAGTACACTAAAGATACCCAGTTATACATCTCAACCTGAGACCAACCAGCTGTCAAAGTCTTGTCCCAGTGCCTGGAGGCTTTTGAGATCTGAATGGGGAGCTACAGGCTAAAGTTCAGCCCTATCAAAACCAACTGGTTGTGTGTTTTTGGACCAGCCAGATCTGGAGACGTTCCACTCCTAGTCCTGAATAGGGATCCACTTCCCTCTTCAGAACTGGTGCAATTTGGGACTCTTCTTGGACACACAGCTCCTGTTTGAGAAGCAGGTAGCAGCTGTGGCCAGCAAGAACTTCACCCAAATTCATCTGGTGTGCCAACTGTGCCCATATCTAGACTTTTAAGACAAGCATTCATGCTTTTGTCTAGAAAACTGCAATATCCTCTACATGGACCTACCTTTGAAGGCCGCTCAGAAACTGCAGCTGATTTACCATGGAGTAGCATGGGCAGTTGTAGGCATGCCATGATATGCCTATGTAACACATTTGCTGTGTGATCTGCACTGGTTACCAATAGGCTTCCAGGTGTAATTCAAGGGCTAGTGATTCCCCATAAAGTCCTTCATGGCATAGGGCCTGATTAGCTGAGAGACCATCTGTCTCCCATGGTTCTTGCCCATTCTACATAATACAGCAGAGTTGGCACACTCCAAGTCACATCAATTAAGTAGGGCCACCTGACTGACCCAGGAAGCAGGCCTTCTCTGTTGTAGCGCCTGCCAAAGATTCATATAGCCTCCAAACCTGCTCTTATTTAAGCAAGCCCTAATAACTTAACTCTTCCCCAGGCCTTGGGCTACAGCAGGTGGCAGAGCCCCTATAGCAGGGTTCCTGTGATGGAATGGAATTATGAAGGCCAGGCTCAGGGAGATAAGCATTTTCTTAGTTCACCGCAAGAGCATGGGAACTACAAGAGGATGAGGCTGGCACCTCCCTGAGGAATTCACGGTGTTGTGGCTGGCTGGCTTGGGAGCTGGGGTTTCAGTCTGGGAAGATTCTTGCTAGAGGTTGTAGCTAATAAATATAGCTGAAATGATTTTGCATTGTCTCTTGGAGTTCTTTGGGCTAAACCTGACAACAACTGAGTTGAGTTGAGTTGAGGAACCCTGCCCTATATTGATGACTGGTTTACTAGAAAGAGTGTTATTTTTCCAGATGTATGCTTTTTTGTTTTACTTTGATACTGTTTTTATATTGTTTGTGTTATATTGCCATGAAGTTGTATTATGCACTGTCCAGACTCTTAATGGAGTAGGGCAGCTTATAAAAGCAATCAATAAATAACTAACATGGGGACGTAATTTAAACCTACTTCCTATGTGGATATTTTCTTTGATCTATCATTTTCTTAGTCTCCGGTCTGCTCTTTTTCTATATGCTTCTGAGCTAATGTCCATCTTTGCATCAGCCAAGGACAATCCAAAACCTCTGTGACCTTGTGCAGCTCCACCCGTCCCTGTCAAGTTTTACCAAAATAAGTGCTCAGCACATCATAGTATTTCAACTTCCCGAAAATGTGCTGGGAAAAAGATGGTGTAGATAAATTAAAATAAATCACATGCATTTTAGAAGAGTGTCAAAGCAGACCACAGAATGGTCAGCTCGATCATCTTGCCTCAATAGATGTCTACATCCATAAATTGAGTTCTATCCTAGTACAATCTTTGTGTGTTTATTCCCATTTCACTGAGCTTCATGAAGATCTAATGAAACTGTGAAGATTATTCACAGAGTGCCAAATAACAGAAATCAGAGAATTCTATCCTCGCATACATAAATGTCAAATTTCCACTGAAATGCATAATGCATTTTAAATGAGCAAGGAACTGAGAGGATAGTGTGGACAGTACATCAAGGTAGGCAGCCTGTCAAAAGAAACCAGGTGTGGCATTAGTGGCTGGGGTGGGACTTTTTCATTCCCCCCAGAAGCTGAAATTGCTATATGGAACCGCCAAAAGCGGAGGGAGGAAGTAAAGCAATCCAATAAAATAATGACTCCCTGCTACACAGTAGCATATTTAATACAAGAATCTTTGAAATCAGGTTTAAGAATGAAAAGAAACCCTTCAGCAATGGAGAAATTATCTCATTAATTGGTATTTAAACCAGAGCAGCGCCCCACCCAACCTCTGTTTTCTACATTATAGCACAATGCATTTGTGTTGTCGCTCAGATCTCTAACTAAAAAGAAAATTACACATGAAGAACTCCTGCTTTGGAAGGATTTTGAAAAAAGCAGTCCCAAAGAATAGTTTCTTTAAAGATTGTCACCCCACCCCCACTTCCTCCTTCCCCCAGAATTTCATTCAGCACCAACAAAATTGTCAGCTGCAACGCGGGGCCTGGATTTTCAGTACTGCTTTGCATCAGATCAGACAATGGAAATGCTGGAGCTCAGTAATCAGGTACATGCTTTGCATGCAGAACAGGCTGGATTCAGTCTGATAGCCTCCCTTGGAACTGTCTGTCAGCAGAGGACTCGAGAACTCGACTAGATCGGACTAGGGAGCTGGGGAAAAACATAGTTCTGATTCAAAATCCATAGTCCTCTCAGCTTTGCAGTGCAATTTACTAATAGCTTAAAACGTGCGCGTTAAGGAAAAGACGTTGCAAAAGTGCAGGCATGGTATTGCAGAGAAATGCATATTAAGGAAAGCTATTTGCAAACACGCTCTATGCCAGTGTTTCTCAACCTTGGCAACTTGAAGATGTGTGGACCATCTCCCAGAATTCCTTGCCTTGCCTGGGAGTAGAAGTCCGCACATCTTAAAATGGCCAAGGTTGAGAAATACTGGTCTACGCAGGGAAGCAATAGGGGTGACATTTCCCAGCATTCTCCACTGAGAAAACAATGCTATTAATATTAATTTCTGCCAGGGAGAGGCAAGAAGAGTGTTATGTAATAATTATTAATTAGCTTTAATAATGAGATTTGACATGAGCCTATAGAACAGTGTTTCTCAACCTTGACAACTTGAAGACGTGTGGACTTCTACTCCCAGAATTCCCCAGCCAGCATGGCTGGCTGGGGAATTCTGGGAGTTGAAGTCCACACGTCTTCAAGTTGCCAAGGTTGAGAAACACTGCTGTACGCTAAGCAAAATTGGAAAAAAGTGCACACCAAACACTTGAACTTAAAGCAGATCTTTTTGGGAACAGCCCCAGCTGTCCATGCACTTCAGAAGGCCCTTAAAACCATTTAATTTCAGTGAGACTTTGGCTCAGAGTGTGTATGGGATGGCCACCTAAAGGTACCACCATTTGATTTTACTATGATCGTTTTTGTAATATATTACTATTGTTTTGCTTTGTTGTCCCCACCCAGAGTCTTGTTAATGAGGGCAGTCTACAAAAAAATAATTAATTCTAAAGCAGGTGAGCTTATCATGATAGCCCCAGAATTATGGTTTTGGGAGAATTCAGAAGTGCCTGTAGGGCAGATACAGTTATATTTAGTATCGAGTTATATTCTGTGCCAAGCTGACTTTCAGAGGATACTACAAAGAGAATTCTTGAGCCATATGCTCCTTGATTGTTCTCTCTACAGGGAATCCCTGGAGAGTTTTATCCATCCTATCCTGAAGAAGTGTCCTATGAAGAGGATATGACTTCTACCTATCGATTCTCCTGTTCAACCATTGTTCAGATATATTTTCATCGGTTGCTCAATTTTGTGCCTGCATATGCACCGTCCATCTCTCCTTGTTTTGAAAAATTATATTATTCTTTTTAGCCCCACCCCACATCTGTCTCTCTCTCTCTCTGTAATATTTGTGTTTCTGACTGCTGTCCTTATGACCATAATAAAGCTTTGATTTGATAGCAAAGACAGAAGATTTGTTTTTTTTATAGCTCAGGTAATTGTGTGTTAATTTAATGCCTCTGAGGGTGCCTCAAAGCCTTTGGTTTGTCTGAACAAATTCTACAATGGATAGCCATGCACCAGAGAAAAATATTTTTTGTTTAATCATGGAGAATGTCAAACTAATTTACTAATTCTATTATTGTAGTAGTCTATGGCAATGGATACTAAAATATAATCTCTATTATTATGATGATAGTAAATAATTATAATAATCAAGTCTGTCTCCCATAATTTGTCATTGTAGTGGTCAGGTTTAGACGGCCCTAACTCATTCTCATATAGTATGTGTTCCACTTTTGACTGCTTTTTGCATTATGGGATAATATATGAATAGCATCAAAGCTGGTTTCCATACTATCTCATCTGAATAGACCATGTTATGACAATTAGACATCATAGCACCTTATTAAAATATAGCATGTTTTAAAGAAAGAGTTAATAAAATGCACGCCCATCCTTCAGCATGTTGCAAACAATCTCTTTTTCCTCCCATAACTGATTTTCTCCCTATCTGTCTTTCTCAGCAATAATATTGACTGAGAAATGTCAAAAGCATAACTTAGCCAAGTATAATTTCATTGTCATTTTATTTATGCATTAAGTTGGGTGGCAATTTACTAACTGTCTTAACTTTTGGTAGGAAAATATTACTCAGGCAATAAAGAAATTCTTTGCATATTAGCCTATGTCTTACACCTACTCGGATTCCAGCAAGTACCACTCATTAATTTGTTTTACTGCCCATTTTCGCACTTTCATTTAAAAGTATAAAATGAACAAGAGATTTGAAGCATTAAATGCTTCAAATCTCTTGTTCATTTCTTAAGAAATAAGCACTGGATTCATATACTGCCAAAGGCACAAAATCAGCCTTCGATTACCATCAAGATGCCAAGAGCAGTTAATGGCAACCCAGTAATTCTCAATCATGATGTCCCATTTCTTATTCTAACTGTACATTGTTTCAGCAAATCATATTACACAAATTATTCCAATGACAGAATAGCTCCACTTCCTCTGTATCTCATTTTTAAGAGCAGATTTTGTAATCCAATCAACCTCTTCAAAAGCTTTTGCCTCCCTAGCAACAGCAGTCTGTGTCATACATCTCAGCTAATCTACCGAGGAACTGGTTCAAAACTGCCACATATTCAGGACTTCTTAGTTTGAAATTGACATAATGGAAAGCATTTTACTCTTTCCCAAGTGCCCAACATTAGCAAGGCATTAGGTGAGATAAAACAGTCTTTAAAAAACCAAATGGACAACTTGGAAAAATGCATAGCAGGGTAACAGTCTTGAAAATAGCTTAAAGGATAAATGTCCTAAAGCTAAGTAAATCTGATGCCAGTTTTGCATGGATGGGAAGCTGTGATTATCTACAAACTCATGTGCAAGCCTTCGACTTCAATGAACTGCATGAAAATAATCAGCGTGTACATTTTACCTCTTGAACAACTTATGTGAAAATTTAGGACAATTCTGGATTTCTCTCCAGAATAAAGGAAAGACGCTGGAGGCACTTTTAAAAATTGATCACCAGCATATTATGAAAGCCTTAAGAAATCCAGGTTTGCGCCTATGAGAAGGTTAGGGTTCTGAAGAACTTGGATCCCTCATATGCGGAGTATAAGGAACTGGAACACTGATTAATCTTTAAATCTTAGGTCCTTTCTGGCCATAAAGAATCACATCTCCTGGTTGTTCATTCCCAAATTACAGGATTTGTGTACAGTCCTTAGAAAAATTTGCAAAAGTAGTTTGCCAGCCAGAAATATATATTAAATGGGGAAAAAATTAGAAAGAAATGACCATTTCAGATGGCAAAAATGTTTTATTTTCCAGCAAACCAGTCAGTAACAGCGCCATTTTATTAAGATTAATTTTAAGAGATTAATCTTTTTTACCCCTGGTAGGAATAAAACAAGGAAAAACATGCCTCTTTTTGGAACTGGGTTCTTCCCCCTCCTGCCCTCCAACAAAATTTTAATTTCTAATTCTTCTAGCACTCCAGTATTAAAACTACTTCCTGCATCCCTGTATTTTAAGCTGCTCTGAATTGGGAACTGTGTTGCAACATTTGAAGAAGCATGAGATTTAATGAATAACTATCTAGCCTTGAATTCCTCAAGCATCTCTATGAAAGGTTAGACATACATATGCCTAAAATGAACTATCCAACGAATTTTAAAAGGTGGCAGAGCATAACAGGATGGCCATACCACTAACATGGAAAATAATCAGGATTTATAGCACCATCAAGGAACTCAAATAAGGTTGCAAGATGTCAATTTGGAGGAAAGACTATAAATAAAGTTTATACAGCCAACCAACAGAGGTGTTGGCAGGCTTCATTGTTAATGTGAGAAGAATCATTACCACTCCAAGGTTAAGTTGTCAAGGTTAAAATGACTAAAATCAAGCTAACATTGCAGTTGGGATCTGCTTGCTTGAAAACAGAGAGATATTGTGACCAAGACTGGAAGCAGACAATAGCTTTTAAGAGAGCTGAAACTAATATGTCAGAGACAACATTACCCAAGATTTGAGCAGGAGCAAGCAACTTTTTTGAGGCCAAGGATCCACTTGGTCTTTGAATGGCATACTGGGCACTGCCTTGAAGAATGTTGTCAGGGCCAGGTTAAAGCTGTATTTTACTTAGCTTAATTTTCATTTGCATTTACTTAGTGCTGAGGTAACTACTGACTGCCTCCATTAAACATGGGAATGGGAAACTCCTGATGGAAGATCCACTTGGAATTGGGTTGTAAGACTAATATCACAGATTTTATTTCTCAATAGTTGGACACTGCCCCAATCAGGCTCACTGACTACAACTTATTAAAGAGACTTTTTGCATTCTTGATAGCAGATGATTCTAACATTTGTCAGACTGTCCCCATGGTTTGATCCCTGTTGATTTCTTCTTAGGAGGCCATTTGTCTAAGGGGGAAGGGGGAGGTAAAGGAAAAAAATACTGAAAAATATGTCTTGGCAAATCCATTTTTTTTCTGAATGGTCAGGAAAGGAATATCAGCATAGAAATTATAACTAGAACTCATCCAGCACTGATACACTGATATCCCACATCTGCTGAGATTATATATTCAGTGGCCTTGACCATCCTTTTTTCTTTTATCAGATCCCAACAAACCAGAAGCCCTTTAAAAAAAATGGAGGAGCAATCTCACATCACCTACTCATAATGAGGGCCAATGAACAAACCTGTAGTCTTTAAGGATCCAGACTGATTCCCAAGGCTTCCATTCACTGGAAGCTCTCTGGAAGGCTCTGGATCTGACTGAAGCAACTGCTAGCCAAGAAGAATGCAACTAATGCTTTTCCAAGGTTCTGAACCATCCTATCTTGAGTCCAGACAACTCTCGTTGACCAAGAGTTCACTTTGCTCAATTCTATCACTTCATGAGCCTACCTTGATTAATGTAATTCTATTATATTACTGCTAGACTTTCAAGCTACCCAGTACCATAACAGTTCACTTTCCTGGAATTTCAGGGCTTATTTTGGGAAAAGCAGAAAAATGTATACAGAATTTCTACCTAAGGGTATTTTTTCACCTAGATTTTCACCTCATTGTTCCTCTTTTATGGTTGAATATAAGAAGAGCCAAATTGGTTCAGTCCAAGCTCTATTTAATCTGGCATTCTGTTCATCAGAGGGAGACCAAATGTTTTAGAAAGGCCACAACAATAGAGGTGTAGCAGTACCTTTATATATGTGATCCCCAGCATCTGATACTGAGAGTAAGATATTGGAGATAATATAGAGAAATCAGGGCATAACTTTTTCTTCTATGGATATGCACAAACCCTTTTAAAGCTGTCCAAGTTCACGGCCATTGCTACAACTTCTACTAACACAATCTGTGCACTTTCTGCTCTATGAAGATGTACATATTTTATTCATCCCAGATCTTGTATTGGATGACCATGGGCTCTAATATTATGACAGAAAAAGAAAACGTTTGCCTCAAATGTAATCTTTATATTGACTCCAGCTATCTCCTGAGCACATTAAAAAAAAAAAAAAGATTTCCAATATTAGCTGAAAACAAAATAGCATGGTCTTACTTAAATAGTTGATGACGCTTCTTTTTTTGAACCTTGGGAAATACATTTCTCTGAGGAGACAAGATGTCATGAATATAGGATGCTTGATATTTCAGTGAGCCAGAATTTCTAGGATCCATGTGGGGGAAAGGAGACAATTTTATGTATTTGTTTGTTGAGTTTCTCAGCTGCCCAACTCCAAAACAATTCTGGGCAGCTTCACAAGTTAAAAGGGGCATTATTCAAAATAACACTCATTGTCTGAGGGAAAACATAACCTGCAAATCTATCACTCTCAACTCAAAGGGGGTCTGCCCAACCACCTAACCCAAGGCCTGGGGGGCGGGGGGGAAGTACAAGTTTTTAAAGATTGCGTAAAAGCAAACAAGGTGGGGGATCATAGGAATCTGGGGGGAGGGGGGCTGTTGCATAAGCCAGTGCTGTGACAGAAAATTTAGGCAATGTGGTATAAAACCTATAGGTCTATGAAGTTTGATCCTGAAATGAATGAAAGCAAAGTTCTTAGGAAGTTTGGTAAGTCAAGGTATGGGACCTGCCAACATGACAGTTTGAGGGTGGAAGGTATCAGGAAATGTGTTGGTGCCAACAGCCAAAGGTTGGCCATCTAGGATCTTACAAACACAATTGTACACTTACTCAGTGCAGTCTATACTGTTATATAGCCCTTTCGTCATTTTTAGGATTATGATAAAGTTGTCAGGACCACTGCTATGCCCAACGTTTTAAAAGCATTCTGGTTCAATTTGATGGAAAACAGAATTTTCATTTTTCTTTTTCCAAAAGGGAAGAAACTTTCCATGAAATGTCTTTTGGCATTCTGAGCTGTGAGATGGGAGAGTGCCCTGCCTTTCATTATGCCATTGTCTCACCAGTGATCTGTAGCCTTCTTGGCTTCTCACACCTCAGTTGAATTATGATACCATGATAAGACATCATGAAAATATTCTTCCCGTGGGACAGCCAGGAAGACTGCAGACTGATAGAAGGATGTGCAGCAAAAAAAAAAGCATCCGTACAACAAAAAACTTAGAAATATCACTGAACGGATTTTAAAAGAAATGCTACTGTACACTGAGAAAGAGGTATGAAAACAGAGAAGTCTTTCTCAGGGATGCCAAACTTTCTGGAAATTGAAAAACAGATTTCAGTATGTCGTTTATCAGGACTATCAGAGTCAGAAAAACAGCACTGCCCAATCAGATCAGACCTTGCCTGGACCATAAAGTATATGTGCTGTTACAAGATGAACTCTGTATGACCCATAATGTTCCTTGGAACATAAACTGGGAAAGGTGAAAAATGGGCCTTTAGTGTAGACCTCTATATTTTTACCAGATTCATACTATGTATTTCCATGGGGAATGTTTTATTTTCTTGTAGGTTATCCTAGGCTAACAGAGATAGATAAAGGTTTATTTCAACTGTAATAATAAACTGCATTCATATTACGATCACAAATCTTGGAAATGCATGCATCCCACTTCCTTCCTCCTATGTCAGGGAGACTGAAAGTTTGGAAGATTTTCTTTCCATTTTCCACTAATCCCGGCTGAGTGTTCTGTCTGAACTTTGACAAACTGTCTAGTCACCATTAGCAATAGTTTATTGAAGCAAACCATGTTTGTGAAACTGACTTGTTTCAATAAGCCACTGTTAGGAATAATCAGAATAAAGTTATTTTTAACTATTCCTAACCATCATTAAGAATAATCAAATTAAAATGTTAGAGATGGGTTAAATGTTGGATGATTGCACTAAAGAACTGTGGGAGAATATATAAACCTTAGAGTAATTAATGTAATAGTAAAACATTATTTACAATCACTTCCAAACCAAGCAATATTGACTTGGCCAACATCATACAGTAGCAAACTTCATATCTGTTCAGGAATTTCAATCCAAATCTTCTATCCAATATCATTTTAATCATAGCAGCTATAGAAAATGAAATGGAATATTCTATGCTAAGGATGAGCTAAAAAAAAGAAAAACAGAATTCCAGAGGAAAATCCATGTGCAAGCCAATTTTGAAATGTTCACTTATTGCAAATGAACAGTTTTTTCCTCTATGCCCACACTAAAATAGGAAGCACAATTTCAGCAATAGTTAAACAGCTGAATGATATAATTTCTACATGCTCCAATGGTCCCCAAATGGCTAAGCAGATGTTCTTGAAACTTCCTCAGAAAAAAAATTATCTTGGCCAAATATATGCTTATAAAATGTCAGTGTAAGAGGTCATATACATCAGAAATTTGAAGATGCCAAAAGGAGAGCTAGAATTAAAATGTAATTAAAGAGAAAGAGAAAGAACAAGCAAGAACACTCCCACTGTGACTTAGAAGAAGAAGAAAGAATCCTTTGTAAATTAATCCATAGAAGGATGAGCCAACAAATACAAGAAGTCAAAATACAGAACATGTACAGTATTTACAACACAATCCTTCTGAATGCCTGCAGAGAAGTATGCTTCACTGAACTCAGTGGGACTTACTCCTCAGTAAGCAGATGATCTCCTTATAAGCAAATGATGATAACAGTGATCAAGCCTGATTATCAAGGAGTTTAAGATTATATATTTTATGCTCACTTACCTAGGAGTGACTCCAATTAAAAGCAACAAGTGAGATGCAGATTTAGTCATTCTAAGTGTAGATTTACTGAAATCAGTGGCAGTTAATTCTTCATGAGCAACTTAAATCCCATTTATTTTCAATAAGGCTTTTCTGGTGTGACTAATAGGACTCTTTTTCTTTGTAAAACTGGAGATAATACTTGGATATAATTGGATAAATTTATTTCTCATTTATTTATTTATTCCATTTATTTTCCATTTCAATCCAATAGGAGTTGTGGTGGCTCACAACCTCTAAAAAAAACTTTATTCTTAAAAACATCCACACTGAAATCACTAAATGTGGGATTTCATCAAACAGTTGCCATTTTCATTTGAAGAACAGAAACACACATACACACACGAAAAAAGCCTTGCAGGTCATTCCAACACTTCATCTTCTCCACCACTTTATTCCCACAGTTGCCTATCAGACATATATGAAAAACTCAACAATATGCTTACTGGAATCCTCTCTCACTAACATAACACAGAAGGATTCCACGTCTAATATTGGAAGGTGCTAAACTGAAAAAAGATAGTATACATTATGATTTACAAAATAATCTCCACTCTGTTTTACATTGGTCTAATATCATTTGAAATACTATGTCTAGTTGTGAGCAACACACTTTAGGATGGATTCAAGCAAAGTGGAATGAATGTAAAGAAAACCATTCAAGTCTACTATACTAAATCTTAACAAGAAATTTTGAGAACTGGGTATATCTAGCTTCGAGATAACATGACTGAGTAATTTCTTCAAGTACTGTGAAGAAGTCTCACACAGAAGATCAAGATCTGTTCTTGTGATGGAATGGTGTTATGAAGGTTCAGTCTGGAGAGATTTCTGTCTTGAGGTGGAAGCTAATAAACACAACAGAACTATATTTGCACTGTCTCATGGAGTTCTTCAGGCTGAACCTGACATCAACATTTTTTGTGCCAAAGAAGCCAGACCCGCAGACTTTGGGAACCGCTCCTAGCGGGACAATTCTGATGCGCACAGTGCATGATTACAAGGAACTGAACCTAAGTTCCCAAGCCAGCAAGCCACAACACCGTGAATTCCTTAGGGTGGTGCCAGTCTCAGCTTCTTAAACTTCTCACGCTCCTGTTGGGGGCTAAGGAAACGCTTATCTCCCTGAGTGTGGCCTTCATAACACCATTCCATCACAGTTCTCCATTATTCCAGAGAGTAGGACATGTAATAATGGAACTAAGTTATAGAAAGGCAGATGCCAACTGAATGTTAAGAAAAACTTAACAGTAACAACAGTTCAGTTTCCAGACAGGCAGTGGTATTCCAAGTATTCAAACATAGGCTGGAAAGCCCCTTCTTCAGGATGCTTTGAACTGACTAGATTAAGTAAAATGGACTAAATTCAATGGCTTAAATTATGATTGCAGTCAAGAACTATGGCCGTGTGCCTAAGGCTTTGTGAAGATGTAGATGCTGATTTGGGAAGAAAGAGAAAGATAGTGCCACACTGATGTAGTAGGAACAAGCTTCAGGCAGAAAAAAAGCTTGGAATTGTTTCAGAATAAATAATTCCTATTTGTTTAACTTCCTATTAATATAAGGTTCTGATATCATGCCCACCATGTCCCAGACACACAAGGGAAGTTGGTCTGAATATTCAAGTCCACTGAAAATTGATTTGGGAATTACAATAGAAATCAACATAAGGAAAGTATTCCAAGAAGTTGTTAATATTGCATAAATAATGGTGGCAATTTGTACTAACTGCCAAACATGATTCATGTTCCTGAAATCTTTTTCACATAAAATCTGGACTACTGTTTTGGAGATGAAAAGGGAATTCATGGAATATTTGCACTTATTTCAATTACAGTTATTGGCATGGTAAGATGTATTTAAATTATCAGTTTCCCACGCGGTGTAGTGCATTTTATACTATTCTAGCTTTTGTGATTAACACTCCGAAATGTGAGTAACTCCATGCCCATTTTTCTTTGGCAAACACAAAATCTAATGCGTGAACATGAATTGCTGAAAATGCAGTATGTTCTATAATAAGTAACCAGTTCATCACATTAATTTAAAACCAAATTTATTGTTCCTGGTTATCCCGTTTTTTATTATGTGTATACCAGCTTGAAAACATTAGTAGTTCCTACTGAAGAGAAGGCATCACATCATTATCAAAGTTTTATTCTGTATTTTCAACTCTTGCACCCATAGCACGCTCTGCTATAGGTGAGAGTAATCCACATGGACCAGAAGGCAAGTATTTTGGGGTAATCTTGAAAGATCTGCATGTTAGTGGTTAGCACGTAACACTGGGGCTATAGTTAAAAGTAGGTAAGAGCAACCCATTCTGTCTTTCTGGTATTCCCCCATTTCATCTCTTTCTCACACTGTTTCCTCTTTTCCACACTCTCTGCTGGATATATACATCCTGTTATGCCATACCTTGTTTAATCATGGTTTGTTGAATAAGCCACATCTGGAATAAGGTATACACCTTTTCCTAGGCCAAGGGCTGCATTAGGGCTTCCAGTGATATGTTGAGGGCCACTGTTCAAAAAGTAGTAGGTGAAGTCAGGATAGAAATTAATTTCACTTACTTTTCATTGAAATTAAATGGAGTGAATGATTACCCTGCAGCCATGCATTTAACAATGTTCTCCTCCAATTTGGTAATGACCTTTAGTGCATAGACATTGACAGGGATTCAAAAACGTTAAGATGGCAGCCTCAAATGTGCCATTTAAGTCCAACTCCTTTTGTATTTGTGCACAGCCCTGGCCACCATCTTGACTTAACTTGATCCCCCTTATGAACACCTCTGCTTTTGTGGTCTCTGGGTGGTCTGTGGGAGAGACCATGCAGTCTTGGGACCCCAGGTTGTGCGCCACTGAAAACCATAATTACCAAAACACAATACTTGGGTTGATGCATTGTGCTAAGCCCACAGTGAACAAATTCAGTTATACACTTAGTACAAAATGAGAAGCCATGGGCTACATGAAATTAGTCTCAGGCTGCTTGCAGTCATATTGCTGCAGGTTGCTCAACCTTCTACAATTGGGTTCCCCCCACCCACTGCCCTTTCTGGGCAAGAGCTAGCAACTACTTTATTGATCTGCCTCCCTCTTCTATCTCTCCTTGCCATTCTTCTTATCCAGCTTCTTCTAGGCCAGGGTTCCTCAACCTCAGCAACTTTAAGATGGGTGGACTTCAACTCCCAGGATCCCCCAGCCAGCAAGGCTGGCTGGGGAATTCTGGGAGTTGAAGTCCACCCATCAGAAAGCTGCCAAATTTGAGAAACATTGGTCTATAATGTTTGGAATGTCTGTAGAAGTATATGTGTTAAAGAAGTTCAATATTTTTATCAGTTATTTGAAATTTCTAGCCTTTCAAAATAAAAATGGTTTTGCTGGATGGTATGAAAAAAGGTAAAAATAACCAATGTGCTCTTACCGCTGATAAAAGTAAGCCCAAATCAAGAAAGCTATGTCGAAAGCTACTGATCTTTTAGGAAATGGTGTATGTATTTCCTGCTGAACCCAATACAATCATTAGTCTTATTCATGAGAGGGATTGCACAGTTGCTGAGGTTGAAGAACCCTGTTCTAGGCTGTAGAATGGAAAGCTCAGTTCTGACCTTGAGAACAAGTGGTCCTTGTATTGGGTTAACTTTCAGTGAGGATATTATAATTGTCATCTTATTAGTTCCAGATGAAAGAAGGTTATTATCCAAAGGACAGGGGTCAGGCTCATGTTGGGCTTATTAATTTTAATACTGAAATCTTCAGCAGATGATTAACAAGGGCCAACCAGATTATTGTTACCGCAAAAACTCTTTATTAGCAACAAAGCTACTCTGTTCTTGCTAAGTCCTTGAAATGTGCATCAGTGAAGCAGATAATTAAGGGACTGGACATCATTGAAATGAATCAATTAGCAAACAATGGAAGCAGAAGGAAAAGATGTATTGGGGTCATCAATTGTCTTTGATGAGAAATGGATGCAGTTTATTTCTTACTGGGAACACCAAGGTAACCCCATAACATGTGTGAGTAAATGCCTTTTTGTAAAGGTTGAACTCAAAACCAGTGTGGTATTGTATAATAGTTGTGCCAGCTTACCCAAGTTAGAGACCTCTGGATGTATTAAGCTACATCCATAGTAATTTTGAGCATAATTCCTAGAAAGCAGCAGGTTGGATTAGAGGGGTACATGTCCCCCCTCAACCATATCACTCACGTTGGGCCAGTCACATTCTCTTCCCAATTCTACTTCACAGAGTAATTGTGATGACTGATCAGGGCTGGAGGAAAGCAGCCATTTCAGTAATTTTTGCTTCCTGAAGGAAAGTGGGAATAAAAACAAGATTGTGTAAGACCTATGTACTATCTGCTACAATGTCTTACCCTGAATCCTTATGGAAAAGTGCATGTATAATTCCTTGGCAGTCATTCTTCACCCTCTTAATATTTCATCTTCCCAAATCCATCTCTGATGTGGAGTGAAGCCTATGCAAATTTACTTGGAAAGAAATGTATAACATTTCAATCTAAATAAATACAGTATGCATGAGTTGTACTTCAGATATAAATTGGGTTAAGTGGGTTTATTCCTAAATAAGTGAGCATAACAGCTCAATCTCAAAGCTTGTTTATTTAGATGTAAATTCTGACTTACACATCCAACTATATGAGGCAATAACGGGATGGCAATGTTCTAAGGAAGCAGACTGGACTAAATGTTTTCATATTATGAAAATGGATCATATTTCTGAAGGCTTTTAAAAATCTCTGGAACTAGACACTAAGGACAGCAGAGAATCAGCTGGAAAAGCACATTTTTTCCTGAGTGGTAACAGCCCTATTCACACTTATCTAGAAATAGGTACCCCTGAACTTGATGAAAATGATCTCCCTTGTAATGAAGAACTCTTAGGTTTGATCATCTGATTGCCAAGCATTCGACAGAATTATATCTAGTATTCTAAACTAATCCTGTTAAAACTTTGAATTGGATATGGTTTGTGAGCCCCACTGAATACCAGTCAGAAAAGCTTGTTATATTCCAAGGTTTTAAATCATGTTAAAATTTTAAACACACTTTAATTACAGGACTGGCTAATGTAGCATGTTCAGCACAGTATTTCTTTCCTGTTCACCTCCATCCGTTCTAAGAATGAATACAGATGGCAACAGATCTTATTACTTATTTATTTCATTTATAGCCTGCTTTTCCTCTGGGGCTCGTGAACTGGATCTCCTTTCATCTCATCTCCACAGAAACAACCCTTTGAGGTAAATAGGATTGAGAGGGAGCTACTGATCCCAACCTATGAGCTTCGTGATCTAGTCAAGACTTGAATCTTGGTCTCACCATTGTTAATTTAACACCTAAACCCCCTAAACTGCACTGGATGTTCACCCTGCAAACAATCTCCTACCTTCACCACATTTTCTTTGAATGTATAAACTTCTGAAGAATACGAACATTGCAGACATCATTCCATTTGGCCCCTCCCTTGTGTATTTTGTTTACCAATACGGGGAGATTTGGAGATAGCAATTTCTGGACATTTAGGAGAGAGATGGGTAATGGTTATGTTCCTGGAAGGGACAGGATTGATTTTTGTTCTGTTCTTTTGTTTGTTTTAAGTGTGGGTATCAGAGCAGGAGGACGATTTCTAATCACATTTCCACCCTTAACCCCACCACTTAACATGCCAAAAAATGCCCCCCCCCCATCACCACCCAGAAATCTGAAGCCATTTTTTGAAGATTGGGGCTGGAGGTGAAGTGCTTTCTTCTCAGAGGTCACCTCTCCCATTCTTCAGGGGTGGCACCTGCAAGCAATGGGATACCATCACCTCCTGTAGGAGAAGCCCAATTTTGGCTACTTAGTCAGAGTGTGCCACTCACCCAGGCATAGAAATGCACCCTTGCATTTTATGTAAGATCATCAAGCCAGTTCTTATGAAAAATTGGCTGTTCCTAATATGTAAACTTTGATCCCCAGAATTCTCCAGCCAGCACAGCCATTGCTGAGAATTCTTCAGGTTGAAATCCTCACATCTGGAAGGATGAAATAAATGGTCACTTATCTGACATCAAAACCAGCAATATTAAAAAACCAGTTGGAGAACATTTCAGTCTTCCAGGATCCCCTATCAGTGATCTTAAGATGGCTATTCTTGGATCAATTTGTCAAATGTTTCAGCTCCTTCTCTCGGGACTTGAACAGAGACAGTGGGTTTTTAATGTAATATATGTGTTCATCAGCTCACTATGAGTGCAGGAATACTAACATCATACACAACAACTGTTTTGTATATGTACGTTATCAGTAGATAATAATAATTGTCCGTGCCTTCAGCATTTCATTTCCCTCTATAATTTTCTCACCATTATTCAATCAGGACTTCATCTCAAAGAATCCCTTTGTATATTCAGCAAAACAGATGCATTTCATAAAACAGATGCTGTAAGTCTCATTATTGGGGGGGGGGGGTGCAAAAGAAAGAAGAAATTAACTCATAATAAATCTTATTTTTAATAATAAATATATTACAATTTTGAGACATCCAGAGTACCCCTTGCGATGAACAATCTATGTTTGGAGTGTGGATTGGATAAATATAAGCTTTGATGCACTGCTACTGAAGCCATGACCCTCTTTTTAATTTCAAGGCCAAAGAACAAGCAGCATACATAACTGCAGTGAATTATCAGGAACCAACTGTATTTTATTACCCTGGAACATCTTAAATATTGAATCAGTCAAGATAAATCCATTAGGGCTATAAGGATAATTTGTCCTATGTACAGTTTTCCTCTTGTAACAACAGATGCAGATAATATTCAAAGTTAGAACTCAATTCTTGCTATGTAAATCTTGAGATCAACATACTTCCTGCTGTAAAAACAAATTTAACATCTGCCACAGGAATATACTGACTTCAGTGAGGATGAATAAGAACAAGCTATAAAAGAATTTATCCATGATAGTGAGGAACTGGTCCAGCATATATGGATTGCCCTGTTAATCTCTTAATGCCAGGTTTATCATTTGAGTTATTATCCTGGAGCAGCATAGAAGTCTATGCTGCTAAACCACAGATAAATAAAATAAAGAATGGTGTATGTGTAGCCACATGCTAGGCAGAGAAGGCTGTCTAAAAAATACTTAATTCTGCTGGGTTTCCATTATGACTGGACTACAGTTGTGCCCTTTGTCAGCCTCAAGATGTAGATCAGGCCAAGAAATCAATTCCGTGTTAAGATTAAAACTACTTTTATTAAGATTGAGTGTAGTAATAGAATCTTGCAAGCCTGATTATGTTTCACCTCTTCCCTCTCTTATACTCATGTGAATTAGGGGGGTGTCTGTCTGAAATGTTTACACATACCTTCATTGTTTGGGCTAAAGCAGTGTTTTCCTCCTCGTTGCTATGGCAACAGATCTTCCCTCTCTCCCTCAAGGCCATCCTCTTTGCTCTCTACACTCTGTGAATGATCACTATATTAAATGTGTTAAGAGAAAAAAGTAGAGCAAGAAAGCATTAGCAAGATTAGATAGAACAATGGATCACAGGGGTTCCCAGTTTCCTCACAACTGTGAGTGCACTACAATTCTCATTACCCCCAGCCAAGGTGGACCACTAAAACTATGTGACAATGAGCAGTGGTGTATTGACCATGCTGAGCAGATACGATGAGAAATAGAAAACAACACACTTGGAAGTTCCTAGACCAGTAGAGATCTTTCTGTATCTGTCTGGACTTGCACAGATATATTTACTGCAGTTATCTCCTACTTAAATAAAAATATAGAATATATAATTTAAAAATAAATGGAATAAAATCATCTCTTTCCTGCAAGATGTCAAAGCATAGCTGTCACAACAACCCCATGAAGTAGATCATGCAGAAAGAAACTAAGTGCCCCAGGTGATGAATAGGGTATATGTCCCAGGATGCACACTGATTTACTGGTGCCCATCAAACTATGAGAGAACGCCAGTTTGGTATAGTGGTTAAGGCATCAGGCTAGAAACCAGGAGACTTGAGTTTTAGTCCTGCCTTAGGCATGAAGCCAGCTAGGTGACCTTGGGCCAGCCATTCTCTCTTAGCCCTAGGAAGCAGGCAAGGGCAAACCACTTCTGAAATCTTGCCAAGAAAATTGCAGGGACTTCTCCAGGCAGTCGCCAGGAGTCAACACTGACTCAAAAGCACAAAGAAAAAAAAATCAGATTGAACATATGTCAGGCTTTTGGTCCATATATATTTGTACCCTTGGTCTGCAACAAGAAGTAAACCAGTGAAATGTAAGCAATTTTCCAGGCATTATAGAATGTATGTACCTTCCCTAACTGGACACTTTCCAGATATTATAGGATATTAACTCCAAGAATTCCCAGCATGGCCAAAGACTGGGAATTCTGGAAGTTACAGGGCAACACATCCAGAAGGAAACAGGATGGAAAGGCTGACTTGGACATTGCTGAATATTTTCTTGCACAAAAAATATTACTTTCGTTAGAGGACTTACCATTTATCTTAAAGGACAGAGAATATACATCATGGTGATACAATGTGGGGCTGACGCTGTGCTTAACATTAGGCACAGCATTATATGAACATTCATTGATTCACTGACTCTCTTCCAAAATCGTTCATGAAAGCAAAACTGGGAATAAGTAACCAACTTTAGCATCATCTGATATACCTTGTTGCAGGGACTATACTTTCTAGGTTTAAAGTTTAAAATAATCAGTATATTAATTGACCAATTAAAATAAACACAAGGGAAAGTTGGAGAGATATTTAATGAAAAGAAAATAACCTTTCCGTCCCCCTAAATAAACATCACAATTTAACCACAGTACCAACTTAGCTAAAGCAGAAGGAGCCAGTGTGGTGTAGTGGTTAAATACTGGAGTCAGAATGGTTGAGATCCAGACTCTAATCCACCCTCAAACATGGAGGTTCACTTGGTGTCTTTGGGCCAGCCACTCTTTCAGATGAACCTCTTTCGCAGGGTGGTTCTAGCTGGCAAAAGTAGATAGAGTTCTGCAAAGCAGTTGGGAAAACCCTGATATAGTGCTTTAATAGACAAACATAAACATCAATAACACAGCTTTTAAAAAGATGCCTTCCTGATGCCCTTCAAATATGTTGTGACTATAATTCCCAAAATTCAGATAGAATAAGCTTTTAAATAATTAACTATGTAATCATTGTGCCAAGTCTAGTTGTCATGTTTAAATCCAGAGGATTTAAGTCAACCCAAAACTGTAAAATCAGAATGACATATTTGTATGTTTGTCTTGGTACGGCAGAAGAAGACACTTTTGGTCTATTTCCATAAATGTTTACTCACCAGTTATCAGTCATACTCATAAGGACTTGCTCCCAGGTAAGTACAGATACAATCCACTGATGCATTAAGCCTTTTTTCCTCTTGTCTCCTGCTTTTAATAACCTCAGTTTGACCCCTTGGAGACCTCAGAATGCTTGCAAGCGCTCTAACAAAAAGGGAATTATCTTTTGCTACCTTCAATGAAAGAGAACCAAAAGGTGTAATCAATATTGTCAAGGTCAATTCAGATAAGTGTTTATGAATGAAATCCCAAGGGAGGCTTTGGAATAAAGCAGCTTTTGTCAACCCCACTTTCAAATCACTTCCACTGTCTGAGAGCCTCTGATGAGAAGTGTACTATAGTCCAACATGTTTAGAGAATGAGGTCAGGGAAAGCTGAAGGAAAGAAGGAAATACCAATGGCACAATCAGCATTAGGGGGATTTTCAAACTAACAATTCTCACCTGCACAGAGAACCCAAAAAAAAAGGTCAGAAGGAGAGTTAGAAAAATATCCACTAGTATATCCGATCTCTTCCAGTTACGATACTTTCCCTGTATCCACCAAAGGAAAGGATATGAGTTTTTCTCAGAACCAAGCTATATTTTTGGGGTTACCATTAAGAATTAAGAGTAATCTCATATTATTTCCACTTGTTTCTTGACCAGAGCCTACCCCATCTACTCTGAAATAGCTCCCAATTCAACTGGGAATCTCTTTTTTTTCTGAAGGTGGATCAAGCTTATAGGGTGGCATATTCCTTTAGGAAGATAAGAAGCAACCTCATACTGAGTCAGAGGCCACTGATTCATGTTCCTCAGCATAGATTAACCTGTCAGTTTCTTCCCAGGGTTTCAAACTAGAGCCTTTCTCAGCTATACCTAGAGACATCAAGGAACAAAACTGGGATATTTAGCATGCAAAGCAGGTGCATTACAACTGAGCTATGACATGTTTGGAATCTGTTCAACAGCAAGATTAAATGCCAACCACCCACAGATGGCCTCATCTCTTATTGTTAAATGCTGTTCATGCTGTACCGTAAACTTAGTCCTCACTATAGTACTGGCACCTGAATTACTCAATGATCAAGACAGGTTATCTAACTATAGTGCTTAAGATTTTTGTTTAAAAAAAAAACTTATTGTGATGGGAGAGTGGGCACAGAAGAGAGAGCAATAATTGTGTTTTGTTTTTAAATTTAACTAGCCAAATAAACACATCTCCAATCAGCAAGCTATCCACTTTCTATGTCAGAGCAATTAACCTATTTGCATGCACTAGATTTCAATTAGCATATATTAGATTTCAATTAGCAATTAACAGAAAATTCCTTTGTACTGCAGAATACAAAGGGTTTTTCTTTTTCTTCTTCCTTTCTCTCAAAATGCTTTTTGCAGACAAATTCCTTTCAAATCAGGTAATTCTTAAGAGAACATATTAGAATATATCCCCCACCCCCCAGAAGCCTCTGTTTTGTCTTCTTTTTGCCCTCACTAAATACAAATAGCTAAAATTCAGAGAAATATTTAAAGTATCATCTGTTTTCATGATTAGGTATCATCTCCTTCTAGCTCTTAAGACTGTTTTATTTGATTGATTACACCAAATAAGTAAACATTGTTTTTAACAGAAAGTACATTAAGTGTTAAAAGCATGTCCTTTTTCCTTACTTAAGCCCCCCTTTGCACACATACCCCTTCAAATACCCTCTTCTTCCTCCTGTATTACTGCCACTGCTGTGCGCTGGGCATTTGGATCTAAAATGCACCTAACGTGTAGGGTTTTTCATAAAGGCAGCTTAAAAGGTGTATCACAGTGATTTGTTATGTATACAGATATAAAGCTAAAGTAGTCAGGACCCAGAGTTGCTTATCCAGGTACTCACAGAAAAAGCTCAAGGTGACATAAACCAGGAGATTGAAGATGATATTGATGAGCAAGAAAGAAGAACAATGAAACTAACTCTTTTTTTTTTTTAAAGCAAAGCCTCCATCATTCAGATGAATAACCCCAAGGAATCCCTGTGTGTCAGTGTGTGCTAAGGAAATTCACTATTTTGGAAGCTGACCTATTTGTGGAGAAAAACTGTTCAGACCATAATCATGGCAACAATTGCATTCTACCCCATTCTTCAAGAACATGGGAAATGTACAGAAATCTGTCTCCACAACAATCCTGCCAGATAAGACAAAAATGAGACAAAAACTTCCCCCAAGACCTTCAAAGGTGAAATAGAATTTTGCTATTCAAACCTCCCTGTCCCAGCATGGTTATCTGTTACAGGCATTGTGGAGGGAGGTAATTTTGAAATGACCGTGGTTCCCAACTGTCTATTTTGAATACTAACAGATTTTCCATGTTTTATGCTATTTCAGGAGTACCAATCCCAAAAGCTTTTGCCAGTCATTTCCACTTTAGCATCTGATATCCATCGAGTTGAACTGCTCGTCCCTCTGACCCCCACCCCCTACATACATATACATCCATCTTTTTAACATGCACGTCCATTACTCGGTCACTGCAGCATCAGGCAAATGTGTGAATACACCAACTTTGTAGGCAGAACGGTTAGATTTTCACCTTAACTCCACATGTCAGGGGCATAACAGTAACTGTCTGCAGGTTTAAATACAGATCTTCCCCAGTGTGGTAAAAAGAGGAATGGGTTAGGACGGAGGTATGTGCAGACTTGTGTACCCTGTTCAGGAGAAAAACAAAACTGAGGTTTGGGGTGTCTAATCTGAGTTAGAGTAGCTGTCCTCAAAGAATAGTAGCCAAGCATAATGAATCAAGAGGAAAACATGCATGTGTGAACAAGCCAAAGTGATTTCGCCACACAGATCATTGTGTGGGACCCCTTCCAGGGTGTTATGGAGACATTGATCTATGTAGTCCTAAAGGTCCAGAAAAGATGGGCTATAAATAGATGGTTTCGCGAGCCGTAACTTTCTTCTCTTGTTCTCGGAATACAAGCTCGACCTCGGAGATCGAAGGAGAGCATTAAGCACCATGGATAGCAATATGACTCCAATTTAGATTTCGTGGCCATCTGAGCAGAAACCGAAGACCCGGGTATACCGTGCAGAGGCACAGATATTAGGCAGACAGACGATCATTATCAAACGGGCGGTATGTCATGATCCCCAGCCCGCCATCACATGCGTTCATCAATCCCCATCAGCTAGCAGGGGCTGCCTGGACAGAAGGTCCAATGTCACCTTTCCGAGAACGCAAAGGAGGTACAGCATTCAGGTGCTCAAGCCTTGCTGCTCCCGGCTTCCCACAAATGAAGCAAAGCAAACCTCCAGGACAAAATACCGCCCGCTCCCCGCCCTCCCCAACGACCAGGGCTCCTACCTGGGATGGCCAGGTTGGCCAGCGGCACGCTTTGGATGCTTTCGGGCAAAGTTGCCATCCAGTCGGCGAATTTCAACTCAATCTTGCCTTGCGACGAAGCCATACTTGGTGCCTGGCACGGAAACCGCTCGGTCGCTCTCTCGCTCGCTCGCCTCAGCCGGTAGCAGCAGCCGCGGCAGCCCCCTCCTTCTGCCAGCTCCTGGAAGCCCAGCCGCTTTGCTCGTCTCCAGCCCTCGCTTTGCTAGAGAGAGTTTACGCGCCACGCTGCGCCACGCCCACGGGCGGATGGCGCAGGCACGTGCGGAGTCGGCTCGTTATGCCGAACCCTCTCGGCTGCCGCGGAAGGGGCTCGGCGGGAAAAGCGCCGGTCCCTAGAGCGCAGCTGCCGCCCCCGCCCGCCCGCCCGCCCGCCCGGCATTTCCGAGCACTCTCTCCCCCCTTCCTAAACTCCACGGATCGTTCAAGGCGCGCCTGGGGCGCAACGAGGGGCCTTGAGACGCCGGTCCTGTGTCGCCTCCTGGGGAGGGTCAGGCCCGCCGGGAGTCGACAGCAGTCTCTTCTCCCCCGTTGGGCCACGGGGAGAAAAATATACAAAACGGGGTCAGTTTTCTCGGGGAATGGAGACGTGCGCAAGCTAGAGGAAGCAACAGTTGCGTCTGTCTCCTTTGTCTTGCGCCATCGTCTTGGCGCCTTGGCCAGGGGGATCGGGCCTTGAATGTTCCGCTTAGACGCAAAATAGGAGCGTGGCCATCCCAGTCGTTTCCTTCCCACCCTCCCAGCCCCGACCCCAACTCAAGCCCACCCTATCGATCAAGTGGTTTGTTGGCATTAGGTTTATGCTGTGTGAAAGCAGCCCTCGGTAGAGTGCAGTTTTATTTCAAATGTTTCTCACCTCACTGTCATGCTATGGCTTCACCAGACTGTGGATGATACTACAGTATGTTTTATACCCAGCTTTTTTTTTTTTTTTTTTTGGTACCTTGGAGTCAGTATTGACTCTTGGCGACTGCCTGGACTAGTCCCTGCAGTTTTCTTGGCATGGTTTTTTGGAAGTGGTTTGCCATTGTGTCCTTCCTAGGGCTGTGAGAGAGTGACTGGCCCAAAGTCACCCAGTTAGTTTCATGACCGTTTCTAGCCTGATGCCTTAACCACTACACCGAACTGGCTTTAGGTGGCTGAATTTAGCTGACTTTTGTTGTTGTTGTTGTTCAGTCGTTAAGTCGTGTCCGACTCTTTGTGACCCCATGAACCATATTGCGCCAGGCCTTCCTATCTTTCACTGCCTCCCTGAGTTTGCTCAATTTCATGCTCATAGCTGACTTTGGTTCCCCTCAAAAAAGTGAAGCAAAGGGCCTAGCACTTGGATGAGGGACCTTCAAGGAATTCCTAATTCCTTTTTTATTTTATTTTATTTTTATTCCTAATTCCTTGGGCATTTTTTTAATGCCCAAGGAAAGCAATGTCTATATAGTCAACAGGACTTGAACCTGACTTGAGAGAGACTGCCTGTTTTCAGCCCATGGGCAATTACATTTGGGCCAAGAGCAGGGGTATTTGTGGGATATGGTCCAGCAATCAATGTGGCAGCCATGATGGTGTGATTGACATCAAAAACAGGTAGAATCTCCAGTCACACCAATCTGGATGCCATCTTAGCACCCTTGGCTGGGAGAAAGAGCATTGCAACATTGTGATGCAAACTGTCCCTTAGATACTTGCCTGCAATGTCTGACAAGTACAAAAGGATGAACTTGCATTGTGAGATCACAGCACACGTTTTGTCATTATGGCTAGCTGCAAATGGTGGCCGTGCCCTTTCTTGCATAGAGAAAGGTCCTCCATGCTCCAGTTTTGACAACTGCCATGCATTCTGTGGGGATCTCCTCTTGAAGATCACTGGGAAATTGCAGCTAATGCTGAACATGGCTGCAAGTCTTATGCAGAGCACCCTTTGAAGAGCACTTGTCACTGTTCCTCTACAACTATACTGACTACCTAGAGCTTAGCAGCTGAATGTCAAAGATCTAGTAACGATGTTTAAAATCATTAATGATTTAGCCTGTCCAACTGCATACCCACTGAACATTCAGATCTGCAGGGATGGGCCTTCACAGTGTCCCACAGCTGGGAAAGGCGTATGAAATAATTTAAGGGAGAGTCAAGGGTCTTCTCTGTTGTGACACCCAGTCTTTGCAATGTTGTTCTTTTTTTAATTTTGAGACGTCACAGCCTCATTACGTTTTAAAGGCTGTCTAGTGTTTTTTCTTCATTACTGTGTGCTTTACAGTATGTTTTCTAACAAATGTATCATTTTACTTGGTTTTATTATTCTTATTTTTGTGGATTGTAACCCTCCCTAAATAAATATACGCACAACAAAAATCTGTTGTATGACCACAACTGCTATTACTGCTGAAAGAAGACAGGGTTGGAGAAGGAAAGACAAAAAGCTTGCACAAAAGGCTAAAAGAACAGAGGGCTGACGGTTCTATCTTGAAATATACCATAGTATCGGTCTATTAACAAAGTCAGTTGTGTTTTATTCAATGAATCATGGTAAAAAAAAATCCTGTGACTTATGCAGTCTGCAGATCAATGCAATTTCCATCACTGAGTTACCTAATGCTGCAATTGATCCCAAATATCCTATCCACTGTACCCGTCATTCACCAAAGGTGAGCAAACAAGCAAAGGTGGTGGTACTTTTTTTGCTGATACATTCTTCCATTGCATCACCCAAGAAATCGAGTGTGCAAGGAAGTAAAGCAGAGTTCCTCCACCTTTGGGGGCTGGTAGAAAGATTTGCAGTCTTGAAAGTGTGGCATAGGCATTCTCACAAGAAGACTGCCATCTTTATGCACACCCAATCATAAAAAGCCTATGGTAGAAGGGGGCAGTATTCAGACCCAAGGCAAGAAGGCTGTTTCAGATCTTGTATGAGCATGCTGGCTGGTGTTTTGTTCTGTTCTGGTTTTGGTGCCTTTGAATCAGTCTTGACTCCTGGCGATTGCCTGGAGTAGTCCCTGCAGTTTTCTTGACAAGATTTCAGAAGTGGTTTGCCATTGCCTCTTCACCCAGGGCTGAGAAAGGGGGACTGGCCTAAGGTCACCCTGATGGCTTTGGGCCTCAGGTAGGATGAACTCATGGTCTCCTGGTTTCTAGCCTGGTGCCTTAACCATTACACCAAACTGGCTGAACCTGTCAATAACTCCTCAAAGAGAAGGACAGGATGTCTCCATGCTGGACTGGATCAAAATTTTGCACAACTCTAGTAGAAGGCAAATGGATGAGGTTGTTCATCCTTACCACCTTTAGTTTCCCAGATTGCTCTTTGCCAGGTCAGCTTCCTTTTGTCTTTTTTGTGGACAAGTGGGATCAAACAAAGCACTAGACTGCAGTCTTGTGCCATTTCATTTTCCAAGAATTCTCTGGGGTATATTTGAGACCCAGAAGTATCCTTGGGAATAAAGATGATGTTACAGGCTGGTGCTTTGATTTGCAACATACTGGTCTCCCATTTCTGTTCCTTTCCTTTTGTTTTCTGTTTTAATTAACCACAAGTTTTAAAAATGAAATCAGGTGGAGTCTCGCAGGTGCTAAGATAGTGTCTGTGAACATATGGGTGCCATGCTGGAAATGAAGCATTCTAGCAGGAGGAGGGGCAGATGAACAGAGCAGAGGAAATGACAACCATTATTTGCCTGCACAGAAGATTAGTCAAGGGCTTCCTCTCTTTTTCTCTTTTGGAAGGCAAAGATGCCAGTGAACAAGGCGTGCTCTTCCAACTTCTACTTCTTGCTACCCTTTCTGGGCAATGTGGCTGAATGGGTGGTGCTCTGGAGAGAAAGAACAGCTGTCCCGACATGCTTGCCAGCCTTCTCTGCAGCATACTCAGCTGGCCATGGAAGAAATGGCCCTCTAGCCTCCTCACTCATCTGATTCTGCTTAGAGGAACAGTTCTTTTTCTGCTACAATAGTAGAAGAAAAGGCAGGGGAAAGAGCCACCATAGCCTTCATGCAATGGTTCGTGCTTTCCCCAGACAGCAGGGTGGGGAAGTGATGCTGCTGTCTGATTGCTCACCTACTAACTTTTTTTACAACCTGGAATCTTTCAGTGGAGTCAAGACTGCAACTGGGCATGGCAGCCCCAATCCCTTTGGAAGGCTGATCTAGTAGTTTGCAGGTCCATCCTTCCTATTCCACAGTTCAAAGAGACAGGAACTTAAGAGCATGTAGCAAAAAAAACCTGAGTGACAGGAAGCAGTGGCCTGTCTACTCACCCTCTGCAAGAAGATGGTTCACCTTTTTATCTCCTTTCCTTGTCCAAAACACTTATTTTGGGGGTCTCTATGTAACATGCCTCTTATTAGGTTGACTGATTCTCTTATGGCTGTCAGCATCTTCTTCCCCTCTCAGTTTAATTATCTTTTTCTTCTGTCTCTGACCTACTTTGGGTTCTCAGCTGACTCCATCACTCTCCATAAAAGAGGAGAGGACACTACAGGATCTTAGCTGTAAATACACTTAAGTGATTCAGGTTTCCTGTCACTGTTGCTTCCTAAGCAAAGCTTAATTTTCTTTAATGCAAACACCAGCCTCAAGAATACTTTCTCCTAGAAGCTCCACTCCTAACTTCAATACTTTTCTCTACACACGTTCTTTTCTCTGAGCAAAGGGGTCTTCTAACTAGCGGCATCATAACAAACCACACTGACAACCAGATGATGACACAAGTGCAATGATGTCATCACATCTGTGGTCATTTCCCCAATCCCACCACTAACACCACTGCACCACCTGGGACTAAGCACCTTAGGATACAAACTCTGGTGCAGAGCCAGATCTACAGTATGTAATAAATGTTAGCCTATCAAACAAGTCAACAGAGCAACTCAGAGTTCCCTGTTGGTTTGTTCAGTGATTGATTAGATACTATTTTACAAATAATACCTCGTTGTACCTCTTATAGACTTTTTGCATGAAACAGGAAAAAAATGAACTTATGATTTATGGTTTTTATGATTAGAAATGATATAGAAAGAAGAGAGTTATGTTGTAACCACAGAGTAAGAGGAAATCTTATAAGTGTACTTATAACTGCTGCAAAGAAGACCAGAAGCTATTTCTTTGTATCTTTTTTCTTTCTTTTCTAATTTTCTTTTACTTATTCTTCCTTTCTTGTACTTTTAGCTTTCTCTTTGATTTCTTTCTGTTTCTTTTCTTTTTCTTACTTTATGTTAGTTGTATTAGTTTTAGCTTCCTTTTTAAAAAAATATTTAAATATACTGTGTGTATGTGTGAGTATGTATGTATGTGTATATTATTATGTATGTAGGTATTAGAGAGATAGAGAGATAGAGAGATAGAGAACCTAGTTCTTGGGTAACAGTAAGCAAGGAATCTTCTCAAATGGGGCTGAATGCTTCTCCCAATTGTCCAGAAAGAGAGCAGGAGTTGGGGAACACATGAAACCGAGGCTCCATATATGCTAATTTCTGATCATGCAAATAATACAAAGCCTTTGTTGATTCATTTGGTTCAGAACTCATATTTCTTCCAGGAGCTCATGGCAGCATAACACTCTCCACCAATTTTATCCGTACAATAACTCTGTGATACACGCTAGGCTAAGAAATGCTTTCTGTATTCATACATACTACTAGGTCATGATTTTTTAACCATGGTTTGTTAAAGAAGTCATGATGGCTGTTATTATTAGGCCATGAAGGGCAGTTGTGCCTAATAATTATAATAATAATAACTATTACTAAGTGACAACCAAACATACCACAGTGTGGCCTAGCATTATGTATGATCCAGGCTGGTGATCTGGTCATCCCATGAGATTCCAACCTGAACCTTAATCTCTGTTTCCCTGTTCCAATAGGTCCAACTACAGTACCTGGCTCATCATGGTTTTGGTATTACCATGGACGGTCTAACTACTTTACACGGAGTAACAGTGGAGCACACATATACCAATTTGAGTATTGTTACTGGTAAAAACAATTACACATCAGTAGCGCACTTTTGATTCTTGCTTAGACTCAGTGATGCCTGATTGTCTAAGTGGAGAAAATGGTGGTAAATAATATTTTACCAGGTGAAGGACCAAGCCCTAGGAGCTATTTTTGTTCTTATGCAAAATCTGAAAAACAAATTTTAATCTCTGTTATTCACATTGTATAGATAAAGTCTCTCGCTGTCACAGTGCAATCAGAAAGCTATAAAACTCAGCAGTATACATTACAGTTTAGAGTTAATAACCAATAGCATACTGGTATATTTACTATTGCATAAAATAGGCATAAAATGTAAATACCATGATACACCATGCTAGTGGAAACAATCTTGCGACAGACAGCAATGGCAGTTGTTCAACATTTTGCAACATTCCTAGAAGTTGTTGTTGACTTTTCTCTGAGCAGGAAGAGAACAGGATTTTTGTTTTTTTAGGTTTCTACAATATTTAGATAAAAGCAGCATCATTACATCGTTTTGCCAAGGTAAGTAAAAAAGGCAGTGGAAAAAAATGTGCCCAACAGATTCAGTTTCACCCATAGGGCACAGACAAAATGCTTTTGCACATCATAGCTTGCCAAAGAAAGTCTCAGCTATGGTTTGGTCACAAGGTGTTGGTGAGAGAAGGAGCTGAACTTCCCAAATGTGCGACTGAGGGAGGAAGGACTGAGGCTAGCCTGTCACCTCGCTCTCTAGACCTGCCCTCCACCGCCCAGATATGGCCAATGGGAAAGGGTGAGTGTTTTTCTTAGGATATGAATTCTCCAGGCTCACACTTTGAATTAGTCACTTGCTCAGTGGAGCAGGCCATTCTGAGAAGAGAACCTGGCTCACATTACCTAAAAGAGGTAGACTCAAGAAAACACATGGCACACCTGGCTGTCCCTTTTGGTCCCTGAGCAACCATTGAGTGAGGCTTTTTATTGGAGAAGAGTCCATGTCACTCCACTTCTGGCTGTTTTTTTACTTCCTTGAGCAATACCACTGACTGAGGCTCACAGTGGAAGAGACTCCATGTAAGTTTATCTAATTCTTACACCATTTGAGTGAGAGCAGAATTCATTCCTCCCATGGCTTTTCCCCATCACTGCTATAGCCTCCCATGTTCAAGTGTGACTGGTGATGATGATGTTGGGCCCAAACCCTGATCTGGGTCATTACAGGGTACAATGGCTCTGAGACAACATGCAGTCATAGCACCAACATGCGCAGCATGGAAATGATGACCTGTTCTTCCCCAATCATCATGCCATTGCCTGATTGCTTGGAAGATAATCTTTCTATAAAGATCGATTGATCAAATTTATATGGCAGCCCACCTCACAAGAAGTGACTCTAGGTGGCATACAACAATTAAATAAAACAATAAATATATAAAAACAATCATTATTTAAAAATATAAAAGTCATTATTAACATACAAACCACCAAGTACAGGAGAGAGTAAATTAAGCACAATGATGGAGCCATCTTAGAATGTCACCAGTCCCCTGGGACCCCCAGGCCTGAGGACATAGCCATGTCTTGAGGGACTTCCGGAACATTAACAGGGATGGAGCTAACCTCACTTCAGTGGGGAGAAAGTCCCATAAGGTAGGCACCACAGCAGAGAAGGCCCACCTCCTGGGACCCGCCAAGTTAAGTTCCTCGCAGACGGGACCCACAGCATGCCCTCTCTGCCAGATCTGATGGGACGGGCAGATTTCCATGGAAAGCTAGGCTTCGTGTGGATTGGCTGTGTTTGTGCATATGCATGCAGTAATATTACGACATTGGTGATTTACAAGCAGAGTACTGGTACATATTGCTCTGGCTGGTCTATTGCTTAGGATCAATGTGTGCATTGTTTGTGTGCACATAGTACATGTTCTTGGTCCCTGTTGACATTGAAACTGAGGATGCCTTTATATATGCAGTGAGTACTTTCATCTTCAAAGGCACTTCCACAATTGTTGTTGTTGTATTTTTAGAGAAAATGATAAGTTACTATGGAAAGGGAAAGGAAGGGAAGGGAAGGGAAGGGAAGGGAAGGGAAGGGAAGGGAAGGGAAGGGAAGGGAAGGGAAGGGAAGGGAAGGAAAGGAAAGGAAAGGAAAGGAAAGGAAAGGAAAGGAAAGGAAAGGAAAGGAAAGGAAAGGAAAGGAAAGGAAAGGAAAGGAAAGGAAAGGAAAGGAAAGGAAAGGAAAGGAAAGGAAAATAAATTGATTTAGTCATTTAATGTTGTATATACTATATTGTTATTTCTGGTAACTCTGAATGGACTTTTGCTGATTAAGATTGAATGATGAGGTTTTATTATTTACTAATAGATAAAATGAGATACAGGATGAAGAGATCTTTGGTTGAAATGTTAGAGAAGGTGGTAAGTTACTGAAATTATTTGTACTTGTCTTGATGAAGGGAGAAGTCATTTCTTTATATATGATTTTTTCTTTATATGTTTTTTTCTTTTTCCTCCCCCCTTTTTTTTCTTTTCTTCTTTTCCCTTTGCATTTTTTATTCTTTCTTTTTCCTTTTTATATTTTTCTTAGTTTGTATTCATTTTTTATCTTTAAAAATGAATTTTTAAACTTTAATAAAAATTATTATTAAAAAAAGGAAGTTCCACAATCAATAGGTCAAAAAAGCATGCCCAGAGTGCACACCTAAACTTAGCAAACTGTCATCAGTGTAGTTTAGTTAGCTTAAGTTGTGTGATAATGGCTTCCTTGGTTTCATTTGGTTTCATTTCATCTTTCAGAATTTTTGACTCAGGTAGCCATTCAACCTTTTGCTCCAGGCAATGCATTTACTTGTGCTTTTGATTTATGGAGATGTCAAAATATATTTAAATTGTATAAAGAATCTATACTAGTTCTCTCTCTCCCCCCCCCCCCCCCCCCAGTCTGAGCATGCAGTTGGTTCCTGTTGATGCATGTCCAGTTAGTATGCCATCTTCACACTGGTGTGTCATATTACACTTCAAAGACACGATCATAGAACATAGAACAGATCTGGCCTACCAAAGTCCTAACAAACACCAGATTGCATAAAGAGACAGAGTTTTCTGTCTCTCATCTATGTATCATCTAATGTTGTCCATATTTTTGCAATCCAAGCAGTTTCTTCTGAATCCTACTGTTTCCCCCAGCCAAAATACCTAAAACCATTTTGGGTTTTCCTTCTGCCAAATCCCAGCTGTTCTGAATCAATAGAAGCAAATATGTGTAGCTCAAGGCTGAACTGTGGAGTCCTTGGGGTTCTCTGAGCTTGGTTCTTTTCCTACAAACATTTTGTTACCCGGCTAGGACCTAGCCGGGCAATGAAACATTTGCAAGAAAACAACCAAGCTCAGAGAACCCCAAGGACTCCACTGTTCTGAATCAGTTTGGCAGAATTTGCAGAACACAATATTTCCATTTTATATAGCGTATGCCTCTATGTCTGAGCAAAACAAAATCAGGAAGGAAGGAAAATATTCAAAGAAGTTTTAACCCAAGCAAAATAGGATTATGAAAGTCATTTAATAAGCATTGTTCCTAATCCATTTTGCATTCTCTTTATTTAGAATGAGATTTAATCCATGGCCAACCCTTCTGCATTTCATCAATAGAGGGCAACATATGCCCACCCTGTTTTGCTCACATCGGCCTTCCTCAAAGTCCAAACCAGGCCTGTTATGCCAGAAATAATTTTGCCATGCTGCCCCAACATTTCCAAGAAGAAAACAGATGGAAAATATGATCCCCTCCCATATCTCCATATCTGATTCAACAGCCAGTCAATAATCAAATCTACTGTTGCCTTTGTACTTTGGTAGCTAATCCTTCAGTGGTGGCTGCTTTGTGATAAAATGTTGTTCATGACTGTTACACCATTAGAACTGGGATCAGCCTCCTGCAGATGTCCTGCATCCCCATAATTATGAATAAGACATCTTTCAGGAAAGCTTGGTTGCTTTTAGTGATGTTTTGAAAAAAAATGTTGACCCAAAAGAATATTTGGGGGAGGGGGACAGATCCAGGAACATGAGTTGAAAATTATCTAAACTAAGTTCTCAACAGGTAGCAGCCCAGAATCTAAACAAGGTTAGGCCTGGTTAGTGTGTGAATGGGAAACCACCCGAGAAAACCAGGGTTGTCAGCTGGACTGGAAATTGGAAAAAAAAAAAATTCTCAGAAGATGGCAATCACAAACCTTCTCTGATTGATTGATTATTTATTTATTTATTTATTTATTTATTTAGGGGGCCAAGAAAACTACAGGGGTATGTCCCAAATAGCTGCCAGAAATCAAGTTGAACTCAACTTATATCTGATGTTCTCCAGAAGTTTAGGATTACATAATTCCTAGACAGCATGTTGGGAAAGACTCATCTAAGGTATCTTTGCAAGTATCACATTCAGGCCTTTAGCAAAAAGAATCTGCGGTGCTTCTTCCCAGCAATCTGTAAACAGAATCAGTGAGGGGTAGTGGCCAAAATCAGCAAGATGGAAGATGGAGCATAAGGGTGCAAGTCTTTGGAACATGCATGCAACATTGATGCACAGAGAAAAGAAGCAGTGTTTGCTTTGCAATGCTCCACCTTGCCATTTTACCAACTTTGACACACACACACACACACACACCCTCACAGATGCTGCTACAACCTGCTATGTGAGAAGAGTATAGGCCAGATAAAAAGAAAATAGTGGCCACACTCGCTTTTCACACTGGCCCTGCACATCATTTGCACGTGATGCTATTTTCCTTATGTCATGTAACACACGTAAAATAGCCAGGGCTTCAATTGTGTGCTCACGGCCATCATCCTGACTTTCTTGACCTCCCTCACAGATGCCTGTGCCTATAACAGAGTATTCCAGTGGGAATTCAACCCTTGTGAGAAAAAAAAATCTAAATGATTATCTTTTCAACAATATCTATGATAAAATCAATTCAAAAGAAACATTATGCAGAACCTCATTTCAGAAAGTCCCTTTAGGAAGAAAAAATAGACGTTTTTAAAATATATACACAATGTATATAAATTGTTTATATTTTATACTTTCTTGGGTTTTAAGAAATCCAAAGGACTTATCTGAAAAACACTGAACTTTCACACATGAAAAACAAATGTACAATGTTTTGAGACAAGGTATCCTCCCATCCTTGGGCTTTTGGTGCTTGCACACTTTCTTCTTTCTATAATATTTATAGACCAGGAACAGAAAAGTTGTAGTTCTCCACATACTGCTAGCTATATTCTAGGCCAGCAACTGGAAAAGCAACTGTTCTTCCTTGTGGTTTGGGCAAGTAAATTCTTGTTTTGCAATTACTAAGCAATGGGCTGGATTCCTTCTCCCAGCACGCTATTTTAGCCCTGTTGCTAACAGTGTATTTTTAACTCCGAAGTGTCCTCTAGAACATGAAGGTGTTATATACACATACAGTAGACTCTGGGTGAAGGTGTGGGATGAAACACATTGGGTTTTTCCCCTCTGTCTGTTTCATATTTAACTTTGATACCAATAAAGCTGTGAAGAAGGAAGTGGGTGGCAACCAAAGCAATTTTTAAAATAGCCCATCCTGGACAATTCACTTGCTTGGAGTAAAGTTCAAGATAGTTCAGCTTTATGCAAATGTGGAGAATTAGACAAAACAAGACATGACAACTTTTTGGTGTAAAAAAAAAAAAAGGCAGAGGGGATCGAGATCACAGCCCCTATGGAAGTGAGGTTCACCCTTTCTCATCTGTGAAATTTTTTCCTTCCTCAAGCTGTCTTGGATGAAAAAATTGGCAGGTTTTTAAAAAGTAGCAAAGTATCCAGAACTGGCAATAATTAATGACTACTATTTTTTTTTTTTAAATAACATTAAATTAAAAGATGACAGCATAATTACACCCTCTCTCTACATTAATTTTTGTCATGGTCTTAAGCACCTTACTTATAAATACAACCCATTTTCTAGTAGAATATTTCAATAGTATATAGTTTACAGTATTTCTCTGTGATTGCATCCATGAAGTTTTCTTGGCAATATTACAGATGTCATTTGTGATTGCCTTCTTCCTGGATATTTTTTAAACTTCTCAGTCTATTGAATAGCCCTCAAATTCCCTTGAAGTCCCACACCCAAGTATTAACCAGGGTCACACCTGCTTAGCTTCTGAGACCAGCCAGATGCTGCCATTTGCTGAGGCTTCTTATTGGAGAAATTCTACAGAGGATAGAAATTTACTGCACTTGTACTGTAATTTTCTAGAGCTATATGAAGCCCTTGAGCCAATGTCAAAGCTGTACACAAGACATCAGTTCAGGCCTCTGTTAAAAGCTCCCTCTCCTTCTGTGCAGCTGGTCACTTGGAAAAGAGAGGATATATTTAGAGAGATGAGGGAAAAGAGGAGCATCTCAAGGGAAAAAGAACTATCTCTGAGAATGAATTGATGTTCCCACTTGGCCTCAGTCAGTGCTTTCTTCTACCCTTCTCACTACAATAAACATTTTCTTTTTAAAGTGCACCACTCGGCAGCAGCCTACTGAAAGATTCTCACCAAAATGAAATTATTTTGATTGGAAGCTGTTGAGAGGCAACCCAATTAGCTACATGGCTGCGATGAGACAGGCATCTAGATCCTTCCATTATGTTCATGAATTGTCAAGGCTGGAAACCAATTCTATTGGGCCAATGCAATATGTACAGGCTCCCAACTTTCCTCTGTGTTGCACTGCAAACTATATTTTAATCAATTTTTTTAAAATGCTATTACATAAATTAATTCCACAGTCATTAATATATGATCCATGTTTTTCAAGAATTGATCCTTGGCTGAAGTAGGTCAATATTTTGCATCATGTAGCAGGGCTCACAAATCTTTGAAGGTGCCCTTTGCTTCACCAAGGGTTCAAGGGAGGTCCTCCTTTGATACACTCAGTGAAGTGCCGCCAGACCCAGCTTCCCACCATCAGAGTGGCTACAATGCTTCCTTCCACTTGGCTAACATGATCTTAGTTCAGCACATGTGGAGAAACATTTCACTCAAAATGAAACAGCCAGCTGGATCAGAACAGCTCTAGCTGGTTGCTTCCTCAAGACTGACTCATGCTTCACCCTATCAAGGCAGAATGACATGTCTCGGCCAGCCAAGGCATCACACCGAGATGGCTTGATTGCAGTCTGCAGAAGCCTATTACATACTGCAAGAGATTCCCATAGCATAGCATTGCAATATGAAGTGGTCCTGCTTATTAGGGTTGCAGGATTCAATCTAGATCAGATTTCAGTTGAAAGGCAAACATGGCAAGCTTTCAACTGAATGTGAGATTCAAAAGCAAAAAGTTTTGATCCAGATTAATTGATCAGACAGTCAATACAGGATTTATCCATGAAGTCCCTAGTGCTCTCTGAGCTTGGTTGTTTGCTTGCAGATGTTTCATTACACAACTAGGTGACATCATCAGTGCGAATGAGTGTGGGGTTTGCTCCCTGTTTATATACAGTAGCTTGCCCTGCCAGTTTTGGTGGGGGTGTGGTTTTTCTCCTTGGTAGTTCCTTGATTATGGTATTGTTTTCTGCTCAGTTGTTTACCTGGTGTTAAAACTGCTTATTATAGTTACAGTCCTTACACCATATGTTGTAGACAACTCCACAAGAACATCTCAGAAATAACAACAGACTATTACAACCACACAGCATCACTGTAGCACTCCAAAACACCTTAAGTAAACCAAAAGACCCAGTAGCCCAAGAAGAAAAAACAGGAGTCATCTACAACATACAGTGTAAGGACTGTAACAGCCACAGTGTAGGACAGATTGGAAAAGCAGTAGTTTGTTTAGAAAGACTAAAGCAACTTGAAAACATTAGAGGAATTAAAATCACACATAAACCAAGAATGTTGCTAAATCAGAGGAATTAAACATACATACTCATCACACTACAGTATTCCCTTTCAGGGTAAGCAGCGCAATGCAAAGCACAGAAAGGGAGTAAGAATTAGTAAACCAAAGAAATTAAAGGGAGGATATAAGAAAAAGAAATTTGTTTGTTTGCCTTATTTGTCTATTTATTTTGTGCCTTCAAGTTAATGTTGATTCCTGGTGATTGCCTTGATTAATCTGTGCAGTTTTCTTGGCAAGATTTTTGGAAGTGCCTTGTCTGTGCCTGCTTCCTAGGGCTGAGAGAGAATGACTGGCCCGTGATCAACCAGGTGGCTTTGTGTCTAAGATAGGACTCTTAGTCTGTAGCCTAGTGCTTTAACCACCACACCAAACTGGCTCTTCTTTCATATAATTTTTGCAAGCAGATCCTCATTCATGCTCTCTTGATTGACCAAGCCACCTCAACATACTACTTCCATACTGATTGCTCATTTCTGTATTCACTCCACTTTCATTCAGCACTCATTTGTGTGCGATCTTCTCACTTCTTCTCCACTCACACTTCTTAAGTACCTCATATCCACTCAATTCGTTTTTTATATTTCTCCGAACACACCCAGCTCTCCTTTCCATATACCAAACTGGGTAGAAACACTTTTATTCACAGCCATTTTCATTTCTTTTACCAAATATTCCTGCCTCCAACAGACCACTGACCACACACTACCTTTTTACCAACATTTACATGTCTTAAATTTTCTCCATCCATTTTTCCATCTTTAGTAAACAATCTATCAAGGCACTCTATGAAACCAGTGTGGAGGATTAATTAAAGCATTGGACTAAAAGTGGAGAGATCCATGTTTTAGTCTAGCTTGAGCCACAGAAGCTCCCTGGGTGACTTTAGGGTAGTCATATGCTCTCCACCCAACTGACCTCATAGGGATGTTGTTGTGAGGAAAAGTAAGAGGAAGGTTATGCTGTCTATTGTCTTGTGCTCCTGTATAAAAGGGGAGTCTAAACAATGCATCTGCCTACTTGTTCTAGCATCTTTGCCATTTATATATAACTTTAAATAATTTGCTCCACTTTCCCTGTTGAATACAACTACCATGGTCTTTGATACTGCTTGTTTAATCATTTTCACACACTTCCAGAACAATTTTTATTTCCATGAGAATCACTCTGAATTTTCTCTGCCTCTTTTCATCTTGACTATCCTTTGCTTTCTCTTACTCTACTCCTCGCATCTATCTATCTACAGTGTGTATCTAGCATATTTCTCACAGTTTCATTTTTGTTTTTTGTTTTCATAGCTCATTCATAGCTTCTTTTATGTTAATTCCACTGTGCAGTTTTCTTCATACTTCCCACTAGTATAATTGCCCCCACTTCTGTGGCAGTCTGTAACATCTTCCTTTTCATTTCATTCCTCTTTTCCTATATCCACTTTCCATTCAGTCTGTTGGGAGATTAATCTAATCTTTTCATAAGAAGTGTACTTTCTCTTCCTGCTGTCATTGTACTTTCACTCTGATTTCTTTCCTTTTCTTTCATGCCCATTTTCCCCAAGATGCATTCTTAACCCTAGAAAAAAATGATCTGATCCACATTCATAACCATTCATCAGCCCTTGCATTCTCCGCTAAACAGTTGAATCAATGATGCATTTAGATTCCTTCCTTTGTCATGTATACACATGAACAGACTTATGCTTAAATCACATGTTCAAAATTAATAGATGTCTAACTAAGCATCAATAATCATTCTTACTCATTCTTGGATCTTTATAAGGCCAATCACTTTTGCTGTATATCTCATCTCATTTCCATGCATACACTGATGTAACTGAATAGAATATTCCCCCCCCCCCATCACATTCATTCAGAACATTGCACATTTTCCCCAAAATGCATGATTTTTCCATTGACACTATTCACTGGAGCTTAACATGTAATGACCACAAACAATATATGAATTTCTATTCTATACATAACCACAATCTAGATGATATTACCCTTTCTGACATATATTTCAGCCCTTTCATTCACAATTAAACCTAAATGTTCACTTCCAGAGATGTATACATCAGCTCTGTTTCACAGGATGCAGCCATCTTCATTCATATTTACTACATCCTTCCACTTAGCCTTGGTTTCACAAACAAAAAACATTTATTCTTTCATTTGTTTCATTCATTGATTCATGTGTTGTATCATTTACTACTCTTGCATTCCAACTGCAGTCTTTCAGTCTTCTCTTCATCTATCTCTTACCATTTGCCCTAGGGGTCAAATAGGCTGATAGGTTCAAGGAGATGATGCAATCTCCAACATGGATTCTCATCTTTTGGCTGCAGGATCTTTAAGAAATATGAGGGAGATTCCTAACAAACCTGCTGAAGAGCCATATTCTTGATGGTTTGTCAATCAACCATGCCTCTTTCAAAATGTCTCCTGGTTCCACCCCTCCCTTGTGTGGATAGTACTGTTTGGCTGTATAATCACAAAAGCAAAGGATTGAAAGCATCCATTTAAGTCCTCCAGGCCAACGCATTGCTCAATACAGAAATAAAAACGAAAGTATTCCCTACAGATAGCTGTCTAGACTTTTCTTGAACACATTCAAGGACGGGGTGCCAAGAATCTTATACTTACAGCTGATCATCAGAAATAGAATGGCTTTCAGTGGATCTGAAAGATTTTTTTAAACGATTACCTATCTGAATCATTATAAAAGAAAATGCTTTTATTGTATTATCAGATTAACCCCATTTTATAAGTAATGAGGTAATATTATATGCACTCCTCCTTACCAAACAGAATACAAATTGGAAATTCAAGTACCATTCTAAACAATATAGCTGAATTGTGGATTGCAAATATAGCCAAATGTGTAGAATCTTATTTGTTGAAGAGAGTTAAGGAAATACAGCATAATCAGTTAATATTTTTCATTGCATGGATATGGAAATCTTCTCCATGTTCACAGAAGTGTTATCTGGAGGTCATAAGCCTTCCTTTGTTGGAAGACAAATTATATCAAGTTTTTTTTGTGGGAATGTTTCGGATTTGGTGTAATATCATACAGTGTGATGATCTTAAATGCTTCACATATAAGTATATTCTACTTTTGTACTTTTAAGCAAGCATAGCAATACAAGCCAAAGCACTCAATCACCTGTCTGCGTTTTACTAAGTTTGCCATTAACTGTCAGGAACATTTTGGTATTCTGTTCAGGATCCGTTACTAAACCCAGTTATTGCCTGCCCGCCTGCCTGCCTGCCTGCATTCTTCCTTCCTTCCTTCCTTCCTTCCTTCCTTCCTTCCTTCCTTCCTTCCTTCCTTCCTTCCTCCCTCCCTCCCTCCCTCCCTCCCTCCCTCCCTCCCCTCCCCTCCCCTCCCCTCCCCTCCCCTCCCCTCTTTCTTTTCCAATAAAGGGCATCGGAGCATGTATCTTCCTCTTGAATGGAGAAACTGTTTCTTCTCTCTTTCTCCTCAACAATGGAAATCAATGGTATCCCCAAATAACTTTTAATGGTGACTAATTAATGAGAGAAGTCAAAGGTACCCTCAAACAAAGAGATACTGATGTCTATAAGCACATAACATGCAGTTTTCCTGGTGGACTCTCATCCCAGTCTAACCAGGATTAAATTTTGAACCTAGACAAAGTTAGGCAGGTGTTGCCAAATGTTGAGATTTAATACAGTACCCTTCCCCCAAAAAATCTTTCTCCAAAATGTTTTGCTGATGGACAAAACTTCTATAAAAATGCAACCTTCTCTTTCTCTTCATCATTTTTTTACGTTTCCAAATATTGAACTATAAGCATTGTTCAAATTATAAATCTTTACTAGTGTAACATAATATTTTGTTTTTATGTTAAAATCATTCTCCTGAATGTTCATATACAAAAAATATTGAAGCCAGTTAACCATAAATATTTCCATGCTGACATTTCAATATTAAACCTGGTATCTTGGGTCCAATGAATTATTTCAAATCCCATGGTTTTCCCATCCGTATTTACAAAGTTTGGGTTATTTATTTGTTCTGATCCTGTTGTATAACCATTTACTGGTTTTCTCTGCTTTTAACTGAAAAGAGTTGAAGTAGCTAAAAATGAAAACAGACAGACATAAGAGATTTTTGGTAAGTTCACATATCACTCTAGACCATAGTGCAGTTTGTCTGTTTTTGCCTTTGCATAGCATCACAGAACATGTATTGTCACTTGAGGTTTATTTGACAAACCACGAATAAGCAAAATGTGGCTTAATGTTATATGTGAACCAGGCCAATTAAGTCAGCCCCAGGAGAAACACCTATAAAATTGGTAGGATGAAATATACTAGGTAAAAGACAGTAGATAAAAGACAGTGGAAAAATGGCTTAAATGGCTGGAGGGAAAAGGAAAGATAATTTTTGATGTGAATGAAAAGCTGCAGAGCATCAATGGGATGCTATGGGCCTCAAGTCTCTGATTTCCTTTACAGCTGAGGTTCACAATCTCTGAAAGCCTTGCACAGGGGTCCTTGGGACCTCTGAAGGTAGTCTAAGTTGTAATTTTTAATGCAACAGAAGAGGGAAATGATTAATATGACTGAAAATAATCATGTCAATTATATTTAATTAAATATAAATGCAGCAAACCTCTTGTTTAAGTCATGTCTAGTTTTTGGAATGTAGGGTTCCTGGCATGCCACTCGAAAGCCTGATGCTGCTCTTGGCCCCATGTAAGAGATGTTAAACTCAGGGAGATTCTTCATCTCAGGATCTTGTTGTGCATGTAGGATTTTCATCTTTGATCAAATAATTTCTACATTCAAATTGTGAAAATCACATCATGGGCTACAGATGTTTTAAACTGAGCCAGTAGAAGGAGAGATGTTGAGGATGTTCATTAGCTGGGTTGTCCTAGACTCTGGACTGGCTCCAGAGTTGGTGAGGCTCCAGGTAGGGGCATAGTTGTCATTTGATTGATCCAGCAGTCCCTTTGCACTAATGAAGTCCAAAGAGGGCAACATATGGCTCTCCAATTGTTACTGTTGGTTCTGGCTTCTACCAAATTTAGCCAGAATGGACTATGGCCTGTGGTGAAGGATGATGGAAGCTGTAATCCAACTATAAATGAGATATACCCTTCAATCACATTAAAACCACCTCTCCCTTTATGAACCTGTCTAGGTATTAAGCTTTCCAGAACAAGCTCTTCTAAGGAGGCCTTTGATATCAGAGGCCTATCTTTCTGGCACATAGTAGAAGACCTTCTCTTGTGTTGTCCTCAAGCTAAGGTACTCCTTTGAGAGTTGCATTTGGCCCCTCATTCACTCGACATTTAGAAAACTTGTAAAAAGGTGCTTCTTTTACCAGGCTTTTGATTGCTAATTGCTTTTAGCATTAACTTTAGATAATTTATATTAAAGTCACTTTAGTATGTTTTAACTTTATGTATTCTTTATATCTTTTATGTCTTTTATATTTTGTTAGCTGCCTTGAGTGTACAACAGTTGGAAGACATGGTCTCAATTGAATGAATGCATGAATAAACAATAGGTCTTTGGGAAAGAGGTTTCTTTATTAACAGATAAATTTCCTACTTCTTTTCTTCTGATGAATCTAATTAAGTGAGACTATAAAATAATACATTCTTCACCTTTTATAGAACAGGCACATTTCGTATATTAAAATACTAGTGGATTTTACTAGAAGATATGTATGCCATTCTTTGCAATTAACCTTAATTACAATTGAATGCCATTTAGGCTGCAATTATTTAGGCATTTCTGATTTCTGAACTGTAGGATCATTGGAAACGCAATCCCAAACCTTCAGAGAGATCCTCCTTTTATTATCCTGTGAAATTGGATGGGAGGTTTAACCAGATGAAATTTAATTCTGCTAATAAAGGACTCCTGACATGGGATTCACATCTACATCTACATCTACATACCAAATTAAGCAGACTAAAAGACTACTTAATTAAAAACAAAATGGATTATTGCTTCTATTTGGTCTTTTGAGGAAAGATTTGAAGTCCATTAATGAAAAAGCTGTCTTATACTGCATAACTTGCTTTAGAGTAACAAAGATCTGCCAAAAATAAGTTCTATCCATTACACTTATAGGCGCAGCTGCTGCACATTCTGAGTTATATCTGGTAAGGTTGAGGTGCCATTGGCAATTGAACTGGAGAAGCTGAGGGTGCATAGCCTTTACTTGCAGAAGGAAGCAGATCACATCATACCAGCCAATTCTATAGGATGAATGTCTGGTGTTGGGAAGACCTCCTCCTGTTTGAGCCTCCAAAGAATCACTACAGTCAGAGGGCTGGATTCCCACATCTTCTTAAAATACAATTTCTTACAGAATTTGTTGTATAAACCACAATTAAGTAGGTTCATACATTGTATTAATCCATAAACTGGGATGCAGATATTGCACTAAGCTATTATGTTTTTCAATTGGTTTTGACTTAGTGTGCTGGGTGAATTCAGTCTTTTAATCAATGTATATGGCTGCCCAACTTTCAAATATGGCATAGGGCCAGGTTATCTGTGGGACTGCCTCTCCCTAAGGACATCTACCCGTCCTACTGGATTAGATAGGGTGGGCACGCTCCTAGTCCCTTCTCTTAAACACTGCCATCTTATGGGACCTAGGAAGAGTGCCTTTTCCGTGGCAGCCCCCTGCCCCATGGAACACCCTTCCCCCAGATGTTCAGCAGGGTCCCATCCTCCTGGCATTCCGAAAAGCACTTAAGACTTGGCTTTTCCCCCAAGCACTGGGATAGGGTGAGATCAGTGAGAGTTTTTGTGGTGGGCTGCTTGTTAAAAATTATTATGGTGCCAGATTTTGGCTATTTATGGTTTTAATAGATATATGAATATATTAACTGTACAATGGCACTGTTTTAACTGTTGGTTGGGAGCCAGCTATATAGATATTTTAAATGATTAAATTGCAAACGTTGGTCTATTAAACATTGTTTATTATTTAGTGTATTACATGAAGCTAGTCAGTTATGGCTTGTTCCACAAAACATAGTTAAATATACCATAGCTTGCTGTGATGCATGAATAGAGTTGGTATATTACCATAAAGCAAGAAAAGGAAATCTGCTGCCTTCCAAATGTTGCTGTATTACAACTCTCAGCATTTTTCACTGCTCACCAGCCTTTCTGAGGCTGTACAGCAACATTTGGAAGACCAACAAAAGGAGTAACCTTTGGAGAAACTCTCCATTGGGGTAGCCAATTATGAGCCAGAAAATCCTATAATCTTACTTGGTCTAGTGTGTCTGTCTGTCTGTCTGTCTGTCTGTCTGTCTGTCTGTCTGTCTTGTAGCAGGCTTAAAGGTTTGAAGAATGTCACTGTTGATTGAGGTTCATACTATCTGTTATTTTCTTTTTTTATTTCTCTATTTAGCATCTGTTTCAATAAAGGAAAGGTTGTTACAAAAAAAAACCCATCAATCTCTAGCATTCCCTCCTCCACAGGAAAACAAAAATAAAGCAATAGCAACTATCAAACTCTTCTTTGGACGTTCTTACCCCATAGGTATGAAGCCTTATAAATCTGCCATATTCTGAGGATCATCAAACCACACACAGTTTTATAAAGAGTTTTGGGAATTCAAAGGGTAATACAAATATTTAAAAGTAATATTGGGAATTACTGGGTAGTGCAATAAATCTTCCTCAAACGTCTGTAGCTTCTCTAAGGCTTTGCTCATAGCCAATGAGCAACTACTCTTTGGATGTTGAAAGGAGCCATGAGCCAGAGTCTTTTAAATAGTAATTCAGCAGTCTCCAAAGCGTGAGGACCCATCAATGAGGCTAATGACATTCTGTACATATCACTCAAATCAATATGCTGGATTTGGTCCACAGACAGCTTAAAAATCTTTTGATGCTTTCCTCATAAACACTCTGCAGTCACAAACACCTAATTGAGTTGTTTCCACATGATTGTGATTTTCTGCATATGTCCAGGATTTTACTGTCTTCTTACTGTGTATTTATGTAGAAAACCTATCTTAAATAACTCTGGGTGGCTAACAAATGCTACACAGAAAACATTTTTTATAAAACAATATAAAAGAAAACAAAATACAATTAAAATAAACATAATAAAGAAATCATAATCAACTCACAACACCAAACACCCATATTTGATTCCACTAATATCCTGGCCCTAATGCTTGGGAGAAAAACCAGATCTTCATGGCCTTCCATAGAGCCTAAAAGGTGGATTCAGTACTATTATTGGTTAGCATTTACAACCCTTATGATTATTGTTCACCGGAGTTACTCAGTAGGTTTCCATTCCATCTTCAGTAGGTATTTGTTTATTTATTTAATACATTTATATGGCCGCCCAACTCATATATATGACTCTGGGTGGCTAACCATTAAAAATGAAATAAAAACAGGATAAAACAACCAACATTTTAAAAAATAACATCAATAGCGTAGAACACCTGCCGAGAACATTCAACATCTCACATTCAAATCAACCATGAAACAGGCTCACCCATATTGACAGGGCCCCAGGCTAGATGGCAAAACCAAGTTTTTAATGCCTTGCAAAAGGCCAGCAGAGTGGGGGTGAGCCTGATCTTGGGGGAATGATATTCCAGAGGGCAGGGGCCCCAGAAGAAAAGCTCTCTTCCTGGACGCCACCAGATGGAACTCTCTAGCAGGTGGGACCCAGAGCCACCTTTCCACCAGAATCTCAAGGCAACATACTTATTAGGTCTATGCAGCTCTCCAGTTTTGAAAGGAAGCAGGTGTTCTGAAGCATGCAGGAATCCAAATGGAGTATGTACTGCATGTGCAACTTCTCAAATCAGCTGGGCCTTTTCCAGGATCAGGCATCTGCCACCCAAGCTGCCATTTTTAAATCTCTTTTTAAAACATTAAAAAAAAATTTTTTTTTAAAGCTTAAAATGCCATTTAAGAAGTTGCAAGCAAGGGCTGTATTCATATTCCCATATGCTCTGAAGCACCTGTTTGTCTTCAGAACCAAAATGCTACGCAGCTCTAATGCATGTTTTCCATCCTGTATAGAAAGATAGGGACAGGCCAAGTCTCCAAATGAATTTCCCTAGTTAAAGACAGTGTGTTTCCCCGGGCCTAGTCCAACACCTTTGCAGCAACAGCATGCTAGCTAAATAACACAACACAGTTCACACTACATTTAGATAGAAGCCTATGAGAGACTGGGTCAGGCCTTGGCAAATCTTCAGTTCACATTTCTGATAAAACTCTGTTTCTAGAAAGAGCAGTCAAGAATTAAAAGGACCAGAAGACGCGATCCTGCAGAGCATTGTAGCCAACCAGGTTGCAACAATCTCTACTGTGCTCTCCAAGGTCCTGATAGTGTTTAATTCTACCAAAGCCTAAACCAGCCTTTTCTACTTATTGTGAATATTCAGCCTTTGCTAGGTTCCTTGAGGTTCTCAGTAAGCTGCAACTCTGCAAGATGCCTTACCTTTCTACCTTACTGCCTTCAGCTGATCTATAGGACTTGCTTAATGTCTGCCACACTCTGTGAGTCAGAACATGGACTTTGGGTAGCGGATTGTTATCAGTTTGTATTACATCCAGTGGCATCCACAGGATATGTGTGTGTGTGTCAAAATCTGCCAGATGGTGGGTGGAGTGCCATGATGCAAACCTCACTCCTTTAGAGGGCTTGCATTTAATTTCTGACTGTATGGTCTAGACCAGTGTTTCTCAACCTTGGCAACTTTAGGATATGTGGACTTCAACTCCCAGAATTCCCCAGTCAGCATGGTGGCTGGGGAATTCTGGGAGTTGAAGTCCACAAATCTTAAAGTTTCTAAAGTTTAGAAATACTAGGCTAGAAGCATACTAATACTGGCTGTGCCTAAGTCTTAAAGTTATTTCATTACACATACATAGGGAACTGATTCTCTGATTGGGATGGATCAGAAGCAGCATTTTGTACATAGGCATAACATCTGCAGGCATTTTAAAGCTTTCCATCTCCAACCTTAATCCAGCAAAGGAATGTAGGAATAAACAAATGAAGAAAGGAAGTCAAACATCTGTGTTTTCTGGGTGGGGGAGCACAGTGTAAGAGTTTGTATAGTGAAAGCAGAGATTATGGCTACATTGAAATCAGTGCTAGAAAATAAATTGTTTATAGAGAAGCAAAATGTATTTTGAATTCACTGCAAGTATAAATTTTATCAATCAATTCAATGGACAATTATAGCTTTTATTGATGCCTTTGGATTAAAACTGATAGGTGGCTATAAAACTGATAAGTTCTATTAAAGCTAATAGGTTGCTGTAACAAGAGCACTGGGTTCAACAATGGTTATAGCTTAGTGGCATCTTTCATAGAACAGGAGCTTTCTAAAAAATGTTGAAAGGCTGCTATGTTAAAAAACATATGCGTCTCATTTTCAGACTTTTTTCCTGTCCAACTCTATGATTATATGATTCTAAAACAAAAATGTCAGAATTCCTTGGAAGATTATTATCTTAAAATGTATTGCGTTTGGGAGAAATCATGTAGTGAAGATAGTTAAAGTAAAGGAGAGGTTATTTTGATGAGGGTAAAATGTTATTTTATAAAAGATTGTCTAAATTACATGAAAACCACTCAGGAGAACTATAAATCAATGCTTTCAGAATGAATGGCATTGATGCCTTACATGATTTAGAGCTCAATCCTAGTGAAGACAAAAATATTGCTGGGGTGGATGGGAAACAATGAATTAGTTGTTTATGGTTGGGATGGGGAGAATCATACTTTCTAAAAGGATCCAGAAAGACTTTTACATCTTAAACTGAAAACCTGCTATGAAGCCTTTTTAAGGCTCTGGTTAGTTAATTTCTGGTGATGGTGCAGGAGAAATGGCCAATGAAGGACTAGTAATGCTTTGTAAACTCAGCTGCATTCATGGGGGGAGGGGTCAATTGCATGGTTGTGGCTGTGTCTTTGACTTTTATGACCCCCCCCCCCAGGACACCCCTGCATTGCTGAAGCTTGGCTTTGTTCCTGTCATGGTCGAAGACATCTGAAGGAGGGCACAGTCAGAAGAATGTGCTGTAGACAGAGAGGAGGACATGCCATGAGACTTCTTCTATTCAACAAAGATAAATAAAATTAGGCAGGAGTGTTCACAGTGATGGTCACTGGCTTCAAATGGTAGACACAGCCAGGTGATTGAAGCCCCCTCTCCCTCATGTGATGCATGATAAAAAGGGGTAGAGCTTTAATTGTTCAGTTGTACCCACCACTTTGAAGCCAGTGACCATTCCTGTGAATGCCTCTGCCCTAAGGGATTGAAGGTGACGGAAGACCAGCAAGAGAACGAATGCCTGTGCCAGTCTGTGACAGAATGCCAACCAGTATACATGTAGTCCTTTTTTGCCCTTAAAGTAGGATGCATTTAGAGTAATTAGAACTAGCCATGTGTATATACATGTTAGATTACCGTTATAGCTTGCAAACACATGTAATCACCAAAAACCTAGGCTGTAATCTTGAGTGTAGAGGAGAAAATTCTCTCTGCAAGGCTAAAGCCAGATGGCCGTGTTTGTCAGGCAACTGGGAGAAGAAGGTGGGCAAGTCTTGAAATGCAGTTAGCTGCTGCTTACTTTACTATGCTTCTTAATAAATGAAAAAAAAATCAGAAAAGAGTTGTTGTTGCACTATGACTTTGTCCAGTCTCTATGAACCTTCAGGGAGCCCCTGTAAAGGTTATGTATAGTTCTGTTTTTTTATTTATATTGGTTGATTACTATAACTGGTTTTTCACATCACACTAGGCCAAAATGTTTCTTTTTCTATGAACCCAGACATTGGGGTTTCAAAGCCACCTGTTCAACGAACTGCAAATCATGATTCTGCAAATAATGAAAACCAAACCAGTGAGTTGGTTTGTCCTCTAGGTTCCCTCTGTTATTGTGCTCACTTTGGCAGCGCATATACTAAAACTGGAACGATACAGAGAAGATTAGGTTCCCTCCATGATCAGAAGGAATTGCTTATTTTACAACAGAGTTAAGGAACCACTTTTCTGTCAAAATCAATATTGTCTTAATTGAAACCTGTCAGGAATGTAATTTGAGCCCAAAGTAGATGAGCCCAGAGCCAAAACTGAGCAGAATTAAGGACAGGACTCTTTCCTGTAGTCACTATATAACATAGGGCTTCCATATCTGAGCTGCATCTCTTGGTTGCCATCCTGTGGTCATCTGGACTTTTGCACCCAAATATGGCAGCTCTAATATAAGAACAAATCAATGATATCAGCATCCTTCTCTAACTTGAACAGGTTTTCCTTCATCAGCTTCCTAGTGGCAGGACAGGGCAACTGAATGAATGTTAGTAACCTAGATTGAGTCCAAAGAAGGGACATAGTCAGGAGGAAATGACCCCTCTCCTCAGAATACTCCAGAAATATGGATTGAGGAGGATGGAAGGCTTCATTTGGCCGGTGGGCCAAAAGTCCCAGCCCTTTACAGCAGCAACTCTGCTAATTGACCCTGCTGGTTCATTGCCACTTAGCTGTAGCAACTGTCTTAAGAACAAAGGCTTCAAAATAAAGCATTAGCCTATAGAAGGTCAGAGAGTTTTGACTTACCATTTCCCTGGTCAGCACTAAAACATTATGATTCTCCCTTTGCCTTATAATTCTATCTATGCAATTAACAGGCATCATAAATGCAATAAACTGGGCCATTTATCAATGCCATTTCTTATGTTAAAAGGTAGAGAGTTATTTGCAGCTGCTTCTTTTTGCCTTAGAGTCAATAAAACTGCCATCTTTTACCAAGATGATATTATGACTTCCCAGTTAAATGCATCCTTATTTAGCAGATCAAATCAATAGATGTCTGTAACTGATTAATGTCATTGCTGTATTTGGATTCTTCCCCTGTGAGATGTTTTAATGACAACCCACTGTATAATGACATCTTGTTTTATTAAGGATAACATTGAAAGCCAGTTCAATTTATTCACAGATGCTGCTCGATCTATATCCGTAGGCTCTTTTTCATCTTACTGTTTGGTTACTGAATGGGAGTATGGATCTATGATTAATTTGCTGGAAAATGAAGCACACATCATCCTCAACTTTTTTTTTAACCGAGTGACTCATTATAAGCAAATTATTTTCTCTTGGCCTCATCTTGAAAACATGGCACCACAATCTACTTGCAGAATTGTGGTACAAATAACTTGTTGCAGAAAATCTCAGTTGTGCTGGCTTTCGGCTCCCATGTGTTTTGGTGCCTTCTTTCAAAGCATATATGTTGTTTGGAGAAGGCAAACAAACTAAGGAATTTGGGAATTTCCAGGAAGAATAGGCAGTGATTGTTCTTGCTTATGTACCACCATGATTCAATGAATTAAGGGTGTACATCCACCTCCGGTAGAAAGGAATTGTCAGAGGTATCCCACAACATAATAATTCCTCCTGATTAAAATTACCATCCTGCTGGTAATTCCATAAGGAAACTTGTGAATTAGACCACCAGTCTGGTCAAGGTATTATTATCCTCCATGCAGATCAAGTAGTTCACAGCAATAGCAGATTCATAAAAGGAGTATTCATATCATCTAGGCTTGTAAGGGGTCATCTAGGTCATCAGGTATAACCCTTTGTTCAGCATTGGAATCCAAATTTTAAAAATCCCAGTCAGGTTGTTGGCCACGAGGTGACCAACTAACCAGTGCATGTTTTTACTCAGTGAGAGAGAGAGCCAAATTTCTCACAGAGTAGAGGGAAGGCATTCACACTTTATTTCTGTACAGAAGCGAAGAGGCACACTTGGGACCAAAACCCAAATCAAGTGCTCAAAGGCGTGTTGTCCAAAGATTTTTATACATTTCAATAAGCTGGTATCATTCATCACAATTCTTGTTGGCTAAAACAAATCTGTGGGTGTATTACATCATGCACATGGGTACTACAACTATGTACCCCATAACAAGCCATGGGGGGGGCTCATTAGCATCTCATGTTTACTCCTAGGGGTGTGTTCTTTATTATCATAATGAGGTAAAGGGTATGATGGTTCAACTTTTAACTCAACACTTCCTCCTTTGCTAGTCACGTATCAGATCGAACCAGAACAAGCCGGAGTGACAAAGGAAATTCCTAATACACAAACACAAACAGCCCCAATACACAAACAGCCCATCAGGTCCCACAAAGTAGCTGTCCAGCCTCTGCTTGAACACATCCAGTGAAGGGACATTCACTGTCTCCTGGGTTAATGGTTTTAATGTCTAACTGCTCTTATTAGCCTTTTTTCCCCTAATATTCAACTGGAAACTGCGCTTCCCCTTTTTGCCCCCCTCAGAGTCCCTTCCAGCTATGATGCTAAAAACTGACAATATAGATTACTTCTGTTTTGAGGTGGGAAAGAGATGAAAAAATGTATGGCAGTTAAAAAAGAAAACATTTCTTCGGTCTCCTCCAAACTCCAACCCAGCCTTCTTGTGTGATAGAATTCCCCCGACTTTGCAGTTCTTAGTGCTTCCCAAAATCTTAGCTTAGCTCTTGCCCATTAAAAGGTTGCTGATGCGTATCTTATGGTGAGGAGTTAAAAACCCTGAGGGTAGCGACTTAAGTTTTTCACTGAATAGCTTGTCTTTCAGAAATTGGCCAGACTTTTGGGAGACAAGGTGATACAAGTTTGCAAAATTTAGTGGCACCTAAAACGTGATTTGCCTCCAGCCTCACAGCTTATGGTTAAGGCCTGACATTTTTGCCATGTTTTCAACTGGAAATCATATGTTACACTTCTGACTAAGAATCAACCCTTTTAAGACTGAGGTCTGTCCTCAACCTGTGAGTAGCATGGCAGGGGCCTTTTTTAGAAACTGGACAGGGCCAAGACAAAGAATTATGGGGCCAATAAAATTTTATTCAGCCTAAAGGGACACTGATAGCTAAATGTTAATGTTTTTCTAAAGAAGAAAGATATAAGATAGAATCTCATACAGTACATACAGGTAGTCCCCGGGTTAAGAAGCCAGGGTTATAGACATCCTATAGTTAAGAACGGAGCCTATTGTAGCAAAATTCAAGCTAAATACACAATGGTTTGAGTTCATTACACAATACTACTTATACAATATTATACAATAATACTGTTCCAGCTTACATACAAATTTGATTTAAGGACAGGCCTTCGGAACAAAACTCGTTCTTAAACTGAGGACTACATGTATTATAGCTGTACAGACTTCAGATTCGATTCAAACCAGGTGTTTTTAAAATATATATTGTACAGATATAGATATAGATATAGATATAGATATAGATATAGATATAGATATAGATATAGATATAGATATAGATATAGATATAGATAGAGAGGCTTCTTAAAAGCCACATCTATTTTCAGACTCATGCAGAAGCCTGAAAAAATACACAGTTACTTTAAAGAGGTACTGGACTTATACTACAACATGTTCAAAATACCTTTTCTGAATCACTACTAAAAACATGCATGCCCTAATTTGTATTAATATTTCTTACACAGATAGATCTAAAAAAGCCTTGTCTCTTTGGCAGTGGGAACTACTACCCTACACACACACACACACACACACAGAGTCCTGGATTCTGCTTGTAATTCTATCATGAACCAAGAAATGAGTGAATGAATGAGCAGACTTGGGGCTTTCTACAGGTGAAGGTCATCCAATACCAGTAATAATAAAGGAATCCTTTGAAATTATTACTGTAGTCTGTTGCCTCTTGTCATTCTCCCAAGCGTCGGTTTTAAAATGAAACAAAAAAGAATCATATTAAGCTTGTCCTTGGAGGCTGCTACTTGAAAGAGTTTCCCTATTTGAAAGAAGTTCAAGGAAAAAAAGAATCAGACATTTGCCATTCTTTTGAGTCATTTCAGAATTTCTCTCCAAACAATGCTCTGTATCTTGTTGACAGTGATAAATAACAGGAGGTTATCCATTTTGGTAAAATGCTTTACAGAGCATTTGGTATTAAGAAAGGAAGGAAGCAGACAGTTCTTTTCATACAGTGCCATCATACTGTAGGAAGACATGATCTTTTACATTTCTATCAATGAGGTGGGAGAGAAATATATCACCTGCCTGGCTTAACAGGCCTGCAGAGTTGGAGGAGGGGTGAAGAGGGAGAGGAGAAAAGAAATCAGACGATCCCAAAGTTGTAAACACATATGGCTGGCCCAAGCAAGAGTGTAAGTCATGTCCAGTCCAGGGTTCAAATTCAGAGGTACAGTACCATATTAGGAGGGGTAAGGCAAAAAGTATGGTCACGCTTCAGACAAGAGTTTGGAAGTCTGCATGCTTGAACCAAGGTCATGGTTTCTGGGTTCAAGGCAATAAGATGGGTGGCTGTAAATATAGTTTCCAGCTATCTCTTTAGCACAGTCTGTGTTCTTTTATGCACTGGGTGTTCAAGTCCCTTCTGGATTCATTTGGTGCTAATTAGCTTTTGGCTAGTACTCATTTACTCTCAAGGAGTCTGGCCTTGTCCCCATCTATTTGATGACACTGTCTGTTGCACTGTCATGGGGGAGGAGGAAGATTATTTGAGAAACTAAGGATGCTTCTGAAATTCACAGCCACTTCTGAATTGTCATAGTGTCCGGGACTCATATTTTTCTTCTTTCTATTCCCAAGTTTCTCTCCCAATTTTCAAATCTCTCATGTCAAAAGATGAATGGTAGTATTTTTGCAAAATAATGAACAAAACATCTTGTAACTGAGCTAGGAATAATATTAAAGAATTCCCCAAGAATACCAGTTTTTAGACCAAATCTTTTACACAAAGCATATTTTTTAAAAAAAGAAACTAGTTACATAGTAACCTTTGGCTTTTACTTCATTTGCATACAAGTGTCTTAGACTTTGTAGGACATGGATAATTTCGTTCACTTGTATGCTTCTAGGCTTGCTAATGTCAGAAGTCAAGTAATCATTTTCTATTATCTTGCAATTTGAATGCTAAAATTTACAACACTTTACTCATTTGTGTAAATTACTGTTATGATTAGGAATGTATAGATCCCTCTGGCCTACTCAGCTTAGTCTTGATTTCACTTATCTGACAAATAGAGTAATTACTCTAACAGATGATTATCCTTCCCCAGGCTATCTGTTGAGGGAATCTGTTGAGACTGCAATTTGCAGAATTCCCCACCAACTATTCCAACGCTTCTGGAGGATACCAAGTTGAAGAATCCTGGATTAATCTGTAATGGTATGTGGGAATGACCTTGGGAGACAGGAGGAAGAGCTGCAGACTAGACAACCATCGTGCAAAAGGTATCTTAGTTCACAGAAGCAGAGGGGGTGTGGGAAGCATTTCAGAAGGGATCCTCCCTAGTTTTCTGGAGAGTAAAAGGAAAGGAGAGGAGGAATACTTTCAGACTTGCAAGATTCTGTTAATGTGACCTTACAATAAAGATAGAGCTAATGTTCATTGTTGTACTTGTCTGGATTGCCTCAAAGAGCTAACATGATCCATTAATGACCAATCTTCCTTCGCAAACTCCTCAGCTGGTCCTCCTAAATGAGACCAGTGGACTAGGATCAGAAAGACCTAAATTCAAGTTCACCCTAGTGACTGAGCCACTCTGTCAGTCAAGCCTACTTCACAGGGTTCTTGTTCTAGGGGACACCACACTGAGCTCCTAAAGGAAGTCTAGGACATAAATCTAACAACATGTGCTGTTGTTCCTGGTGTTTTTATTTGTGAGTCAGTAAAGTTTTTGCAAGACTTAGCCAATGAAATTCCCAATTTAATTCAGTCTGTGAATCTGAGCATTTATTTTATTTGGCCTCTATTCAGCTCATACACAGTAACCCCATTTCCTTTTCATTACATTATTTATACATGCCATTCATTCCCTATTTATATCACCTCATACAATAAATGACTGCCAAAGGACCCCACATCTGACTTTCTCCTGTTCCGTCTGGGAGCCAGGAATATGTTAATTCACCAGAAACATCATTCATACACGCACACATAAGCCTGCACCCTTTTTTTCTGTTTGTTTGTTTATATGAAATAGCTGCACAGGAAGCTTGCAAAGTATGCGCCAAATCCCTAAATGGATGCTTTGTTTTCCATGACTGCAAGAAGAAACAGCATTCGAAGAATTTAGAATAGGTTGAAAACCTGCTGTTTCCATGACTTATGCTAAAAGAGATAATTTGGGTATTTGCGTTTAAAAAAATCCTCAGTTCACAAGTGCATAGTTTGACCTTTCCCAAAATAAAACCCATTTATAATCAAGGAGCATCTCCTGAGCTGGAACAGGAGAGTTCCACAGTGAAAGTTCCGAGGTGGAAAAAACATCATTTTCTTCCTTTCAGATAATGCAGTTCTTTTGTTTTGTTTTGGCTTTTCTCCTCCAAAAAGAAGTTAGTCAAGGTAGCTTACATAATATCATCAACAACAATCCATTGTTAAAACACAATTACCATAATTAAAACACAGGCAGATTCTTGTTTCAAACACACTACCCTGCTGTTAGACCACCAGTAAAGAAGACGACCACAAGGTCACGGTGCAGGGAATTGCTATATATTTCCATGTGGACAGGTGTCCAATAAATAGCCAGGTGTACATCAGAAGTAACACCTGAGGACTCTTATGCTAAATTTGGAAGTAACATGGTACCCTATAAGAGGAGGTGGTGGAATGTTTCTTTTAAGGTGGCACTTTTATACTTGCCAAATCAAGCACATTTCTAAGAGGGAAACCCCTCCTTCTTCACCCATCCAGGATGCCCAAACACATGCCAAGTCTGCCCTCTCATCCAAGATTGAATCAGGTTTATTATAGGCAAACTTGGCTTTCATCAACTTCAGTCAGAAACTAAGGGTTTCAAACACCTGATGACCTGGTTCTTGGGATGACAGCAGGTACTAGAAATGGGAATTGATCTCAAATAACCAATCCCCCTTTCCCAAGTGATCCACCTCTTGCCTCCCACCATATTTTCTTCTGCCATTACCATCTTGTTCCGCATCTTTTCTCCCATCTCATTCTCAGATTTCAGTATCTCCAACCTCTCCTCCTGCCTATAGTAGATATCATCCACTTCTAAAATGTCCTTATGTCCTTCTCTATCCTCAATCACCCTCAAAACCTTCAGCACTTCCAACTGGTCACCTCTGAGTGTACTTGATAGGGCCACTAGAGGCCCCTAGTTCCATTAAAAAGGAATGAATAGAAGTTAAATGCTTCCTTTAGGCACCTAAGTCCCAATGTTTTCAATACCATTAGAACTGAGCCAAAACCTCATAGTTTTCCCACTCTGTCCAGACAAGGCAGCTCTCAGCTTGTCCAAGCCAAGTGTAAAAGTAAGGCTGGAGCACAGTCTTATTAGGACTCTGGCTTTGCTTGCACCTGCAAAGTCCAATCCTTGCAAGACCATCCTTTCAATTTTCCTTCTCGCTCTGGCTGGATCAATGGGTAGTTGGCTTGTTCAGGCAGAATGGAAAAAACGTGAGGTTTTGACTTAACTATAGCATGTTTAACAAGTTTACATGATTCCAACAGAAGAGAATATTTGTAGCTCAGGGTTGAACTGTGGAATCCTTGGTGCTCTCTGAGCTTAGTTGTTTGCTTGCTGACATTTCATTACCTGACTAGGTAACAGCATAATAAAATGTCTGCAAGCAAACAACCAAGCTCAGAGAGCACCAAGGACTCCAAAGTTTACGTGAAATGGACCAAATTGGCTAAGTAACTTTCATGAATCTGTATTCTAAATTCTGTTGTTGGAGGGTCTATAAACACCAGTGTACTAAGCTCATAGACTACAATCAAGTCTTGAGGTGACTCTGAAATGAAGTATAAAATCCTAAAATCTAGAATATATGTTGAAAGGAAAGTAACTTACATATTTGCACCTTATATTATTTTCAGGAATTGAAAGGCATCTAATATGTTAATCACTCCCCCTTTCTCAGCACCCCAACATTCCCAGTCTCTACCTTTGGTTCCAATGCCCACCTCTTGTCACTCTTTACTTTCACCCTTAAGCATGAGGAGGAGAGAATAAAACTTGGATTATAAATACAAATCTTGTTATTTCTGCAAATAGAGAAAATAGGAACAAAAAGAGATGTGGTAACAAAATAAGCACTTCTCTCATCTTGGAGACAGGATGACACATCCAGTAAACAAAATGACTAATATTTTTCTTTTGTACCAAGAGGAGAAACGTTTTATTCTGTATGAGAACAATATTTTAAAATGGTGTGTATGTGTGTGTGTGATGTGTGGGGAAGGGGGATATCTATGAGGATAGTGATTTTTAAAGCACCTTGGTTGTCAGCCCCTAAAAGTAGGGCAGGTGAAGAAACAAACATGGAAGATTTGAGGAATACTTTTTATTGTAGTAAGATAAAATTACAGAGTCGTGAAAGCCCATCCAAGTTCCTCTGTGCCCATCTTATACTCAACAAAATCATGACAGAGCTATTTTGAGTTTCTTTCTCATACTTTCTGCTATCTGAGGACTGAGGACTGTGTAGTCTCTTCTTCATGGCTTGTTCCTTCCTTCCCACCTTAACAGTTCTTTCATACCTTTTCCAATGTCATCTCTAAATTCCTTTACATTGGCCCATTAACTCTCACGATGAATCCCTAAATGGTTTATTAGATCTGAAGCCATTTGTTTCTTACTCTGCTGCATCAGACCAGTTATGTTTCTCCTGGCACCTTATTTTCATCTTTGTAAAAAGATGAATCACTGGAGAATATTATGCATTCTACATGGGACTGCCCTTGAAGATCACCTGGAAACTTCAACAGGTTCCGAATGCAGTGGTGTGGGCAGTGATGGACATGCCATTTAAAAGGACCCTGGAAGTGTGCCTTCCCTTTCACAGTGCCTGCCTTCTGGATCAGAATCATAGGGTTGGAAGGTACCATGGAGGTCTTCTAGTCCAACCCTCAGCCCAAGGCAGGAGTCCTCATACCATTTCAGACGAATGGTTGTCCAATCTTTTCTTGAAAACCTCCAGTGATGGAGCACCCACAACTCAGAGAGGCAAGCCATTCCATTGTTAATAGTTCTCACTCTCAAGAAATTCCTCCTTATTTCCAGGTTGGATCTCCCTCTGACGAGCTTCCACCCATTGCTTCTTGTCCTACCCACAGATGCTATGGAGAATAAATCGATACCCTCTTCCCTATCATGTCTCCCCTTAGTCTTCTCTTGGTTAAGCTAAACATACCTAGTTCCTTTAGCCATTCTTCATAGGATTTAGCCTCCAGACCTTCTCTGCACTCTTTCTTGTATTCTCAGCATCTTTTTTGTATTGTGGTGACCAGAACTGGACACAGTATTCCAAATGTGGCCTCACCAGTGAGGTGTAGAGTGGTACTATCACTTCTCTTGATCTTGATACTATCCCTCTTTTGATGCAGCCCAGGACTGCGCTGGCTAAAAAGGCAGCTGTAGCATATTGCTGACTCATACTTAAGCGGTGGTCCACCAGGACACCTAGATCCTTCTCATAGACACTACTGTTGAGCCAGGTACTGCCTATCCTGTACCTGTGCATCTGGTTTTTCCTGCCTAAGTGCAGGACCTTACTTTTCTCTCCATTGAACTGCATCTTGTTGGATAGGGCCCAAAGCTCACAATCTTCTGTTAGCAATTCTCCCCAGCATTGTGTCATCCACAAATTTGATGAGCACCCCTTCAATCCCCTCATCTAAGTCATTTATGAAGATGTTGAAGAGCACTGGGCCCAAGACAAAACCTTGGGGTACCCCACTGCATATTTCCCTCAACATAGATATAGTTCTGGAATGAGGTTCCCTTGGAGATCCAGGTAGCTCCCATCCTACTGACATTTTGCAAGACCTTAAAACCTGACTCTTTGCCCAGGCTTTTGGCTAGGGTTGCTGAAGCCCCTTCTGAGTAGTATGTGTGTTTTCATTGTTGCCCAGTTTTTGCATTTTTTGGCTCCTTTGCTCTTATTATTAAATATTGTTTGTGTTTTTTATTTTGTGAATCATCCAGAGCTGCTGGGAGTTGGACAGCATATACATTTAATAAATAAATAAATAATACACTTGACATGATTATGGAATTAATTAATTCATTTTTTAGACATGCACAGTACACTGAATCACAAACCAAATCACTGTGCTTGGCTCACACTATACACTAGGCCACAAAAAAGTAACCATCCTGTGTAAAATCAATGCTGGGTCTTTAATTGGCCAGGTCTCTGGTCAGGTATCAACCAGTAAGATAGACTGGGCTGGAAGAGAGTGACTAGCTCAAAGTTGAATTCTGTGTGGTTGAGTGGGACCTTAAACCTAAGTTCCCCCAACTAGTCCAAACCCAGCACCTTTGGTGTTTAGGTTAAATATAAACTGCTGATGGGTACTCACAAAAGCCTAAATAGCCTAGACCACCTTTTGTATGTGAACTTCACTTACTAAAGTCAATCCCTTCTGCTGCTATCAGTTGCTGTCTCCAAGTCTGGCAATGACTTGGAGTCACTTCTTCTCATGCGTTATTTTAAGTTTTTAAACTTTTTGGGGGCTCATGACAATGTAGAGCTTATACAAATTTAAATACATCGAACTTCATATACGGAGGTGGCTAACTCAGGCACCTTCAGAAGGTTGTTCAGGTCTGCCATTTGCAGAGTAAATTAGTTTGGTATACAGGTGGAGAATAGCCTGAAGCAGGTGTCAGTGGCCAGAGCAAGGCCAAGATATAGCATTTTGTGAAAGAAGAGGCATATGAGGTGTTGTGGTTAAGGCAATTTGTTTTGGGCTAGTTATTATCTAATAGAAGAGAATATTTGTAGTTCAGGGTTGAACTGTGGAGTCCTAGTTCTCTGAGCTTGGTTGTTTTCTTGCAGACGTTTCATTACCCGGCTAGGTAACATCTTCAGTGCTAGAAGGGAGTGGGGTTTGCTCTCTGTCTACATACAGTAGTTTTCCCTGACAGTGTTGAAGGGAGGATGGTTTTCTCCTCGGTAGTTCCTTAATTAGGCTGCTGTTTACTGCTTGATTGTCTGTCTGAGCTGGTAGTTCCTTGATTAGGGTATTGTTTACTACTTGATTGTTTGTCTGGTGTTAATCCTGGTGTTAATCTCTGCTTATCTGGGTGTTGATTGCTGGCGAAGAGATGTTCTGGTCTTTTTGTTTCCTTTTTATTGTCTCTTTTGAATAGTATGTAGATGCAAATCCAAAAACAGGAGGGAATTCCTGGAAATGTGGTATTCAGAGAACAGGCACATAGAGATAGATAAACACGAGGGAATTCCTAGAAGCTTCCTATTCAGACAAGTCAGCCAGCAACAGGCTCATAGAGATAAATAACATCTACACACTATTCAAAAGAGACAATAAAAAGGAAACTCAGATAGATAATCAAGCAGTAACCAATACCCTAATCAAGGAACTACCAAGAAAAAAAACCCATCCCCACCAACACTGGCAGGGCATGCTGCTATATATAAACAGAGAGCAAACCCCACTCCCTTCTAGCACTGAAGATGTTACCTAGCTGGGTAACAAAACATTTGCAAGAAAACAACCAAGCTCAGAGAACCCCAAGGACTCCATACTTATCTTCCAGTCCAATCTTCTTCATAGGCTTATTGTAGGGGAAATTTGAAGAAGCGACTTCCTTGAAAAAAAAGCTAAATCTAACTCGAAATAATAAAAATAATGCTACAATTAACCATATGAATATATTGACTATAAGCTCAATATGTTCATATATATACGAGTATAAACTATTAGTGTGTACAAAATATTGATGGGCCAAATATCACCACTTAGCATAGTCAGGCAAATGTGGGTATTTATCATTGCCACTGACATGTTTTTAATTGATCAAGTTTTAAATATCAGTTTGCATTTTGTTATTATAAAATATAACTGATCACTAGATCACTAGAGGAAAGATAGAATATAAATTTTAATACCAACAATTACTGAAAGCTACCAGTTAATCCATTGGGATCCAGATCACTGGAATTTTCTACTTCTACTAATTGATCCATCAGAGTATCAGGAAAGATCATACAGTGGGGAACAATGCATTTGGAGAAAATTAAAACAGCCAAGGAAATCACCCATCGAGATACCATGACAACAGATTACTAACCCAGATGCTTACCTTCAAACAATCACAAGAGAAGATTTGGACGAAATTTAATACTAGGGATATTCCTTGTGGCAATATTATTGCTGGCCTTGTCTAATTCATTAAATAATTTCGAGCAGTAGATATGCTTGCCAACTGAGGAAAAAAATTAGATGCAAGGGGAGAAAAACAATATAGGTGGATATCATAGTTCAGTGTTAAGAGACGATTGTTCAGCTTTAGCAAGTAACTTGAAGCATCTCCTTATTAGAAGCTTTGCCCACAGAAAGATCTTGGATGTGACTGTGGCTGATGTAATAAGCTTGGAGAACAGTGAAAAATAAAATTGAATAGCAGATTCATTTAAATCTACTTTTCATTACATATGTGGACAGGGAATCTAAGAACAGGGTTCATTCTGCATCATCTTCATTTCTACGTTCTACTTTTCCACGTAGAAGGAATTGTAAAATTTGACCCTTGCTGCTTCACAGTTCCTTCTTGAAGGTCAAATTACACATTGTGCAGGGGTATGTGCAAATTCTTTGCAGTACTTGGATTTTGGATGACGTGTTGGGAGTTGTATACCAAAAGCTATTGAGGCCAGGACAATCAATTAGTTGGGGACCAGGGCAAAAACCCCTCAGATCCAATTTAATGTCATTGAAATTTCACTTTAATTCTACCTAGTAACATCTCATTACAAGCACAAGTGCAGAACTTCCTTGACCACATGGGTTCACTTTGCTTTGCTCTGCTCACATTCCCTCCCAGCTTCCCCAAGAAGCTTTGGTGAGCATGACTAGAAAAGGTACTTCTAAAACAGGCATTTGAATATTTTATTTATTTAATTGTGTGTACATGCCACCAAATCATCTATTCACTTCAATGTACACCAATATTAAACTCAATAGAACCTCCATAATAACAAGATTCAAGTAAAGCAAAGTATTAATAATAATAATAAAGAATATATTTGACCAGGAAATTTGCTAAAGAAATCCAGCTTCAAATAGCACACAATCCTTTCTCAAAGACCCTCTTGAAATTAAGTGATGCCATGAACATCTTGTCCCGGTGCCTGGAGGCTGTGAGGGTCTGCCTGGGGAACAACAGGCTTCAGCTGAACCCTGGCAAGACTGAGTGGCTTTGGGTTTTGGGGCCTGCTGGATCTAGGACTACACCATCTTTGGTGCTGAATGGGGCTGCACTGCCCCGGAAAGATCCAGTGCATAATATGGGGGTCCTCCTGGACTCACAACTCCAGGTGAGCAGGTGGCAGTCGTGCCTAGGAGGGCCTTTGCACAGCTTTGTGTTGTGTGCTAGTTGCTCCCATTCCTGGACTGGGGGGCTCTGCTCACAGTCACTCCTATGCCAGTAACCTCCTGATTGGACTATTGTAATGTGCTCTACATGAGGCTGCCCTTGAAGAGTATCTGGAAGCTTCAGGTGGTGCATAATGCAGTGGCATGGACAGTTATGTGTGCTTCTAGAACAACACATGTTACACCTCTGCTCCGCAAGCTGCATTGGTTGCCAGTTTACTTCCAGGTCCAATTCAAGGTGGTGGTTTTAACCTTTAAAGCCCTTCATGGCATGGGGCTGGGTTATCTGAGGGACTGCCTCTCCCTGATTATATCTGCCTGCCCCACCAGAACTGGCAGAAAAGGCGTACTGCCCATCTGCTAGAGAACTACACTTGGTGGATCCCAGGAGGTAGGTCTTCTCTGCCTTGGCACCCACCTTATGAAATATTCTTCCCCCTGAAGTGAGGTTAGTTCCATCCCTGTTAATGTTCCAGAGGTCCCTCAAGACCTGGCTATGTCCTCAGGCCTGGCAGTCCCAGGAGACCAGTGAAACCCTCAGAAGGCTCCATTATTGTGGTTAACCTTCACTCTCTCTTGTGCCTTGTAGTTTTTATATGTTTAATTATGATTGTTTTATATATGTATTGTTTTAATTAATTGTATGCTGCCCAGAGTCACTTTTTGTAAGATGGGCAGCCATAGAAATTTGATAAATAAATAAATAAATAAATAAAGACTGGAATTTCCTCTCCTAAGTGGTGTGGTTGTAAAGCATGATGTCACATGACTGCACTGCTTAGCAACAGCAGTGATGGTAGTCTCCAGTTACTGTCATTAAGCAAATCACCACAGGTTGTTAAGCAAGGACTCAAGTGACTGAGACATCTGACTTCCTGCCAGGTTCCCCATTGACTTTGCTTGTGGAAAGCTGGTAGGGTCACAAATCACAATCACATGACTGCAGGATGCTGCAACGGTTGGAAATCCAGGCCAGATTGTGATCACGTGACTGTGGGGGCATTGCGACAGACAGAGCTTCAAGGACTGGTCGTAAGTACCACTCATTCAGTGCCACCATAAGTTTGAACAGTTGCTGAATGAGTGGCTGTTAACCAAGGACCACCTGTACTCATGTTACATTCCTCCGGACTCAGGACTCTTTTATCTGACTGTTGTCTTGGCAGCAGCTTTTCCTCTTGTCCCTCAAGGCCATTCTACAAACAACTCTTAAATGAAGCCCCGGTGTTGACACCCTCTGGTATCATCCTGCCAGCCCTTTGAGGTAGGCCAGGTCAGGAAACAGACTCCACAAGTTGGACTGGAAAGATATGCTATAGAGTACAGACTACGGTAACAACATTTTGAAAGCTTAACTGTGTATTTTTGTCAGCCCCACTAGATGGACCAGACCAGGAAATCCCCTCCATTGCTGTTATTGAGATTGGCTATAAAAACAGAATCTTGCAGCTCTGATTGTGCTGTACCTCCTCCTCCTCCTCCTAGTTCAGTGAATTAGGGAGGCATCTGCCTCAGCCACCTCCAAACGTTTTCTCACTGTCCTGGACTTAGAAATGCTTCAGCCCCTTTTGCCTAGGCAACAGCTCCCGCATATCTCTGTCAAGGTCATCTTCCTTACTCTCTACAGATAGGCTATAATAGCAGAGTCTTGCAAGTCTGATTGCATTGTACCTTCTTCCTTCTTATATTTTATTTATTTATTTATTTATTCGGCTTGTATGCCGCCCATCTCCCCCAACGGGTGACTCTGGGCGGCTCACAATAAAAACACAGTTCTCTCCCAGATGGCTAAAAACTATAAATAATTAAAAACATATAAAAAACCCTAAAAAACCTCCTCTGGTTTATGGCCCTAAAAAACCTGTAAGATGCTGGGGGGGGGAGACAACCCATCATCCCACCAGCCATCTCCACAGGTGCGGGCCCCCCTCTGGCCCCCAGGCCTTCTGGCAGAGCCAGGATTTAATACCTTTCCTGAAGGCCATGAGGGAGGGGGCACACTGGACCTCAGGAGGCAGGATGTTCCATAGGGCGGGCGCTACAGCAGAAAAGGCTCTCTGCCTCGACCCCACCAATCGATATTCCCTGACTGGTGGGGTCTGCAACCTGCCCCTTCTGCTGGACCGAGTGGGACGGGCTGAAGTGACCATATCCTCTTAACTCAGGAACCCTCTACCTGAGACGCTTCTGAATATTGTTTCTCAGGGCTTAAAAAAAGTTTCAGTCCCTTTCACCTAGATAACGGCTCTTGCAGATTTCCATCAAGGTCATCCTCCTTACCCTTTACAGTTCCTTTCCTTCCCTCTTATATTCCAATGAATTAGGGTGGAGTTTCTTTTTTATTCTTTCCCTGTTTCCCAGACTTAAGACATATTTTTGTTTTTGTAACTGTCAATGCATAGTTTCTGCAAGATCATCTCTGTGGTCCTCTACATCAACAGCATACTAATGAGAGTACCAATGGAGCTATGGAATGGGTGGGAAACAGCTTCAAGATCATGTAGGAGAGATTAATGGACAAAGGCTGCAATTACGATCTGCAGTGATTGTAGCATGTTCTCCCTCCTCCCCACTGCCTGGAAACCACCTGAGATGTAATTGTAGCAAATGCAAGCTTATAGCAGTCCTTGAAGAAAAGTGAAAGGATTAGAGCAGTAAGTGGACACATTTCATATGATGATTAAGGATGAAGTTAAAAGAAAGGAGGCTCCAGAGCAGAAATAGATAGTGGAAAATCGTCCAGAAGGAACAGTCTTCTTCCTTAGGTCCTTTGGTGAGAGAAATTTTAACTGGGATAGCAACAAATACAGTTTTAAGGTTGTATTGATTTGGCAGCAGTATTAATATATGCTTATTAAGCCATCTAGAGTCACACGATTAAGGCACACAAATGTCAGGAAGGGAGGGAGGGAGGAAGAAGGAAGACAAACAAAAGAGTAAGTGTAGTGTATGAGAATAACAACCTGAAGCAAGAGACATGGAAGATATTCTGCAACTCAGAAACAGTTTTCAGGCTCTTACAGATGAAACAGGCTTTGCAGTCAGGGAAAGAAGGAGACACTGCAGAATGGAAGGTAGGACAGATGCATCCATGCTCTGTTGGTGATTTGCTATTGTTAGGAATGGAAACAAACATAAGTTGATTGGAGTCTTTGGCTCATGAAGGGTGCTATTCACCAGAATCAAGGATGTGGCAAAACACCTTCCAAGACATTTTGCTCCAGTGACAATGTACCCCTTCCTGCTGACACACGTGGACGATAGTGCAAAAAAAACAAACAAACAAACAGCTACACCCATATTACGAAGGGACAGGTAGGGAGCTCAAGTGGTACTTTCATCCAACTTTGCAGTTCATGGGAAAGGACCAGAAAGAAAACAAAGAATACTTCAAGCCGATAATTGGCTATGCAGATGGTGTTGACCGGAGAGATTTGGTTTTGGGACCTTGGTCTGATGATTCTAGATGGGCTGCTGGCATGAGATGGTTTGCGTGTAGCATGAATTGTTAAAAATATGTTTGGCCAAAGCACAGAGAAGTTGATTGGGAGAGGTTTAAAATAAATTCTCTTGGGGTGGGTGTGGAAATGAAGCCCCTAAAGTAAGCACTGGGTAAACAGCTGTGCACTATAGAAAGTGTCTGTGTGCTGAAATAGGGCCTCTTAAACCCCTTTTAAAAATCAGGAAGAACATTGGCTCATAAAGTTAATGGCCTTCATTGTCTATGATCAGAGTATGGGAAATAAAGAAAATGAGTTTCATCTCAGATGAGCTTATTACAGAATGGCAAATATGATTTAATGAAGAACTGGTAGGATGACTCCCATGCCTGAAATATAGCAATTGAAGGATACCACCTGTTACAGGGAGGTAGATTTTGAATGAATGTTAGAAGAAGTTTCCTAAGAGTAAGTGGAGCCAATTACTCAAAGAGATGGTAAGCTCCCTTCATCAAATGTGCTACAGTAGAAGTTAGCCATCAGCCAGAGATTATTTAATTTGGCTTCCTGCACTGAGTAGGATGGTTGGACTCAGTGAATGGAATGGCCACGTTGAACTTTATAGTTCTACAAGTCTATGAAATTGATATGTTTTTAATAAGTAAAATAAAATCTAGCTGCAAAGAGGTAAAAGAAAGAACAGAAACAGCAGCCTAGAGGAAAAATTGCAGGGCAGGATAGCGGCCGACATTTAAATTCGGCATCCTGGTCGTCCTCCACATCATGTGCAATTTGCCCCTTGAAGATTTTAAATGCTGATCTAATGCTGTTTCATTATCTTGTTCCATGGAAGGACTCCATTAACAATAGGGCCTTTTTTAGCCAATAGATCTGTAGCAGAGGTTGTGCAATGAGAAACCGTGCGTACTTAACTCCTACCCCACAAAATCTATACCACAGTTAAATAATCCAAAGTGCTTGCCTATTGCCAGACAGTCTGAGTATTCCCTGGGGCAGCTGGATTTCAGTCCATTAAGAACCATGAGGACAGAGATCATGCCAGGCTTATTTTTCGGCTTGTCAGTAGACATCCTAGATGGCTGTTTCAAGGCTGAAACTCTGATTAAAGGCCTCTCTTTACCCCTACTACTCTATCTTGTATGTAACAGGTTTGAGGCTAAAGTGCAGTCATATTAAGCACTGATGGCAGATCGGTGTGTTTTTCTGTGGACTAAACCTCTCTCTGTGGTCGTACATAATGCGTTGTTTGCAAACATGTTCCTGGTAGTTTCATCAAATTGTTATTAGTATTGTTGTTGTTATTTCAAATAGGAGAGTTCAGTAAAGCTTAAATATTCAAGACTCGAACAGTCCTCATATGTTGAAAAAGTCTTAACTGCTTAAGGCAAAATGGTGAATCTTTCCTTCTCCCGTTGCCACTCCCAAATCAAACTGCACAGTATCCTCAATTATCCATATTATTTTAACATCTCATGTGCTGAAAATCCCTTCGGTCTCTCTCCTTGAGATAAACATTCAGTACCAATACATGAAAAAGTCACGTTTCTCTGTCCTTTCATAATATTCAAGAGGCACCCATCTTACTCTGCCGATTAATAACTACTTCTTGGTTGGAACCTATCTTGGCTGGTGATTTCTTTTTCTTCCTGGGCACCACTGTGTCATTTTATGTGATGGCTTGGGGTCCCTTCCTCCAAAGACTGAACTGCTGTGAACTTTTGGCAGCCTTGTGCAAAGTCTCATTGAGAACAGCAAGCAAGGCCATAGAAAATCATTGCAAGGCCACAGAAAATCTCATGAGCTATCACATGAGAATTTCAAGATTTCCTTTTTCCTATACAAGGACTCATGAGAGTTTGGGTTTTTCTCTTGCAAGACCTCTTATAAAATGGGAGATTGAGGTGGAAAATATGGGGAGGGGGGAGGCATTTTTCCATGAGTTCCTCCAGCCTATTATTGATAAGGTGAAGGGCATCCAAACCTGTAGAAGGAAAATGCAAATTTCCCCCACTTCATGAAAATTCACTTCATGCTAATTTATGATTATGCGATTGATCATTTTTGTCCAAGAATTTGCTTTATGCAAAACAAACACCATCCACTATTATGCAATTTGGGCCAGCACAGTCAATCTGTGCCAAAAGTCTGGAAACATGTCAAGACTTCTTCCAACCGAAACCACTTGAACATTTTCCTGCCAAGACCCCTTTCTGCCCTCACTCACACATTTACCATTGTGTTGTGTAATTGTTCTAGTAGCGTAAACTGTCTCCTACTTACTTCCACACCTGTAATAGCTACTCCTCTTACTATGAGGTCAAAACAACCATCAACATCTTGTCCAAACCCCTTACCCAAAAGGAGAAGAACTACTCCAACATTGGAAGCAAAGTAGGACATATTAAGTCACTCTGAAGCTGGTGATGGATCCTCAGCCCTAGGATGAGCTTTTAACCTGGGCGAATCTACTGTGCATAATGTAATAAATAATGCTGATACAATGTATACTGCTGTGAGACATTCTGCTTTTTTGTCCATCAACTGTATTAGAAATCCAGCTGTAGGAAATATGGAAACATGTTTTCACTGTACATTGAAATGAGACATGGAAGAACACATATTTAAGTAAATGTCGTGCTTATGAATAAGGTTTTAAAAATGTATAAGCATATTTGTTAGTGCATTTGGGTTACAGAATTTGACACCATATCCTGCAACTCACTGTTTTCCACTGGTTCAATGTCTTACTTTATGAAAATTTGCTTTATGTGAGCTTTTGGGAGAACATAATCCTAGCATAAAGTGAAGAAAGCTTGTAAATTCTCCTGTATATTTTCCCAGTAGTTCTCATTCCATTTGATGACAGCAGTTCTTTCAAACAAGGAGAAATTTTACAGCAATTTTTGAAGGTGCAGTGTGAGATTCTTGCATTTATTTAGGTGGCCGAACGCTCTGTTCTTCAAAGGCATTATGGAGGAAGCTGGATTGGAAGAAGATGAGCATGGTTTTAAAACTGGAGGAAGAAACATCAATAACCTGCGCTATGTTGATGACACTACTCCGATAGCCGAAAATGCAGAGGAACTGCAAGCCCTAGTACTAAAAGTCAAAGAGCACAGTGAAAAAACAGGACTAAAATTAAATATAAAGAATTAAAAACTAATGACTACAGGTACAACCATCAGCCTTAAAACTGACAATAAAATCCTGTTTCTTGTCTCTTCTAACAGGTCTCTGAAACTTTTTGTTAAGCTCCTTTCTGAGATTTTGTCTTTCTTGCCTTTGGCTTTTCTTCTCTTCTTGGCAATTTCCATGGTTTGTTCTGACATCCAATTTGCTTTCTTCTCTTCCTTCATTTTTGGCAGTTTCTTTTCACATAAGTCCTTAATGACTTCTTTAAGTTTCCTTAAGTTAATTCCATAATTCCTCTGGTTTTCTATCAATGAGATTCAGTGCTTCAAAGCAATTCCTGATGTTCTTGAAAATAACAGTTATATGCTGAAGAACATATGGTGGATACTGGCTCGCTCTCTTTTTCTTCTTTATCTTAACCTGGAACTTGTACATCAGCAGCTATGATCTGTTCTGCAATCAGCACCTGACCATGTCTTTTATGCTATAACTGTAAGCTATGAAGAAATCATTGGAGTGGCAGAAATTGATAACTCACCCTTCCCCCCACCTTCATTTCAGTTTCCTAAACCATATAATCCAACTACGTTTTCCTCCTTAACATTTCCAGTTTTGACATTTCCAGTCTCCAATCACAAGCAGCACATCTTACCAGCATGTTCTGTTAATTTCAAATTGAACTTGATTATAAAACTCAGTAACCTCTTCTTCTTCTGCATCACTGGTTGGAGCATAAACTTGGATGATTATCATATTAAAGAGTTGTCCATGAAGTCTAATTTATATTATTTGGTCACTTTATAGTCAAGTACTATAAAGTCTTGCTATGTCCTTTCTAAATATAAAAGCAACACTGTTCCTTCTTTGTATTTCATGTCTTGAGTAATAAACAGAGTGATCTTCTGACTGAAAGTGTCCAATCTCAGTCCATCTCAATCACTGATGCCTAAGATGTCAATTTATAGTTGTTTCATTTCATCTTTCACTGAGTCAAGCTTTCCTATGTTCCCGCTTCTTACATTCCATGTTCCCAGTATAATTTTATTTTTGCAGCTTCAGATTTTCTTTTCCTGTATGGCGTCAGCAAACAGACATCACAAAGGCTTTAATTTTACCACATCATAAATGCCATTAGTACTCCAAAAGATCCTCAGCTCTTCCTCAGTAGCATGTTGCATGCCATCTGACCTGAGAGGCCCATCATCCAGCAATATAGTCAGTTATTTTATATTTTCTATCCATGTGGTTTTTTTGGTAAGAAGAGTGGTTTACCACTGCCTTCTCCTGTGCAGTATGAATTGATGCCTTTGCCACTGCCACTTAAGTCATCATCTGCCTCTGCATCTTCCTACATCGCTACTCCCCATTAGAGGTGCCTGCTTACTTTAGCTGGGCAGCTGGGATGACCTTCACACCTTGGGTGGCTCTGCTGCGAATATGTACTCTTGGCATACACTCCTGGCATTCTTTGCTCCTCCCTCCCAGGAACATCCTGCCCCCCAGTGAGGCAGCACAGCAGGACTTGTGGGAGAAGGAGAGTCCTTCCCTTTGAAAAATGGTTGAAGAATTTCTTCTTCATTGAAGAAATTTCTGTACCAATTTCTGTACCCATGAATTTGATACAAAATTTCAAAAGTTCCTTTGTGTGTGACTCTGATCAGACGCAACTTAAAATTAGCATTTATTTCTGTTGGCACAGTGAAAACTTTACAGAGAAAAAGATAATCTTTTCTGGTTTTAATAAGGGGGATGCTGAACAGCTCTCCTGAACTGTTATGAGACAGGAACAATATGCTGAAGAATATCAGGTGATGACACAACCCAACTTCTGCTCTTCTTGGGTTCACTTTGTGGCTGTCAGTAACCTGCTTCTTAATGTCTGCTGGAGCTGGCATTTCGAAAAGGTTTCTCAAGCAGCCAAACAGTCTTGGTTTCAAGCTGCTGTTGCAAATTAGTTGAACTTAATGATGCTGATTTATCACTATGAATAGGAGCCAAATAATGATCTCGGTGCCCCAGCTGTCAAAGAAGAAAGAATCACAATGCCAATGGACCAGAATACTGAAAACAGCACTCCTAGTCTTGGCAACTCTCTCTCCACCCTACCCCACCCTTGCCCTATGTGTGATGCTACCTTGGCATAATTCCCTTTAGTTGTTCTCTCTCTCTCTCCCTCTCCCTCTCTGTCCCTCTCCCTCTCTCTCTCTCTCTCTCTCTCTCTCCCTCTCCCTCCCTCTCCCTCTCCCTCTCCCTCTCCCTCTCCCTCTCCCTCTCCCTCTCCCTCCCTCTCCCTCTCCCTCTCCCTCTCCCTCTCTCTCTCTCTCTCTCCCCCCCTCCGTCCCTCTCTCTCTCTTGGACTGAGTGGTGAATACCAGGACAATGAGAGAACCAAATGAGCTTTTTGCAGAAGAATCCCACTTTGATACCTCTTAAAAAAAAGTTGAAGAAAAGTATTCCTTAAACAACTCTTTCCATCCTGTGCCAAACACTCTCCTTCAACTCCCCAAAAGTTTTCTTCTCCTCCAAAAGTAGCTTCTGTTTTTGCACTTCAGTCTCTGGGGGCTTTAGAGTTTCATTTGAATTTCTTTTTGTGGTGTTTGTGAGCCAAGAGATGATTTCAAGGTAACCAAGGATGGAATTGCTGTGGGTTTTTTTTCTCTCTCTCTGTCTGTAGGTGGGTTCCATGTCTTCCTGTTACTCTCCAGCCTTGAGATTTAATAGAAATGTGGGAAGTCTGGGAGGCAGCAGATCACAGAATGATTATCACACATATTGCTTAGCCTCCTCATTACTAAGTATAAAAAATCTAGCCCATCTTAGTGGCAGCACTTTGGCTGATCTCAAAAAATTCAGCAGGACATACCAGAGAATACCAAGCCATAGGACAGACGGCAAAGTCTCCCTCTCTCTCTTTCTTCTGGAATAAGGCAATAGCCAACCACGTCCATATTGTTGCCAAGAAAATTACATGGCCCTCTCCATGAAGTCCCCAAGAGCCAAGCTTATTAAGTAAGAGTAGTAGTAAGAAATTATTACTAAGAAATCTGCATCCACGCTAAGATCCAAATCCTTGGAAAAAACTATCCAAAGTTGGTACGATAAAGTTAAAATTAATGTGGACTTTAAAAATCATTTTATTAGACATGCCATACTGAGAATATGGAATAGATATAAACCCAGGTTGTGCCTGAAAACACCTTTATGGATCTCAGCTCAAGAAGCATATTATAGAAGAGAAATGGCAGATAAAGATAAATGGTTGATGTATCTCAACTTACTAGAAAACTACCAAGGGGAATTTAAGACCAAATCAAGAGAACAATTAATAGTTATAGAGATAGTAGTCAATGGTTTTCCCATTTACAGTCACTTGAAAGATTTTAAATGGATAGAAACACTTATGGTATGGAGCAAAGTAAGTCAGCATTTGAAATACAGTTGTGTACTGGTGATGAGCATGTAATTGCTAAAATGTACAAACTTTTGTTGAAATTTGAAACAGAGGAAGAACAGGTTAAAGAATGTATGATAAAGTGGACTAAGAATTTTGGTTATAATGTACTCAGTGGGGAAATATGTGGTTAAAAGGGTTGAAATTTACATTGTGTTATGATCTCAAAGAGATTTTTTATAAAATGTTGTATCATTGGTACATGATGCCAGGGAAATTATCAAGAATGTATAAAGGCTCTTCAAATGTATGTTGGAAATGTGAACAGCATGAAGGGACATTTTATCATGCTTGGTGGACATGTAAAAAAGCTTTAAAAAATTGGATTCAAATACATACTTTGCTAACAGAAGATTTTAAAGATCAATATTCAGTTGAAACTGGAACTTTTCCTTTTAGGATTAATGGACAAACAGAAAAAAAACATGGAAGATTATTTCAATATATGATTACTGTGGCAAGATTACTATATGCATAGAGATGGAAAGATTCAACAGTACCCACTATGGAGGAATGGTTGGTGAAATCTTCCTGAGTTGGATAAACTAACTTCTTTGATTAGAGATAAGACACTACATTTACTGGTGACTGGAAAACTCTTATGGACTTTTTGCATAAAAATGAAAAAAATGAACTTGTGATTTATGGTTTTGATGATTGGACAGGAGAGATTATAGAGAGAAGAGTGCTGTGATGTAACTTTAGAGAGAGAGGTTAAAATATAATTGTACTTATAACTGCTGTGAAGAATATCAGAAGCCATTTCTTTGTATCTTTTTTCTTTCTTTTCTATTTTTATCAACTTTTTTCTTTTCTTGCACTTTTTGCGTTTTCTTTGATTTCTTTCTTTTTTCCTTTTTCTTCCTAATTTTATATTAGTTTGTGTTAGTTTTTATCTTCGTGTTTAAAAGCTTTAATAAAAATTATGTATAAAAAGAAAAAAAGAAAAAAACAATCCAAAGCAATTTTCAAATTAAAACAATAAAAAACTAAGACATTTTCTCTACAGGAGTAGTCTGTTCTGGATCCACCTGGGGTATATTTTAGAAAACCTTATTTAGATAATACACTAAATATTAGTTTTATTATATATATATATGAGTGGCTGGATAGCGTAGTGGTTAAAACACCACCTTTGATGCAGGAGACGGGGGTTCAAATCCCGGCTGGCACCTACCTTACCAGTAGGGGTCCTTGGGCAAAGACCCCCTAACGCTTCACCTGCCTACCTCAAATATGAGAGTGTCACGAACTAAGAGAGTCATGCCGGCTCAGATGTCGCCCGGATTAACAAGGTCTGCGTCAGATGTTGGGGAACCAGAACAATCTGATGTTAAGTGGGCTACTGGAACAAACCATACATGGACGAGACAAGAGAACTTGGAATTGATGGAATGCTACTACAACAACAGACCTAATGAGCGGGGATATATGAAACGTATGAGGGAACTATGGATAGACAGAAGGCCTACATCCACACTAACTGAGAAACAACTAGTTACCCAGCGCTTCAACATAGTAAAGAGGAAGCTGCTCTCACAACTCGAGATAGACCAACTCTACATTACAACCCAGACTCAAGCAGACCGGGAAGAACAAGCAATTGTGCAGCCAACACCTGAAGCTGGAATGTCACTGCCACCCCTTCCATTACAGAGCGCAGCAGCTGATATGAGGCATAAGATCATGGATAAACTAGCTATAGTCAACCCTCGAGTCCGATTACTAAGGCTCAGTGGAGAAGATAGCATGCTAGAAGATGCCAACAGAGCCCTCCAGACAATCCCTACTACCACCATAACTGAAACCAATGAATTGGTATATGCTACAGCCACTGTAATCCTGGAACTGCTTGGCTACACGATCAAGAAGAACAGCAGTACATACCCACCCTGGAAAATGAGATTAGAGGCTAAGATCAAGGCAACTCGGAGAGAAGTCAGTCAGCTGGTGGAACTACAGAAGCATGTGGAGATTAAGGATAAGACTCGGCTACTGAAAAAATACATGGGCTTGACTCCATCTGAAGCCCTAGAGACTGCTAAACAAAGGCTCACAGCACTGGCTACCAGGCTAAGGAGATACACTAGAGAAGCAGAGGCCAAGAAGATAAATGCCCTGTTCTCCAAAGAACCATCCAAAGTGTACTCCCAACTGCAGTGCAACCACAGAGTAGCAGCTGAGCCACCAGCAGCGGAAACTGAACAGTACTGGAAGAACATATGGGAGAAAGAGAAGACGCATAACACCAGTGCAAAGGGGCTGCAGGACCTGAAAGCAGACCACAGCAATCTCCCAGAACAGGAACCAGTCACCATCACAGTAGCAGACATCCAACAGCGGGTCAAGAACATGAAAAGCTGGACAGCACCTGGCCCGGACATGATCCACACCTACTGGCTAAAGAAACTAACAGCAGTGCATGAACGCCTAGCAGCACAGATGAACCAACTGCTAGCAGCAGGCTCCCACCCAGACTGGCTAACACAAGGAAGGACAGTGCTGATCATGAAAGACCCTCACAAAGGAACAGCACCATCCAACTACCGGCCAATAACCTGCCTCCCCACAACATGGAAAGTTCTATCAGGCATCCTAGCTGCCAAGCTACAAGACCATATGGGCCAGTACATGAGCACAGCTCAGAAGGGCATTGGGAACAACACCAGAGGCTCAAAACACCAGTTACTCATAGATAGAGCAGTCACCTGAGATTCAAGGTCTAGGCAGACCAATCTGAGCACAGCCTGGATTGACTACAGGAAAGCCTATGACTCAATGCCGCACACATGGATCACTGGCGCTATACAAAGTCAACAGGACACTAAGGACCTTCCTCAAGAACTTAATGGGACTGTGGAAGACAACACTGGAAGTGAACTCAAGACAAGCTCGCACAAGTGGCCATCAAGTGCAACATATATCAAGGTGATGCACTGTCCCCACTGCTGTTCTGCATAGGCTTAAACCCCCTCAGCCAGATAATCACAAGGTCTGGATATGGGTACAAGTTCAAGAGTGGAATCACCATCAGCCACCTCCTCTACATGGATGACATCAAGCTGTATGCTAAGAGTGAACGAGACATCGACTCACTGATCCACCTGACACGGATCTACAGCGAGGACATTGGGATGTCATTCGGACTGGAGAAGTGTGGCAGGATGATAGTAAAGAGAGGAAAGGTAGTTAAGACCGATGGAGTGGAATTACCAGTAGGCCACATAGCAGACATAGAGACCAGCTAAAAATACCTTGGTGTCCCACAGTCACACGGGAACCATGAGGAGGAGGCAAGGAAGACAGCAACATCCAAGTACCACCAAAGGATAAGACAGGTCCTGAAGAGCCAGCTCAATGGGAAGAACAAGATCCATGCCATCAACATGTATGCCCTGCCAGTCATCAGATACCCTGCCAGTATAGTGAGCTGGCCAAAGGGAGACATGGAGGCTGCCGATGTGAAGACCCAGAAGCTCCTCACAATGTACGGAGGTTTCCACCCCAAGTCCAACACCCAGAGACTGTACACCAGCCGCAAAGAGGGCGGGCGGAGTCTGATGAGTGTCAAAGCCACTGTCCTGGATGAAACCCGGAGTATCCAGGAGTACATCAGTAAGATGGTACCCAAAGATGAGCTGCTGAGAATGCCTCAGGCAGCAGCAGACATGGGAGGAAGTTCAAGTGGAGGAAATACCATGGCAAGACAAGCCCCTGCACGGGATGTACCATCGACAGATGGCTGAGGTGGCTGACATTGGGAAATCCTATCAGTGGCTGGAAAGGGCTGGACTAAAAGACAGCACTGAGGCACTGATCATAGCAGCACAAGAACAGGCACTAAGCACCAGATCCATAGAAGCAGGGGTCTACCACACTAGACAGGACCCAAGGTGCAGATTGTGCAAAGAGGCCTCAGAGACAGTCCAACACATAGTTCTGGGGTGTAAGATGCAGGCAGGAACAGCATACACTGAACGGCACAACCAAGTAGCTGGCATTGTGTACAGGAACATCTGCACAGTGTATGGGCTAGACCCCCCCAAGTCCAGATGGGAGATTCCACAGAAGGTCATGGAGAATAACAGGGCTAAGATCCTGTGGGACTTCCAGATCCAGATGGACAGGCAGGTACTGGCTAATCAACCAGACATCGTGGTAGTAGACAAAGACCAGAAGACAGTGGTAGTGATAGATGTAGCAGTGCCAAGTGACAGCAACATCAGGAAGAAGGAGCATGAGAAGCTAGAGAAGTACCAGGGCCTGAAGGAGGAAATCGAGAGGATGTGGAAAGTCAAGGCCAAAGTGGTCCCAGTGGTGGTAGGAGCACTCGGGGCCATGACTCCTAAGCTGGGAGAGTGGCTCCAACAGATCCCAGGAACAACATCAGAGCTCTCTGTGCAGAAGAGTGCAGTGCTAGGAACAGCTAAGATACTGCGCAGAACCCTCAAACTCCCAGGCCTGAGGACCCGAGATTGAGGAAGACACATACCACCCGTAGGGGTGAGAGGGAATTTTTTTTTTTTAATAATATTTATATAGCCGCCCATCTCACACAAGGTGACACAAGTTACTTTTCTTCCATATTCTTCTCTTATATTTTAAATATATACTTATAGTAAGAGAAACTGTTTGCATTCATTGCATAACTTGGTAGTCATGTCTAGTCTGTTCTTTACTCTATAATATACTTTGCTGATATTTCATCAAGTCATACACACCATTTCAAAGCAGTACTTATCCAAGTGTCATCTAATAGCTTTCAGCCGCTGCTACAGGAAGGCTGGATTTTCACAACATGCTAGACTAGGCTGGAGTTGTGTTGATTAGTTGGTGATTCAGGGTGCTGTCAACCCCTACCAGGTGGGATGAGACATGGGGCTGTCCTTGAAGATCACCCTCAACCTTCAGCTGGTACAGAATGCAGTAACTCATTTAATGGCCAACCTCCTTACTGCCATGTAACACTATTGCTGCAGAGGCTGCATATTTCTGAAAACAGATGAAGATACTGGTACTGTAATCACCTATAATGCCCCATATGATTTAGGGCCAGGTGTCTGAGACTGCTTCTCCCCCCCAAATTCTGCCCACTCAGTCCAAGTGAAGAGAAAATATCTCCTGGGGGCTCCCATCCTCCAACAGCTATGATGAATGAGGCCCCAAAAGCAGGCAGTCTTGGGTGGGTGGTCTCCCCTACTTTGGAACAGCTTGCCCCCAAGGCAAAGATGGCTTCCACATTCATGGGCTTCTGGAACCTTGTGAAAACCTGACTCTTCCAAAAGGCCTTTACAAGCTGATTGCTATAGAATGGTTAACACCAGAATTGATTATTAAAAAGCTTTGTATTAGGTTTTACTGCATTTTATCATATCGTTTTGCTGTGCTGCTGCTAATGAGAACATAGCAAAGGTGCTTTCTTATCCAATTCAGGATTTAGTGCAGCGTTTCTCAACCTTGGCAACTTTAAGCTGCATGGACTTTGACTCCCAGAATTCCCCAGACATTCTGGGAATCAAAGTCCATGCAGCTTAATGTTGCCAAGGTTGAGAAACGCTGCTTTAGCATGTTGTGTGAACCCAGCTGAGGAGCAGATAGCACTTACTCATTATATCAGTGTTGTCCAAACTTGGCCACTTTAAGATGAGTGGACTTCAACTCCCAGAATTCCCCAGCCAGCCATGGGGAATTCTGGGAGTTGAAGTCCACTCATCTTAAAGTGGCCAAGTTTGGACAACACTGCATTATATGGACTGCTTTCAGCCCCAGTTACTAGCGTCCTTTATAGTTGGACTGAGGGACAAGATGCATGTTAGAAGAAAGAGGAGCATAAATAAACACATTTGGCATGCTGCACTATGCACCACACACTGAATTCAAACAATGCTTTCTCAAGAGGGTCTTTTTTGTTTTAAAGAAAGGCCAGATATATTAACCTTAGTTTTTGCTCCTCCCAACACAACCACAGGCCTTTTCTGGCTTTTTAAATGGCCCATTGTTAAATGATGTCATACTTGGTTCCAGAGTGGTAAACATTGAAGAGACTGTTGTATAAACAACCAGCTGCAAACTCCTCTGTGTTTTTAATGGTTTTTATTATAGTTTTGTTACAATTTTATTCTTAACATTAGCTGCTGTGCTGTGCACATTACTTTTGGCAGAAGAGCGGCTATAAATAGGGACATCTGCAGACCCCGTTACTTTAATCAAAATGGCAAAAGCAATGTGCCACCATAGTGCAAACTCTGCCCCTTTTATACATCTGTGTGACATCCCGACACACATGGAAAGGGGGTAGAATTTGCATCTTGTCAGCACAATGCTGCTGGCCTTCATTGTTCCCCTTGACCCCATCCTGCAGATGGCTCTGACTGTAAATTAATGAAATAATGATCATCTGATCTCCTGACTCCCAACTGCCTGAAGAAACAGCATCTTGATCCCAACGCTCAAAACTAAACAGTAGAAGATCAAAAATCTATGTACACTGAACTTCATACAGCTCATTTCTCAGTAAATCTGTGCAAGGTAGTACTGTAAATAGTTTTTAAAATGGAAGTGATAACACACGACAACTGTGGTTCTGAAACTGATATGAATTTAATTTCTGGGTTCATTATAATCTAACCCAGATGCCCACCAGAAATGCTGAAAGAACTCCCAGAATTTCAGGCCTGGGAGTTGCCGCCCCAACATAGTAGAAGACATCTAATTACAAAGCAGTTATCTAACTGTTAAGACAGTTTCAAGTACTGCTTTCCGATCTCAGTAATTCCTTAACTTAAAGTGTCTTTATAAATTTCCGCTTGGCGGTGACTCTCTCTTCTAAATATTGCACAAACTTGCTGCCAATTAAAAAAAAACAAACCAGGTGCTGTGTACATTTGCTTACATGATTGTCAGAAAACGTGCTGTGAAGCAGGAAGATCATTTGACACGTTATTACTAAATTTATTTTGCACTGACACATAATGACAAACTCAACTGGCTGTATTTTCAATCAATCTATTTTAAAAAATGGGGAAAAAGTCTGTTTTCCTTTCTCTGTGCTTAAGTTTTCAACTGAGATCATTTGGTGTAGTTTACCAAAAACTGAAGTTTATTCACTATGTGAAACCGCACTAAATGAGTTACTGAACTGTGGCTGATCCTTGGGAAGCAATGATCCAATTACTTCTCTGGCCATTCTGGGCTGGCATTGGAATTTCCAGTCCCAACAACTGAAGGGTGTTGTTACTAAACCAGTACAGTCCCATTCTCCTAACCATGCCTACTCTGGAACAAGGACAACTGATTTCAAAATATGAAGCAATAATACTGTAATCATCTCATATTTTAATCATTTTCTTATCTACCTATTATCATGGAAGAAATCAAGCTGGGTTAATTTGCTTACTGCCAAATCTTTAGCCAGTTAGGCCAAACTTTACAGTCATGATAAAGAACTGTTGGCCTTTCAAAAGGGAATGTTTCTGGGTTGAACTCAATTCATGGAATCTTCAAAGACACATCCATGGAGTTTTCTTCACAACAGTATGACATGTTTTACTTCTATAGGATGTCTTCAAACTTCTCAGTCTAATCTACAGCCCTGGGATTTCCTGGCAGAATCCCTCACACCCAAGTACTAACTAAGCTTGACCCTCCAAAGCTTCTGAGCCCAGACAAACTCAGCCAAATGCTGCTATCTGCTGAGGCTGCTGGCCTCTTATAAATGAAATTCTGATTTGGTTCATTTCCTGACCAAAATAGGAAAAAAAACCTGGAAAATGAACACTCTGAATGCTATAAAAATTCCTCAGGCATGTTCCATGAAAGCCACACTTTCACCTGAAAGTCCTCAACTCCATCAGGTGGATTGCAAGCTGGTAGATCTATGGCATGGATAGGAGGGAGCCACACTGGCATTTCTGTTGTGTTAAGAATCTTCCAAAGTGGAGACTGACTATGTGCAACCCAACACAGCTGAAGTATTTTTGGATGGCCTATGCCTCATCAGTCTGTCCTCAATGTAATGAATAGCCTTGACCATCCATCCAGACATTGATCTATCTTTCTTGTTTCTCTCTGCTTGAAAATCTTCCATTGGGTAAATCCGTATAGTTCAGTTCAGTTCAGTTCAGTTCAGTTCAGTTCAGTTCAGTTCAGTTCAGTTCAGTTCAATCTTTATTACAGTCATAGACCAGTACAATCCGTATAGTTGTTGGATGACAAACTAGCTAAATTCTATTCTATTCTATTCTATTCTATTCTATTCTATTCTATTCTATTCTATTCTATTCTATTCTATTCTATTCTTCAGTTTAGGCACTGCCCAACTCCAAACTGACTTGCCTTATTTTGAAAAGTGAACAGATCAACTGACCACAGTTTGAGCAAGATGGCTATTCCCTCATCTCCTAGTGCTCAAAACCCACCAGAGACCACTGTCTTGTGGTCTCCTTGCAAGGAGCAACTGTTGGGAACACTTGTGGGTGTTCTCCTGTCCTCTCATTGTCCAGAGAGGTTCAAAGAGCCATTTTACTCACCGGCTGTTCATTCTTTGCCACAGTGGTTGGCTCTGTTTTTCACAGAGCCGTCTTCAGTCCACTATTTCTTCCTCCAGAAGTCCCGTAACAGATCTTCTTTTGTAGAAATTATTAAGAAGGATATTTGCTCTTTTTTAAAAATAAATTGGGGTACTACCAATATGTTAATCCTCTAGGACACAATTAAAGCATCCACTTGTGAATCCATTATCACTTTTGCCTCAGCAAAAAAAGAGACTTAGAGATTCTAATTTTATACAGCTGGAAAAGATAGTTTTCAGTTTTCATTTTTGTTATATACCAGAAACCCCACAGATGAATCATATCAAGTATTTATAGCAGCTAGGGTTAAATTGGGTCTACCAAATTCAGAACAATTTGAATATTCCTTGAGATGTTTTCAACTCAACTCCTGGGAATCAGGAGAGAAAGCTGGAAAGTTTATAGACTTATTGATTGAAACAACAAAAACAACAGAATTTTATATCCAGAATTCAGGCCAACATTGATCAGGTACAACCTGACACAGAATCTATTAATTGTCAGCTTTACAATTTTTATACAGAGTTGGAGATATCTCTAACTGAACAGCAAATTATTAATTTCTTGGAAAATATTGAAATGTAACTGATCTTTCAGGAAGATGTAAAGCCACTAATATAGCCACTAACATTACAAGAAACTGTGGAAACAATTCAGTCTATGGAATGGGGAAAGTCCCTGGACCAGATGGAATTCCATTTGAAGAGTATAGAAGTTTCACAGCCCTATTGGAACCTATATTGTAAAAGGTATATATCATGTAATCTCTCTACATATCCTCCATCATTTCATGAGGCTTCTATTACAGTAATGTTAAAGCCTGAAAAAGACTCTACTCATTGTGCAAATTATAGACCATTATCTTTGCTTAATGTGAATGCTGAAGTATTAACTGCAACACTAGCCAGGAGGTTACAAAAAATAATAGCATCAATCTACTCATCTCAGGATTGGATTTGTAAAAAGTAGACAAGCATCTGACAATATCCATTTGACGACTGTTACTTTGAATATTGCAGCAGATAAACTGAAACTGGCTGTTTTAATTTTGTTGAATGCTGAAAAGGCCTTTGGTATGGTTCAGGTCAAATGTGTCAAATCTGTTCTAAGATGGGTTTTGTATCTTCCGCTTGTGGTTAGAGTTATTACAAATGGATTTATTTCTTGATCCATCAAGTTATATTGTGGCCTCCATTAAGGATGCCCCTTGTCTCCTTTAATTTATAATTAGATTCTTAAACCTTTGAGTTCTTCTTTTACAGGTAGTCCTCGCTTAGCAACCACTCATTCAGTGACCGTTTCAAGTTACAACAGTGCTGAATGAGGAGACTTATGGCTGGTCCTTGAAGTTGCAGCTATTGCAGTGTCCCCACAGTCACATGATCGTGATTTGGTGCTTGGCAACCGACACGAAATTATGAGAGTCGCAGCATCTTGAGGTCACGTGATTGCCATTTGCAACCTTCCCTGCCAGCTTCCGATAAGCAGTCAACGGGGAGGCCGGCAGGAGGTCACAAATTACAGTCATGTGACATCGCACTTAACAACTACATATAATTTGCTTAACGACCACAACTGGAACTGACAGAATTGCCATTGTAAGTTGGCACAGGGTCACATGATTTTTTGCTTTATGGCCATGTTGCTTAGCAACAGAGTTCCTGGTCCCAATTATGGTTGTGAGGACTACCTGTAGTGAGTCTTGTAATATTAAGGGTGTGTTGGCACTTAATACTGAATATAAATTGTTACATGCTGATGATATTATGGCTACTGTATTTTGGATAATAATGTAGTGTCATTAGCAAAGCTTTTTGAAATTTTACAGCAGTATAGTTTATACTCTGGTTATCCTGCTAATTGAAAAAATCTAATTTGCTGTCTTTGGGATTTACAGTATCTGTAGAATACTATAAGAAACTAAGATTCACATTTTGTACAGACTTTACAAAAATGCTTTATATGTTGTGGACTAATCAAAATTTGAAAATAGCAGCATGATGTGGTTCAAGGATTTCTGTTGTATTTTTTATTTTTTTAACCCTCTGCTAACCAGCCAGAGTCACAGGGCAAATGGGCAGCTATATGACTTAAATAAATAAAACATATACTTACCTACACACCTAAAATCAAATAAAAATAGCTGGAACGTGAATGCAAGAAAATAGCAAAACTTAAAAATAGCAGCAAACAGCAGGCACTAAACAATGGTTGACAAGACTAATAAAAACCCACATGGTAACACCAAATAGAGAAAAATGAAATTAAAAGACCTGAGGAAATAAAAAGGTTGGTTCTAGTCTTGAACAGAGAACAGACTCAGAAGTTTGTGTGCTTCTCTGGGGAGGTTAGTCTGAAAACTGAATCCAATACTGAGGTTGCTCCTAAGAAGCCATCTGCTGCATCTTAACATGGAAGACCAAGTGAGAATAGATAGGAATATGCGAATGCCTAAATCTTGCTTTTTCTCTCCTTTCCAATCTCCCATGTTACTTTTTCTCCTCTGGGAGTAACATTCCTATTTTTCTTCCTTTTACCACTTTCACATACACTGAGTCCCAATCTGAGTGGATTCAAGGATGGTATGAGTGCCAGGGTGAGGGGTTAGTAAGTGTGATATAGTAGCCTTCTAGTCATATGACCTTTGGAACTACCAGAAACAAATTTATTGATTTATGAATGTACTGTAGTGAATTCCTGAGTCACAATGGCTGTACACATTTTTAGGGTGGTAGAAAACCACAGGGGAAGGCCCCTGAACTGGCTTGTGAAAAACCCAGTGAAGTCATGAACCCAACTCATTATTTTGAGAAATTACAGACTCCTCCAAGCCACACTGAATATTGACATGCATTTGTTTTCCTTTCAAAATACAGCACAAAGTTAGTGACCATAACCAGATAGACAAAAGATAATTTCCAACTTCAATAATTGCTATTCAACTGTCAGACTGCTTACAGTGCCCCACCAACCAATTCTGTATCCTTTTTGTAGCGAATTTACAGCAGTTCTGCAGATGTCAAAATGTTTTCCATCCTCATTTCACATTCCTTAGAATAATCATCTTATATTTCTACAAGTATAAAATTTGAATGAGCAGCTTATTTCTTCTCTTCAAGCAGGACGTTGATATCTACGCAAATTAATGCAAAGCAACCAGTAAGGATATCAAGTTTGCTCTTTAACTCTACTTCCTCCGTCTTTGATAACTGTATGGAAGTGATTTGCCATTGACTTCTTCCTGGATGTTTTCTGACTTTCCATAAAAACATTTGTTCAGGAAAGATAAGAGGATATGAATTATGGAGCGTGTTAAAAAAGTGACAAAGCTGTGGTACCTTTTCACAGAAGTGAAAAATGGATGGTGTAATGGAATATGTTTTCTTGTACGCTCTAAGATCCTTGTCTCTTTTCATTAAGTCTGGTTCCCTCTGTTATTTCAAGGGTTCACAACCATGTTTGGACCAAGGTAAATTGGCTGGGGCCAGAACAAAGGAAACTGATTAATGTTTATGTTTCCTTAACATTAAAATTGAAAATCAGATAAGGTGATATATTTCCCATGAAGTTTAGAATCTCCCCCTTCTGCCACATTAAAAAAAATACAATTTAGTGAAGGTTTGGGGGTTACGTTGACAGTTTTGTTGGGGATGCATGTAGTCCTATAGTCACAGATTTACAGACAGATTTTATTGTCTTGCAGAAAAGAAAGAAAATAAAGCTAATATCACAATAGAGCTTGTTTTTATTTGTATTTGTTGCTACATGTTTCTACATATTTTTGAGTCTGTAAGTATGTGTCTGTATGTGTATTTACATATACACACTTATGCATTTACCAGCTTAAAAGAGGGAATCTATTTTATTATAATACAATTATGAATAAAAAAGATGAAGAACCTCCCGCTTCAATAGCAAAGCTAAAAGATGTGTATGATACATCTTACAACACCTGATCTGGATTAAATTATAAGAACATGGCAATTATAAATAACAGCATGGTTAATGTATTCCAGAGGAAATATAGCAAAGATGAAATAATTCATAAACAAGATGCCTGTCAATGGAAAAGCCTTGCAGCTATTATTCCTGGCAACATGATGTTCTTTGAAGTAGAACTGCTCTAATTGTATTCTTGTATTCTAGAAATCTGATAGAAGATTGTTGACAAGCTATGTCTCAAATGTGGAAGCCTACATTTCTTGCAGTATACATCTACCAAAGGTCACATGAAATGTTAATTTGGAACAAATAATATAGTTTTTGGAAAATGGCTCAAGTGAAGCATGACTGAAAGAGCAGATGCCAAAATATAAAGATGGTCTGAGCATCAAGTAGGGAAACATATTCAGATGTGTGTTCTGAGGTGTGCAAAAAAGAGAACCGGATTCAATGTTCCATAGAAACACAGATTAGGAAAAGAAACCTGCAGGGACAGGATGATACAGAATCATATATTCCAATTGAATGTTAGAAAAAAATTCCTGACAGTAAAAGCAGGTGACAGCATTGAGTTGCAGTAGGTTCTCCTTCTCTGGATGTCTTCAAGGGGAAGTTAGGAGTTTGGATGCTTTAATTTGGGCTCCTGCACTAAGCAGGAGGTTTGGTTCAATGCACTGAATGGTCCCTCCCAATCTGTGGTTTTATGAAATCATAGAATTCTCCCTGAATTGCTACTTTGAGATGCCCCCAGTCAACTGTATGGCTCTCATTGCAAACTATTGCTGGCATCCTGCACGTGACAAAGAACTCTTCACTGCTCTCCAACTTTGGGAATCCAGCTTTCCCCGTGCTGTCCATCATTGCCCTTCAGATTAAACACACACTCCTCCAGAAGTAATTTTAAAAAACACTACCAAGAGGGCTGCCATTTTACTTCCCCACCCCCCTCAAGAGGATGCTCGAATGCTGGATACTCTCTCCCAGTCACCTACTTATATTGCATTCACATCATAATGACAGCCAGTATGGTGTAGTTGTAAAGTGTCAGCCTTTAGAGGTAGTCCTGACAAGAAGCACCAGCTATGAGTACTAACACTACTTTTATTGTAAGGTTACAAACACTTGCAAGTCTGAAAGTACATCACTCCCCCTCCCCCCTCGCCTTTACAAGCCAAGAAACTAGGGAGGGTCCCTTCTGAGATGTTTGCCATGCCCCATTGCTTCTGTGGGCTAATCTGCCTCTTATCTTGCTTTATAATTTTTATTGAATTTTTTTTACAAAGTTAAAAAGACAAAACACAAAACAATATAAAGAGTGAGACAAGAGGAGAAAAAAGAAAAAAGTGTTAAAGCAATAAAGAGTGAAAAAATAGAAAAAGAAAACAGAAAGATAGCTAAGGAAGCAACTTCCTATCTTCACAGCAGTTACAGACATATCAAAAACCATTTCTCCCCTTCAAAATTATATAGCATGGTTCCCTTCTCCCCATATTCTGCCCTTATTAATCAGTAAATCCAGAAATCATCAGTTCATTTTTATCCATTTTCAGCAAAAAATTCCATAAAGGGTTTCCAGTCTTTTATAAAAGTTGTAGTTGTTTCCTCCCTAATCAAGCAAGTCAGTTCAGCCATTTCTGCAAATTCAGCCATCTTCATAATCTGTTGTAGGTATTTCTATATTCTTCCATTTTTGTGCATATAATAACCTTGCTACTGTTACTATATGTATATAAAATCAATCTTCCATAAATCTTTTCTAATTGACTATCCATAAATCCTAATAGAAAAATTCTGGTTTCATCTGGATATTAATTTTTAAAATTCTCTGCATCATCCTATATATATTTGTGTCCAATATTTTTTCATTTTTTTCACAAGTCCACCATGCATGGTAAAATGTCTCTTCATCCTTTTCACACTTCCAACAACAATTCGAAGTACCCTTGTATATCTTAGACAATTAGACCAACAGTACATCATTTTATAAAAGTTATCTCTTAAATTGTATGAGAATGTGAATTTCAGTCCTTTTAACCACATTCTTTCCCATTGATCCATCTGTATATTGTAACCAAAATTCTTAGCTCATTTTATCAGACACTCTTTAACTTGTTCATCTTCCATTTCAAGTCTCCACAAAAGTTTATACATTTTAGCAATTACATAATTTGTACATAGTTCTATTTCAAACTCTGTTAAATGTTGTTCTATCCCTGGTAACTTTTTATCCATGTTAAACCTCTCTTTTAATTGTGCATATGAAAATCACTGAAAAGTAAATTTCTCTGCAGCCAACTGTTCTCTTGATTTCATCTTGTTCTCCATTTTCCTCTGTTAACAAGTCTTGATATTATCAGAAGGATTAAAACACCTTCCCTTGGTTTGTTCCAAGCCGGAAATGAAGCACACCAGACAATCAGTGGAGAGTCAAAAATATGTTTATTCACCCAAAGTTAGCCAGTTGCTTTGGGTGGGCGGCCACGCACTTGATTCCCTTTTTATAGGGTTCTGAAGTTTAGAAATTTAGCCAATCATTACCAGTGGAATGGAATGTGCTAGTTTGTTACAAACAAAGGTTTCCTTATCTTAGAGTAAAAGCAGATACAGTGGTACCTCGGGTCACGAACACTTCTGTTCACAACCAATTCGGGTCACGAACAGCACCGTTCGCAAAATTTTGCTTCCGTTCACGAACGCCGGATCGGGTGACGAACAGGATCCGTGGCCATTTTCCCTGCCGTGACACGTGGTCGTGGCTTCCTGTAGGGAGGGGGACTCTCCCTCCAAGCAATAACCGCCTCCCCACCCACCTTCCTGTCCTCCACGCCAGAAGTCGCCTCGAGCAAGGTTAGCGTTCTCTCTCTTCATACTGTACTTTGTGTCATATTTTTGTGGTTTAAAAAAAAAAACCATATGGTTCAGAACGGATTAACTGTATTTACATTGAACCTTATGGGAAAATTTGATTCGGGTCGCTGTGGGAGTGTGGAGCAGGGGTGTGAAACATGGACTCTCATCCCCAGAGGAGCAAAGAAGAGATAAGAGGATGAGACTGGCCCCTCCCTGAGGAATGCTAGTGATGTTTGTAGTTTGACCCTGGGAACTGCTCTCAGTCTGAGAAGATTCTGTAATTAGGGTGAAGCCAAGTAAACCTTGCTGGATTGAATCTGTATTGTCTCCTGGAGTTTCCTGGGCTAAACCTGACAGTCGCAACCAAAATCGGTTGGTGACCAAATTCGTAGGGGTCAGAACAGATTAACCATATTTACATTGAACCTTATGGGAAAATTTGATTCAGGTCGCGACCAGAGTCGCGAAACGAATTAAGTTCATGAACCGAGGTACCACTGTACCTCCTTATTTATGGTTAAACAAGTGTCTCTTTATCTAGAGCTAAAGCAGAAATGTTTCAAATGGGCATTTCATCTAGAAATGTGTTTTTCTATGCATAAGATATATGTCTTCCTTTACATAGGTACAGATGGGTTTTGCTATGTGATGTCTTTATTGTTTCTAATGGACAAGCCAACTTTTGTACAATGGCATCACTACTGCCTATTTACTACAGCCTATACAATCTTAAAACATATAAGAAAAAAATATTCCAACAATATCTTAACCATTTTTCTTTGCCTGCTTTTTCTTGTCTATAAAACGCTTCTTGTGCTGAGCCAATAAAGGTATTCTCAGGCACAGCCTGGGTTTGTATCTATTCCATATTCTCAATATGACATTTCTGGCATAATGATTTTTAAAATCTACATTAACTTTGACTTTATCATACCATAAAAAATCCATGCTGCCCAAACCTCAGCTTGTGCTCTTCTCATTGCAACAGTCTCTTATTTCTTAGCAACAGCCATTCTTTCATCCGTACCAAACAGCAGACTGAAAAATACAATTTGAAGTCTGGCAGGCCCAATCCTCCTCTTTCCTTTGTGTCCTGGAAAGTTAGATATTTAATTCTTCGTTTCTCACCCTGCCACGTAAGTTGCCTCTTCTCTGACCGTTGCCTAGTCTGCTGCTCCTCCTCCTGTCTCTCAAGGATGCTCTCGCAGGCTATTACATCAAGGGAGATCAGGCTGAGGTCCCCCCTCAGCCACAGAAGCTGACTTTGGCCCAGACGCTCTCTCGATTTACTTTGCAGGATTGCTAGTGAAGGGGAACATGGGAGGAAAGAGTGCGACATCCCTCGCCATGAACTGTGGAATATCGATCTAACAAATAAATAACATGAAATTCTGTGTCACAGTACTACAGAGGATCAGGCGTGTGCAAGCAGCTTTCACTTGCCTTGATGAAGAGCTAAGGGAGGCAACAAGACTCTGCCAAGGCAAACAAATGGCACAATTTGATAAGGCACATAGACAGAACCCTTTTCCAGCACTGCCAATAGACCAAAAAATGCCCTCTAAAAGTGCTACCCAGCCTTTCTGAATATATAATAAGCATAGATCAGCTTAATAAACTGTAAGAGTGTTGAAATAACACTTGAAGTCTTTTCATGACATTTTATTATGAGGATAATCAAGTTCAGCAGTCTGAACTCTTTATCGGAATGCAAATGAATTCAAGATTGCAATCTAACCATTGCTTTTTTAAAAAAAAAGAAAGAAAAGAAAAGCTGTTATGATTTAATCCATTTAAAAAAATCTCTGTTGCCAAAGTAAGAGAGAAAAGAACAGGTAGACGATTTATCTGAACTGAAGGGTCTTTTGGAGAATTACTTGAAAAGATGTTATTAAAGAAATAACTGCCTATACTTTCCAAAGCTGGATTAGATCAAAACCATGCTCCAGGAAGCTTTGATTCTTGTGCTTCATAGTCTAGGGGGATAAACCCCAAGACAGCACAGCAATGCAAAAAAGGTAAAAGATGAAATTTAATAATGACTTGCAGCTTGACTTCCTGACAAACAGTAAAACATCCAAATGAATTCCTTTTAGACAGTCCAAATTCCCTCAGTTGTGTGGACCTCAGTTCCCAGAATTGTCAGCAATGGCCAGGCTAGCAGTTTAAAATTTAAACTTGATTTCCAACATCTGCAGATCATCCAGGTTGAGGAGGCTGCTCTTAAGAAAGTCCTACCATCTTGAAAAAATATCCAGGATTATGTGATTTTGAATGTTGGACCACAATTGCAGGATCAAAAACCAGATTTGTCAGCCTGTAAATGTAATCACTGCTGATGGAAATCAGTTTTAATTTGCTTGTAACTGAAATATGTCCCTGTTTTAAGAAAAAAGATGCATATAAAGATGCATTTAAAAGAAAGACACATTGATGAAGCCTACAGCAACTTCACTTGGCAGAGAAAAGCAAGGATGTCCATTTTTTGCCACCCATGACTAGGTCACGTACGTTTAAGGAGGAAGAATTATTTTTAAACCTAAAATCTCATTTCTTGCTGTTAAAAGAACAGTAATGCTGCCATCTTGCCTTGCCCATGATCAACTCCACAGCCTCCTTTTTGGTGGCCCATCAATGAGGAAGGGACACAGAGCATCCCTGTGGGGTTCCTGTAACTTTAACCTCTAACAAATCTTCGAAATAAAAGCAATAAAATAACAACACAAAAATAAAGTTATTATAAAATAAGGAAAAATAAGAAATTAATTCAAATAAAAATTGACATACAAGCAGATCATCTGGTTGCACACCCCATTAAATAATGGGTGGGAATTAACTATGCCAACCAATCTGCGATGCCACAAGACTCAGAGTGAAGTAATATTAAAGTCATGCAAACTCATAAGAGTGATAGAGTTAGCATACTACATAGTGAAAAATGAGCAACACTTAAGATATTCACTGAGGCAATAGCAATATACAGAATACTTTAATGGCCAAGTATAAAATATATACAAGGAACTTGTCTTCGGTGATGAACAGCAAGAGCAACAGTTGTTGCAGTAAATAAATAGAGTAAAGGAGACTTTGGCCCTAGTTACTGTCATAGAAGAGGAAGACTTTGTTCTGCTGCAGTTCCACCCCATTGCCTTTAGGCTCTATGGCCTTATTATTTGCTACATTAGGAAATAAGGATGACATAGTTGTCAACAGCCCTGATCTCTTATTGGCCCCGTAAACAAGACCCTGGATGAGAAGATCGTCACGTGTGCTCAGTACTCAGCAATGGCCAGCAGGTTTGGCCACAGTGCTACACATCCCCCCCCCTCTCTCTCTGCCATGAGCTGGGATGCAGTGATAGCACTACTTAGGATGATCAGATAACAAGCCTTGAAACAGCTAAATGGGAATGGTGGGCTGACATGTTTAAGAATCCAGACTGGATAGTGGATGAGGTTGCCATGGCAAGGATTTCTTCTAGCCAAAATTTCAGTGAGATGAGGCCTGCACATTTGATTTCTCATTTCCTTGCTCTATTCCCATTCACTGTCTTATCAGCAGGATCTTTAGAAAACTCAATTGAAGCATTCTTTCCTTCCATCAGTTTGATGGGGTAGGAGAGTTCACCACCACTGTCAACATTCAACATCCATTAGCACTTATAGCAACAATACCCTTCCTACCTCTATTGTGTTGGTAAGCATCAATTGGGAGTCCTTCCCCTCTGATAAGAGCAAGAAACATCTGATATATACACCTCCTATATGTATTCAGAGAACAACTGTATTTCAGTGATTTTCTATTACACAGTGGTTTCTGGCTGGAGTGGCTGTGTTGTATGAGTAACCCTGCGTGCAGTCTATCCAAACCAGGAAGCTATTTAAGCTAAATTGCTAACTTTTATGCCTGAAGGAGCCCTTGTTCCTCTCAATCTTTCTAATGCCACTGGTTTTTATGTCTCACTGTATTATTTTTGCACTCAGTGGCTCAGTTCAAATGATCATTTCATTTATATATATATATTTAATTTTTATTAAAGATTTTTAAAAAGGAAGATAAAAACTCATACAAACTAATATAAAGTAAGAAAAAGAAAAGAAAAAGAAATCAAAGAGAAAGCTAAAAGTGCAAGAAAGGGGGAGGGAAAGAAGAGGAAAATAGAAAAGAAAGAAAAAAGTAGCTTCCAATCTTCTTTATAGCAGTTATAAGTACAATTATAAATTTACCTCTTACTCTATTGTTACAACAGAACTCTCTTCTTTCTATCATCTATCCTGTCGAATCATCAAAACCATAAATCATAAGTTCATTTTTTTCTGTTTTACACAAAAAGTCCATGAGGGGTTTCCAGTCAGCAATAAATGTAGACAAATGATTCCTTTACAAACTCAATCTACTGCATGGCATTTCTTCCCAAAATCCATAAATCCCGTAGGCAGGGAGTGAAAAGTAAGAGGAAGAATCTGAAAACTCCAATTCAGCAAGCTGAAGGAATCTCAGATGTTTTCTATTTCTATTGGCACAATACAGGTAGTCCCCAGTTTAAGAACGAGTTCCATTCCCAAGGTCTGTCCTTAAGTCGAATTTGCATGTAAGCCAGAACAGTATTATCGTATAATACCATATAAATAGTATTGTGTAATGAACTCGAACCATTGTGTATTTACCTCGAATCATTGTGTATTTAACTCAAATTTTGATACAATAGGCTCTGTTCTTAAGTATGGGTCCTCCTTAAACCAGGCATTCTTAACCTGGGGACTACCTGTACACAATAAACTATCCAACGTATTTTAGTCTAGCATGTTGTACAAACCCAGGCCATGGACAGTTAATGACTCAGGGTGTGGCAAACCAAGAAAATGTGGTTGACTAGATCACGGGTAACTGTGTCCTGTGAACAAAGCCAAAATAGCCTTGCTTGGAATACACCCCCCAAGTAGCTATTTCTTAAACAAAAAATAAAATAATCATATGGCATGTATGAAGCTGGGTAATACAAATGTTCCACAAGCAAGACAGCTATGGAAAACTAAAAATTAATTTACCGTATCACACTGGTAGACTAAGCTACACAATGGGTTTTGTTCGCTTGACCTTAAGCAGCGTTAGAACTGAAGCTGCAAATTCCAAGCATGCTCACTCAGGGATAAGCCCTACTGAAATCAATGCATACAATTGCTCTGGAACCCGCTGGAGGTCAATGAGAAGAGTTACCATTTTGGATGGTAACTGCAAAGCACCAAGATCACTTTAGATCTTTAATCAGGGAAACATAACCTGCCATCCCCAAAAGCCTTAACTGGGGGCTCAGAGCCCCTCCAAAAGTTGTCACTGGACTGAATTTCAATATGACAGAAAGGGAAAACTATACTTACATGGCAAGTAATCATATTAGTTGTGTTCAAATATATATTAAAGCAAATACAAATTTTTGCCTAGCTCTAACCAGCTCTTTGTCCTGGCCCCACCTAATTTTTCAAAGTGTGAGTCCTGGCGCAACACACCAATGCCCAGTACAGCCATTGGCTTCCAAAGTTGTGCATCGCTGCATTTAATGCTTATTGGAACTGATTCAGAGGAATAGGGATTGGATGCGGGCCATAAACCATTTCCACCAAGCAAGTTCATACTTAACAACAGTGACAGCAGTACACAACCATTGTGCGCTTTGTTTTATTGTTTTGAAAGTTACATATAAAAGATCGGACATACAGTATACAGTACATTCATTATTTCAGCTCACTTTTATTCAATGGGCAGAATGAAATATTTGAGAAAGCACAAAGCATGGAAGGGAAGGGAAGGGAAGGGAAGGGAAGGGAAGGGAAGGGAAGGGAAGGGAAGGGAAGGGAAGGGAAGGGAAGGGAAGGGAAGGGAAGGGCCATAAAAGAAAAACATTCTACTTAGGGGGAGAAGTTCTGTTATTAGGTATACAATCAGAAAGGGACTCTGGATAAATTGACACTTGATGTACCAAACTAAAGGATGAACTCTCACATGTTATATGCATCTTTCCCTAACCTCCAGATGCCTTAGACAGTAACAGATTCACAACCATCAGCAAATTACTCATTCCTGTTGGTGCCACTAGAAGCTGATATCTATCTAGCTATTCATGACCTTCTCTTATCTCCACTTGCATCCAGCTATGCCAAAAGCCACTACCGTATCCCGTGGCAAAGTCCATGTGCTAATTATGCTTTGTGTACAGATTGCTTCTGCTGAACCTGCCCTCAAGCTACTTTCTATTGGTTTCATAATGATCTCTGGGTTCAGGTGGAAGAGGTTGAATATTCTTAATACTTTTCAGCATCCCTCATGTTTCCCCCTTAAACACTGTCTCCTCCTGCTGCAAAATGCCCATTGCCCCCTAGGGTGACAAATATCACTAGCTGCTTGCTAGCACATATGCAGGCACCCAAGCTTCCTACATCACACAGAAATGAAGTTCAGTTCCCACCTTCCCAAATCTTTGCTTAGATGTTGCTTCTTAATTTCTGTATTTCAGGTTAGATGGGCTTCTTGGAAAGGAAAAAAAGATGTACAACTGACTGCCCACCCAAGTAAGTGCTGGCTACTGAAAAACCAACCTGATTTACTTGCCCTGTCACATAAAAAAGGCAGAGGCACATCTCAGTGTGATCTGGAATGCCAATCATCTGCCACGTATTAATGCTCCTGCAGACAGTGATTACGTGGGAAAGAAGGAAACGAGGAAAAAAGCTTTGACGTGGGGAAAGTTGTTTTTGAAATCCCTCGGTCCAAGAAAGAAAAGTAGATGTTATTTGTTATTATTTGAAAATATAAAGAAAAAGGTCAAATTCCAAATGGCACATATATTGATGTAATCAAAAATCTGTGTGAACAATTAATTTCAGTATTAGTGAAAACGTGGGATCCACACATTAGATACATGAATATGCGCATAAATATAATAAGGCTGGTAAGAAGAAAAGAGGAAAGTTATCGTAACAGCATCATGACAATCAAAGTTCCACTGCAACAGAGCGTCTGCTATGTGCAACCTGGACAATTCACTGTACATTTCCTATGCAATTCAGGGCTGTGCATATTTGGCAGTTAAATAAACAGAATCCTGCGCCAAGCCAAGCCAAACAAAAGGACTGACAGATGTTGCAGCCAGTATTATTCCTGCAAATTAAGCAATTTTCTCCCCAATTTATTTTGCATTTTTTATCCTGCCAGACATTTAATTATTAACGTATATATTCATGCTTTCAGCAAGTAAGTGCTATTGGAGTAGCCCATCAGGAAGTGCTTATGCGGAACAGAAGCCACATATTACTGCAATTCTTTGAAACAAGGTTTCCAAGTCTTTAGGGGCTCTGAGATCTCAACAAACAGATATATGCTCTGGCCATCTAAACCCATTTTTGTGTTTGGTAGGATCAGTCACTAGAAGGTTTAAAAATGCTTACTTTTTTATCAGAGAATATAAACACCCCTTATGTAGCCTTTTAGCTATGCAATCCTGAAAATATAACGTCCAAATATCCAAAGTTCTGGTGATTCACACGTTTTAGGTAAACAATATGTGCCTCGTTGTGTTCATCTTTCTCTGTGTGTGTGTGTCTGTGTGTGTGTAGTAGTAGTAGTAGCTAATGCACAGGCACTCTCAAATGCTCTTCTGCATGTAAAAGTAACCTTACCTCAAAGGAAGTCACATATGGCCCTGGACACGTTCAGAACTATTGAAAATGGCTGGATTGTCCTGAAGTTGGTAACTATAACCTAACTGCAGTTTATGCAAAGCAGTTCTATGTGTATGGAAAAGTCTGTGCCTATTTCAGCTTAAGAAGCCGAGATGATTATTTAACTGAGCCATTTCCTCTGCTATTGTTTATTAACAGTCAAACCTGCAACACTAGAATTAAAAATATCTAAATACCAAATGAAAATTTAAATTTGGAAGCTGTACTGTACTGTTGTATACAAATAAATGTTTACAAGTCAGCTGGATGCTAACTAGTTAAACAAAACTTCTTTACAAAGACCTCTTAATAATGCATAAATGCAAAAACAGACATTTGATTCCCCTTTCCTGAAAGTATGGAAGAAAGGACCAGTCTACATTTCAGGTTCAAATCTGCTTCATTGGTGAGAGGTTTGGTGAAACCTGGCAAGAAAGGAGAAAAAAAAATGAATTGACAGATAATTCCCAGCATTGCTGCAGCCCTCTAAAGTAGCTACTGATTACAGCCAGTGACTGTCACTGTTCAATACTTATAACAGGGTACATAGATGACAAGCAAAGCATGTGGTCTTTGCCTCCAATAAAAACTCCAGCCTCAACTTCAACTTTCTAAAAATGGGGGGGGGGGGGGGGGGGAAACAAGATCAGGTTTTGATATCATGAACCAGGAAGCCCTGAATCACCTCTCCTGTGCATTCAATGGACAGTTTTCTTAATCAAAACCCCAGCAGAAAGAACCCTGGTCTTGAGATTTTGGAGACACTTTCAAACAAAACACTGGGCTGCAATCACTTGCTTTTTTAGTGTCTAAGAATACTGATGGGACCAAAACAACTTGGAAATAAAAATTATGCTGGACTAAAAATAATTTAGAACCCCCATAAAAATAGAAAAAAAATCTAGCTTTTTCAGGCATAGGAGGCACTGGTAGAACACACACGTTATGAGAGACAATGAGAATTTTGTGAATGCCTATGCCTAATTCTACCTCTAAATTTATGGCTCTGAAACCTGGTCCTACTAAACCCTTTTGTGGACTTCAACTCTCTGAATTCCCCAGCCAAAATAGGTGCCTGCAGAGTTGAAGTGCCTTAACCTGGAGGATGCCCAAGTTGGCGGGGGGGGGGGGGGGGGGGGGGACTGATTTAGACAAACAGGCATAAATTTTGCAGTGCTGTTGCGTTTTTCCAATACCCCTTTGTATCATAAGAGACTCTGGTTTGATGCCAGCTACTACAAACTGATGATGGAGTAACCGTTTCAGGTAAGCCACCACTACCCAGAAACCATCTGCCATGTAGGGATAATAACAATTAACAGTTTTATTACATTGTTTTGAACACTCAAGAAGTACCATGCAGATTCTATTTTTCATGAGAAAAAGGATTCAAAAATGAAGACAAGAGCATGATCAAAAATAACAATTTTGAGTAAACTTTAAGCAAAGAAAGAAAATTAAGCAGAATTCATGTAAGAAGTCCAAGAATCAAGAAATTGTGAAGAGATAATTGCTATTCGGGATGGAGAGTTTAATGATACAAATTGTTTGGGATTTAATTTTAGAGCAGAAATGAAGAAGACCCTCACTTGCTCCCCCTGCTGACAACCACATGGAAATGGACGATGACACCACTGCCTGGGATGCAAGGGAGAACTGAAAGATCGCTAAACCCAGGGATACATCTTAAAATAATTCGAAATCAAGATCTTGCTTGCTGTTCTTGAAATGACTTGATGCTCATTTTTGACAGCAACCTGCAGTGGGCCTCCTGGTGCTACAAAATAGCATGGTGAAATCTCCACAGCCTATGAAGTGCAGGTGAGGGGAGAAAAGGTCCTATATCTACCCATGCTTCCATATGCGCATTTAGAGAGCCCTACACGTCCTTGGGGTGCCTTCTGATTTCAACCAGCTCCGGATTAGAAAGCACAGCATCCCATGTTTGATGTAAGTGTATTCTCACACCTAGGTTTTCATTCTGCTATTACTGATTTGGACGTGCAATGTAACTCCCAGAGGTAAAACAGACCCAGCAAGATTTTATATTCTCAGTTTCTATTCCTGGTTTGCCATGACACCAATGCTGTCATGTCACAAATCACTCTGAACTCTTAAAAAAATGGCCACCTGTCTCTAATCAAAGATGATCCATGAACTACAGTTCTATCAACGACTGATGATTGACGTCTATGCAACAATGTAATTATTGCATGAGAAATGTAAGTGCTGGAGGCACTGAAAGTTCTAGTGCATATTGATGACCCTTCAAGCATTTCAGCAGAAGGGAACAGAAATAAATGTATACATGGATTAACTCTATTATGCACCACTGTCTCTGTGCACTGAAGCAAACAAAAAGCTTCCAGCAGCTTCCCCAACTTTGTGCCCTCCAAATATTTAGCACAAAGGTTCTGGGAGTTGGTCCAAAACATCTGGAGGATACTAGATTGGGGAAGTTAATCCATGTATAGATTGGTTTCTGTTCTCTTCCAATAAAATCGCACTGAGTTCAGTGGGGCATAAAAATACATAAGCTTGAATGGCAAACTTCTCTTGTCTTCTCTCAGCAGTAATCTGGCAAAGACCACACTGTCTGAAACAAGCGGTCATAGGGCTACAACCAACACGGGTGTCACCACCCATTATCTGTCACACCCTATTTTCTCTTTCTGACACTTTGTCTCCTACCGGTAAACAGTAGGCTTCAGGTAGAGACAAACAGATCTTAGCAATGGCTTGGATGACCTCTTCCAATGGGTGAGTAGGCAAAAGGAATGAAGTTGGGCCAAGGTCACAGGCAGCTTTAGGGCCACAGTTTGTCTACTCTTCCCATCTCTTTCTAATACAGTTTAAGACAACTGATTTCACTTTTAAGCTTCTAGAGCACAACTGCATGTTGTGATTGTTACCACACTCTGCCTTTTTCTGCAGAATTTAATTTAGAGGTTTCAGAACTTTAGTGTGGTTTAGAAAACAATGATTTCTTCTGGCCCTCTTGGTAAGAATGCAAGGCCAGGTCGCAGGGCCACTATTAAGATCTCTCTCTCCACCAAAGCATACAATGAATACATTGTTACATAAAATCTTGAAAATAAGGATAGTTCTAAAACTATGTTTTTTTAAAAAAAAATATGGCTTGATGGAACACATTCTTTGACATTTAAAGGCTTACAGCCTTGGGTAGCATCCATTTTTAAAGGAATACCTTAGTATTCCTTTAAAGGACGAAAACAGAGGACCAAAACTAGTAAACTCTCATCAAGTCATTAAGGGCAAGACCCCAGGTTTTTGTACAGTATATCCCTTATGCCTATAAGTGCATAGCTGCAGGTTCTCCTTCCTTGGAGGGCCAAATCTGAGACTTGCGGCTTCAGTTGCTGAATCCTAAGTTTAAAGAGTGGTGCCAGAAAGTGGTGATGCTGATCCATGTTGATACCCAGTTCTGGATCACTCTACAATTTTCGTGTACTTTAAATGGGCTTATTTTTGTTTAGTGGTCAGTCACTCAAATCTTCTTTCACAGCATCTTATGAATGTAATTAAACATACAGGCATAAGACAGCCTTGTATAGAAATGTTATCATTGTGCCAGCAGATTGACTCACTCTGAATCAGTGTTCCTCAACCTTGCAGAGTTTAAGATGGGTGGACTTCAACTCCCAGAATTCCATGGCTGGCTGGGGAATTCTGGGAATTGGAGTCCACCCATCTTAAACTCTGCAAGGTTGAGAGACACTGCTCTAAGTCAAGCCAATGAACCATCTTTCCTAACAAACTGAAATTGACAAATATTTCTCTCCCCTTAGCCTGTGTACTTCATAGAACGGCTTACCAGGCCTTAAAAAAACTGTACCATTATCAACTGTTAACATCTTGTCACTCATGTTTAAAAGGCAGCAGGCAGCACAATAGCCCACATTGCACTCTGCGAAGAGTAAGGGGCTAAGAGATTCCTGTCTTTTTTAGCAATTTATGTCTAATCTATACTTAACCAGTTGGTGACTTACAGCAAAGTCAGCACCCGTGCATGTTTTAATCTCATCTATAGACACGCCGTCCCAGATTTCAATCAGCGTCAGTCCTTGTTTCTTATCGACATCGAATACGGCCTGAAGGATTGAAGTAAGTTGTAAAGAGGTTTAGTTAGAAGGGAAAACTCTGCTGACCTAGAAAAACCTGGTTTGGCCTCTGAAAACCAATCCCTGTCCTCAGGTCCTGGTATATAGCTGCCCATTTCCCTGTTCTCTTCCGACTATTTTAAATGAGCAGTTCGCTCACTCAGAAAAAACTAGGCACTGATGCTACAATCCACAATCTCATGGGATATACTTGTTGTCAGATGATGTCACTCCTAATTGCTCGGTGGGGAGAGTAAGCATCTTGGGGGGAGAAGGCAGGCCGGAGTTAAGCACCTGAAAGCAACTGCATTATATTTAAACTCGCTATATGTAAAAACCAGCAGGATGGAGGGAAGTGCTAAACCCCGTTATTTCCTTGACAGGCTGGTTTTTAACCTGTCAAGAGCTTTTACACGACTATCAGGACATCATTCCTCACCGACAATTTGTAGATGGTACAGCCTGGCAACAGCAAGATGATAACAGATTGCTATCATGCGGTATGAGAAAAGAGCATTATATTCCCGTCCTTGAAACCTGTTGATAAACTCCACAAAGCACTAATGAAAGGTTTGCTTCAGCAGAGCACTCTAATATCTTCCCAGAAAACTGGAGCCAGATGGGGAAAAAAGAAGGTCTGCAGAAAGATGGGAGATCACCCAAAAATAAATAGATCTCAAAGACCTTTAAAGTCCCTTTCTCTAGCCCACCAGTGAACCCAGTCAGGGATCTGCCTTCTCCAGCCAAGAGCCCATCAGATGGGCTGGGACTGCAATTCCCAGCCAGCAGAGCCAAAACATGCCAGGTTGGGGAATCAAACCATAAATAATTAAGAGCCCTAAAGCAACAGCCTGCTAGCCTGAATGACAGCTCCAGTTGAAAAGCCTTTTAATACTCCTCCGCGAACTTACAGTTCAGGCAGACAATGAGTTAGAAAGAAAACAATGAAGAGTCTATTTTTTAAAATATATTCTCATATAGATTAATTCTAATGCTCAGGCTGTTTTCTCCTAAGTAGTTTAACTGAAAATAACCCAGAACAAAAATAAAGACGTTTGCCCTTGTTTTCTGAGACTAAGGTAAAAATGGTCATTTGAGCAAAACACATTTGAGCAGAACACATTTAATATTCGAGGGCTTGTCTGGGGCAATTTATTGCCTGCTCTGTCTTCAGGTTTGTTATGAAGATAATAAGGCTCCCCTCTCCCAAGTTCTTTAGGTTATAGGAGAAGGGGAATAAGCTAAAAGTAACCCAAGCCAAGTACTTTACCTTTTCTGTTATGATGCGATTCACACACTGTTTCCCAGTAATTGGCAAAGTGCAATTGTCCAGTATTTTGTGGGTATTGCCCTGCAACAAAACACAGATTCCACTCCAATCAATAGTCATCGTTCAAGAGACTACCTGCTTGAAAATCAGAAGGTTTCACAGCACACTCCTTTCCAAAATACTACAAATACATTACAACTCCTTAGCTACCCTTGAAGTTTTCATAGAGGACTCGGGTATCTGTATAGTCTAGGCTCATCTTTGACATAAAGTAGGGCTCGCTCAACAGAACATTTTGCAAAATCTGACTACTTAAATCCTTGCATTTCCGGTCCTCATTCCTGCCAATTTCTGCTGTGCCATTAATAAGATTTGACAAATTAAATTCAGTCTTCCCTAGCCTGGCCCTTTCCAGATATACTGGGATATGCATGAGAAGCATGTTATGCTGTGGAAAAGGCCAATCTACTTCCTTCTGTGCTATCACGTCCATGCAGGCAGGAGCTTACCAAGGCTATCTTGAGAACGCTGAGTAGAATGATCATGCCAATTAAGGGGAGCCCTTCTTTTATATCACCCCACTTGAGAATGTAGTTTCCCATTGCCTGAGCATTAGGCTAATAAGATAACACTTCCATAGCTTCCGCCATTTCAGACATCCAAGAATCTGAGGACTTTGAAAGGGCCAACAGTGTTTTGATGTCAGAGTCAGCAGGCTTTCTAGTCTATGGTTGGCCATAAACAGATGGTGGAACAAGTTTCTCTTTCAGAGTTAATCTAATCTGTAACTATGGCAGTGCACTTTCCAGGGTCCTGATAGTACCTTTTCTTCCATAGCCCAGACCTTGGTTTTGACTCTTCTACTGAATGCCCAAATTTAGCAGGTACCTCACTGTCCTCACTTATACCAGGAGCCTTGTCAGCAATATTTCTCTCTGAAGAACCATCAACGCTTGCAACATAAGCACCATGTTAATTGTCTGGCCTAGGTTATGTTACCCCCATAGATGTTACTGACACATTCTGGGGCTTGATGCTCAGATGTGCCTTGCAAACTGTCGGCCTCGAGGGGTAAACCAGACAGGAATCACAACCAGATGAGCTAATTCTACTTTATTGTAATGCTATATTGACAGAATCTTGCAAGTCTGAAAATACAGGTCTTCCCTCCCCCCGCCACCTCTCTTACAGTCCGAGAAACTAGGGAGGGTCTCTTCTGAGCCCCTTGCCCTGTCCACTATCCAGCTGCTGTCCACTGACAGCTATGCTGTCTCTTATCTGACCATTCCCTTGGCAGCGACTCTTTGCCCAGTCTGCCAAGATCTTTCCCATATATGGTTACACGAACAGACCCTGGCTTCTTGAAATATTCACACAACCATAGCTCCAGTTTATGAAAAGAACACTTCGATAAATATTTTACTTTTCTAGTATTATATTACTACTCAGAGAAGTAAGCTATAATTCTCATATTTTGCAATATGAAAGATATAAGGATTCTGTTTAATACAATGTTATGACTATATTATGTTCCTCCACCAAGGAGCAGGCAACACATCAAGGTATAAAATGGTACTGTTTGGGTCCTATTTTTCCACTTCACTCCATTAAAATAACATAAGTAGATCTGCAAAGTTCCTTGAAGGTGTCGGTACTGTAAACAAACAGATTTGCTATATAATTAATCACTTCCAGATTTAACTTCATCTTCCACCAAGGAATTCTGAATGACAGATCTATCTAGAACTACTTCAAAACTGTAACAATTTTTTCATACCAACAGAGCAAAATAATAAAATGAATATCACATTACATATGAATACATTAATAGGCAGAAGATACACCTAACTGATATCTTGGCTTTAGGAATTTTTACATTAATCTTGGGAGGTGAATTTAGAACCAACATCACAGGTAACTGCATCTAACTTTAATATTTTTAAAATGCTACTTAGATGGAAGCTGTATTTATCCTAGATATTTAAGATATTGTTCTAAGAAACAAAATATATAAAATTTTATTATTTTATATTTTATTATTTATTTTTATTATTAAAAGATTATTGTTGTTGGTCACATAATCAGCCAGATGTTTAGACTGGATTTGGCATTTTTATCCACCTATCAAGTCCTTCCCAAGGACCTGAGATAGGCAGATGTTGCTTGATGGTGTTAAAGGTACCGTCGCAGGATGTAAGCTGTTCCAAGTAAAGTTGCCTTTTGCAATTGACTGATCGTGATTTTGTCAATGCCGATGGTCTCCAAGTGGTGCTCCAGATGTTTTGGGATTGCACCCAAGAAAAGTTATTTCAATAGGAACAAAATGCAGCTAACCCAGCCAGGAGCCAACTATATTTATCTTGCACCAAGAATTATTGATGGAACATTTCTGCCTACAAAAGGGTAGTAGTGACACAGGGATAAAATGTTTTCCTATAACCTCTTCCAGCTTGAATTGTTTGTTGCCTTTTCAGCTTGTTTCCTTCCTCAGTTCTGCTTTTCAACCACTATTTTAAATTTTCTTTAACTTTATTTAAATTGATCCCAGAGAACACACAATTATGCCATGAACGTGATGTGATTATATCATGTAAATAATCATATGTTAATATAGTAAAAATTTGATATCATAGTAAATTTAGAGTGAGAGCAAGAAGTAATGCCTTCTAATTGTGAACACTTTAACTTCTGTCTGCAGGTTGTCTGAAAAAAGTTTCACTAGTTTTACGAGTGCTCCTCAGCAATAGGTGAAGAGCTGTCCACTTCTGTTTTCCAATCTCTTGCTAGAGAAAACAATTCTCATTCTAATTTATACACGGATGTCCACAGAGTGTAGTCAGAAAAGTCAAGATCATATCCACCATGGTACAATCAAAATTCTGCCTGTTTTTTATGTAAAAAGCAAAGGTCAAAAGTAAAGATGACAGTCGTAACCAAGCAATCAACACCCTGTTCCTTGTACATTTGTGGGACATTGATGCACATACAAAAGGAATGAATTCTTGTGTAACTGAAACAGAATCTTGACTTTTTAGACTAGTAATGTAGTTACTTCAAACTACTTTTCCTGGCTCAGTAATGATTTATCTATGTTATGCTTCATCAACCTATCATAAAAGTCATGAAATACTTTTGCTAAGCTTTCCACAAAAACTGAAAGAAATGTTCAAGCTTTTGAAAAGAGATGGTTTGTTAATTAGAGAAAGTATTACCAAACTCTTTCTAACAAACTAACACATCTCTGCTCTACGACGCCGTAACAGAGAGAAACAGTCTATAGGAACGGGTCAAGGAAAGCTATCAAGATACAAGCATATATAGAAGCAACACACCTTTTCACTCTAAAAACGTTTTTTTTTACCTTTGCTGAGTGCTCCATTGTCACTACCACTTTAGTTCTTGCACTGGACACCAAATCCATGGCACCACCCATTCCTTTTACCATCTTTCCCTGGAAACACATTTCAAGAAAAAACAAAGAAAGAAAGAAATTTAAAATGCAAATGTCCCAAAAGTGAAGTTCTTCATTTTGTTTTTGTTTTTATGGTTAATTCCTACAAATATTAAGAACACACATTTTGTCTCAGTCCATCCTATATTACCACCAAATGAGATGGGTCACTAGCAGACACATTTAAATGTGAGGAAGTAAGGCCAACAGGTGAAAAACAGACTTTCTATTGTCTTAAAGCAGATATAATTTCACATTTGAGGTGCATAATCAAAGATTTTGGATTATGCTCCTAGGTTGCTTGATGGTTCGGTTTATTTGCCAAATTAATAGCGGCAACACAGTTAAGATACCAGTTCAGAAATTCCAGTGATTTTAAATCAGAAAACCCAAGTTTATATTAATTCTGTTTGTTGCTAATTTGAAGAACAGAGATATTTAACATTTATGCTGATTTGAATCTGTTGCTTTTTTGTTGTGCTTAAATTTTATCCTTCATTATGTATTCCATGCTTTCATATTACTTTTTTTATTTGTAAACCACAGATGATACTTTCACTTAGTATCATCCCAACATTATACATATGTTGGGAGAACATACAATCAATTTCCTCCTTTACTTCTGTGTGTCATCCTGTGGATGCTCAAAATCAATTCTGGGTGTGCATGTGTAAGGGGGGGAGAGGGGAAGGCAAGGAGGGGGAGATTGCTATTTAAAAGAGAGAGAGAGAGAGAGAGAGAGCGCACTTTACAGTGTGTACCAGTACTCAAAAGGTGTTAAGTGAGATTTATTTTTATTTTCCTTCCCAGGAAGGAACTCAAAATAACTGCATCAAAAAAGGGCTCAGCAATATGTTACTTTTGCAAGCCTAGAAACCTTTAAAGAAATCAACCAGCAGCCCTCTTCCAAGGAAGCTGAAAGCAAGCATGTTCCAAACAGAAAATTTTCTGTAAAATTCAAAGAACGTCAATAACCAATAGGGAAATGTGGTAGCTTGAGCTAAAAAGGAAGTGGGGAAGGTAATAGCAACTTCCTTAACTTTAGGGTTCTTTCAAAGCATTATAAAGCTGAATACAGAGAGATTATAATGATCTTTGGGCATGGCTGTAAACAGCAAACAGATCAACAGGTTCAAAACCATGTAAGACAAGAGTAATAACAAGCTTTTTGCCAAAGAAAACCAGCTGTCCAAAGTAAGTATTTCATAACAGACGTTTTATTTGCTCTTCTGAACCAAGAAGAGCAAATAAAAGTAGGAAGTGACATTTCCATATATTCACATATTCCCTAAAGAACTTTTGCCACATTTCTTCTTTTGGATTCATTGACTAATAGCCTCAGGGTATCTGCCATTGGTCTGGTAGTTTACTATGTTGCTGCACTATATCAGCAACATCAGTGTTTCTGTTATTGATAAATCCATAGGAAGACCTCATCTATCACTTCTATTCTCTCTTTCACCTCTTAATCCTCTGCTCTTAAAGTAGAATGTTTAATGGCATGGGGCTATTCTAACATTACCAAACCATCGAGAGTCAAGCAAACTACTAATCACATTCAGTGCAACTCTTCTCCCCCCCCCCGCTTTTTTTTTTTTCCAGAGAATGCAACTCACTGCAATATTGCATTTACAGAAATAAAGGTAAAGTCTCTTTCAGGTCAGGATTGACACCTAGTCCTTCCTGGAGATGTCCATGCTATTTGGCTGGCAACTGTAGAGAAGTGGTTTGCCATTGTCTTCTCCCAGGGAAGTTTTTTTTTTTTTTAATTTCCCAGACTAGCCTACAGCCTTTGGGCTCAACAGCAATTCGCCCCACAAATAATGTCATGTAAAAATTGCCAGTTAATGTCAGACTTTTCAAAATGGACCCTGCAGGAAACATCTAGCCCACTACAAAATTGCAAAATGAAAGATTTCATATCAATTCATGTTAAGTAGCATAACTTTTCCCCTTTGGAAATTAAAGATTTATCATTCTGTAACTTTTCCAACACTATCCTGCTACTTTTCATTCATTCACTCACTGTCCCCAAAGTCCTTTTTGTTGAAGTTTTCAAGAGATAGTATACATCAAGCAGATGTCACTGATGTTCCCATGCAAGTGTTCAGAGTCACAGAAGCAACAATGAGGCCATTCCATCCATTTGAATTTCTACCCACTGCTTTCACGGTCTTCAACCTCAAGCAAAGCTATGTCAGAGCCCAAAAATCAACATGGCTCCAGCCCCAGGTGAAAAGGTGATGAGAGAACTGCTGGAATCAGAGATCTGACATCTTTTTGAGTTTCCTGACTGCTGGCAATTGTCCAACACTCCTAGTTCCTGGTACCTATTCTAAGCTGGAGTTCCAACCAAGAAAGATCCTTTAGATGCTGGTTTCCTAATGAGAGCAATACTTCTGTGAACTGAAGCAACTGTATATGCACACAGCCAGAGAAAGTCTTCAAACAACCTATGCAACACTGAGCTTTCTGGAGGATACAGATCCTTTGATGTTTCAAGGGATCTTTCGCTCAGGTCAGCTCCCTTTGTGAAATTGAATGTTAGTAGAGAGCACCCTGGGAAGCTAGGGGAGTGGAGAGGAGCAACCTCACCAGTTTGCCTTCTGGTAAATCAGGGCTGTGTGACTGGATGTACCACTCCAGCAGCCATTTTGGACGCCCACAACATGAATTCAAAATTCTGAATCTGCTCAACAGCCCAAAAAGTTTAGTTAGATGGATTGGACTGCAATACAATAGACCCTTTTCTATTAATTGTTACTTACAGTACTATTCATAAGAGCCAGAGCAATATTTCACCTAATGTTACACAGCTAAGGAAATGTTTGGGTTTTTTTTGGTCTGCGCTCAGTCATTACTGACCCTGCAGTGACTGCCTGGACAAATCCTTGCAGTTTTCAAGGTAATTGTTTCTCGGAAGTGGTTTGCCAGAGCCTCCTTCCTAGAGCAGAGCCCAGCTGGTAAGCGCAGGAGGCGGGGTTTTCGTTGCTTCGCGCCCTTTTCGGGCGAGCGCGGTTTCGCGCTTACCGGCAACTGGTCCTGTCTCTCTGTGCAAGGCGCTGCCAGCGTTTTTCCTCCCACCGGAGTGAGAGTCCCCATTTATCTACTCACGTAAGTTTTCGACCTGTTGGGTTGACAGGAGCTGGGGAGGAAACAGGAGCTCACCCTGTTAACACGAAGGCTGGACTTGAACCGCCGAAGCGTCAGCCATTTCTGGCCGGCAACTTTCAGTGTCATTAAGCCGCTGCGCCACCGCGTCCCGGCTGAGGAAATGTTTACATAAACATTGTAGAAAGGAAGGCCATGGGTGAGAGGGTATAAAATGGAAAGAGACTGGATGACTTCAGGCAGAGAGAAAACTGCAAAGCAAGTTCTGGGGGTAAAGCGCTCTATGGGACTGCCTTTTTCTAAACATTTCTGACCATCCAGTAGGATTTAGAAGAGTTGGCATGCCTTGAACCCATCTGTGAAGGAATGTCATCTCGCAGGTTCTCTGTGGCAGCCCCTGTGTGGGGAAGGCCATTTTCTCCAACTCTGATGGTCTTCAGAAGAACCATAAAAACCTGACTTTTCCAGCAGGCCTGGAGCAGAGTGATCTGTAATCCTGCTTGATGACTATTTTTATGGTATTATTGTTGGTCTGACATTTCTGCTGCTTTATAAACATCTTTATCTTGTGTATGCCGCCTAAAGCTGTCCCAGCAATCGAGGTTGCTAATAAATTGATTAAATAAACAATGTACTAGAAAAAGAGATGAGAAGAACAATAACTACCCCCCAAAAAAGACAGCTGCAGTAGCTACATGAAGCCTACAGAAGCAGAGTGCATTCCAGGAGATGTACTAATTTCCAGGGTTGGACTGATTCCTAGAATCAGCAAGAGTGGTCATAAGAATATGACATAAGCAGCTCCTGGTCAAGCAAGGCAATTAAAAAAAAGTCAGAGTGCCTGAATGGCCACAGCCTAATTACTACATGCCTCAGGAAAGATTTATTTATTTAGCAAATGTATATGGCCCCCCATCTTAATCAAATAACCCTGGGTGAGCAGCAGGAATAAAAACAGAAATACACATACAAAAACAATAGAAAGAAAAATAAGAGACACCAGGTAAAAAAGAAACTCCTCAACCATCACAAGGCAAAAACAATATTGGGCTCCACTTCCTTGCCCTAAAGCTTGGGGGAAGAGCCAGGTTTTTAAGGCCTTCCTAAAGGCCAGCATGGTTGGGGCCATCTGAACCTCGGGGGGAGGCTGTTCCACAGGACAAGTGCTGCAAAAGAAAAGGCATGCCCCCTTGGTCCCACAAGATGGCACCATTTAACAGAAGGGACCTGGAGCACATTCACCCTGCCTGCTCTGATGGTGTGGGTACAAATCACCGGAGACACTTGGTCCTTCAAGTATCTTGGTCCTATGCTATATAGGGCTTTATAGATGATAACCAGCACTTTGAATTGCATATGGAAACCTACCAGAAGTCACTGCAGGTCACATAGCAGTGGGGTTAGAGGGGCATACTGTGGTGCACCCAAAACTGTCCATGCCACCACATTTTGGAGTAGCTGCAGTTCCCAAATGCTCTTCAAGACAACCCAGTGTAGACGGCATTACAATAAACTAACTGGGAAGTGATTAAGGCAGGAGTGACCAGGACCAGAGCCTCCCAGTCCACGAAAGGGTACAACTGGCTTACAAAATGGATTTGTTGCAAAGACCTTCTGGGCCACAGCTGCCACTTGCTTCTTGAGTTGTGAATCCAGGAAGATCCCCAGATCATGCAACTCCTCCGTCTGGGGAGCTATGCCCCATCCAGAGGTAACGATGGAAACTCTCCAGATCCAGAGGTCCTAAAACCCACAGCTACCTGATCCTTCATCCGTCAAAACAATGACAAGCAAGGGACCCATGAAAGATGTATCCCTAAGGAAAAGAGCTGAAACCTTATCTGCAACAGCCAGTTTATGCTCAACCTTCTTTCCTCCATCCTGCCTCACACTTGCTTTCAGTTGGCTACTCAAATATGTAGCTGTGTAAGTAGGATGAATGAGTCAGTAGAGAAATAATATTTATCATTATTTTGGTTTACAAGAAGCTCGCTCTATACCATCTGCTTCACTTATGCTTCTGGCCAGGTTTTACAAGTTTATCAATAAAGATCCCATGAAAAGATGGCAAACATAAATGCACTGTCTCAAGTCTTTTCTTTCTTTAATTCACTTTTAATGTAACATTTAGACTAATATCTTTCAAAAAGATGCTCCCAGTGGTAGTGGCAACTCACTTGTGCCTTAAACATAGTGAGAGACTTCTGCTGAAGAGAAGTAATAAATATTAATAAACACTAATTGCACCACTGTGCACATGGAGGTTAACTTCAAATGAAAAAAATACTTTTACAATGCCATTTGACACACCAAAGAAGAAGCAAATATCACTGTATGCAACTGGGCTTTCTTAAGGTACGCGAGCATCCGACTGCGTTCTAAAGCTTTCCAAGGGAAAATAAGATCAACCTTACCCAGCTTAATGCCTTCCCAACAGTTTGGATTACCACTCCTGTTCTTCCTGAAATACTGACTGAGGCTGATGGGAATTGTAGTGAAAAACATTTGGGGACAGTGGCTAAATTAGGGGAGATCAGTCTTTGTAAAAAAATTAGCCAAGCATAAAAAATTTGTGTAACTTCAGCTTGTTTCTTTACCTTTACAATCAATATAGATAAAACAACCTAGGCTTCAGTGATCACATAAACACAAATAAGGAAAGGGACAGATGTATCTCCATTAGCAAGGGAGTTTAGTTTTGGGGCCATTACTGAGAAGGCCCTGTCTCTTAAACTGATTTGTTTGATTTCAATATTAAACAACATTCACAAAAACAAAAAAGGTCACAAACAGGATTCATTTGGTCAAAAGCCACCTAGAGTCAAGTAAAAGTGAGATGGGAGGCTATATAATTGAATGAATGAATGAATGAATGAACGAACGAACGAACGAACGAACGAACGAACGAAGCTAATAACCTCCTTTGATCACATCCAAATCACTGATGGATTTAAACAAGGTTTTTCCAACCTAGTTCCCTCTGGATGTACTGGAATTGCAAGTCCCACATGCCCAGCATCATAGCCAACAGGTGATGAGCAAGCTGGCTAAGAATTATAGGAGTTGTAGTCCTATTGTACCTAGTGGACACAAGATTGGGAGAGTTTTGTTTAGATCTCAAGGAAGCCACAAAGGGCCTAAATCATAAGGCAACTTTATCTTTCCCTTGGCAAGCCTTGAGGGTGTGACAGCCTATTTTTTCTCTGAATTGCTAAGTTGATGTCAGATGAGGATGCACGAAAAGGCTTCACTGCCAATAGTGAAATATCACACCTTGTTGGCTCACAGCAAGAAATGAAATGAATCTCAACTCCAGTCTTCCACAGTAATAAAAGAAAATTCTTGCAAGAAGAAAAGTGCCTAGTCGATTTTGAAAGTTTATTTTCCCCCTCTCTCTCTTTATAACAAATCTATTTAGCTCTGAAAATTGATTAAATTTCTCCTGTCACTTAAATTTTAAATTTGGCTATGAAGCTGGATTCCAGCCTGAAAGAAATCAATGAGGTGTGGAAATAAGTAAAATACAGAACAAGGAATAAAATATGCTTTAATTGGTAGACAAAGCATTCAAATCAATGCATTTTTTAAAAATTTTAATGAGGAAATATATAGGAACTTTGTCCTAAGGAGCATTCATTGTGGGAGATGATTCATACTTATGATTACCATGTGATAAAATTATAACAGAGTAACAAGAGGTTCAGCTGAAAGCAATTATTCTTCTTGGGTATATGGTTAGTCAGCTTAATGAAGAGATACAGAGTCTTCCCTTTTTTTTTTTTTTTGATTGAGAAATTGCCTTAACAGATTGTAGGAATGTTGTAGACATAATGGTACCTTGATTTCAGCAGACTATTTGAATAAGTACTCCATTATATATTGATTAGTAAACTAGTTAAATGTGGGCTGGATTGCATGACAATTAAGTGACTATACAGCTGTCAACTGTACCCGGTAGACCAGACAGGAAACATGACCAGATAATCTAATTCTACTTTACTGTATAGCTACATTAACAGAATCTTGCAAGTCTGAAAGTACAATTCTCCTGCTGTTTCCTTTACAGCCTGAGAAACTAGGGAGGGTCCCTTCTGAGCCTCTTGCCCTACCCCCTATCCAGCTGTGGGCTATGCTGTCTCTTATCTGACCGTTCCCTAGGCAGCATCTCTTCCCCCCATCTCCCAGGCTCTTTCCCACATACTATTACAACAGCTGGCTTGAAAAACATACTTAAAAGAGTGCTCATCAATGGTTCCTCATCAAATTGGGGAAATGTATCAAATGGGATAATACAAAAATTAGTCCTAGCTCCTTTAATCTTCAATATTTTCATTAATGATTTGGATGAAGAGAAGGTGGGACTGTTTATCAAATCTGTAGATGAAACAAAAATGGATGTGTGACAGATGTAGAAGCTTAACACTTTCTGCCATTCTGCCATATGATCTCCCAGATAGACAAGCTGTTCCTGGAGGTTGTAAACTCAGTCTGAAAAAATAATTGTGAGAAACAGGCTTACATACACAGAGAGAAAAAGAGAGAGACTCTCTTATAGAAAGTGGGAAGAAGCTGAAATAGGTTAAGGAGCTGGTAGGGAAAGTATCTGGAGAGATGGAGAAGATTATGATTGACAAACTAAATTGGACTTAAGCAGTTGGATTTAGGCAAACTAAGTTGGATTTGGGGCTACTGAAGATCTTTGGAATCCAGGGAAGACCAAAGAGCACTGAAGAGTTTCTGGGTTAAGAAGATCACCAAAGGTAGAGGAGGACCAGGTTTTAAGAATCAGTCTATCCTGTGCAGAATTCCCAGGGAGAATAGAGCACCTGAAGACAAAAAGATTGATGTTCTGATAGCCACAAAATATTGCCAGCTTAGTTTTACCTGAAGCCCTTGATTAACCCTAAGGGGGATTGTTATAACTGCACACATAGCTACAGAATTCTTACTTTTGCAGGCAGTGAAATAGTTAAGCTCCAAATGGTATTGCAATAAAGCTATAATTCAAGTTGCTGCATTCCAGACTCTCATCTTAAATCTTTGCAGGCAAGTGAACAAGGCAAGGGGAGATCTATTTGTATCTCTGCTTAGTTTGTCATTTATATGATTAGCCTTGTATGCCTGAAAGAGAAACCAATGTTTTCTATCAAAGTAATGAGTAATGAAAATAATGGAACTCTTGTGTGCTGTAGTTTTGTCAGTTTGGCCCTCAGAACCCCTACATTCCCCCCATTACAGGTAGTTTAAAACCCTAGAAGACAGAAATAACATTCACAATCATTTTGAAAGGTTAGAAAATGCCATAAGTAACGGAATGAAATTTAACAAGACACAAGTGCAAAGTTCTTCACTTGGCTTGGTAATGGGAGTTGTGAAAAAGATCTTGGAATAGTAGTTGATTACAAACTGACTATGAGCCAGCTGTGTAGTATGGCAGCAAAGAAAGCAAATACAAGTTTACACTGCATCAACAGAAATATAACTTCCAAATCACAAAATTACATCATAACCCCACTGGACTGACCCATCTAATATTGGCAGATAGCTTCAAATCCTCTTGGGAAATAGCCATTCAAAAGAAAGTGAGTCTTTATGGTTTCTCCAGTGATGCCATTTTAACCTTAGAGTTAGAACAAGCAAGATCAATGTTAAGACAAAGGATCTTCAATATAGAAGGCCAAACAGAAACCGCTGCATTTTCTCATAATATAATTGCTAATTACCAAATCTTAGCACCCAAACCAGCTTTCACAATCCCCAAATTCAGGAGAGCCTTATCTCTAGCCTGATTTAATGTCCTCCCCACAGCTGTTCTGGAAGGGAAATATAGGAAAACCCCATACAAAACCCGATATTGCCCTGTGACATGGGTGCCATAGAAACCACAGCCCATGTTCTTTTGCATTGTCAGTTCTACAAGGACATTGCCACCAGTTGATCACCCCCTTTTATTTAAATCTCCAGGATACTCTGATAATTTTTATTTGCATTATCTGCTGAACCACCAAAATAAATATATTTCTCTAAAAATAGCAAAATTCTGCTACATTATGTGTAAATTTTGCCCACAAATGGTTGCTAACAGTTATTAATAGGGGATAATTTTGTTTTGTTTGTTTTATATAATGTATTTTTATTGGTCAGTGACCGAAATAAAGTTTCTGTCTGTCTAACTTCCACATCACAAAAAATAATTATTCTTCCCTATTCTATTTTAGTCAGACCCCACATCAAGTACTGTGTCTATTCCGGGCACCATCTTCTAAAATGAATTTTGAGAAATTGGAACAAATTCAAAGAAGGACAAGAAGGAAGATTAAGGGATTCGAAACTTAGTCCTATGAAGATAGATTGAAGAAACTGGGAATGTTGAGCCTTGAGAAAAGATGACTGAGGAATAATAGAATAGCACTCTTCAAAAACCTGAATAGATGTTACATAGAAGGTCAAGACCTGTTCTTTCTCATTCCAGAGTACAGGGCATGGAAAAATGGATTTAAATTATGGATTTGGCTCAAATGGCAAAGTTAACAATGTTAATAAGAGATAATACTGTTTCTAAATTTGTCTCCTCATGGCAGCCCTTCTTAGATTACGTGCTTGTGTGGGAAAAAATGAGGCTCTGATTGTGGGTTTTATTGATTAGATGGTTTGTGTTGATAGAAATAATGTGAACTTGGATTAATTAGTGGTAAGAGATTAATTTTCTTTCAATTTGTATCTATATCTGTATTGGAGATAGTCAGAAGTCACTTTCTGTTTCATTCTTCTATCTACTTTCACTATTTTAGTTTTTTGTCTTTTTTTAGTTCTATCTTCTTTCTTTGCTGTACTCTCTGTTTTGTATTTTAATTGTACATTTTATATAATATAATAAAGTTTTTATTAAAAAAATGGATTTAAATTACAGAATCAATCAGATTCTGATTGAATGTTAGAAAAAACTTCCTAAGCATAAGAACAGTTCAGCAGTAGTCTAACTGGCCCCTTCTCACTTTATAAATTCCTTGGTTCTGTTCTGTGATTCAGATGTCTTGGGTTACAACTTCTACCATGACTGTGACCGAATTCTGATCCCACAGAATCTGAAGGTCATTCATTCCTCAGCCAGGGACTAAATGACTGGTTTCAAGGTGCCATTTTATGCTTGTATGATATGGTTGAGCAATCATTGGATAGTTAAAAGCTACACTTAACATTGTGGAGGCCCTAGTCGGAGGGGTAGTGACAGAAAATGAGTTGAACCAAGATTTTCCTTTCTTTTTTCTTTTTTTTTTTTTTTTGCATTTTAAAGGGGCAGTGGGACAATTTCTCTGTATATGCTGTTTTAGGGCATATGCTACAATTTGTGTGTTTTTTCCACTTGAAAATAGTGGAAAACTATGTCACTGATTTTCTGAATTTCTTGGTACAACTGGAAAGGTATCTAGAAGGTAGAAAAGGAGTTTTGGAGGCTGCAAGTTGTCCTCCTGAGGTTTATGGGATATCTGGAATATTTCGATTACATCAGCATTCCCCAACCAGATACTGCTCAAGAGGTGGACTACAACTCCCATCATTCCCACCTAAATAGCCAACAATGATGAGGCTGGTAGTTCAAAAACATCTGGATAGGAGGCTGGATATACATATGTAAATATTTGGTGGAGCCAATCAGCTGCAGCTGTCTCGTTCTAGCAAGATTTCAAGTAGTGAAGCTAGATTTTTAAAGGAAAGCTTCAGTTACAAAACAAAAATATAATATTGTGATCACTTCTGGGCAAACTGGGAGATGATTATACCATTTATTTGAGCCTGAATTCACAAGTTATCATCTACCTTTTTTTAGCACTTTTTCAAAACACAAGTGTTAAGAAAGCATCTCTAGCAAAGACATATACCAGCACTCCAAATTATACCCAGCAATAAAATAGTACAAAATTAAATCTACTTACAGGAATCATCCAATTGGCTAAATCACCATATTTTGATACCTGCATTGCCCCAAGCATAGTCAGATCAACATGTCCCCTGTTAAAACAGCAAAGCACAAAATCAGTGCACATTTGGAAGAACAACCACACATTTCTGACACACTATTTACTTTAATCCACGAGCTGTTGAAAAACTAAACAGCAGTGAGATTAAACAATTGCTTGTTTAAATGTATTTGGATAAACAGAAGACTGAAATCCAGGGACATTTATGGAGGAATATGTATGAACTCAGTAATTGGGTTCATATGTGGCATTAATTAACTGATTACATCACAATTGGTTAGGACTCTAAATCATGGTTTATAAACCACAATGGCTGGGTTCATGCAACTTGCTATGCCCAAAACAAACCAACCACTATCACTGGTGGCTTGGACTGGCTCTCTACAGAGACTGTGAGCAGTAGATGTTGCAAGCAAGCAAATGTAACATTTAATAAACAATAAAGTACTTTGTGTGTATTGCATAATTAGTTACAAAAGCATCCATACTAAGAGACTCAGTACATAAAATAGAAGGATTTATAGAAACAAGAGTTAGTCTGACAATTCTTAAACCTGCTGGAGCTGCTGATGTAGTTCAAATATCTCACTATCAACTGCATGACTGTTTTGATGGATAAGTATGTAGTCCCTTTGAGGTGGTTAACTAATTCAATTACCAGCTGGGACTGTACTCTGCACAGTTAGTAAATTTAAGATGGTCATTACATACCCTCGAATCATTGCAAAAGATTCATCGCTAGAGAAGTACGAAGCACCTGGCAGTACCGTGACTGTTTCTTTACCTGAAAAAGAAATTGGGTGTGAAACCAGAGAACTTCCAGGGTGGCACTGGAAATTCATTCTGTCAACTCAACTCATTTCAACTTTATTTATTATGATCCTTGATTAGTACAGAAAGAAAACCCATTCCCTCTGCATTAAAGAGAATTTTCCTGAAGTACCTCACTCTGAAAAAAATTGATTGGTGGGTTGTAAGGCAAAAAAGTGAAAAGAGAAGGTCCACTACCTTCATGGAAGCTATTCCAGAGTTTGAGAATAAAATTAGTACAAAATGAGAAAGTACTTACAGTTTCAAGTACTTGGCATTTGCCCCTAAGAGAATGCTAAATCCTCATGAGACCTTTCAATTTGGGTGTATTGCAAATGTCCAGGCATCCATGGATCCTGTGCTGCTGGCCGTTCCTTCGTGAGATGTGGATACGATGCCAGCGAATCAGAAAATGGTACTTACATAGTTTGCCTTTTAGCACACAGATCTTTTAGCACACATACTGTACAGAAACTGAAGTTTAAAAGAGCTGAAGGACTATAGTTGAATGTACTAAATAATGAAACAGGGAAGCCTGGGTTAAAGTCCCTTTTCAAAAATTAGGCTTGCTCAAAGCCCATGAGGCAGCTCCTTTAATGGGTTGTTGGGAGGTATAACCTGCAATCATAGGTTGCACATATTCTGTGCAAGAATAGATTTAAAAAAAAAACAAAACCTCATCCATCAGTCAGGGACCCTGAAAAATCTCCAGGAAATGGTACTGCCCAGTTCAGCCAACTCCATATGGATCAATGTAACTCCCATGAAGTGCTTCATTTAGTTCTGAAAGAGCAGAATTATCTTCCAGGGAGAAGCTTAGAGAGAAAAATATTGAGGAACTGAATAATAATTATAGTATTTTACCAAGATGGAGATGGGCAGCACTAAATTGTAAGAGGAGGAAGAAGCTATTTCTATATGCATGGTATTTGTGACATTTTCACTTTGTAACTTGGCTACTAAAGCTAAGAGTTGCTCTGGGCTGAGTAACTAAAGTGACTAGCACCGTAAAAACATGTTGGGGTAATGTAGCCTACATCCTCCTAGCTTTGTGTGAATCCTGAATGTCTTAGGTGTGATACTCCCAAACTTGGAAAAGTTACGTTGATATGACAGAAGAGGAAGCTTTTCAAATACTTAGTTGGAGTTTAATCTTACCAACTATATTTAAGTGGCAATGACATTAAGTTTAGTCTTTGCTATGGCTGCAACCTTTGCTTTTTGGAGTAGGGCATACTACTGAAAGACCAAATAGATCTTTGATTCAGAAAAAAAGGGCGCGCCCCTGTGCTAAAGCTATTTCTACTTCTACATCTCTACATCTTGATCTTCTGCTTCCTGGTCCTCCCCATGGATTCTGCCTGGATTAAGACAGTAGGCTGCACTGATCTTTCTCAATGAAAAAGCAGGGTAGAAATGTAAGCAACAAAGGGGGGGGGGGTTTACCTGCATTGATGAGGTCAGGGTCAACTTCTTTTTCAGATGGATAGGGTCCCTAATTCAACAACAACAACAACAAATATTGAAACTTTGTTCCAACCAAATATTTGTTGGACTCATCCATAAGCATTCCCAGCCATATTTACAGCAGCCTTCAACAAATTGTTGCTCTCGACTGAACTACAGGTCCCATTTCACATAAGGGCATGATAGGAACTGTAGTCCAGCTTATCTGGAAGGCATCTGGCCAGGATAGGTGAGTGGACTGGTTTCTGTATTATCTATGCTATCCTTACCAAACCAAGGACTCCATTTTCGCTCTGTAGATGCACAGTTATATCGGGACTGATGAAGTTGCTGGCAAGCAGGGGAATGCCAATACCCAAGTTAGCTTTAATTAATTAAGTTAAGGTTCCATTCAACTTTTACCTGACGTGATTTGTTCAATTGTGCCTTCAGGAACAACACAGCAAGAAACGTTCAGAACAGCTAAAGGATACCATACATGCCATCTTCAAATTCAAGAGCTGCCCTCCGGATAATCCTTTCTCTTACATTATCACCACTTTTCTTCTGTTTGGTTTGGGTGTCCTCAGCTTTGCGAAGTGATAATCTCTAAGAAAACAAGGAGAGCAAAAAGTTGGTGACAATTACATCCTTCCATGTGACATCTAGAACAAGCAAATAGCACTACAGGGGTCTTAAACAGATGCTCCTTTACACTCAGGTATTTCAAAATGGTAAGAAACAGTGTTAGGTGGCCTGGGCTATTTATAGCAACCTTCTCTGAGTTGAGAGTTATACTTGGTTTTTGAATGAGATCCTGAGATCTACACTCCAAAAAATAGCAAGCGAGGAAAGGTCAAAAGCTTACATTGATTTTTTTTAAATGTGCATTTAATTAAAATTAATTATAGGCAATATATCTGCACGAAAGGGACAGGATGGAAGAAAAGTTGCAGTGAATGTTGAAAATAGTAGAGAGGATTTGGATTAAAGTAAGTGGAGGAACAAATGCAGGCAGTGCTATTATTCATGTCTACTCTCACCCATGCAGCCAAGGAGATGATGCAGATCACGTATTCTTAACTGCAGAGCAACATGGCAGACTTTAATTGAACATCTGCTAGGAGACAAATTCAGCCCAGCAAGGCCTCCTGGTTTTTACTTTTTAGAATATATAATATATTCTCTTTATATATTATGTGTTGAGTTGTATTGTTTATATTTATCTATCCCTCTATCCTTTCATCTATCCTATAACAGACAGAAAGGAAAAAAGAAAAAACCCTAAAACACAGCCAAAGCAAAATAAACAAGAGCGCGCATGCGCACACACGTGCACACACACACACTTGGTTATATTCCATGTGTGATTAGTTCAGACTTCTTCCCGGGTTTCAAATTTTTTTTACATAGTTCGGCATGAAATGAACATCTTTGAATTTTATTTCTCTTCCTGATATAACTTCTGGGCGTGTCTACATGCCTTCAAGTCAATTTTGATTCCTGGGAACTGCCTGGACAAGTCCTTGCAGCTTTCTTTGCAACGTTTTTTAAACGTGGTTTGCCTTCTTAGGGTTCAGAGAGAATGATTGGCCCAAAGTCACCCGGCTGGCTTCATGCCTATGGCAGGACTAGAACTCACAACCTCCCAATTTCTAGCCTGGTGCTTTTAACGATTACACCAAACTGGTCTCAGCATCATATTAACATACTTATAAATATTTAACCAAAACAGGGCAGTTATGGAGTAGGCCCCAAAGAATGTACAATCCCCTCCACTGTTTTACATTCCAACACAGTCATATCATTTTTTTCTATGTACGTATGTGTGTGCGCACACACATGTGGGAATGCAGATGGACGGACAGGCAGACACATGGATTTGCTTGTGATGGTCAAAGTGGGGTTTTGACTGAGTGTCAGCTGCTCATGGGAATTGGGATCAAGCTTCTTTCCCAGCATTGCATCCAATCTGGTCTTATCTTGCTGACAACCTTCTTCTTTAGAAGAAGTCACAGGATTAGTTATGCCTGACTTTGTATTAACCTATAGCAAAAACTTGACCGACAGACTGAAAACAGCAGGAACATTAAAGAAGACCAGGTAATGCTACAGTTTTTAATTTTAAAGGAAACTGAAGCTGAGGGTAGTAAAAAAATTTTTTAAAAATGATAGATTTGAATAAACTCAGAGTAATGGATACTGTCCATGGCTAGAAAACCTGATGGGAAAAGGAACTCTATGTGGATGAAAACAAGATACTAAAAGCATAACTACAAACAATTCCAGTGAAAAAGAAATAAAGGAAGGGCAGGAGGAAAAGCCAATGCAGCTATACAAAAAGCGGAGTGAATAATTGAAAACAAAAAAAGGATACAAATAAGAGATGAAAAAAGGGATAGGTATCAAGGAAGAGTACATACAGGAAACTTCAGAACCCTAGAGGTGATGTTGGTAATGTGAAATTCAGAATGAGCTGAAATAGACTAAGAATACTAAAAAGAACTTCAGATATGATCAAAATAAAGAGAAATGAATCAATATATGAACCACTTGATGAAGACAGCAAAAAGGTAGGGCTGCTCAGCCTTACTTCGGCTCAGCCTTGTCCAGGAAAACAACAACATATGCCTTGTTGGGCAATTCTGAAGAGTAGGATGAAGGGGGATATTGAAGCCCAAGATTGACTGAAACATGGTCAAGGAACACGTATTTAATATGAGTAAATGCAAATCTCCATGGCCATATGGATTGCATTCTAGGTCAATGAAGGATTTTGCTGGTGGTCTTCTCTACTCATCATCTCTGAGAGATCTTGGGAAGTATCAGATGAAGAGTGTTCCAAAGAGTCCCATGTTCTAAGGGGGTAAAAGAAGGATCCAGGGAACTATAAATCAGTTGATATTAATATGTTCTAGAGCAGAACATAGAAGTTTTATTTGTAATCATCTTGAAAGCAAAATAGTAATAAGAAAATGGCAAAGCTTTGACAAAACATGTCTCGCTATACTGGGCAATTTTTGCAGAAGACTGTTGGTATGCTGTAATTTATTTTTTTTTCCAGTCCCTTCAGGTCAGTATTGACTTCTTGTGACTGCCTGGACTGGTCCCTGCAGTTTTCTTGGCAAGATTTTCAGAAGTAGTTTGCCATTGCCTGCTTCTTCCTAGGGCTGAGAGAGAGGGGCTGGCCCAAGGTCACCCAGCTGGCTTTGTGCCTAAGGCAGGACTAGAACTCACGGTCTCCCAGTTTCTAGCCTGATGTTTTAACCACTATACTGAACTGACTCTCTGTGGAATGCACCTTAATTTCAGCAAAACAAATGAAAACTACATATGACATTTTGATCAGCAAATTATCTATGTGGATGATGGCCTAGCAAATAAGTGGATATAAAGCTAACTCAATTTTTTTACTCAACATGTTCTCATCAATATTTCCTTATTAAACTGGAGAGAAGTACTAAGAGATGGTGCCATGAGGTTAGGTTCTAGTCTCTGTGCTCTTCAAGCACTTTAATTAATGGCTTAGATAAAGAGGTAGAAGGAATGCTTACAAATCTACAAATGATACAAAACTGGCTAGAATAGCTGTGACTCTAGAAGACTGAAAAAAAAAATGTAAACATCTTGGTAGGTTAAAGAAATGGGATGAAAATAGAATGAAATTTAACCAACCTAAATACAACATTCTTTATTTAGCAAAAAGAAATTAAATGCATGGATATAGTCAGGCTTAGGAACAGTACTTGTGAAAATATTTAGTGAATTACATTTTGAAAATGAGTCAGCAGTGTGGTGGGACTGAAAAAAAGGCAAACATAATTTAAGCTGCATCAAGAGAAAGAGGTTCCAAATCCCTTGACGAAAGCAAAGGTTTTCAATCTGAAATGGTCACTTCAAGCCTAGAACAGGAGGTTTTGACTTTACTGGAAGTGTTCTGGTGCTCTTCCAGCCACTCCAGAATCTGTTAATTTTCGAGATGCCTGGGAGGTTGTATCGGAGCTACATGTAGCCCTGGGGCTTCAGACTATGTATCTCTCCCCAGGGTCCTACCCGGATTACTACATTGCAGTACACAGGTGCTACCTAAGGCGGAATTCAGATTTTATCAAGGAATGTATGCCCAGACTGCACTCAGGTCTAGGGCTGTTAGGGCGGGAGGCTTGTCTTCTAGTGGATAAATAATCAGTAGATAGTTTCACCACTAATCTAACAAGAGAAATCTCAAGGGTGATCATTCTTTCCCTATTCAGAGATCAAAGAACAAGGGGGGCAAATTTAATGTCACTGGTAAGCTAGACAATATTCATTTATTTACTCACATTTGTTTTCTACTCTCCTGCCTAGAGTCCAAGCAGTCAACATCAAGTAATAAAAAACAAGCTGACACTGAATAATAGCACTAATATAATAACAGAAGTTCAAAAGTATCTGTTAGTGTCTATTCTCTTCTGCACTCCATAGCCATTGGTGTGCTATGGCAGGATTCCTCAACCTCAGCAACTTTAAGATGGGTGGACTTCAACTCCCAGACATGCTGGCTGGGGAATTCTGGGAGTTGAAGTCCACCCATCTTAAAGTTGCTGAGGTTGAGGAACCCTGTGCTATGGGTTTAGCACCAATTTGGACAACTAAGACCCAATAGCGTATCTCATTAAAAGGCAAACTTCTGTTCCAAGGACTGACAAATCCAAGTCTTCCCTAAGAAGATTGCCCATAGGATATTCTGCTTGTGTGGTGTATGTGAGTACATATAAAATAATCCTCTTAGATAGCTACTTTGTGCAATCTAATATGGAACATCTGGAGAACATCCCTGCATTCTAGCCAGAAGAGTCCTAGGAGGAGAATGTGTATAAATCAATGTAGGTAAGTAAGTAAATAAGTGGGGGGGGGGAGGGGCTTCAGACAGTCACTCATCCCCTAGTCAACTCATGGCTTGACTACTGCAACACACCCTATATGGGACTACCCCTGAAAACCACCTGGAAGCTTCAATTGGTGCAGAATGTGGCCGCATGAGCAATGATGGGCACTGCTTTGTAAGCTGCACTGGTTGCCAGTTTGCTTCTGAATGCAATTCAAGGTGCTTGTTGTTGCCTATAAAGTCCTACATGGTAAAGGGCCTTGTCACTTGGCAACCGCCTGTCTCCCATAGTAACTGATCGGCTGATCCAATCTGATAGGGTTGGGCACCCTGGTTCCTTCAATTAAACAATGTAATCGCCTGGGACCCTAGAAGTGTGCCTTCTCTGTAGCAGCACCTGACCTCTGGAATGAAGTTCCCCCAAGATCTGGATGGCCCCTGTCTGCTGTTGTTCAGAAAAGCAGTAAAGACCTGGCTCTTCACCCAGGCCTTCGGCAAGGGAGAGTGAGACCCCTCATTTCATTCCATCTTGTCTGTCACCCTTGCCATCTTTTATCTTTAATTGATTTTATTGTAATTTCTTTATTTGATTGTTGTAAGATGCCCCAAATCGTTGGGAGTCAGGTGACATACAAGTTTAATAAATAATAATAATCCAATAACCGTCCACAATGTCAGTCCTTTCTCATTAACTGCTCCATAATCCATAATCCTTTCAAGAAGACATGCCAGTGTTTGAAGTATTTATTTATTTATATTTCAAATTTGTCACTGCCCAATCTACTCATCTTAAAGTTGCCATGGTTGAGAAACCCTGTGCTAGACTCTACTTCAGGGTTCCTCAACCTCAGCAACTTTAAGATGGGCGGACTTCAACTCCCAGAAGTCCACCCATCTTAAAGTTGCTGAGGTTGAGGAACCCTGCTCTACTTCTTCCCCTCCCTTCTTCAACAAGCTTTTCCTAAGCAACCCAAGGTTGTTCACTCAGACAACATACCAAATGCAAAATTTCCAACTTCTGCTCCCAGACAATGCTGATGGAGGGGCCCATTTGCTTGGAATTATGTTCCAACTTGTGCCTAGTCCTAAAGGGTGATATTTGCAATGGTAGCTCAGAAAGGAAAAACAATACATGTACACATACATACACACACAAACAACACAACCTTCACTCTCATTCTCCAAAATGAATGCCAAGAAATATCTGCTATGACTCAGCACAGCCAGAACAATGAACTACATTGTGACAGAAGAGATGTCAGCCCTACAAAGTTGACCAGATGAAGAAGCAGACACCACATATGCCTAAAACTACTTTTATTAGAATGGCTATAGTAACAGAATCTTGCAAGTCTGAATGTGTTTCCCCTCCTCCCTCTTTTATCTTCACGTGCCTGCCTTAGGCATTTTCTTAAATCTCTGTCTCCGTATGGGCCTAAGCCATGTTTATCTTAATTGCCTTGGTAACAGACCTTCCCTCTCTGTCAAAGCCATCCTCTACGCTCTCTACAAGGGGTAAGAAATCTTCCAGCCTCAGTGTAGAGATCAACTCAAGAATGAATCAGACATCAGCTGGATGCTTGATAGCTCCATTATTATTAACATTATTACCAAAAGTACTGGTGTTAAAGTAGGACTGTGCAATGTATGTTTTGCAACAGATAGCACCTACAGATATTTGTCTATGTGAACTCCCAAGAAGGGTGTTGCAAGTTTTGAGCAATTCTCAACTTGAAGTGATTTATATTGGCAAGGTCACCTACAGCCAGTAAGCAAAATAATCCACTTTGATTATTGCAAGGGTTTGCAGACATCAATTTCCATTAAAGTACTTGAATACAAGCTGATGGTTTTTTTAAAAAAAATCTTTGGACTGTTGCTGTTTTTTTAAATCATTTTTTGTACTGGTCAAATAAATCACTGCTCGGTTCTAATTCAAGACAGATGGTTTTATTCGGCAGAATGAATTTTCAACAGGGGCTGCAATAGGGGAACTGAAGCTTCATCACCTCCACGGTTGCAAGAACAGTGTCTGCGGGAGCCCTGCATATTCCTGTATGCCAGGCTGCTACTGTGATGTCCAGGGACAAGGCTTCTGGACTAAATTTGCAGCTTGTTACCTTGGTCTCTGCTTCTTATTTTAAAATTGATGATCAAGAGAATAAATATCTTAACAGAGTTATTGAAGGGGGGAAAGGGGGATAAATAGAAATTAGGTATCTCTTTGGCTATTTAACTTACACAACTGCAGTCGGGCCAGATATATGACTGTAATTATTCCTCTTTTAATAAGATAAAGCCTATCTTTCTTTGCCAGGCTCCCTAGTTAAATCTGTTTTATACCAGGATCCTCTCCCTGCAGGCAGGTGGAAAACTGTATTACGTCCAACATAATTTCTATCTGAAAATGCAATCAGCACCTCCTAGATGGATGCTATTTTTATAGCCTCTCTCTGCAGTTCCTGCTCCCCTCACCACCCCACAACTCAGTAAATAGGGAAGCTTGAAGCTTCATTGTCTGTTTACCAAAACAGGTCCCAAGCAGGATTTAAAAAATGAACAAACCCAATTCAATCCCAGTTGCAGCTCTGGTCCAGACTATAGAAAACATTTCAAATAAGTTGGCAAAAAGGAATGAGGAGTCAAAGGGAGAAGGAAAATAGAACTGGGGAAAAGAAAAGGTAAAGGACAATTGAAGATACGGCTGAATAATAAGAGGACAATCAACATAGACACTTTTGACTTAATGTAAAGAAAGAAAGAACACAGCAAGGACTTGTCCAGACAGTCAACAAGAGTCAATACTGACTTGAAGGCAAAGGCTAAAATTAAAATGAGGGGAGGGGAGGGGGGAGGGAGGGAGGAAAGCAAAATTAGAAAACTAGGCTCAAACTGGGAAAGTGAAAAGCTGTTTTTCAGCAGAATTAAAATACTTTTTGGCACTTCTGTGTGTGTGTGCATGCCTTTGAATCAAGTGTTGACTCCTGGTGACTGCCTGGACATGTCCTGCAGTTTTCTTGGCAAAATTTCAGAGGTGGTTTGCCATTACCTCCTTCCTAGGGCTGAGAGAGAATGGCTGGCCCAAGGTCACCCACCTCACTTCGTGCCTAAGGCGTCCCGTTCTCCCATTTCTTCCCTAAAGCCAGAGTCCCATTCTCACAAGACCTGGGGAAGACCAGAAGGTTTCCAAAGGATCACAGGAACAGAATGCCCGCTTGCAGAAGGTATGGGACACCAACTTTAAGGAAGGAACAAGAGGCATGGCTTGGAGAACAGCGCAACATTGCAAAGGCCAGCAGTGTGGGACGTGAGGCGGCATTTCTCAGTGGCAGTGCTGCGGCTGAAATCGAGGCCTGTGGGTGATGGCAGTTGGCTGACACTGCTGAAGGCCTCAGGCCTCTACTTCAGCCCCCAGCCCCAGCATTGCTGCGGCCAAGTACCACTATGCAGGGCAACCAAAAAGGCATAGATGGGGGGAAGATAGGCAGGTGGGGGGAATTACAGAGCCCCTGTGGTCGTAAGTGCGGGTGGGCTATCAAGTGCCCAAATTTTGATCACATGACTACAGGGGTGCTGCAATGGCCATATCTTTGGGCACAGGTCGTAAGTCTATTTTTTCAGCACCATCTAATTTTGAACGGTCGCTGAACGAATGGTTATTAAGCAATGACTACCTGTAATTTCCTTTGCAGAACTCAAGGTAGCATACATAGAATTCAAAGCAATCTCAAAGCAAGGCACTGATGAGGCCAGACCCCCTTTATATCAGAAAATTTGATGCAGCACATACCCTGGGACCAAATTTACTCATTAGGAGCCATGGCCTCCATAAGCTGATTCAGAGATGTTTGTTGTTCCACAAAGAGATGGCTTTGTAAGTTATCTGCATTCTCAAACATGACTTAGTACAAAGCATACATCAGATTTGCCTATGCTGAATGTCTGGAGGTCTGAGGGACAGGACCTAGGACATTACCTGTCTCTGGAAATGTGGCTTCTGCATGTGAAATTGCTCCTTGCTTCTTATTATGATCATCAAATCCAAACTAACATTGCCAATGGAAACCTTTTGCAAACATGCCCATACTCACAGACTGGCTCCAAACCCACTTAGGAGTTACCTCAATTCTTTTTTCATACTTTTCCCCCTTGATGAGACGATGGACGTAGATTTTGGGGACATGGATATCTTCAGGGGCAAATGCCCCTACATCAACAATTTCTTCTACCTGGAATGATAGGAAAATAGGAAAGATAAAGTCAGAATTACTGTCTACCATATGATTTCTACAAGAATAAGGAGACTGCAGCCTTCCCTAATCTAATCCTCTCTTCCAGATGTGATAGCACTACAATGCTCAGAAATCTTAGCACACATAGTCCAAAGCTGTGCTTGCTGTGAATTATGGAAGTTGCCACCCCAATGTACCTGAAGGCAGTAATTTGAAGAAGGTTGTTCAGATAAACCTAACTCACAAAAGCAGGAAGTCTCGCTGGATTCAACAGGTCCTACAGCACATGCCAATAAATTACTGCCTAAATATGATCTTCCCCAGTACTAATTATTTGCTTATGGCCCTTTTACCACTAAGATCTCTATCACTTATTCCTAATAAACAGGTGGACGCATACAGTTGCATACACTCTCAGATGAGCAGAGGTAGAAACAACAAACCAGTCTGAAGAGCATAGCGAAAAAACAAACGTGCAATTGCCAATTTGAAAGAAGCAAAATCCAAAAATGCAAAATCTTCCATCCTGCCTTTGTTTAACAGTGATCACTATACAGCAGAAAACCAAGGCAGAAAATGAAGTCAGTGAATTTTATTATTCTTGTAAATCATCAAGTCCTCATCCACACAAACCATTCATGTAACACCTTTAAAGTCTGAAAAGGAAAAATAACAGAACAAAACAGGGCAATAAACAAACAGATTCTTAACCTCCAAACCTAGCTAATAACTGTACAGCATGATCTACTGCAATCCAATCTGTGATCTGGAATTCCTGGATTAAAATCTGTGTTGCAGGCAAGAGAGTGTGCAATGTTCCCAGTGTGCCATTGTTGATCAATTCTACAGGGACACCTGTTTAACTCTGATAACTGAGTATTATAGGAGTGACTCACAGCCATTTCCTATATAGGCCAATTACGACCGATGCCAGTCATTCTGTGAGAGCCCCCATGAAATATTCTCAACAGGCCTAATATGCCACCATCCCAAAAGGTTTCCATACAGAGCTGTACAGGAAGGCACAGGCTTAATAGTAAACCAGCCATTCCTAACCAGGTGGCCTTCAGCTGTACTGAGTATACAACTCCCAGAACTGACTTCTGCTACTCCTAACATATCTGCAAGGCAGGCACAAGGTTGGCAAAGGCTGTACTAAATCATACAAAAATATTATGTACCAATAGAAGCAAATATGTGTAGCTCAGGGTTGAACTGTGGAGTCCTTGGGGCTCTCTGAGCTTGGTTGTTTTCTTGCAAACGTTTCATTACCTGGCTAGGTAACATCTTCAGTGCTAGAATGGAATGGGGTTTGCTCTCTGCTTGTATATTGTGGCATGCCCTGCCGGTGTTGGTGGGGGTGTGGGTTTTGTTCTGTTCTATATTTTCCTCTGGTAGTTCCTTGATTAAGGTATTGTTTACTGCTTGTATGACTGGTGGTAATTTTGGTGTTAATCTCTGCTTATCTGGATGATGATTGCTGGTGAGATGTTCTGGTCTTTTGTTTTCCTTTCTACTGTCTCTTTTGAATAGTGTGTAGATGTTGTTTATGTGCATACTGATGGCTGCCTTGTCTGAATACCAAGCTTCCAAGAATTCTCTTGCATTTTTGTATTTAGCTTGGTCTAAGATGCTAAGTTTCCCAGTTGAAACTATGGTTAAGTCTGTCCATGTGTTGTGAGATTAAGGAGTTTTCATCATGTCTTCTGACTGCTAGTTGGTGTTCATGGATACACTCTGCAAGCCTTCTGCCTATCTGTCCTACATAGTGGTTGTTACAGACCTTACACTGTATGTTGTAGATGACTCCTATTTTTTCTTCTTGGGCTACTGGATCTTTTGTTTTGCTTAAGATATTTTGGAGGGTTTTAGTTGGTTTGTGTGCTACGGAGATGCCATGTGGTTTTAATCATCTGTTGGTAGTTTCTGAGACGTTTCTGATATATGGCAGTGTTATCCTTTTCAAAGCGTGTGTTGGTTGTGGTATAGTAGGTTGAGCGGTCAGGCACTATTTGATAAAGTTGCATGGATATCCATTTTGTTGGAAGATGTTGTATAGGTGGTCTGTTTCCTTTTTCTGCTGTTCTGGGTCGCTGCAATGCGTTAGTGCTCGTTTGAATAATGTTCTTACACAGCTCCTCTTGTGGGAGGTTGGGTAATGGAGTACTTGATTAGTGTGGGTTGTCTTCTGACAGACTTGGGTTTCTAATTTGCTGTTGTTTCCTCTGCTGGTGAGGATATGCAGGAAGGGTAGTGTGTTGTTGTTTTCTTCCTCTCTGGTGAATTTTATTCCTTTGAAGAAGTTGTTGAGCATCTTCAAGGCACATCAATAGGCACATAGAGATAAACAACATCTACACACTATTCAAAAGAGACAATAGAAAGGAAAACAAAAGACCAGAACATCTCCTCACCAGCAATCATCACCCAGATAAGCAGGGATTAACACCAAGATTACCACCAGACATACAAGCAGTAAACAATACCTTAATCAAAGAACTACCAGAGGAAAAAATAGAACAGAACAAAACCCACACCCCCACCAACGCTGGCAGGGCATGCCACAATATACAAGCAGAGAGCAAACCCCATCCCATTCTAGCACTGAAGATGTTACCTAGCCGGGTAATGAAACGTTTGCAAGAAAACAACCAAGCTCAGAGAACCCCAAGGACTCCACAAAAATATGAAAATGGTCCTAGCTTTTCTCCAGGTCTATGTGCTCTGCAGTTACTTATTTTGATACAATCTGCCCTATCTGACCTTTTACATTCTTTACTATTAGTATTGTTGTTGTCATCATCATCATCATCGCTATTTATACACAGTCTACCAGATAGTTCCGACTGGATTTAGTATTTTGGACTTTTGGACTTTTGCCAGGGATCTAGGATAGCTAAATATATTGCCGCAATGTATGTACTGTTCAATTTTGTAACTGTTGGGTTGAAATTCTATCCATTCCTATTGTGTCCAAGTGCTTTTGGTAGGGCACCAAGCACGCCAACCACTATTGGCACCAATACTATTTTCTTTTTCCACATTCATTCGATCTCTGTTTGAAGATCCTTATATTTCCCTATTTTTCTAGTTCTTTCTCAGTGGCCCTTCTATTTCCAGTGACTGCAGTGTCAGTTATCCATACCTGCTTCTTCCTAAGTACAGTCCCGTTTGGCTTACTATGAGCTAAATGTTTATCAGTTTGTATCTGGAAATCCCACAGGTTCTTAACCTCTTTGTTCTCAACCACTTTTTCAGTATTGTGATTCCACCAATTCTTTGTTGCTGGTAAGTTATAATTCTTACTAGGATTCCAATGAATCAAAGTGGCTATTTTATTGTGTCTTTCCAAATACTCTGCCTGTAGTATCTTCCTACATCCATATAGTGGGTGTTCAACAGTCTCTGTCCCCTCCTTCTCCGCCTCTTTAAAAAGGCCCTCTACAGTGCCTGTCTCCACCATCATCATGGAAATGGGCCCTATAAGCTTTCTTAGAAAACCAAAAAGATGGGCAGCGACAACCCAGTGCTTTGGGCAGGTACTACTGGGCCCAGGAAAATAACAAATATAAGATAGGTAACAGACAGCATCCAGTGGAGGACAGGAGTTTAGAAGAGTGGCAGGAAGCAGAAACTGTGTCTTGTAACTGGCTATGCTCCCAAGATCTCCATTTCTTCGTATGAGTAAGTTCTGCCTCCCCTCTGCAGCACCTTTTATAAGTGCCTGCAATGTGTTCTCAAAATTTCAAATGTGTTGGCAACCCTTGTTTAAGTTTACAGTACTTGGAATAGTTGGATTCTCACTTTAACTTGGGAACTTAGGAAGGATTTAATAGAGGTTTATCTGATCAATCGTCAATTGGCAATCTCTAGATTCATTGCTGTTTTTATCATTTTTGTCATACTACATTGAATGCATGTTTTCTATCACTGTTTAGGAAAAAAAATTGACAATAGGCTGGAGACAATAGGATATATGCAGCAAACAGACACACAGAAAATACATCTAAATTGAGCAGGCATAACTTGATCCAGAAATCCAGCTGGGCTGACATATCGTATTACGCTAGATGGGCTGGCTAATATCATACAGACTAGTTGAATTTATGGGCTTCTTTTTAAGTTGGTTTGGGGATCTGAAAAATGTGCTTTCTATATATTTGTTTAGGAAATAGATTCCTATAAGTCTAGCTTGCAAGGTAATCCTGGAACTAAGGAAAACTAAGATTGCATAAACTGTATTTTATAAACATAAGCCTTTTTCAGAATCTTCATATTCTCAATAAAACAATGTAAATACGAACATTTAGGGGAGAAGAGGAAATTGTTCAGTGCTGCCCCACACTGTAATGAGATCCACTGTACCTGAGAGAGCAGAATAATAATGGAACAGGACAGCTGTTGCTAAGCAACCTGGGATACACTGCAGGATTTTTAATTACATTTACTTAATTAGTTATGGGTGAATGAGCATTTCTACACACCATGTAGAGCCCCCACCCTATTTCTTCTTCCACTAATCAACATTCATCTTGAATCTCTCAAAAATTAAAGAAAAGACAGTCCTTTGTTATTCTAGCTTCTTCCACCAACAAGAAAAAAATCAATTTGCAAAGAACATAATGAAAGTAGGCAAAGGGAAGAAAAACAGAATGGTGTGTGAAAAGGATGGAGGGAGTAGAAGCAGATATGAGGACTGAAATATAGAGTGTATGAAGATTCCTGCTGTAAGTCTTCTTCAACCTGGGCTAGGTGCATTGGGTTACAAATCCTGTAAGATCAACACATCTGAAGGCACCAGCTTGGTAAAAGCTTTCCTTAGTACTGTTTTTATTAAATGTTACATCTCTCCATGATCAAAGGCAGGAGGTCCTTCCCGCTGCAGGTAGTGTAGGAATCATCTATGGTTGAAATATCAGCGGACAAAGCAAAAAGAGCAGGCTATCTATATTCCACAGTCTCACTTCGTAAGTGGCCCTCTGCTGCTGAATTTAATGGATGACAAGCTTTATAAGCACAGTATAATAGCCGTAGTATTATTCTTCCTCCAATTCTCCTCTTCTGACTGCATAGTTTTTAGTATATACTGTTATTAATTTTTATTATTCCTTATTTCCTGATGCTGTGCAAACACACTGAGAGCTTTTTGCACCAAAGTCAAATTCCTTGTATGTCTCATACTTGGCCAATAAAGTATTCTGTTCTGTTCTGTTCTATTCACATTCTATTTGACTTTGTCCCCCCAAATTAAGTTTTTCTTAAGGCTGGCTTTACAACATGATAAATCTCTTTGATAGAAGCACATAGCCAATTTTGTTTAGGCTTGGAAGCTAAGCAGGTTTGGGTTTGGTTAGCATTTGCATGGGAGATCCCCAGAGAATCTCAGGAGAAAACAACAGCCACCACCTAGATGTGCCTACTGTCATCAAGAGTCAAGCTCAAGAGAAAATCTTTCTTTTACTTACAGCATTGTTTTAGCTGTGCTGTACTGTACACCATCTAGAGCTATTTCTACAGGGGCAACTAATAAATAAATGTATAAAGAAATAGTTAACATAAAGAGGATCTGTGCTCCTGCATTAGAGGATAGTAACTGAGGTTTTAAGTAAGGAGCAACCCTTTTCTTGGAAACAAGGATTCCGTTTTTAAGGATTAAATAACTGCCTGTGCTAATTCCATTTCTGCTGCACAGAGATACAATATCAGCAATTCCCCATTCTCATCAGCTGCTTGGCTTTAATTATGTATATATGTCATACATCAACGCAGAAAGGCCTACAGGTCTTTCCATACATTTGCCCAACAAAGGAAGAGGACAGTGCACTCCCCATATTCATCTCTTCCCAATTTTACCTAAGGCTGTGCTTGTAAAATAGAGTTTGATTTAGATGTAACAACAAAAAAAGGGGAGAGAGGCCAACCATCTCTGAAGATACTTGATATGGAAGAAGATGCCCGGCTCCAAGCTACAAACACCACAATCTCATTTTCTTAAAAAGCTGCAGAAGAGGAAGGATGAATCGTATTTAGCATATGACCCGCTGCTGGGGGTAGGAAGAACTTTTCTGTCTTACCTCAACCACTGTTGTTCTGGCAGCTTTACACATAGGCTGATTGAAATTTCTTGCAGTTTTCCTGTTTGAGAAGAAAGTGAGCAATATATGCTTAATAGAGGCTGCATTAATTATTTTCCATAATATCAAGAAACACACGGAGTCAACTGAACGAAATTCAGAGCATAATCAAATCTCAGAGTTGAAAGGAACTATTTAGGCCAGGGTTCCTCAACCTCAGCAACTTTAAGATGGGTGGACGTCAACTCCCAGAATCCCCCAGCCAGCCTTTGGGTCCAAGTTCTAACTCACTGCAGAAATTCCAGCCAAAGCAAACCCAGTAATTTGCTGTCTGGTTTCTGCTTGACCACATCCAGTAAAGGGAGTTCCCTCTCTCCTTAAGGCATTGGTTGTTTACATACAAATTGAACAGATATTTCCTCCTCAAAAACATCCATAGAATAGGCTTTAATGGAAAACAATGGCCAACCAAGTGTTGCCCTTGTTTTCAGTCTCATCTTCAGTTCTCTTGTTTATCTTTTAATCACATTTATACAGCCTGCTTCTTCCCATTCCAGGAAGTAAAGAGATAAAAAATTACTCTACATTTCCTGCTAGGAAGCCATGTTGTCTCTTCCGTCATTAAGTTGCCAGCTGCAACTTTCTCCCGTCATCTCTATGACCAAAGCCCCAAGCCCCAAGCAGCCACTCCTCTCTTTCTGCTTCATATTGGAAGTCTCCCTTGGGACTGTCCCACTCTTCCAGGGGGGAGAATAAATGGAGTGCTTAGTGAATGGTCACCATAGAACAGAAAGTAAGACAAGGATGTGTGATACCCCTTTGACTATGTAATGTATTTATGAACAAATGCATAAGAAATGTTCAGATCCTGTACTTGTAGCATAGAAGATGAGCGGGTGTAGTGTAGTGGCTAAGGTATTAGACTAATGAAGCTATTGAGATTCAACCATGGAAACTCATTGGGTAATTTTGGGTAAGTCTTTCTCTCTGAGCTGAGTTGTGGTGGGGATAGAATGAAAGGAGATCTTCACGTAAGCCATACAGCTTCTGGAGAAAATATGAAACATAAATCTAACAAATAAGCAAATAATAAAAGATAGCAGCATGTTCTCTGCCAGCCAAGTCAGGACTACCTCTAATGATTTCTTAGGTTATAGCAACACAGATTTCCAATCAATATTAGAAGAGTCTTGTTGACAGCAGGAGTTTGACTAGAAAGGTCCTGAGCTCTCCCTCCCTGGAGATTCTCAGGTAGAGGCTGGAGAGAGTCAGCCGGAGACGCTCTAGTTCTGGATGGTTTGCATTAAATATGGATTAGTTTAGAGCAGTGCTGGCTGGCGAATTCTGGGAGCTGAAGTCCATACATCTTAAAGTTGCTGAGGTTGAGGAACACTGGTTTAGAGGGCCTACTATGCCTACAACATCCCTCCAACTCTGATTTACAATTCTATGGGCACTGATGGTGATATCTCCCAGGCTATGTCAACTGTTCTGAATTATACCACTTGGGAAAAGTCCTGAAACTCTGCGTTTCAGGAAGAAGAATAACATTTCCACCTGGAAGAAAAGATCATAGTTTTAAATTCTAATCTGCAGACCTAATTCTGCTCTCAGTCTACTGTATTTACTATCTTGACATTATTTTTTATTTGAAAAAGTAAGGTTTTCATCGCATCATCAGGAAAAACTGGTTCTCTGCTTCTATTTTTCTAACTTCCAAACCTGCCCTGGATAAGCACTATTATAATACTTGTTTTTTTATCAGTGCTAGCACTGCATTCATATGGATGTCATTTTTTCTGACAGCATGTCTCCAAGTGATGGTATACGCCTCAACAGAAAAGGCTTAATATTAAATCAAGAATGCTACTTTCTGAATAGTGTCTAGAGCTTCAGCTTCTCATACAATGCCGAAAACTGTGGTCTTCTACCGCCCCCATGTGGCTATTTTTGTTTCACAGGTTTGTTCAATAGAACAAACAGAGCAAGGAGCAAAACCTGGAGACAAGTCCTTGCTGTTGAAGAGCAGCTGTAGATAGGCAGCACTGGCAACATAGAGATAGAAGGAACAAACTACTGGAATAAGACAACCATTATCATAAATGGGGAATTTATTCCAACCTCCTGTCCTCATTAGCCTTGATGAACAAGAACTCAGTTTACTATTTCAGACTTTCTGCCTTCAGGGATCCCTTTCCACATCAACCTTCTTGAGAAGCAGCCCCACTGCACAGAGACAGAAGCCCTTGCATTGCTTCAAAGGATTATGGGACGTATCCTAGGACAGGAATGCACAATTTGCTTCAGACTGAATGACTTGGACTTTGAATGCCAGGCCAGTGAATGCACTCCAAAAATGGATGAGATTCACTCAGATGGAGAAATGAGCAGGCTAAGGTCTAAAGCAGCGTTTCTCAAACTTGGCAACTTTAAGATATGTGGCTGGGGAATTCTGGGAGTTGAAGTCCACATGTCTTAAAGTTATCAAGTTTGAGAAACACTGTTCTAAAATTAAATATAAATATGATTACTCCCTCTGTATGGTAATATCTATCCTTCTATCAGATGAACATTTTCCATTTGATACCAGTGTTTGGAACAGTGCTGGGGTCTACTCTTGAGGATTTTGGAGAACTGCTTGCAATTCTAGGGCTATAGACTGTGCACTCAATACTAAAATATATTGCTGCTGGGGGGTTTTGTTGTTGTTTGTTTTTAAAAATTATGGCGGTGTTCTGTTTTGTTTAATTTTTACTGTCTTTTAACCCCTCACGTTGTCCTAATGGGTGACTAAGAATCTTTTAAACAGCAAACTGAAACTCAAAATAAATTGTTTTGGCTGGACCAACTGGGCCTCTCCTGTTGCTCCATGTGATTGAAAGCTGCATCCAAACAGAAACCAAACAATTCCCCCTAAGCTGAAGAATCTCCATATTTCCCAGAAAACTCTTCGAAAGCAAGGTTAAAAAAAATACACTTGCTCTGTGGATACGCCATACCTGAAGATAATATTCCCAGCACGATCAGACTTCCATGCCTTTACCAGTGCAAAATCTCCAGTTATCGATTTCTCCATAATGTAGTGCCGACCATCAAATTCCCTCACCTTTACAAAAAGGGGGAGAACGTTTAAAAAGTTTTGAAAAGCCTTGCTCTCTTTAAAGCATCAGCGCACGCTACAACTGAACGCGATCATCTTTTAGCAGAAATGCTATAGAGTGACAATGCCCCTGATGGTAATGAAAGCTGGAGACCATATGTGCAGGCTGGATAAAATCAGGAGCCATGATATCATCTGCACAGTGGCCTTATAATCTGCTTAATATACTCCACTAAGTTAGGACTTGTTCAACTTTGTTCTACTGAACAGACCTCAAATCCTGCTAACTTAAAATGAAACCAATCATATTGCTGGCAAAGTGTGGCATGTCCTGCATCTGCCTTAAATTTCAAAAGTTCCAAACAGGCCCTCCCTCTCCACCCCCAACATCATTCAAATCCACAGGTATTTTACCTCTCTCGGGTCACTGGCCAGGGCAACCGTGCCATCCTTGTTGTATTTGATTGGAGCCCCTCCTTCTTGCACTAATGTCCCATACCCAGTACTGGTGTAGAAAGCTGGGATGCCAGCCCCTCCCGCTCGGATCCGCTCAGCAAGAGTACCCTAGAAAGAACAAAATGCATAATGGCTAGAACTCACAATAGCACATCCATTCCTTGACAAATGTTGTGAAGGAACCTTTTCTACTCTTCTAGGTCCACCGAGATGGCTCCTGAATACTGCAAGAGGATTTGCATAGAATACTCATTTCCCCTAGAGATGTGGAGCAGAGGTACCCAAGCTTTCTATCCTCTTAATGTTAGTTTATTATTATTCAATAATAAAATACGGTCAATGATCAGCAAGGCCTCTTCATGTTATAACTGTCTCACTCATGAAACGCATGGCATGTACATACCATCCTTTTCTCCTTACATTACTGTTCCTCAAAAAAAAACAAAAAACTGTTTCCTCAATTATATTTATTATGGATTTTTCAGGCAATTATGGTTTTTTTGCAATGCTAATTCCAACACTTTTCAAACTTCTGGTGCTAGTTTTGCTTACAGGAATATTCCCAGAATTTGGAGACATGGAGGGGAAGGGGGCCAGAGCCTGTTTGCCTGTGGTTAATTCCTTTACTCAGTGTGGCTGGGGCCAAGAAAAGATTAACTTACAAAGAGTGGTAAGCATGAAATGAGCCACTTGTGTTCTTAACTTCGGTGTAGGAGGGAGGTTTGGCTGGCAGGCAAGCAGTCAATCTTTCTCAAAAAGCTACTTAAACGTGCATAAAGAATGGAGTATAGTTTAGTCAAGCATAACATTGCAGATAATTAATGGACTTTTAAAAATGTAACAGCCAATGCAATGCTAACGGCTTTAAATATGTGTATGTTTCTAACACCTCCTACTTCTCCCACTCTTACAGCTGGTATGTGAGTGTCTGGGTTTGCTTACTTGTATTTTAAAACTGCATTAGACTCATTATAATGGGTCTGGTACTTCACAGATAAATCAGGCTCTAGGGTTGGTTTGGAAATCAGGCCAAAGACTGATCTAGCCCGGCCTCCTGATTCCCACAGTGCTGCAATTCATACACCCCCAAGATGGGAAGTCGGTCAACACATCTTCAAAATGCAAAATGCCAGAAATGAGGAAAGCTGCCTGATCTTCATGGCTTGCAACAATCTCTTAAAGACCATTCAATATAGTAGTTACACAACAAACATGCAGCTCCTGATGTGGATATCTTGCAACTGGAACTGAAATCAAAGAGCTGGTGCCATTAACCATACAGAGCCTGCCTCCAAAGAAGAGCCAATTAACCCTTTAAGGAAAGCATTTTACCTGTGGCGTTAGCTCAACTTCCAGTTCGCCGCATAAATATTGCCGCTCAAACTCTGCATTTTCTCCAACATAGGATGACACCATACGCTTGATCTGCTTGGTTTGGAGCAGAAGTCCAAGCCCAAAGTTGTCTACTCTGCAGAGAAAACAGGGTTAGGGTTGAGAGCCAAGTGATGGAAAATTACATCATGCCTACAATACTGTGACCAGAAGTTAAAAAACAAAATAAAGTATCATACTAAGCCACAGTTTAGTTTAACTACAGTCTGTTGAATAAACTACAGCTGGTTGGCTTTGTACTCACAGTAAGAGCAGCCTTTTCAGTGGTCTAGCAAAAAAATGTTACCTTTTCAGGGAAGGCCAGAGATCACAGAAATTAAATGTCAATGGACAGGAACAGGAATTCCTGATTTTTAGTGTTTAGGGAAGTTTGGTTTTTTTACACTCTATATAAATATACAGAACTACATTTCAAGCCTTTCCCATCTCGAAATACAGGAAACTGTGCCATCAGTTTTCAGCACCTATAGTCATAAGTAGCTCTGCGGTCTGTAAAAATGGGTTGGGTGGCTCAAGTTACCCACTCCTATCTTAAACTACAAAGCATGGCTTATGATAGGGATTACAACAGATATATGTTCTATGGACACATAGAAATAAACCACATTTACACACCATTCAAAAGAGACAATAGAAAAGCTAAGAAGGAAACAAAAAGACCAGAACACATCCTCTCCATCAGCCAACACCCAGATAAGCAGGGATCAATACCAGACAAACAATCAAGCAGAAAACAATACCCCAATCAAGGAACTACCAAGGAGAAACCCCACCAACACTGGCTAATGCATAACTTCTATTTTTGAAAAACAGAATTAAATCAAGGCTTTTTTAAAAAGAGAGGCAACACTAATCTCAGGTATGATAAATTGTTTTCATGAGTTCCTGGTTTGCTTCCAGATTCAAATCAAAAGCTATAACAACACTGTCTTGGGACCACAGTATCTGAAAGTGAGACTTTTCCCTGAAGATTAGTTCATTCCATTCCCCCAGATATTTAAAATGGAACTGTCATCTTAAGATTTGTTGAAAACATAGCAATGGAAACAAACCAGTTTTCCCTGTTGAATCTTTCCTTTTTCATGGAGGGATTATCTTTAAAAAAAGGCTCATCCTTCTTGCTGCTAAATATAACAGCTGCTGCTGTTTAAGTGTTCTTTTTTTGCTTTTAAAATTTTGATTTTATTTGCTTCAACTACACTTTCTCCTAAGAGCTCTCGATAAGGCGACTGGTATGTTGTATAAATAAGGAAACCAAGTGGCCACTCTAACCTCGTGCTGCCATTTTGAAGGTTCCCTTTGGCCACAAAGCAGTCACATGACATTCGCCTACTTGTACAAGGGAAACACATGCTTCCTATAATAGATATGAATTAGGTTTGCCTAGCTAATAAGATAATGTTATCAATTTTGTCATCCTCCTGTTGTAAATGAGTTTGTTCTAAGTTTGTGTATATCTTAGAAATACTACCTTGAAAGAGAGATATGGATAAGAAAGTCTGATTTTGCCCTGGAATACACTGAAGATACCCTGTTATCTATTGTTGACCTGTTTATGTAACATTGAAGACTGAGGACCTTCAAGAAGATGCAATGGGATGGGAGTGAAGCTCACTTTCCTGCCCCATTATCTCCATGTTGATTGTCAAAGCCACCCTTCTGCATCCTAATGCCTTCCAGATGTCATGAATGTAATTACACGATCAGAAGTAAGACTGGGCTAAGCATTACCTACCACTGTATTTGTTTCTTGGTCACTCTGAATATTATGGTAATAAAAGGAGGAGAGGAAACAAAGTTATCAGTTGTTGGCTGCTTTTTTCATATTCATCTATTATGCACACCATGTGCCATTCCCATGCCTAGCAAATGAAATCTAATACAGTCTACCAGCCAATGTTAAACATCACTGTCACTCCTGTGAGACATGCTGTCCCAATGCAGAGGCTGACTTCATCTTGGAAAAATCTCCCAGGTTTCCATTCCTCATTTGTAGCCCAAAATGCATACAAGCTTGCCAACACAGCATGGCTCTTTAGAGCCTCCACATTTTAGGAATATTCCAGAGCAACCTGACCTGGCAAGTGGAGAAATAATCTTCCTGCTAAAATTAGAAACAGCTAATCCTAAGTATAGGAGTAACATTATCAACTCAAACTTAACTATCTTATTAGTACTAAGACCTTTTTAAAAATTTAGATGAACTAGTCTGGAGATTCCTAAACTCTGAACTTAACCACCTTAATTGGGTCCTACAAGTGAATGGCTACCCCAAGAATGAAATAAAAAGAGCCATCAAACCAAGAAGACAACATGCGACTGAAGAAGAAAAACAGCCACCCACCAACAAAGTATTTCTGCCCTACATCAAAGGGGTCACAGACCGCATGGGAAAACTGATGGAAAAACACAATTTCCAAACAATCTTCAGACCCACCAGAAAAATACAAGAAGTGCTAAAATCAGCAAAAGACAAAAGGGATCCCCTCACCGCTGCAGGAGTATACCGCATACCATGCAGCTGTGGGCAAGTATACATCAGGACCACAAAACGCAGCATCCATACCAGGATAAAAGAACACGAAAGACACTGCAGACTACAGCACCCAGAAAAATCTGCAGTAGCTGAACATGCTCTCAAGCACACTGGACACAAAATCCTATTTGAAAACACAGAGATACTGGACAACACCAACAGCCACTATACCAGGCTATACCGGGAAGCCACTGAGATTCACAAACACCAGCACAGTTTCAATAAAAAAGAGGAGAGTCTAAAAATCAACAAAACCTGGCTACCAATCCTGAAAAATACAGCCTGCAAAAGGTCAATGAACTTAGCTCAACCACCAGGTCGTATGAACAGTTCACACAATGAACACGCTAATCACCCTCAGCAGCCATTCATTAACAACTCAATAGAAGAAAAAACACTGCCTAATCCCCAGGAAGATACACACATATTCTGACACCAAAACAAGCAGCCACTCCTTAACCCAACCCCCCCCATCCCCCCAACCCCCTCAATCCCCCACCATCCCCCCCCCCTTCAGATCTCTATAAATACCCACAAAAAGGGTCACACCATCCTGGGCACAGAGAGAACTGCTCCTGTCTGTGCTCCTGCCCTCTGAAGATGCCGGTCACAGATGCTGGCGAAGCGTGAGGAAACAAAACTTCCAGAACACGGCCACACAACCTGGAAGACCCACACCAGCCATAGTCTGGAGATTCTTCAAACTATTCTAATTTCTTTTTTTTTTTTTCCTAAAAATGTTATACATTCACAATTAATAAAACAATCTGGGTACCCATCAGATGTGTGGACTTCAGGTGCCAGAATTCTCAGCAATGGCCATGAAGGCTGGGGAATTCTGAGAACAGAAATCTAAACATCTACCCTGAGACCAGGATATTTTGTTGAATTTCAACACAATTATTTATTTTACAAGCATTTCAATGCCAATTTAATTCAATTCAATTAAAAATAATAACCCCCCAAATTTATCATAGTATATTGAATCATCCAAGGGTGGAAGGCCTATTGGAAAAGGATACTTTTTACTAACTTAGAGAAAGTGAGGAGGGTAGGGGTTGCACATTATATATCTTCAAGAAGATGGGGGAAAACTCGTATTTTTGAAGATGGATGATGCCACTAGTTTGCTTGAAATCTGGACAGGAATCTTCTTGGCCAATACTAACTATGCTGATTTGACTTTCCTGATGAAAGAAAAGCAGAATAAAATATAGTAAATGAACCCTAACCTGCACTAGGCAGTATATTGTCTTGGCAGCCTTGAAAGCATCTACTTTCAAATTAACTGGAATTAGTTCTAGCATTTCTCCCTTCAATTATTGAGCACATTCTTGATTTTATAAATATCCAAAACTTTCTTCTGTACTTGCTAGTCCTCTTGCTAACAGACAGGAATGTTTAAGCTTGTGCCAGCACATCAATGGATGGAGAATTAAGAACAGTTCACACCGAAGCTTGCCCAGTACCATCCACATGACTGCACGTACCCTCAGTGGTTTGTATGCCAAGACAAAGTTACAAAAGAAAAAATGTACTCTTGATCCCCAACCTCAAGAACATTCACACTACACATTCATAATTCACATAATGTATGAATTGAGCTTTCAAAAGTGAAATTGCAAGGAATGGAGTATTTGTGCCTGCAACTCTGAAAGGTGGGGCAGCCTCTTAGATCCCCTCGATCTTATGCTTTAAAGACAAATCTGCTTCCACCACTCATGGGATTAATGATACTAATTTCAACCTGAATATGTAGGAATCCAGACTATATCTGCAGAGAAACAAGAAACAGTCTCTAAGAACCAGGCTGGCACATATACCTAGCCAAAATTTCCAGTGACAACAAAGGTACATATGATCAAGGCCATGGTTTTCCCAGATGTAACATATGATTATGAAAGCTGAATCATCAGAAAGGCTAAATGAAGAAAAATGATGCATTTGAACTGTGATGCTGGAGAAAATTATTGAGAATACCTTGGATTGTAAGAAGAACAAATCTTATCTTAGCTGAAGTAAAACCAGACTGCTCACAAGAAGCACTAATAATGACCTTGAAGTTTACACATTTTGAACATGTAACAAAAAGGCAAGAGTCATTGGAGAAGACCCCGTTGCTTGGAAAAAATCAAAGGCCACTGAAAAAGAGGCCAACAGATGACAAGGTGGCTAGATACTCCCACTGAGGACACTAGGACAAGCATACCAGAACTCAAAGAAGCAGCTGATGACAGGCAATCCTGGGACAAAGATATCGATCGGGTCAGAATTTGGAAGGGGCAGGACAAATTAGCAACAAAAATTATAGGATCAAGTAGAAACAAGAATAAGAAATCGTACTTTTTGTGGATATTTTCCCAACTTCTCCACCTTTCTCATATACCACGTAGACAGCGGCAGAATATGCAGTAACCTTTTCTCAATGTAGTAGTAGTTGCAATTTTCCCTCAGCCAACTCAAGATGTAATTCACCAAGATGATATGTATCGCTGCTAAAGCCAGAGCTTCCATAGGAAACTTCCAACAACACAATTAACACACACCCTGCTTTTCATAGATGTGCCTTATGGTCTTTGAATCTCCACCTTTTTTTAACATTAAAAAAATGTCTGGGATTCTACCAGCTACTTCCTGGATGAACCACCCAGATCCCTCTAGAAGCCATTCATCTTGCCCATCTTCAAAACCCACCTGGAGGCTAGTGCAACAGGACACAAAGGCCCTCCACAATGAATGGGCCAATGAGGACAGTGCTGACTCTGAGTAAATGGAGCAGATTTTTCTTTCCTTGCCACTGTTACACATTTTTATTTCACTTTTGTTTGCAGGATTGATAGTTATACTATGAGCAGAATGTATTTTTCCCACCAACATATGTTGCTAAAGGAAATAAAATTACAGGGTGATATTCAGTTGGTCTTCTCTGTCAACAGAAGGCATGTGTCAACAGTTGATTTCAATTCTTTCCTCTCCATATCTCTCAGAAATATAGGGGAGTTTTTGGAGCAGATTTTAAGGAGGGGAAATTTCAGCAGAAAGGGGGGAATCACCTCCTTTCCCTTTCCTTCCCTCATTCATTCATTTGTCAAATTCCATCTGAGCAGATTCACAGTGAAAAATTGTTAAAACAGTATCACAGAAAACAAACAGCAGGCATCTGGAGGGAGAAGATCTAAAAACATTCACCCCATCTCCCAGCTTAAAAGGGCTGACCACACACCAACTCCAGGCCATGGGGAAGAGCCAGGATTTTAAGGCTTATTTAAGGGTGGACAGGGTGAGGAACCATACAAATATCCAGGGAGATGTTGTTTCAGACAGCAGACACAACAACAGAGAAGGCTCACTACTTGGGCTCTATTAAAAAGCATTGCTTAATCAACGGGACCTAAAGCAAGCCGACTCTGCTGGATTATATGGGATGGGCAGGTACTACAGTTGACAGACCATCTTTCAGATAACTAGGCCTTATGCCATGTAGGGCTTTAAAGGTACCTTGAATTGCACCCAGGAGCTTACTGATAACTATGAGTACATGAGTACAGCTCATGGACTAGAAGTGTTACAGCAGCATAGTCAAGCTTGCCCATCACTCTCGGGACATTGCATTCTGGATCAGCTGCAGTTTCTGAGTAGTATTCAAAGGCAGCTTCATATACAGTACATTGCAACTGTCTACTTGCAAGGTGACCAAAGCACAGATGACTATAAGGGCCTTCTGGTCCAAGAATCAGCCCAACTGGCACATAGCTGCCACCTGCTCCTCAAGTAGGAGTTGAGATTCTGGAGGATCCTCAGATTGCACACCAGCCCCAAGTGGGGCAATGTAACCCCATTGAAGACCAGACACAGAAGACCCTAGGTCTGGGTGGTCCAAGAACCCACAACCATTCAGTCTTGTTAGGGTTGAGCTTCAGACTATTCCTCCCCATTCAGACCCCAACAGACTCAAGGACTAGGACAAGATCTTGAGAGCATTGCTTGGCATACTGACAATACCTGACACCGACACCCTTATTTAGATATTAAACAAGAAGGCTGAGAGTGTGTCAAGACTGATAACACCCCACAGATCAGTGGTCTTGCACTTGACTTTTCCCTCCACCAAAATCAACTGAAATCAGTCACAGAGAAAGGAGAAAACTGCTGTAACACTGTGCCTCCTGCCCCCACTCCCCACAGCTGGTCCAGAAAGATATATCAAAAGCCAACAAGAGATCAAGGAGATCCAGGATGGTTGCACCACCCCTGTCCCAGCTCCAGCACAGGTCATTAATTAGAACAATCATTGCCACCTCAGTGCTATGTCCAGGCCTGAATCCTGACTTAAAACGGTCCAGATTTCTCTCAAAGACCTCTGCAACTGCAACCTGATCACCTTCTCAACAATGTTCCTCAAAAGGGGAAAGGTGGATACTGAATGAAAATTGACCAAGATGGTTGGATCCAATGATGGCCTCATGAGAAAGGTGAGGCCTTGTGCAGCCTCGCAAATGGCCAGCAACTGCCTCAGCTGGCACACTTCATTAGCAGTGGGAGAAAGAAGATGGCAAAAGTCACCTGGGGATGGCAGGGGTAGGCTGTGGCAGTGGAGTGCAGGATGGCCAAAAGGGCAAAGATGGGGAGGGGGAGATAGGTGGGTGGGGGGAGTTGAAGTGCATACTGCAGTCATAAATGTGGGCAGGCTGCCAACTGCTCGAATTTTGATCACATAACCGCAGGGGTGCTCCAACAGCCGTAACTTTGCGGACCAGGCATAACTACCATTTGTTCAGCATTGTCCTAACTTTGAACTGCCACTGAACGAATGGTCATTACATGAGGACTACCTGTAAAAGGCCCTCATCACCTCTTCATTCCAGGAAGAGACTGAGGTCTCAGAGAAACAGACCACCATGTCTCAGGAAAAAACCCATGCTCGCTTTGAAATCCATCCAGTTTCTGGGGTAGACTGACCTACTAGCACATATCTCTTTGAGGGGAGACAGAACACCAGCAAGCGAGAAGCAATCAGAGAGTGATCTGGCCATGACAAGAGACTGATGCTAATATCCTCCACCCTCAGATCACATTGTGACTGCCCCAAAATAAAACCAGATTTAATGTGTGACCACTAGTATGCAGTGAACTCTTGATGATTTGGGTCAAGTTCATGGTTGTTGTGAATGCCTAAGTCACTCCCAGTTCAACGCCATCTGGGGGCAGGTTAAAACCCCACAAGATTATCAGCCTTGGGGATTCCACTGCCAACCCAGCAGTGGTATCAATCAGCCCAGGCAGGGTTGTTGCTGCACAGCAGGGAAGCTGATACAGCTGCAACAAACTCAACTGCTTCCTACAGATTAATTTCAGCCACAAGATCTCACATCTGGTTATTCGCAGCACAGAGCTTCTGAAAGCTGTCAAGGCTTCGTGAATGACAGTTGCCACCTCACCTGACCTCCCTTGCCCCAGGTCACAGCTGTTGCCAGACATGAAACCCACGTGGGGATATCTCTGAGAGGAAAACACTCCCCCTTCCAATCCATCCAGGTCTCGGTTACACATTTTACAGATCAATGACTTGGGTTAGCAGAGAAATAACCACCAATAACCATTTAGGATCATATCATAAACAACAGCCAAACAACTATTTATTAATATTAATATTATATAATATTATAATATTATATAATATTAAGCTATTAAGTGCTTAATTTTTAAAAACTCTTTACTGGTTAAACAGAATCATAGAGTCATAGAATGTAAGGCTTGGAAGGGATCATCTAGTTCAACCCCTGATCAGTGCAGGAATGCACCACCACAGCATCTCCACCGATGGCCATCCGGCCTCCGTTTAAGTACTTCCAGTTGTCAATTCTTAGCTACCCCACCTACAGAGAAAGCAAGACTATTTCAGTTTCTTTACCAAGATTTATTGAAAGAGAGTAAGATAAGGTCAAAGAAATCTCACAAACGAAGAGTGTTCCCCATGACAATCTAGCTTATCTTTCAGATTTCTAAGGTAGAAGCTTTTTTAATCTCTTGGTTGTAGTTCATGCGCGGACTGATTAGGTGGTTGTTCTCTTAATTGATAAAGGAGGAATGTCCTGATGGTTTGAATGTGAATCTTTCTCAGGCTCCGAAGAACCATTATACAAACGAAAGAGAGTCCACCACCTCCCAAAGTAGTCTTTTCCATTGTTGAATAGCTCTTACCATTAGGAATTTTTTCCAGAAGTCCAAATGAAATTTACTTCCTTGTAATTTAAAACCCCGTGTTTCTTGTCCTGTCTTCTGGAACAACCATGAACAATTTTGCCCTGTTTGCTACATGATGGCCCTTCAGCTACTTGAAGACTGAGATAATTTCTCCCCACAATCTTCTCTTCTCCAAAACTTCTCATACACAACACAGTATATTATATACTCCTGCTGTACCCTTGCTGTTTCTCATTTCATATGCTCACGCTGTTTTAATGTACATATCAGGACTATGCAAAACATTCAAAGGCAACTTTACAATGTGCTCTGGGGCAAAGGAAAGCATTGAGGCTATCTCCTCTCTCAGGCTCAGTGCAGCTATTTCAAGAGCCTTCCCAGGTCACAGACCTCATTTTTGCTATGACTACCAGCAAAGCAAAACAACTATGCTTCTTGAAGTGTTCTTAAAGCAGTTACCATGAGCCTTGGGGAGCAAGTACTTTCCTCAACATATTTAAGGGGTCATTCCCTGACACGTAGTTGGTTGGTAACCCTATGCAGCATGTCATCAATTCTCCTAGACTATTAGGCTGTTTTCTTCCATAAATCTTACTTCACAAAGCAGCAATATACCAAAATTAGTTGGAAAACATCCCAGGGAAGCTACTGCTGACACAACCAGAGCGAAATTGGTGATCCAGAGCTAATCAGCACCTTCTCTTCAGTTGAAGCTTACAAGAGAATATGGATCTTTTTTTCCATTACTTGTCGAAAAACAGTATACTACAGCTAGCATGATTCATGCATCACATCATGTTATGGTTTCTTTAACTGTGCTTTATTGAATAAACTACAACTGGCTGAATACACACAGTGCATTATGCCACAAACCACAAACAATCCATAAATGGTGGGCTCACCAATATACTAAGTTAAAACATACAAAAACAGTGTGGTATGTGAATTTTATTGGCAATACTGGTTCATACATCAAACTAAAGCATAACGGTGTTTGGTTCTGACTTTGTCTAATAACTCTAATCCATACTGAGTGGATTCACTTATTTGTGAACCATGCCACTATGATTTATTCAACAAACTATGATATGAAAACATTGCCTGAGTGTAATGTGTGAAATCTCCCAGTTACTAAATTACGATTGGAGCACTTTGTTTTAATCTTGCCTACCACTATAGAAAGATTAGCCTGAATGACACTTCATGATCTTCTACATCTGTATCCATGGATGTAGAAGTTCAATTGCTACATCAGGTCTTTTGTGCTTAGTAATTAATTCCTATCCACTCATCCTCCACATTCCAAGTACATATTTGACTCTTAAGATCTGGGATTAACTAACAGTCACAACAAAAAAGAGAAAACCACTTACAAATGGTCACTAGTAACAGTTTAGGGAATGTACTAGCATGAATTTAAAGATTTCAACACTGAAAAGGCAGAAGTACAAAATATAGTACCAAATTTCTCAATTCCTCAGCAGTTCCTAAATCTTTCTCAACTCTCAACAAAGGAGATTAGAGAAAATTCTGGTATTTCATAAGCATCATCGTAAAGGTTCATACAGTTCCGGTGCACAGTATCATGTTTCTGAAAATGATATTCAAACTGGAAAATGAAAAATTGCTAAAAGTGTTCGAATGATTGAAAAATTGGAGTTATCTAATCATTTAGTTGCACTGTCAACAGTAGCATTGATAACTAAGGGAGAAAAGGTTATTAATGTTTAACCTCGGTATTACATTCAAAGGTTTTAAAATAGCAAGCCTAAATCAAGTTTTCTATCCTACAAAACAGTTGTTCACATCCTTACACTATTTGACCTATCAATAAATCCATGGGAACATTTAATTAAAGGAAAATGTAGGGTTTAATGTTTGGTATATAACATATGATGAAACATTATTAATTTAAGGGGGGGTTTCCCTTTAAAAATATTTTTAATGCTTAGATTTCAGAGGATCCAAGAAAAGATTGGACAGCCATTTGTCTACTATGGTATGAGGATTTTTGCATTGATCCACTCACTACCAGAATTAAGCATGCACTGGATTATTTCCAAGGCAATGTACCCCTAATTAAACAAATAAATAAAAAAGTCAACCGTGCTTTAATTATTTGGACAAGACACAAAAAGCTTTATGCTTACTCCTCCAAGGAGTAACAAGAGGCTAGTACTGGAAATGCCTTAAAATAACTCCTATTGTGAGAGCCTTCCTAGCACTATTTCAACAGCATGTTAGAGGCCCCTGGCATAGAATCAGTATTTTCAATATACGGGTATATATTATAAATTTGTATAAATAAATAAAGCCTGATTTACAAAACTAGCCATTCTGGAGTGTTAAACCATGTTTTATCATGGCTTTTTGAATGAGCTGCAACAGCCAGGTTTATACACTGCACTATGTAAAAATACGTTATGGTTGGTACGATGTGCAAACCCATCTATTTGTACTGAATGTGCCTAAATCCACTGAAAAAACAATAACGTGCTAATCTCTGGCTTGATTCAAGCATCATACTATAGCTCCCACTTCATTCCATATTTTCCTAATCTCTGGTTAAGATGTAATGTCTGAATCAAGGCTACCTATGATCAGAAATTATCAAAAATGACTGAGATTATGACCTGCAATCTACTTCAAAATACTGTGTTTGACTCCACCAATAGTTTGCCCTGATGGGAACATCTTAGCAGAGTCTTAAAGCTGAGCATATAAGAAGGGGGAAATCCATGTATACATTTCCCCTATACATTCTGGATCTTCAGGCCATCTGAATCCCTTTGTTGAGGGATTTAGTATAAGAGATTATTTCCTTCAGTACAAATATTGCCAAATATCTATACAGATATAGATACAGATATCCAAAAAATATTATGGGAACCAGGCTGGTAGAGGTGATAGAAGTCCTTCTGTGTTGCCATTCCCTCACAGTAGTGCAGGCAACAGCTCCTCCTCCTCCATCGCCCTAAACCTGTTAAGTCTACCAGGATGTGTTGTGCTGAACAGTAAATGCAAGGAAACAACATTATGGGAGAAACTTGGATTGTTCTATGCCCAAGGAGCTTTTCCAACCTGAAACTAAGGCAGTGTTTCTCAAAGCATGGACCATGACTCCTGGGGGGTGGGTGGGGGGGTGTCACAAGACAATGGATGGAGGATCTTGAGAGGGGCCCTTCCTCGCAGGAGTAGGATCACCAGTCTGATGAAATATATTCTGAATAAAAAATAATTCTTTTTTTTAGAGTTCCAGATCCCCTTTTAAAGCTTGTATATTCTTTCTGTTTTCATCACACCGTGTTTGCCTTTCAAAGGACCAAACTGAGAGCCATTTAAGAGAAGCTGGTTTAAGGCAATTTCTTTTGTTTTTCATGACTTGGTAAATGAGACAATGAAGCCCAGATTTGAACAATTATGCACAAGGAAGGAAACTCATCAGTTTTATGTTTTATTGAGGTGGTTGCTTATCTCCAGTTAAACTATTTCATTTTATACAGTTGCAAAGTTATATCATTGCTTTGTTGTATATATAGATTAAAATTTAATTATTAAAGAAAATTATATATTTATTTCTTGAGCTCATTATACATAGGGAAAGGCATTGCACACATTCATTTTATCATTTTATGGGGTCACAGTATTGCTGAATTGCAGTTTGAGAACTTCTGCTTTATGTATGAATACTTGAAGAACTGAATACAGTGGTAAGATGTTGATGATTTTATATTACAAAAATCAACATTCTTTCAGGCAATGTACAAATTTCAGTTTTAAATTCCTATTTAAAAAATTCTGAAATGTTTTGGTATTTGTGCAGAGTCTGAAAGACAGCAGATTTTTCATTTCATGCTCTGGCATTCTGTCATCAAATGTCTTATTATTTCAAGCAGATGTCTTTTATGGATGACCGGCTGAAGTTTATAGCAGATATTTAAATGAATGAATAACTTACCCTCTGCAACAGCAATGACAGCAGCCCTGTTTATGACATGATTATGTACCACTGCTATGTAATCACACCATTAACAGGTGCAGCAAAATAAGTAGAGAGAGAAGAATATAGCCAAGGTTCAGACCTAATTGAACTCACAGAAAAAAAAAATAGCCTCATCAGTTCAAGTTGCAAAATAGGTTCTTTACAAGGCAAAGATAAGGAATTTCTTCCTCCATGCAGCATTACTAGGGATGTCTAAAATAATCCTCATAACTGGCATTGGAAGAAGAGACCTACCCTGCATTGTTACTGACAGCAGTTATCCCTTTTACACCAGTCTTCAGCAGAGCTTCTATGAGGTTCTCCGGAATTCCACAGAGCCCAAAACCTATGTGACACAAATTGTTCAGCAATAAATAACTCTATTTTGAAAATACAGTTCTCTCATGCTGATCCATTGACCCAATTCTATTTCCCAATTCAGGAGAAGGCATCCTATATCTTGGATTTTGGAGCAGGCAAAATTTTTGTTCAATAATCAGAGTAAGACACCCCATACCATAGTTTGTCATACATGGGAGTCTTGAAGAAGCCTGCAGAAATCACATGTTATGACTCACTTATAATCCAAACCCAAACATCTTAGTGAGATATGAACTGTGAAATGAAGTGTGGGGGAGGATGACTTGAATCATAAATGAAAACAGAAAATACTTTCATGGGAATATATAAGAATGTTATACGCTGAAGAGTCCTGAAAGATCTTTAACACCTTGGATCTCAGTCTATTTCTGCACAGGTAGGACTGTGATCCACAAAAGCTTCCATTATAATAAATTTTGGTAGTTTTTGTAAGCAAAACTGTTTACAGGGAAGGGGGCTACCAAATTATTATAACAGATTTATTAACGTCTACAGGTAGTCCTCGTTTAGTGACCACAATTGGGATCTGCAGCTCAGTCATTAAGCAAAGCAGTCGCTAAGTGAAAAATCACATGAACATGACTGTGCTTTTGATCTTACTTCAGCTTTCCTTTGCTTTACAGACCTGCGAAGGTTGTATATGCAGACAAAGTTACTTTTTCGTCACCATCATAACTGCAAACAGTCACTATCCAAAGCAGTCGCTAAGCGAGGACTACCTGTACTCAGAATGCAGGCTCACTCTTTGCTAACACCAATCATGCTTTCCTTATTTATTGAATTTTATACTGCTTTCTTCTTTCTGAAAACAGAGGCTTGTAACACCTCAGTTTTCACACTAAAACAATGTACTAAATTATTATCTTCCCATTTTCCCAGGCTGAAGCAATTTTCTTGGTCATAGAGTTACAGAAGCAATCAAAACCATTTACAAGAAGGACCGGGAGTGTTGAGCAACTTTATTTGAGGCAACAGTCACATGTAGCTTTTGAATGTTATACCAGAAGTCACTGCCCAATAATGAGTAGGATCAGGACAAACAAGGAATTACAGCCAGAACAAAAATTAACCGGGATTTAATTTAAATCAACATTTTGATTAAATGAATCAAAATTATTATTCTTCCACGTATCACATTCAAAAGACAGCATTGAGTGGTATCTTCTAGAGAGTCGGCTGTTTCTGGGACCTCAGGATGTGCATCCATTGTTTAAAACCTTAACACCTTCAGCTTCTAAGGATTTTTATGTGGTAGGAAAACAACATCTGCATTCTAATGGCCCATACTGCCTTTGAAATATTAAGCATTTTTTTCAACCTTAATTTTACCCCACATTATACATAGACCAAGTATATTCAGTCTCACTAAAATACGCTGTTCCTACGCACTTGCGTAGTTCTGCAGTCTTAGAATACAAGGTAAAGTCTTGCTCAAGATAAGATCTACTGTTCCATCTGTAAGTCCAAGTTGGGTTTTTTCACAACAGTAAGGAAGGAGCTTGTCATTGCCTTCTTCTAAGATATATTTTTGATTTCCTGAAATCACTGGGCTATAGACTAAGCTAAATATATCTCATAAAAAGACAGTGGCGGTCTCCCAATGAAGTACCAACCAGGTCTTACTCTGCTTAGTTTTTTTGAGATCAACCCAAGTACCTACAACCCCCTCCCCCTTAATACATACATCTTATGTGTACATAATTTAGATGCATCTCTTATAGAAGGATGCATGAAAGATTGACATTTACAGATCTACATACATACAGATCTTAATTAGACCAGCAACTCCGCCACTAAGCAAGGCAGTCACTAAGTGGGAAATCACATGACCGCGACTGCTTTCTGACTGGAAAGAGACAAGACTAGTCAGTTTCACACCTTCAGCTTCTGTTTGCCTCCTAACCACTCCCCCTGCCTTGGAAGGCTCAAGTGCCTGCTTATTGCCTTGTACACATCAAAAGCAATGTGACTGCACTGCACCCAGGGGCTGGGAGCCGCAGGCATGCTACGCAAACAGCTTACTCTCTTGAAATCTCTTCCTCTCCAATCTCTCTGCTTTGTGGGTGGAGGGGTCAGGCAAAGGAGAGATTGCCTATAGAAATTGCTTGTTTTTCTCCCCCTCCCTCACAGAGTGGAGAGATTACAGAGAAAGAGATTTCAAGAGAGTAAGCTGTTTGCTCTTCTACACATCAACAGCAATGTGATTGCCCTGGCAGCAGGGAAGGGTCAGGCAAAGGAAAGATTGCCTGCAGAAATTGATTGCTTTTTTTCCCTCCCTCCCCCCCCCCCCCCCCCAGAGTGGAGAGACTGGAGAAGAGATTTCAAGAGAATACTGTAAGCTGTTTGCATAGCGTGCCCGCGGCTCCCAGTGCAACCACATTGCTTTCAATGTGTAGAAGAGCAAACCGTTTACTCTTATGAAGTTCCTTTCTCTCCAATCTCTCTGCTCTGCAAGGGGGGGGAAAAGAAAAACCACAGTTCAGACCCCGCACAATCCATACTGACTGTAATGGCAATCATGTGACTGAGGGATGTTGCAAAGGCCGTAAAGTTATTTTTTCAGCACCGCTGTAACTTCAGTGGTCAGTAAGTGAGGATTACCTGTAGTTTATCTGGGAATAACAGTGGAATTTCACTACTTACCACCAACAAGGAGAGTGGACCCATTAGGTATGTCTTTTACTGCTTCTACTGGATCAGTATAAAATTGGGTATTGTGACAGGAACTGGTTGAAAAATAGCAGCCACAAGTCTAAAAGTGAAGAAAGGAAAAAAAGGGGGGAGGAGGAGAATGTCAGAGATCCTACATTGTACACTTAATCAAAATAACAGATCTCTTGCAAGTGTGTTCCTGGAACAACACACACAGATGTACACAAAGCAATTTCCACTGAGCTAAACTGCGAAGTATGCCCAAGTGCACATTAGAGCTTTACATCACAGTACAATGAAAGATGTATACATGTATAAAACACAGAACACAGTACCCTTTTTATTGCACTAATCAATTTAACAAACAAAAATAAAAACTACGATATAGGAAATAAACTAAAACTTAACAAAAGAAGAAAAAGTTCCATATAATTTACTAGTGCAGTCTTCACCTATTATTAAATTTAGATCATTTTTTTTTTATGATGAGCTGAAACAGCAGGTGTTCTGGGTAAGAAAATATCCAAACAATATAACGTTTGTGATTGATTGATTGATTGATAGATAGATAGATAGATAGATAGATAGATAGATAGATAGAGATAGACAGACAGACAGACAGACAGATAAATAGATAGAGACAGACAGACAGACAGACAGACTATATGTAATGTGTGTATGACAAAAAACATGCAAAATACATGAACTAAAATGATAGGAAAGCAGGTGTCAAGTACTAGAAGTTAGACAGCCACGTGTCCTATCTTACTGAGAGCAGTCAGAGAGAAGAGGTGCCCTATCCAACTTAAAATTAAAGAACTGTAAGATGAGAAGTTACTGATCAGCAATAATGACTGACAGACATGTGAGCTGTCTTCCTCACCATAGCATGATACATTCTGTTTCTATTTAAATAAAAAAGGCTCCGTTCCCACATCACATTACACCAGAATTGGTTTCTTTAATTCTCACTTAGCACATTCAGTACTATGAGCACAGCCCCTGTGATTTGTAAACCATGGTTTATGACTTAGTTCATCATGTGAATCATGGCTTAGCTGTATATTTCACACCTATACACATAAATTAGTATACGCATAACTTTGGGCAAGTTTGCATCCTCTTTTCTGGCTGGGAGATTCTGGGAGCTGAAGTCTACCCATCTTAAACTTGCCAAGTTTGAAAAACACTGCTCTAGATGGAGACAATTAGTTTACGCCAGTGTTTCTCAACCTTGGCAGCTGGCTGGGGAATTCTGGGAGTTGAAGTCCACACATCTTCAAAGCTGCCAAGGCTGAGAAACACTGGCTTAGGGCAAAGGGAGGAAAGCAGCAGAGAATATGGAACTGCCAGTTATAAGGATATTAAGAGCTTGGCTCTACATTAGTTCTGTATACAATCATCCTGATCCTGCCTGAACTGGCATTCACATGGAAGCAGAGTAATCATTCTGGAAGAATAACAGCCACTTTCCTAGAGGGGTGCCATCTTGGGGAAGGTCTCAATAAGGAGCTATAGTTTAACACAGTATTGCTTCCAGCACTTTTACTCTAGCTAGTGTCCTTCCAATAGCTTCCATCATCCCCAGCTAACATAACTTCTTTTTATACTGCCCATCTTTATTATGCCTGTTCCTTACTGGTGTCACGTACTTGGAACTGTTTTCTCATCTTTCAGGAACAGCAAGTTATTTAGCACCAAGAGCACCTCACAAAAGAAAAGTTAACTAAGAAAACTGCTGATATTTCTTAGAAATTGCTTGAAATGCTTTTCTCCTGCACTGAGACAGTGTTTTCTTTATTAGGAGACCACAAAAATCTGTTGAAATATTGCTTTATTTACCCAAATATGAAAAAGACATACAAAAACCTAGTGGGTAATGGCTAGCTCTGATAATCACCAGAACATATATTTAAGACAAGTAGTAACAACTCTGGGATTACTACACAATTAACTACTCCTTAATTATTCAAAATAAGAACACTGCATAGCTAGAAAAACAGAAGTACCTGTATTATAAATATTAATACTCCTGACTTAAGCAAACAAAAGGTCAAAAACGGGGATTTTGTTACAGGCTCAAAAAAACATAACTGCGACATTTCTGTCTATGGATGGCCCTATTCTTAAGAAAACAGAACTTCATAGACAGTGATTATCATCTTAAGCAATTTCTAGACATACAAGAACAAGGGTGAACCTATTTTAAGCCTGAAACCATGCTTGCAATTGGCAAGCCCAAAGAACACATTTAGTCTAATACTCCAGTTCAACTGCTCCTGATTGTGAATCAGTTTCTTCCGGTGCGTCAATAGCATAAATACTAGGCAGCAATTTTCATTTCAAGCATAAGAAATGAATTTTAGTTCCAAGTTCGGATTAAGCTGCGTGACTTGTTTTAGAATCATATTCTCACAATCATTCCTGCCAGAAACGGTCAACTGTCATCAACAGCTAGGAGCTGAACAAATGAATCCTCCGTCTTCTACCAAATGATTATTATTTTGGAATCAGAAAGAATATCAACAGCCTCCAGGGATGAATGTCAACAAAACTGTTGCTAAAAGGGGGCTGTGAAAAACGTGAATTTTCATGAATGAATGAATGAATGAATGCAGTGTTTCATTATCGCTGGCACTGTTTTGTATAATATTGGTCTTGGTATTTTAGACTCTGTACTTTTTAATCTTATTTATGTAAACAAGGCACGTAAGCCACTCAGTTTCAGTTGGAGCAGCATATAAACCCTGTAAGTAAATGAATAAATTCAGTTTTAAAGAACAGACACCAAGCAGTACCTCACCTCAGCAATCCACATTTAAACCAGTTTACAAACATGTGAGACGCCTCATGGGCTGATTGAATCAGTAAAACATGACAGCATTCATCATTAGGTTATTCAGTCGGTAAAACAATAAGAAGCACGGAAGAGTGGTTCACTTTATTAATGAATTATTAATAAATAGGACAGACGCATTGATGGTACTGCCTTCTGTTGTGATTGGCTCTTGTTGTGGGCCTCCTGGGATTGTGTGTAACAAGCCATATAAGTTCTATAAATAAATAAATAAAGTACTTAATAAGATATGCCTGGCAGCATGACGCAGGCCATAAAGCCCTTGAAACTGAAAGAAGCAGCTAACAGTTTGTTCTCCCTGGCATGGAAAATCACATGGCACATGCCACATTTCACTAATACTGCAACAACAGAACACCCAAGCAACCAGTTCATCGCCTTTTACTAACAAGAGCACAGTTTTCAATTAATCAAACGGTGCCAGTTAACTCAAAGAGCCTTTTATGATTAACCCATCATTACACTATACCAATTCATTCTGCAATTTGGAAATTCAAATTTGAGTGGAAAGTTCAGGAACCCACAGTATACACATTAGCCAAACCATTCTCTAGAACATTATTTAACTTTCATAACAATGGTTTATTAAGTCACAATTGGCTCGGCTTGCACATCACACTGAGCCATTAATCTGGTTCACAAATCAGAATGAGGTTTCCACAACACATGAAGCCCCCCAAAAACCACTCTGTGCTTTAGTATGAAGCACACAGCAATATGCATTTGTATGTGACAGAGAAGCAGCGTGCACACAATCATTGTGTAACTCCCCATGCCCTGCAAGAATAAAATCCCCTGGACACACTTGGCAGAATAAAGATGCATCCAAAAATGTATATAGGGCAAGCATGACAAAATATGCAGCCTATCTCTTTGTATTTGCATCACATCACCACAAGTCTATATGGGGTAGAGCGTGCCCCGTGATAGCACAATACACATTTGTCATTTTCATGAAATCTTGCCTTGTTACCAAATCGCCTGGATAAATCATACAGACTTTCAAAATAGGCCTAGTATATATTTGCAGAATTGCCTTGGCCAAAAAATAAAAAAAATAAAAACATCTTCAATAGGGACTTCAGAATTTTAGCAGATGGCAAGCATTCTGAGAACCAAGGCCATTTTACCCCATGTTACCCAAAAAACATTGGTATAGAAATAAAAACATGGGATTTAAGAAAACAGCAAGATCTTAGTGGTAAAGCACACGCTTTACACATAGAAAGTTATGGGTTCAATCCCAAGGATCTTCAGATAGGTCTACGAAAGATTTGCATCTCAAACCATGTCCAGGGGCAATACTGATGGCAACAGCAAACATTGGCCACCAAAATCTCCACAATAGCTGAGTTCAGACAGCAAGTCTTCCATCATAGTTTCAAGTGTTATTTTTGATCGCTTATTTTTCATTCCATTATTTCTACCATGGTTTTCATGTAATCTGACGTGCTTGCAACCCACCAAGAATCTTTTAATTGCAGCAGGTAAGAATCAAATTAATAAAAATACAGTATTTAGGCCGGGCCATTAAACTGCCAAGGATTAAGACAGACATTTTGATGTTGATCACAAAGGAGGGGAACCTTCCTCCTCCACAGAAAGTGCAAAAGAAGCAGGCTACAATGCTTCTTGGAACAGTTCCTAACCTTTTCCTTTGTACGAACCTTGTCATGTTCCTTGAAAGTTCTGTGGACTACCAAATACGTTTGAACATTTTCTTCTAAAAATGCACTTAAAACAATGTGAGACTTGTACTCTATTTTCTCTCTTACAAGGAACACAAGACCACGCAAGTTGGGTGATCTTGTAGACTGACAGAAGGATCGCACATTTGAACAAAGGACCTTTTCCAAAAATAAAAGTCTTATGTAGTAGTCCAAAAATCCTGCCCTGATTTTGTACTAGACCAAGCAGTTGATTTCTCCCCACACCCAAAAAAAACCCCATGGGTAGAGAGGACCAACCTGATAATTACTATGGATTGTTTGTGGTTATGGACCCCAGGTTGGGAACCAGCATTGTCGGAGACCGTAAAATAAACAAATAATCTGCCACACTAACTTTTGTGACTTTCTTACTAAGGCTGCAACAAGGAAATGAACCTCACTGAATCCTGGGGCTTGCTTCTGCTTATTCATAAGCATCTGTGGGATGCACCATTAGAGTGTAACTGTTTGTGCCACTACTCAGATTCTTGAATAATTATCCTTGGGCTATGTACTACATTGAAGCTGGTCTCTTCTACTCAAGGGTTAACAATCTACATTTGATAGTTAAGATAAATAGCAGGGGAACCTATTAGGTAACAAACAATTCTAGGGTTCATTGGCCCTTGGGAAATGGTCAATCACCTGGTATCTTTTTGGGATAGTGTATTAAAGTATATAAACAGATTTATGGGAAAATGTTAATGTGATGTTGAATTATATACCAAAACTTTGAAATCTGTTTATCAGAAATTATGGTTGTATCAATTATGATGGGGGTGGCTAAAAGAATAATATTGAGAAATTGGAAATGTGATATTATTCCAGATGTCAAGGAATGGTTGTCAGTAATGTGTGGCCTATCCGCTTTGGAAAAGGGAATATTTTCTATTAATCAAAGGATGCAACAATATGTGTTACTATGGCAGAAATTTTGTAATATTTTACAATAATATTTGTACTGATCATATTATTGTAGCATACTGATGAGTAAACCAGTGACTATTGATAAGTATAACACATAAGATAGACTTTTTTCCTTTTTCTTTTCTTCATTAATTCATATTTTTAGTTTGGGGTTGTCTCTTTTCTAATTTTTTAGAAAAGTTTTTTTAAGTTATTTTTGTTTTATTAATTGTGTATGAATATAAATTTAAGAAAAATAAAGAAGCAAAGCAAAAACAAAACAATTCTGAAGAGGATAAACTAAAGAGAAACAGCTTCTTCACCCTTGAACCATCTTTAGTACTAAGATCTAGAATTTTAAATAGGCTTCTCAGAGAACATCAATGAATTCCTGAAGACAGAAACAGCTCTGGATATACACATGAGTCAGAAACATCAGTGATTAACTAGAGGCCAGTTAGATCATTGTCAAGATCCTAAGTAAGCTTTCACCCAGAAGAGAATGCTAACATAGTGGCTAAGATATGGGATTAGTCTATCCCACCCATGAAAACTTAATGATTCACTTTAGACCAGTCATTCTCCCTCAGCCCTAAATTCCCAGATAGTTGTTCCTGTTGGAAAAATGGAAGGACTGCTATGCATGCCACCTTGAGTTTCTGGAGGAAAGGCAGGGATATAAACCTAACAACAAAAAACCTAATAATAAAATATAATCCTCTTGTACTTCTCTTCAAGTACAGGTAGTCCCCTGGTTAAGAACACCCAGTTTAAGGATGACCCATAGTTAAGAACGGAGCCTGTTGCAGCCAAATTCAAGTTCAATGCACAATGGTTCAAGTTAAATACACTACTACTTATACAGTATTATACAACCATACTGTTCCGGCTTACATACAAATTCGACTTAAGGACAGACCATGGGAATTGAACTTGTTCTTAAACTGGGGATTACCTGTATCACTTTTGAGAAGACCGTCACTTTCTGAACAAAGCTTTATTTTACAATGGTCTTCAGAATGTGTGGAATTAAAGCTCCCAGAAATCTGAGTTAGGTTGGTCCACAGGAATTGTGGTCCCAATGCATTTGGAAGGCATCAGGCTGAAGAAGACATATCTAAGCTTTTGTTTAAATCAGCAAGAGAGGAAGTCATTAGTCTTGTGGCAGAGATGTTTCCAGCCCTATCTTGTTGCAGACCCCACCAGTCAAGGAATTTCGACTGGTGGAATCTAAGAAGAGGGCCTTTTCTGTAGCAGCCCCCACTCTATGGAACAACCTACCTCCCGAGGTGCAGTGTGCCCCTACTCTCATGGCCTTCAGGAAAGGCGTGAAATCCTGGCTATGCCAGAAGGCCTGGAGGCCGGATGGGGGTTCCCACCAGTGGAAGTGGCTTGTGGGGTAATTGACCTTGACCCCCATCATCTTGAACATTTTTTTTTAGTATTTATGTATAAGGTTGTTTTTATAGTCTGATTTTAATTGATCAATTAATTTTAACTATTTATATGGTATCATTTTTTAATGGTTCTTGGGTCTTTGTTTTAATTGTGAGCCATCCAGAGTCAGCCATTGGAGGAGATGGGTGGCATACAAATTTAATAAATAAATAAAAACAAATAAATAAATCTTGGACAAACAGATGACTAAACTTAGCTCCAACAGAGGTGTTCTACTAACTCTTTTAAATTTCTATGTTATTTGTACGCTTTTGCCATTTTTATCTTTATTATTAGTTAGCCATCAGGGAACTTTGCTTAACGAGGAAGAAACAAAAATGTTATAATATGTAACATTAAACTGAAAGTGGCATTATCCCAGCCAACTTAACTTTTTCTTTCTGGAGCTTCCATGGAACTGGAACATTTATTACCATCCCTTTTTAGATCAGTAGGTGCCAGGAACTGGAAACGGCTTCTGACTTAGAAGCAAACTCCAGCAATGCAATTCATTATCTAGCAAGGAGTTAGTTTTCCTTATCTTGTGGTCATCCAGATTTTTACAGCTCACAGATGGTAGCCCAGCATTTTTCAAACTTGGCAACTTTAACATGGGTGGGCTTCAACTCCCAGAATTCCCCACCCAGCATTCTGGGAGTTGAAGTCCACCCGTCGTAAAGTTGCCAAGTTTGAAAAATACTGGCATAGCCCAATACAACAAGTCAAGTGAGCAAACTGCCAGACAAGCAGCTTTAATAGCTTGAGCAAAATGAAGTCCTCCAATAAATACTCCTGCAAGGGGAAGTGCAGTTTTTTTAAAACAACAAAAAAAATCTCTTTTCATTTTACACAGATAAGGCTTCCCAGCGGGGAAAGGCTGCCGAAGACCAGCAAGCCTTATTTCGGAGTCAGCCACGCGCAGGACCGAGCCGTAAGAGCCACCGTTCCAGCGGCTTCAAGGAGATCCAAGTGCCATTAAAGCCGCCCCTCAGTCGGGCCTACCGGATCCCCATCTCCCTTCGTCCATCTAAGTAAATGAAGCGCCGAGATGCGGAAGCAGGGCTGAAAAGCACCTTTTCTTTTCCTCAAGGTCAGGCCGGCGCGGCGTCCGCTTTTTCTGCAACCGCGTCCAAGGACGCGCTGCTCGCGACGCGCCGACCTCGCCAGCCGGGAGGGAGGCAGAAGGATGCAGGCGTGTCGTTCGTTCTGCAGCAGATCGGAGGTCACCTTTCCTGCCCTGGCGGGGGCGGGATATTTTCCCTGCGGGGGGGGGGGCGAAAGAGCCCTTGGGGTAGATCTGATCCTGCTGGGAGCGAAAGAAACAGGTCCAACTAGCAGTCAGGGGAGTCCGCGCAACGGCGGCGAAGGGCGCAAAGAAACGCGAGAACGGCGAGTCGCAATCGCAAGCGGTCTAACCGGCTCGTCTGCCCGCAAGAGCGGCTCGACCCCTCTGGGCCGGCTCAGGTTCTCCCTAGCGCGGAGCTGAACTTGACCCCCCGCCAAGAACTGCGGATCAAGCCGCTCTTAAAGAGGCCGGTTGGAGAAAAGGATCCCCAAATGGATGGCCGCACTCCCGCGCGCGCCCTTGGCCAACCCGGGAGAAGTCCGCCCGCCCGCCCGGCCCGCTGGCCTGAACCGGGCGAAGGATGCCCGCATCCGCCGGCATCTGATCAGGTTCCGCCAAGAGCTCAGCGCCGCTACAAGCCCGTTGCTCTCCCGCGGGGATCCAACCTCCCGACGCTGCTGCTTTACCTTCGCTTGCGCGCCGGCAGCGAGCGCCGCCGCCCTGCGCCCGGGCCCCCATCGGGAAGCGGCGGGCAAGAGGCAGCGGGGCAACTGGGCGAGGAGGTGGTGAGCCGCCATCTTCGAGCGTGTGCGGCGTGCGAGGCGAGGAGGAAGGAGCTGGGCGACCGGCGCTGGCGGCCTTGAAGAGCACAAGAAGGCGGCGGCTGATGCCCAACCCCCTTTGCGCGATGCTGCTGGAAAAGAAACCGCGCCCAGCTGGCAAAGGCAGCGCTGCTAACCTCCGCGCAGGCCGGGGGAGGGTTAGGGGCTCGGCCCTGACGCTTTCCTTAACCCTTTCCAAAACCGCGCGGGAAGGGACCGTGGTTCACAGGGGGCTGAGCGAGTCATTGGAGGGGAAAGCCCCGAGGCCGGGGTGGTGGTCTTACAGGCCCGGGAACGGGAGCTAAAAGGCTGCAGCCGGGCAGGCGAAAGAAGTCCCGTGTAAGCTTCGTCCCAAGGAAACCCGATCGTGCTGAATGGAGCTTACTCTCAGGAAAGAGTACTTTGGGAACCGTAGTACGAACAGCACAGAAAGTTTGATTCTTAGCCAGCCTGGATAGACTCGGGGTGTAGGATAAAATGCGGGAAATCACTTGGAACCTCCAAGTAAACATATTTAAATCTGCAGTGAGAACAAACAAGTAAACATATTTCTCTGCGGTAGCCCCCGCTCTTTGGAACATCCTGCCCCCGGAGGTGCGATCAGCCCCCACACTCCTGGTCTTCGGTAAGGCTTTGAAGACCTGGTTCTGCCACCTGGCCTGGGGTGGGGAGGGAATACCTCAAGCATGGGGATGGCTAGCCCCATAGAGGCCTTCTGCCTTCAGCCTCGGATTGTTCATCCTCTTGGACTCTCCTCCTTTTTAGTAATGTTTTTAATTAAGGTTTCATGTATTTATATATATTTATGTTTTTAATGTTTGTTGTGAGTTGCCCAGAGTTTCCCCCATTGGGGGGAGATGGGCGGTTGAAAAATTTAATAAATAAATGAATAAAATAAACATGTTTAAGATTATGCTACAGTGACTGAGAAGTGAGAACCACTCAAATGAATCGAGTTGGGTTTAGAAGTAGAATAATTCTCACATAAAGCTGAAACAGTGAATCTCGGAAGTTTGAAAATTGCCCATTTTCACATCAAGCCCAGTAGTTCTCCCTTTAGAACAGGAAATTAGCTATTTAAAAACAGCCATTTCAGTTTCACAGCCTTTTCTACAACTTAAACCCCTGCTAAAGGCAGAGAAACAGGCTAGACTGGCTTGATATTTTTATTTTCTGCCTTGTTGCAATTTGCTATTGCTAGAGTTCTACACAAAAGAGAAAATACTTGTTTGGAATCTAGAACAAATCACATTCCAGAACCTAGGCCCAAACTCCTTGGATTGGCTGGAATATTCTGTTGCTTTGGATTTCAGATGGTGCAAAATTCAGAGGGGTCCCAGGGTGATGTTATGTGACAAGTGGAAAACTGTGGTGTGCAGCAAGGCTGGTGTACCTTGCCTCAGCAATTCCTGATGCATTTCCTTGATCTTTCTAGCGCTTTCCTTTTCTGCCTCTCCCAGCCCAACACATCCCGCTGCCTCCATTGCACCCTCAGCCCAGTCCTTTCCCTTCTCCAGTCACCACTGATGTACTGGCCTGTGCACCTGTTCCTTACTGCAGCTTGCCATTCCCAGTACAACATATTCCACAAGCCCACCTGCCCCCAGTCTGCCCTGCACCTTTCCTTTTCTTCCCTGGTTGTCAATGTCCTTGGCTTTTTCCACTATTATCCCATATCACCACTTCTCCCTGGAACAATCACATTCCAGTCGAAAGAAAACTTCGCTCAGGTCAGAGGTCCCCAAACTCTTCAGCTCATTGACCCCTTTATGAAGTTTCAGATTGTTCATTGACCCCCAGGCTACTGTAGTAGGAAGAAGAGGAAGAGGAGAAGGAGGAGATGATGATGATGATGATGATGATGATGATTGACCTCGGATAGTCTCATCAACACTTGCGGGTCAATATTGACCACTTTGGGGAACCCTAACTTAGGTCCATACATGAACCAAATCATCCAAACCATGCATGTTTCAATTCAGGCATGTGTCACCTAAAATCCATTGATTTGTACACAGAACATTGGACCTATCCTCTTACCAACTCAATTTGTATGTTCCAAAAAGAAAAACTAGACTTTTCCATGTATAATTTTATAAACTTATGTATGTCCACTTTTCCTATTGTCTCCTCACTGGCACCTAACCAATAGTACAATCATACCCAGACTGCCTTTTTTTCCAGTAAAATCCCCATATTATTTTCTTCATTCTATCTCCAGCCCTTTTAAGCCCTATTTAGCTGTACTAGTATTAAAACCATTTTTCCTTTAAACTGACAGCATCCAGCAACAACTACGAGATGGGTAAAATCTGTTGTGTTTTGCTACTCATTATAGTGGCAGTTAAATTGGGTGGAATCAGAGAAGCACTGGCATTTCAGTCTAATCCAGTGTTTCTCAACCTTTGCGCTTTAAGATGAAAGGACTTCAACTCCCAGAATTCCCCAGCCAGCATGGCTGGCTGGGGAATTCTGGGAGTTGAAGTCCACACATCTTCAAGCGGCCAAGGTTGAGAAACACTGGTCTAATGGGAGCACACTTCTTCCTGTCTGGTGTCTGGTCAGCTTTGTCGGCTTATCATTCTGCCTTTGCCTCCCTCAAGAGCTGGGCATGGTAGCACTAGAATGATGGGGGAGGCAAGATGGAGGCCCCGGGTGGCTCTTGACAGCCACTCTCAGCCTGTCTGGGGAGGAAACAGTACTGTGTGGCAATATCTGGGGAGGAAGCAGGATTGTAGCCCAAGAACATGGGAAGGCTGCAAGAGGCCACTTAGTAAAACTCCACAAACCACATTTTGAGAACCAGGGCTTTAGATTCAAGTCTATATTACAGAGGACTGTAATCCTACTGGCTCTTTATTAGGGCTGCCAAATACCCACATCAAAAATACAAACAGCTGTTAGATGGCAGCAAAGAGCTTGTTTCCTGTATGCTTGCTGCCATCTAGTGGTCATTGGGCTTTTGCAGCCCAGATGTCCCACTCTAATTTTGCTAGCTCTGTTTGCTTGATACAGGTAGCCCCCAGTTTAAGAACAAGTGTTTATTTATTTATTTATATTCCAAATTTAGACACCACCCATCTCACGAGGAAGTATTTTTCCAGTACCAATCCCAAGGTCTGTCCTTAAATCGAATTTGTATGTAAGCTGGAACAGTATTACAGTATTGTGTAAGTAGTATTGTATAAGTAATACAGTATTCTGTATTACTTATACAATACTACTGTACAATATACTATACAGTATACTGTATACTGTATATACTGTATACTGTAAGTAAGTATACTCTGTAGGTAGTATTGTGTAATGAACTCAAACCACTGTGTATTTAACTCAAATCACTGTGTATTTAACTTGAATTTTGCTGCAATAGGCTCCGTTCTTAACTATGGGTCGTCCTTAAACCAGGCGTTCTTAACCCGAGGACTACCTGTATTTTCTTTTCTATAAAAATAAGCATTCTCCATCATGCTTTCTTCTAAAAATTAACATGATAATCTGCTTGAACTTTTTAACACTGATGCAATCTAATTATTCTTCACTTTGGTAAAATGGTTACTATCAGCTGAGAGTTTTGAATGTGAGATAAACTGATTCTCCCCAAGTTAGTGAGTCAAAAACTGTTATTCCCTAAATATGATAATGGATAAGCCTGCTGTATGCATACCACATATCAGGTAAAAGGACTTTCAGATCAGCCTTTCTGCATGCTGATGTAATTTAAATTGATGTGCATACAGAACAACTCCAAATGATACATAGACTTTTTATGTTAGGAATCAAATATTACAGCTTGCTTTTTAACTGCACCTTGATCTGTAAAAATGTGTTGCACACTAAGAAAACTTTCAGTGATTCACATCTGGCTATAACTGACTTACAGTTATACTTCTCTGTAGTTTTCATTCATCTTGCTCACATTATCCAGTAAATGGAGATAATAACAGTTAGATATCTAATTGAATGGAAAGGGAACTGCCTGAATATTTCTGCTTGAAAAGAGTATTTTTCAGTGCCAGCAACAACAGAATGAAGATAAATTCGTGGAAACCAGTGGAGAAATCCCAGAATTTATATTTTTATTGATTCAAATGTTCATACACTGCCTTCAGCCTTAAGGATTCAGCTGCAAAGAATATCCACTCCGAATCTAAAACTATAAGCATGTTCTAACTCATATTTATTTTATTCTTTTCGAAGTTTAAAATATGTTCTAAAACAGCTCTTATAAACCAGATGCAGATTCTAATCCATTCTTTCTATATAAAGGATACGGAGATCCATCCGTCCATGAATGAAGAACAGATTAAATCAATTTAAAAAATCACCGGAAGCCTTTGGGATAAAAGTTCAGAGAACATGAGCTTTTAAGTGAAAACAGAAGTTCCTATTACCTTTTCCTTTAGCGTATCTTTGGGAAAGTAGATTTTCAGCCCTTGCCACAATTACGATCAAATATCTAACAGATATTTATAACAACTCTTCACTCCAGACATTAATTTATGCCATCATATTCAGGTTCACAGTTTCCATTATGACATTAATAATTTATGCCATCAAATTCAGGTTCACAATTTACAACCAATATATTAATATACCACAGGAAAATGAAAAGAATTATTATTAAAATAGATTTGATTGCATCATTGCAATCTGTCAATATATTCCTTATTTTTGAAAGATTTTTCCTGTTCTTAAAAAGAGGTCTGTGTGCATTGCAAAAAACTTGAGACCATATACAAGCTCAGCATTTCTTTGCTATTCATTAAAACAGCCCAATTTAATAAATAAATAAATAAATAAACTAATTCTTCACTATATTTTAAAAGAATATAAGAAATGATAAAATCAGGGAAAGTTAGTGAATTACAAATGGAAAAACAATCAATCTGAAGTACCCTAAAACTCATATAGTTTTCCAATACAGCATTAGCAACTTATTGTGTGATATTTCATGTCCATTTCCTAGTCAAAATCCACATCTGGCTGTTTCCCTAGGCCAGTGTTTCTGAACCTTGGTGGCAACTTTAAGATGTGTGGGCTTCAACCCCCAGAATTCCCCAACCTGCCTGGCTGGGGAATTCTGGGAATCAAAGTCCACACATCTTAAAGTTGCCAAGTTTGAGAAACACTGCCCTAGGCATTTGGGTCAAGTGGGTAGAAGAGCTCTATTATTATGTATTGATGGTAAGTGGGTTCATTGTTTAACCTTAGGCACCCTGGGTTATTTTTGGTGGGTTTGAGCATTTTAATCTTGTAAGCTGCCCAGAATCACTAAAACACACACAAAAAGCCCAGCTTTTTAAGGGCATCCACATATGGCTGAAAAAAATACGGTGCTTTAAGTTCACTTATTAAATCTAGTGTAATTCTTAAACCAGTGGCATTTTTTTTTTCAGGTTTGGGCAGCTTTAATGAATAGCAGTGATGGTTTGCTTGTGTTCAGAGGAGGTCTGAACAATTTTTGAAGTGTGCACAGTTTAAAAAGAAACATTGGCTCATACCACAGCTTTTCAGTTCTGACTGCGTTAAGGGACAAGTTTTCAAATCTGGCAGTACTGGGGCCCTCTAAAATGAAAACATTAATTCTTTTATTAGGAGTATAATTCAGCAAGAACTAAAGATTCCATGTACTAACAAATAATAATTTTTATCATAAGTATCTTGACTTAGGTTAATTTTTATTAGTATTTCCATTAGGTCATTTACAATTTTGCTGTTACTATCCAGCAAAAAACTTGTGCAGTTTTTGAAAGGCTGGAAATTAATGGATCTACTGTTACATGCCCTGTTACAAGTCACCAGCAGAGACCTAATAGCTTAGCTGGTGGTGCTTGCGGGGGGGGGGGGGGGGTCATGTCAAAAAAGTCACGAGGGTGACTGTGACCAAAGTCACCTTTTGACTTTTTTGACCTCCACATATGCGCATTTTTAGTCAGCTCAGAATTTGCACTCCTGTTTGCCTGTCCAAACCCACCGCAAGTTAAGGTATGAGCAAGCAGAGGCTGAAATAATGGTTTACAATGTAATTCAGGGTTATTCTCAGCTGAGGCTAAGTAATAATCAGTACTAATCACCGTGCAAAAGAATTCAAAACTGTAATCCAGTTCTTTTATTTGCTGAGCTATAGCATGCACTACGTGAGTATCAAGACTTTCTTTAACTGGTATATTGGCACAATTATACTTTATTATAATTTTGGGTTAAATTGTTCTTGGGGATCCTAAGACTAATTTGAACTTTCAGCATCAAACTTCCCATTCAAAATGCCCCTCAGCAGTCCCCCCTTCCCCTCTCCCATTGAGGCTACAACTCTACACATTTTTCTAGCAGAAAGTTTAAGTGAACTCTGTGAAGCTTAGTGATAAATAGGCCTTGTAGAAACAGGCACTTCTGTTCCAGTTGCTGCTGTGTATGTTGTGTGCGCCTTGCAGTTATTCAAAAATGTTGGTTGGTTGACCTCTGGAAGTTTGATTTAGGAAAAAAAATCTGAAAAAGACGCACATTGAGAAGTATAAAAAAGCATATTTTGTTTTGGGAGGGCTTCTCACCCAATCTCATTATCTGCAATTCTGATTTAAAAATAAAAAAACAAAAACAATTCTAAAGGCAGCCTTCCCTTCCTTCTTCCATTAAGGAGAGGTAAAGCGTCTCTACGTTTACAGCTCGATTCCTGTGCATGAAATTTTCTGGACAAAAACACAAAAATGGTTTTCCCCACTGCCTGTATGGATGCTCTCTAGCTTCCCACGTAGCCCCTGTTCCTAAGCTTGCTGGTGGCTTTTCATGCAAATCAGTCCCCCAATTCGTTTTTCGGGAGCAACGAGCAACACGGAAGGAGGGGCTCCTCTACACGTTTCCTATCTCTAGCGACCAACGCCTCCGCTGGGAAAAAAACGCCGCGTCGCCAAACTAACAAGAGAAACCTTGGGCGCAAGCCCCTCACGTGACAGAGGGCGGGATCACGTGGCTGCGGCAGGGAAGGGGAGTCATGTGATGTGTATAACTGAAGCTAAGCCCGGCCCAGGTTCTTCCCTATGGCCGAGGCTGCCTTTGCGGTTCACCTGCAGCGGCGGCTCGTAGAGCTAACGGAGAGGCTGAATCGTTGGCGAGAAGACGGAGAGTTTGGCGGTAAGAAGGGACGGCGCGGATCCCGGAGCTGCCCTGATACGGTCCCCCTGTTGCCATAACATCTCGCTGGCCGCTTCCACGGCATGCCAGACCTTCACACCCCGTGGTCTCTTTTCCGTTGGCGAGACCAGGCTGGACACGAAGGGTGGTAGAGCACGTTCTCTCTGCGAGGTGCTGTTTGGATGGGCTGGAGTGGAGCTCTCTTCATCTCTGGACCAACTAACTGCAGTGGCCTGATTAGAGAATTTAAACGTCTTTGTGCCCATCTGCCTCCTTGGGCTGGGTTTCCTCCCTTTAAAGGCCTGGTTCACACGTTAGGATAAGCCTCGATGTGTTTAACTGTAGTTTATTGAATCATTTGCCTGGGCTTGCACAGCATACTAAGCCATAGATCCTGCTTTGCAAACCACAGTAACAATACATTTGAAATGCAAAGCCACAAATACAGTAAAGCAATGTATGCGTTGCGGTGTAACCTGTTGTGTGGTCTCAGCAGCTCTCTGATTGACAGCCCCACTGTTTGGCTGAGTGGGCACTGTGGGAGAAAAAGCTGTAAAAGGGAATTCCTGTTCCATCCCATTTGCGACTTACAATTTTCTCTCCCTTCTCAAGGTGAGGTTTGTTTGGTCTAGCCAAGCAGGACCCTTCAGTACTTCAGTCTCCAAACATTTTATGATGGGTTTGCAAAACCAGGTCAAGCACACGTGGACATGTTCAGCAACATTCTGCGGGCAAGACCCCAATACATAGGAAACAGAGTGTGTTTATAATCAAGTGACAAGGAAATGCAGGATTATAAATGTGATTGGTTACAAATTAATTATAAAAGATAAAGTTTAAAGTGGACCCAGCTGCTACACCATGCCCGCTAAATCTACCAGCCGTATGTCAAATCACAGCTTCAGCTAGCTCTAGCTACTCTGACCAACTTCCTTTTGAAGCCTAACCACAGGTACAATATTGAAGCTATTCTTATGTACCTACAGGTAGTGCTTACTTAACGATGGTAATTGGGACCGGAATTTCTGGTGCTAGGTGATACGGTCATAAAGTGTAATGTCACATGACTGTGCTACTTAGCAATGGCAGTTCTGACAATCCCCAGTTACTATCGTTAAGCAAATCACTGTGGGTCATTAAGCAAGGACCTCAGGTGACCGTGACTTCTGACTTCCTGCCAGCTTCCCCATTGACTGCTTGTGGGAAGCTGGCAGGAAAAGTAGCAAATTGCAATCACGTGACTGGAGGCACTGCGACGGTAGGAAATCCGGGCCGGTTGCAGGGCACCTAGACCGCAATCGTGACTGTGGGGGCACTGCAACACTGGAACTTCAAGGACTGGTCATAAGTACCACTTGCTCAGTGCCATGCAAGGTCGCTGAACAAGTGGTCATTAACCGAGGACCACCTGTACTTGCATTTTGTGCTTGGAAATATTTGCTCAAAACCAGGGTCTCCAAACACTTCAGTTCATCTACCCCTTCATGCAGTTTCAAATTGTTCATCAACCCCCAAACATTTATTATATGAAAATAATTTAATAAATATTCCTTTAATTGCACTATGAATAGTAATAATAATAATAATGGATAGTCTCATTGACACTTAGGGGTCAATATTGACCACTTTGGGGAACACTCCTTAAAACATTTATTAATATTTAGATAGCTTAGATTCTTCCATAATACCTTGGAACCTGGTCCTTTGTCCTATTCTGATGACGCCATAACTGCCTCCTGGAGTCTGTGGAAAGCCAAATTTCATCTCATCCCATATTAGCATTGGTTCCAGACTGGCTGAACCTCTTCTTTCTGGAATTCATTGCAATTCCTATTCCTTGTTCTTGATTTCAGTATTTCCCCAGCTTCTGGTTTCCATCTGTCTCTTTAACTTTTGTGGGTTCACGTCATACCAAAGTCACCTTTCCAGTGTTCTCTTTCTTGCTATTTCTTGGAAACCCCACAAGTGGGATATGGAAGCAGTCGTTTTCCCTAGTTATAGTTCCCCAGTAACAGTATCCGGGGTGTTGTGTATTCTTGATTCTGTCTGGTGATATATAGCCATTGTGACTTGTAGCTTGCTGACTGCAAGCTATAGCTAACTTTGTAAGTCCCGGTATTTTAAAGTAGATCTTTTTTGCAAGTTGGTGTACACTGATTTTGTGTTCTCTGATCTTCACATAGCCTCCGACGATATGGATATTTTACTATCATACTTTGCTCATGGAAGAGAGTATTGCTGTATTTTGACTACATCAATAATTTTGCTCTGTTTTACTGGGGTATCAATTGTCTTCTGTCAATAGATGCTTTCTTAATCCAGGCCTCTGCTACCCTGGAAAACCTAGCAGAACTTTCTGAAGAGCCCAGGGAAAACTCCACACACTCCAGACTTATGCAACTTTATACGCAGGTATTATGAATTAAAGCCCTTTCATCACGCTTCAGATTATGGTTCATTGAAACCAAAACACACTAAGCTTAACTGACAATGGAAGTTAGGGAGACATTCAGAATAAAATACAAAAAGAATATTGAATCCATTGATTGAATTCTCATGCCAATTGTTTTGAATTAGAATAGAGCTAAACTTAATGGCACTTGGAATAAAAGTCAGGTCTGTATGTTTAAATGTATGATTAGCCCAGACCAACCTATCCAGCCATTGAACTAGTTATTAAAATACTGAAAATGAACTGAATGACTTGGGATTGTACTTGTACTCTGAGATCTTCATTTGATTAAAGCTGTTTTCAATACACACTTTCAATTGTGGCTGGAACTATGCAGATCACATATTTTGCAGATTATGTTTTTCTAAACAGGTTATTAAAAGCAATTTAAAAAGCTACGTAAGTGCTATGCCAGCTTTGTGCATCTTAGCACTGGTTCTCAAACTTGGCATCTTTAAGACATGTGGACTTCAATTCCCAGAATTCCCCAGCCAGCATGGGGAATAATCAATCATATTAGACACGGTTAATGAAAACCAATTCTGTTTTTTCCTGGTCCCGCCCATTTGTTCGCATGTGTTGCCCAGCACAACACTCAAGAAGCCAAATGCCACGTCAGCCCCAAAAGTTGTGCAGCCTGTGGTTAGACCTTTTTCTGCTCTTAGATTTGCTAAGGTGTTCTCCTCAAGACTGCTCCAAATGATCTCAGTGGAATAACTTGATTGTGTGGAGCACAGAATTATGGCCAATGGGGCTCTTCTGCTGGGAGAACAGCAGTTTCTCCCTGTGATCTGCAAAAAAAAAAAATTTCTAGTTCCAGAGCCATAAATCCTTCGGTAGATTGAATCCAGTTCATAACTGATAACCCAATTTTGTACTTTTTTTTTAAATAGCTATTTTAGTAATAAGAGTGCCACCAAATGAAATTCAGAGAAAGGTGAATTTAAAATCCACCTTTTATTTAATGCAGCCATAATGTTTCTTAGCAAATAAACTATCAGTTAGGAAGGCCTAAGCAGGCTACATCTTACAAAACTAAACTCTTCCATCTCTCTAAAGGCACTACTGGATATCACATATTTTGAAGAAAACCAGCTTGTTGATGAAGAGTTTCCAGAAGAATCCTCTCTGCAAAAAGTTGAGGAACTAATTTGTGCACTTTCTGAGCCCGAGGTCTTGGTCAATGAAAGTGGCATTTCCCAAGAAGTAAGTATTAAGCCAGCCATAATCACTCAAATGGGGTTTTTATGCTCAAGAATATGATGAATAACAATGAATAGAGCCCTTCCATCTTCAAATAACTTCTGTCAATCTTTCATTCCTGTACTCTTTGTTGTATGTTTTGCAACATATCACACCCAGTGGTGTGTTACTCTGTGAGATCAGTATAAGCTAACTTAATGTCTGATTGGCTCTCTTGAGCCATATAACTTGTCAACTTTTAGCAAGTACAAAACACATGTTTTTTAGTAGTTGAAGTTGGTGTTGTAATCCCCGTGAGCACCATATCACATGTAACACCTTAGATTATGCCCTGTTGACTTCCAAATAGTAACAAACTTAGTTTTTAAAGTTAAAAATGGCCAGAATTGAGAATCGTTTTTTCAAAATATCATGAGTCTGGCCTTCCTGAACTTTTAAAGATTTCTAATACTTTAATTTTCTTTTTTATATTTTGGCCGCACCACGCTAAGTGAAATTGCCTGATGGTGCCAGCCATTTAGAAAGGTTGCTGACCCCTATTTTATAGAGACTTGCTCTACCTACATGCTAGAAGTGTGCTGCGTTCCTCTCTTTTATATGACGCTCAGGAATTTTCACTGATGGCCATCTTTTCTTAGCCAGTTGAAGTGCTTGGACTTGAGTTGCTGGAATGCCTTTATTGGAGAAGAGGTGCCTTAATCTACATGTTTTGCCACACAGTTAAAGGAAGAAAGGAATGGTTGAGGAAGGAGACTGATTCACTTAAAAAGGTATGTTTTCCCATTCCATCATAATAAATGTACTGGCCACTCCTGTAAGAATAATATCCTTTTTTCAAAATAAGTTCCAGGGGCAATTACATGCACAAGATGTCTATTGAAAATTGCACTATGAGAAACTGACATCTCTTTAATTTTTTTTTCTAGTACAAATAACAGTGGATCAAGATTTGTGTCTTGGTATGAAAGGAATTTTCCCCCTTGTCCCCTTACACTATGGACCTGATCATGACTGAGGCAAACTATGTTCCTCTGGTATATGAATTTCAACTCCCAAAATTCTCTAGCCAGCATGATCATTGCTGAGAATTCTGGGAATTGGGAGTTACAAATCTGGAGGATGCTCAGGTCAAGGAAAGTTCAGTACTGCAGTTTGTGAAGACAGACCCAGGGATCTCCCTCAGTAGAAACTGCTTCCTGTATTTTCTTTGTTCTGGAGTAAATAAAGACGTGTGTTGGTATGAACTTCTAAGTTCTTTATAGAAGAATTTAGGGGTTTTTTTTAGTAAAAAGTCAAGTACAATAAAATACCAAATGAAGCCATATAAAATTACAAAAGTTAAAAATCACATAATGTCAGGCCTAGCCCAAGGAACTCCAAGAGACAATGCAAAATCAGTTCAGCTATGTTTATTAGCTACAACCTCTAGCAAGAATCTTCCCAGACTGAAACCCCAGCTCCTAAGTCAGCCAGCCACAACAGTGTGAATTCCTCAGGGAGGTGCCAGTCTCATCCTCTTGTAGTTCCCACGCTCTTGCGGTGAGCTAAGAAAATGCTTATCTCCCTGAGCCTGGCCTTCATAATTCCATTCCATCACACATAATAGTATCATGACAGCTATAGCAGCAGCATACGTTCCACCTCAAGCCTGAGCAAACAGGTCCTTAGTGCTGTAAGCTAGCAAGATTTGGCTGGCATCAGCTGTGAGGAGGCAGAGAGAACATTTCATGCGCAGGATGCCTGTATAGGGAAAAAAAATGCTCTCTTGGTTACTGCACAGCAGCACATTCAAGAAGACCTCCGTGCTAACTTTTAATCACCAGGAAATGGGCGAGGGATGAAGCCGTTGATCCCGTACCCAAGTCCTGAACCAGTTAGGCCTTTCTAAGACGCAAACACTTGCACTTGGCTTAGGTATGTATTGACAACATCCATCAGTACATTCCTCTTATTGCCATAGACTCTTATTTTTGAGTCTGCTGATAAGTAGAAAGTAAATACAATAAGGATATTCTTTCATAGCGTGGAAATCAGGTTCATGTGATTGTAGAAGATTGTTCTGTTCTGGAGACTATGTATTAAAAAGGCTATCTGAAATGCCCTTTATGTTTCCCTTCAGTTCCTTAGGGAGGGAATCCATTACTTGATAAAGATGCTTGATTTTAGATGTTCTGACAACCCAAATGAGGAATTCCTAGTTCAGGAAACAGGCACAGCTATGTTGGTCAATGAAGGTAAGTATTCAGTATTAATGCTTCTTCTAAGCAGAAAGGATTCTCAGCTGCACGTTGAAATAAAGGCACTTTGCAGAGAAATCTGCTAAACATTGCAAGTTGGAAGCATTTATTTGCACATTATTGTCAGATGCTTCAGGTCTCATTTTTATCTCATCCATATCATCCAGTGATATGAACAGTAAAGTAAATCAACCGGGAACTAGGAAATTCTGTAATCCAGTTATTGCTTAATACAGTGATTGCTTCATGTCTTATCCAGGATCCTTCCTCACTCTACCTTTTAATTCCCTCACCCAAAAAAACATTATCTTTCCATAGCTTTCTTTAGCTCAAAGTGTTCTGTATAGTTTTGGATGAAAATTCTCAGATTTGTGCAAAAAGGGATTTTTTTGCCAACCACATAAATATAGGATGAAAGCTGAGCGTACACACACACACACACACACACACACAAATATATAGAAATACAGGTGTTTTAATTTGGCTAGTTGATTTCCATGCTGCAGTCTTCTCAGCTGCAGCTCACCGATTTCATATCCTGCTTTTATTTATATTTTGCTGTTCTCTTAGCAAAACAAAATTCAGAATGTACAAAAATATAAAAGTGTGTCATCAGCATTTAAAAATTAAAACATCTGGTTAAAGCAAAAAGATAATTAAAAACATTTTTTTAAAAAGATGGTTTCACTTTGAGGAAGGCTTTGGTTTTCTAGCAGTCTCTCAAACTTATCTAAATCATGACCCAGTCAGGGGCTGCTATGCTTCTGTAGGGAGGAAACATGATAAAGAGAGATGATATGGTAATTAAATAAGAGAGACAGTGTGGTGTAAATGGTTAAGAGATTGCTGACACCAAGGAGACCCAGGTTCTAATCCACCCTCAGCCACAGAAGCTCATTAGATGACTTGGACCAGGCACTCTAACCCAGACTACCTCCCAGGCGTGATTGTGGAGAAAAATAAGAGGTCTTCAGTTCCTGCATGAAAGAGGACCTATAAAACTGACCAGATAAATAAATGGCAGCACCTCCATCAAGAATTCCCTGTTTTCAGACAGCCAGCTGTGGGTTTCTAGCCCTCTGCAAGAACAACAACAGAACAGGCTCTTCAGCCAGTCTCAATGGATAGCGTGGCTGGTAGCGGAAATGTGTGTGTCTAAATATATGGATCCTAAATTAGTTCAGTCCTTATTCCCTTTCAACTGAGTCCGGTAGCTCTCGACACCCAATGGAATGCCTTTTAAAATCGGTGTCATAAACTCCTGCTTACTTGCCCATTGAATCTAGACCAGTGTTTCTCAGACTTGGCAATGAAGATGTGTGGACTTTAACTCCCAGAATTTCCTCAGCCAGCCATGTGAAATCCACACGTCTTAAAGCTGCCAAGTTTGAGAAACACTGATCTAGACTAACTTCAGTGGTAAGCTCACAACTGGATTCCAGAGCCCCATATATGCAAAACAGATAAATTATATTAGAATGAATACACATTTCAGTCTCTTCCAGTTCGCTGCAGTTGATAACGTAATGCAGGCTTTTTCTCTCCAGCTACTGGTAAGGGAGGGAGAGTAGCTCTAACTAGGCTTAGGGATTATTTGACCCAAACTTGTTTCTCTTCCCCCTCTGGCAGGTATTTTTAGCGATACCCATCTGCTGGCGATGATGTACTGTGGAGAAATGTGTTACTGGGGGCTGAAGTACTGTGGAGAAGAGAAGCCAGATCAGGGCACAGAGACAGAACCGCGCAGAGAATCGCCGGGCAGTTCACACAGCAACATCTTGGACTTCCAGGAAATTGGAGAGAAAATGTTAACAAAATACATAGCAGTGTGTGAAGGACCTTTAAGATCACATGGTTGGGATACAAAGAATGCTAAGCGCATATTGGACTATTTTAAACAACTGTCATCCTAACTGACATAAGCAGATGATGCGTGTACTGAAAGCAAGCATTAAACTGAAGGAAATGATAGAAATTTGTTTTACTGTTGAAGTACGGTTACATACCTTTTAAAGTGAGCTTTCAACGCTGTGTTTCTTGATTTCTGTTGTACAGAAATTGTTCGAACTATGGTACAAGTTACTTGGGAGAATTTCAGAAGGGTCATTCTAAAGGCTAGAACAGTGTTTCTCAAGCTTAGCAACTTAAAGATGTCTGGACTTCAACTCCCAGAATTCCCCAGCCAGCATGCTGGCTGGGGAATTCTGGGAGTTGAAATCCAGACTTCTTAAAGTTGCTAAGCTTGAGAAACACTGGGCTAGAAATTGACTTTAAGTAGGGGGCACCTATGGATTGTATATGGCCCCAAGCCCACACTCTTGTTGCATCTCTAGAACTTCCTAAGGTTTTCATGAGGGATAGGAGAAGCTGCCAAATACTCATGCTGCAATTTTCTGCCTGGTCTGGAGAGTAAAAAGTTTGCTTAAGGCATTGTTAGATTTCGCATCCTTTCACTTTTTTGAGGAAAGAAACGAGTGTCAGAAAGAGGGGAGGGCTAAAAATGTAAGCTGCACTCCCTCCACTGAGGCCATTGTGTGACTGCTATGCTCTGCAACCGTCAGCTGTCATACATACGTGGATCCACATATATTTATAACATATATTTATATATATATAAATATAACATATATTTATAACCCAGGCCACAAAAAGATGATCAGGGCCTTTTTGCTGGAGTAGTTGTAGACTGCTAATAATCTTTGAGGGATCAGTGTTTAAATGCTTAAAACCTTGATGGAATCTGGTCGGTCGGTCGGTCGGTCGGTCGGTCTGTCTGTCTGTCTGTCTTTCTTTCTTTCTCTTTCTCTTTCTCTCTTTCTCATTCATTCATTCAACTTATCCCCGCCCATCTCCCCCCAATGGGGGACTCCAGGTGGCTTACAACAGATTAAAACAATAAATATATAGTTAAAATTTATAAGAAAACACATTTACACAGAATAAAAGGAAGAGGAAAGGGGGCAGGAGACCACTTTTAGGCGGCAGGCTGCTAAGAGATTTGTCTATGTAAGACAGATCGGGATCTTTGGTTAGGGCTATGCAAAGCACCCAAAAGATGTTCCTTGCAGAGAACGTTAGCACGAAATAAGGTGCCTCCTCGGTGCTAAAAGTGGCCACATCCTTGGAAGGTTTATTGGGCTGCTTCAAAAACTATCCCCGGCTGTCTGAACAAGGATGCACAACCTTGGAGCTTTGGTGGTGGCCCCAGTAGAATGCAGGAAGGCTGTCTTGAGACAGCTTTCAAAGCAGCCATGTCAGCCTTCCCCAAAACACTGATTGCTTAACCTTTTAAGGTGGTTTGCTTGTACTAACGGGCTCTGCCCAGCCCTTGTAGCTCTTCTGCAAAGCTACCAAGAAATCCCTCATAAGCTGTCTTCGCTTCCCGCGCCAGAAGGATGAAATCATGCCATACTCCAGGGGTGCATTTCCTGCAGGCTCTCAGTACGCTTTGTGGCTTCTAGATGCACAAACTCCGTTTGCTTTGTTTTGCCCTATTCTTCCCAGACTTGTTTGCCATGGTGTTAAAAGGATGCATAAACTTAGACCAGTGTTGTCCAAACTTGGCCACTTTAAGATGAGTGGACTTCAACTCCCAGAATTCCCCAGCCTGCATGGCTGGCTGGGGAATTCTGGGAGTTGAAGTCCACTCATCTTAAAGTGGCCAAGTTTGGACAACACTGACTTAGACAGTGTTGTTTAGTGTAGCTTCTCTCCGCAACGTTTTCAGGGGTGGAGGTGGCCCTGTGTGAAGTATTACAAATAATCCCCAAGACTCTCTTCATTCAGGGTAAAAAGTCATCTGTTAAGATGGAACGAAACATATGGTTCATTCTACAATGGAAGGAAATACATACAGTATTTCAGTATTTGGGTTTTTTTTCCCCATCCTGTTTCCTGGATTAGGGATTTCAGCACATGAAAAAAAAATGTAAAGGAATATTCTGTGAAAGTGGCCACGTCCTGAGAACTGGCGAAGGGGCTGAAACAAACGCGGCACTAAAAACCCTCCTTCAGCAACATTCGCGATACTGAAATACCGCGCCGGGCCTCGGGGAGGTCAGGCTGAGCATCCTCAGGCGGGGCCGTCTCGGCAGAAGGCGGGGCGCAGGAAAGGGGAAGGGCCCGGCTGACCCACCCAGCCGTTTCCACTGGCAGAAGAACAGTCGGCTGCGAGAGGGCGCGCGGAGAGACGCGCAGAGACGCGCTTTCCCTCCGCCCGCCCGCCCGCCCGCCCCGCAGCCCCAGCCGCACCGCAGCGTAGGCGAGCCGAAGCTCCACGGCCGTCCTTTTCGCGAGGCCGCCCAGAACAAGGCGCAGCTCCGCGGCCCGCCATGTCCGCCACCCACGGAGGGGACTGGCGCGCCTTGGAAAGCGCGCTGCGCAGCAGCCTCCAACTCCTCCGGGACAAGTGGGGGCCTCGGGCGAGGCTGCGGGGAAACACCGGTCGCACCCCGGGGGAGGAGAAGGAGCCGGCAGGGGCGGACGCCGGCCCGCCCAGCGCCCTGGAAGCTCTGCCGGTAAGGACGGCGACGCCGCACGAGCTCCAACGCGGCTGCTTCCAGTTGCGCTGCGGAGGGAGAGGGTCGCGTCCTTCGGCGACTCCCTTTCGCCGTTTCATTGGCCACAGCGCTGTGGGCGGGATCCTTATTCATCCAATCGCCCTCTTCCCCAGTCAGCGGGGGAGGCGAGTACCCGCTTCATTCACAAAACGCGAGCGACGCTGTTCGCGGCTTCCGACGGAGGCGCGTCCTCTGGCCGCTCTTCTTCGTGTCCAAAAAGCCGGGGCGATGCAGGGGATTTGTTAGGATCTTGTTCTCCAGCTGATACCTTGCTCTCCAGATGAAGTCAAATTAGGCACCGTGTTTAAATGCGAGGGTAGCATCTCAGATAATTCGATCTTCGTGTCTGGAAATAAAGTCGTCGATTCCCTAAGACAGTGTTTCTCAACCTTGGGCACTTTAAGATGGGTGGACTTCGACTCCCAGAATTCCCCAGCCAGCCTGGCTGGCTGGGGAATTCTGGGAGTCGAAGTCCACCCATCTTAAAGTGCCCAAGGTTGAGAAGCACTCCTCTAGCATAATGCGGAGGGGTGCTGGAGAATTGGAAACAGAGCTTTTCTTGGTTTACTGAAAGTGGGCTAGTTTGATATTTGCAGTCATGTAAAAATACCCTGTTTTTTAAAAACTATTTCCGAATATTGTTGAACTACAACTCCCAGCCAACATAGTTAATGGTGGACAATGCCTGGAGTTGCAGTTAGCAATCTATGGAGAGCCACAGATCCCGCTGTAGTTTTTGATGAAAAGTCTGAGATCCAGAATTCCTCCCAAATCCTGCAAATGTTAATGGATGCTGCTTTTGTCTTGTAAACAGGAGAGCTTTCCATAAAATTCTGCAATCGTCCTTGCAGTCACAGGTTTGGTTTTGTTTTTAATCCAACTATTTTTGTTTTGGCTTGACCGCATGTTATTGTCTCATTTACAGATAGATGTGAAATTATACCTTTTGTCCTTTCTCACACCAAAAGATCTGATTTACTTGGGAAGCACCAACCACTACTGGAGGATAACAATCCAAGATCCCTTGCTTTGGAGATATTTCCTCATCCGGGATCTTCCTTCCTGGAATTCAGTAGATCGGGAATCTGTGCCAGATGCAAAGATATTTAGCCAGCCTTTTGCTGAGTTAGATAATATCGGCCCATACAATTTCATGGCAGCGTAAGTATTTGACCATGTAAAGGTGTAAAGTAAAGTAGCAAAGTAATGCCATGCACGTTTACTCCAAAATAAAAACTTTCATTGAATATGAATTGCCAATAGAAGCGAATATGTGTAGCTCAGGGTTGAACTGTAGAGTCCTTGGGGTTCTCCGAGCTTGGTTCTTTTCTTGCAAACGTTTCATTACCCGGCTGGGTAATGAAACGTTTGCAAGAAAAGAACCAAGCTCGGAGAACCTCAAGGACTCCACAATATGAATTGCTTTGCAGCCTCTCATTTTCAAGTACATTTTATTAAACTCATTAGCTATGCAATATTCACACTGCATGAAGTCAAAATATGAGTTGTTTGGGTTTCGCTTAATGTGTTGGTTTATAGATCAGGTTTGTGGCTTAGCATGCTGTGTGAACTCAGCCAATCCACAGAATCATAAGAGTTGTAAAGGGCTGTTTAGGTCATTGAGTTCAGGCCTATTTTCAATACAAATTAAAGCATCCCAAAGAGATGGCTGTCCATCTTCCCCTTGAATATGTCCTGTGAAGGAGAGACCGCCTCTGTACAATTGGTCCAATACTGAACACTTACGTTAGGGAGTTTTTTTCTCAGTATTTTGGGTTATTTGATAAACTATGGTTAAATGTTAGAAGGAAAGTGTGGGGTAAGGAGTGTTTATCTAGGTTCAAGGAGATCAAGATTCATCCATATTCTGTGATGGAAACCACAAGGTGATTTTGAACCAGTACTTCTGCCATAATCATCCTCAGTGAAGGTCAAAAAAGTCAAATCATGGGTGTGATGGTGTGACTGAATCCCTGCCTCTTTTTAAAATACTTAGGATGCATGTTGAAAAGAGACCGAGCCTCAATTTCCCGGTTGCTCCCACCATCCTGACTGTATTTAAGCTCCCCTGCAGATGCCCTGACTTCCACTGAGTCTAGCCTACTTAACAGGGATAAAATTAAAGAAAGGAATACTGTATAAGTTGCACTGAACTCTGTGAGAAAATGCAGAGAATAAACACAGAAGTGCAATAGGATTTAATTAGTCAGTGGGACTCAAGTAAATCCAACCCTTTATCAGTGTTGTCCAAACTTGGCCACTTTAAGATGAGTGGACTTCAACTCCCAGAATTCCCCAGCCAGCATGGCTGGCTGGGGAATTCTGGGAGTTGAAGTCCACTCATCTTAAAGTGGCCAAGTTTGGACAACACTGCTTTAGACTTTTAAAAGGTTATAATATTTTGTTAAAATCTCACTTTTAAATTACTGCTGCTATTTCTAGGAGGATTTATTTAACACTGGCAACATGTTTGCTACCAAATGTCATTACCCAACTATATTATATTATGACAGTATAAAATATTATAATGTCATAATTTCCAGTGGTGTGATAGAAAATTACATTTTACCGCATTTTACATTTTTCCTAGCCAATTCCTCCCCAGCCCCTGCCCCAAGGCATCAGTTCTTATGGGAGAAGCTGCTAAGGAAGAAAGTAATACAGCAATACATCATGTTTCATGTACATTGTCAACGAATGCTGATTGGTGGTTTGTTTCTTTTTTTAATGCAGGTATAAAAAATGCTGTTCTTTCCATAAAAGGTGTTTGAAACCCAACTGGCCTACATACGGCACCATGCCTTCTTTTCTGCAGTCACTGATCACCCAGGCAGAGCCTCGCTTTGCTATGTTTGGGCCTGGTTTGGAAGATTTGGATCAATCTTTGGTATACAAAATGATGGGAAGTCCAGAGATTCTGCCACTAGCTGGCATGCCTTCTAGACAAATACATGGTAATATAGTTTTCCTTTTGTCGGAAAACAAGAAAACAAACAAGATGAAGAACAATACTGAATTTAAGAATCTGGCCTATCAACTACATCTCTTTGGGTCTGTTACAAAATATCTTTTAACTCAGCCTTAGGCTTCACAACCTAGCTAACAGCCATAGTTTTGGGGTTTGCGACAAGGTGCGTATGGCGGGTGTCACCTTAATGGCTAACCAGTTTCTTGTTGCATAAATTTTTTTGTATTGGCTTTAAAGGAAGAGAAATTGATCCATAAAGTTAATCCATCTTTCCCAAGCCTGGTAAAAGGCTAATTTATTTATTACACAAGGGTTTTTATTCATTTATTGTCCTTTATTAATTTAATAAAACAGAACAGAAAGAAAATCATAACAGAAAAAAATAAAAAAGAGAAAATGCAATTACAAGATCACTTCTCACGCATATATAGATGTATGTGTGTGTATATATATATTTACATACTTTTTTACATAAGTTTCAAGAAAGGTTTACCATATTTCATTGTAATCATCCATGCACAATCTACATCTATAACAATTTGTTCATAAGATGCAAGTAACATCCACTGTTCAGTCCAGTGAGTAATTGGGGCCCTAAATTTGACTTTTCAATTTTGAAGAACGGATCTGTTGGGCAATAGTAAGGGCACAAAGATTTTATTGTCCAACTGTCCATTTCCATGTAGTAAGTATGTATTTCAAAAGAATGTGTGCATTTGAAAATATTAAACTTTGTTTCAGAGTAAATTAACATATGAAACCACTTCTTCCCAAAACATAAGTTTGGGATATTGCAAAAACATATGCTTCCAGGCAATGTAATTCTGGTTTATTCATTCCTTTTCTATAACAGTGCATTTGGGTCCAAGAATCTAAAGTAGTATTTTTTGTTGTTTTTGTATAAAACATAATCTAAGATCTAATGAAGTTTTTGGTATTAATGTTAAAATGTTTTCCCATTGTATGGGCAAAAATGGAGGTCTCCAGTTCTTTATTCCATGAGTCTTAAAGTTTGCATATCAAATTGATTTTTTTGATAATAGATTTTTATAATGACTGATTGTGGCCTTTTGGTCTTATAGGATTTAATGATCCCTTCTAATAACTTAGGTGTCTCTGAAGCTGAAAATGCTGCTTGTCCAAATGAAGATGTTAATAAATGTAATTGTAAATATTGCCAGTGGGTGTCAAGTGACAAATTGTATTTATATTTTAACATAGAAAACGATAAAAACTGTTGGGGTCTTTAGGTTAAATCAACTAATGAATAATTGATACTATACATTAGCTGATCTAACTTAAAGATCCCAGCAGCTATCTAGATCTTCCATAAAACCATTTTTATCCATTCTGAGATCTGTATTATCACATAGTGTCAACTTAGCATGAGAAAAAGGATTAAAGTCATTTTTCAAGAAATATTTACAATAATTTTCAAATCTATATGATAGGAACAGGAGATGCAGCAAATCTTCCTCAACCAGGTGTGGACATTTTCTTTGCAAACAAAGATTTTTAATCATCTCATCTAACCAATTAGATTAATTGTGATACACAACTGCAAAGCATCTTCAGGCATCCAGAAATAACGGATTTCAGGCTTTTGTACAGACATGAATACATTCTTCATTATAAATAGATGTCCTTATTTATAAACTGCATGTATTTTTTCCTTTTCCTGTAATAGGAATAGGCTCCGGAGTCACATTTCATTTGAATGGCCAGAAGTTTAACATTCTGACGCTGTATTCAAAAACTAGGTAAGATTTATTGAGTCTGTTCTAGGGCAAACAAAATTGATTTCAAAAAGTTCTTGGGAGTTCTTGGTGCTCTCTGAGCTTGGTTGTTTGCTTGCAGGCATTTCATTACCCAACTGATGATGTTACCCAGTTGGGTAATGAAACATATGCAAGCAAACAATCAAGCTCAGAGAGCACCAAGAACTCCACAGTTCAACCCTGAACTACAGATATTCTCTTCTATTGAAAAAGTTATTTGCCTTGGAAAGTTCTTTAAAGAATATTTCTAGATATAATCCTTTGCTCTGAATGGCTCAGTCCCTACATCCATCTGGAATTAGGAATCATATCATCATATTTTTCAAACAGCAGTTCTCCAATGCCAAAATGGACAAGATAATTATTTAGTAGTATACCACTTGGCCTTGAAGAGACCATATTGTTCTTTCTAAGCCATTTGTCATCAGATCCTTTAAACCAAGGCTGCACAGCTGGGATGGGATGAGGATATGAGACCCATTCAAGGGTTTTTTTGGTGACTCTTGTTCCCCTTCTCAGCTGTGGTCAATTTGAAGCAAATTAAAATTAACTAGTTTTATTACTGAGAGCCAGGTTGGTGTAGTGGTTAAGGCATTAGGTTAGAAACTGGGAGACCATGACTTCTAATCCTGCCTTAGACATGAAGCCAACTGGGTGACTTTGGGCCAGTCATTCTCTCTCAGCCCTAAGAAGAATAAGAAGGAAATGGCAAACCACTTCCAAAAATGTTGCCAAGAAAACTGCAGGGATTGGTTCAGTCACCAGGAATCAACACTGAGTCGAAGGCACACATACACCACTTTATAAGATAGAAAAGAATTGATAGGAAATCAGGAGAATGAAAAGAAGAATTGACTTAAGAAAAAGATCTTTTTAATGCTGGATATGCTTATTTTCCATGTTGATCAGACCCACATCTCTCTTTTCCCCAGCCATAGAAACCCTTGATACATTTCACAAGACCCACATCAAGCCACGAATACCAAAAGAACTCATGTACCTTTGCTTTAGTTTTTCTCAGAGTCTTTGAAATAATTAGTACTGTTTTTCCCCCCAGCAAAGAAAGGCAGAGAGACAAAGCAGATACAAATTCCATCAACAAGATGTTCTATGAAGTGAGCAAAGTGGATGGGACAACGCAGTATAATCTAATTGAACATGTTCAGAATGTGTGCAGGGTAGCTGATGGGTTCATCTATGTTGCAGACGCTGAGGCTCATAAAAGTAAGGATTTCTAAATGATGCTGGCATTTTTCAAAGGAGGATGTTCAAGTGCATCAGGTAGAGGTGAATGAAACAACCATCTCTCTTTGCAGGACACAATCGTCAAACTGAATTTGCTCGGATGGCAGCAATGCTTGACCCAACACTTGGGCCTTCAACCAGACCTCTGTTGATTCTGTCCTGCATTTCAAATACTAGGATGGAAAGGGTTCCTTGTATTTACCTGGCACATCAGCTCCAACTAAACCTGGTTGACCGACCATGGATGGTATCTTAATATTTTTGAAGCTTTATACTCATTTATCTAAGCATGTATTCAGACACACATACACACTGCCAGAGTAGTTTATATAATTCAGAGTAGGAATATTCCTGCCCTCAAGCCTATAATCTAAAAACATGACACACAAAGGAGGAGGATGGGTGGAGGAGGAAAAACCCATCAAATAATTGGTACTGAATATAATGAACAGCTAGTGCTGAAAACGTTCAGATAATCTGAAGGGGCTGCTCAAGTCACTAATGAAAAGAGCCAACAGCTCTGCTTAATTCTGCTTTCTTCTCCCTCTCTTATTCAGCTGGATGGAATGGCTGCTGCTAGTTCGTTTTTCAGTTTTAAAGCACATTTTAAGTATCCTGCATTTTAGTCAACTTTGCATTACAAAACTGATTGACAGCAGGTTAAGGAAGCACATTTCCCACATTCATGTAATTAGATAATTAATGTAATTAAGTTTCATGGCTGCTACAAGATGCGATGGCAATGGCCACAGAATTTGATGGTTATTAGGATCATTACAAAAATTCAGAAATTCTTTGAGGATGATTGCAACCTCCACAATAATTGTTTCAATTCTGTATAATGTTCCAACATCTGCCTTTTTCTTGGATTTTACAGGTTCAGGATACTGAAGCTGCCACACTGGCTGGACTGTTGGATGGAATTCAATGGCTCCTGGAACAAATCAAACATTAATCTGCAATCACTAAGTCTCATTTAATACAGAATTATGTTATTTACATTGCAATACCTGATTAGGGTGTCATTTTATCTCAATAAGAGCTGGGAAGAGACAACTGGTACTAAAAATGACCAGTAATTTAATAATTTAAAAAAAGATTCCCTCAAGACGTTTCCCATGGGTGTCTTCCCTCAAAATTTAATGGAGACATGGAAACAAGGAAAGAGTATTACAGGTGAAACTCGAAAAATTAGAATATCATGCAAATGTTCATTTATGTCAGTATGGCAACTCAAAAGGTGAAACCAATATATGAGATAGATGCATTACATGCAAAGCGAGATATGTCAAGCCTTACTTTGGTATAATTGTGATGATTATGGCGTATATCTATCTCATATATTGGTTTCACCTTTTGAGTTGCCATACTGACATAAATGAACATTTGCAGGATATTCTAATTTTTCGAGTTTCACCTGTATACAATGAAAGATGGGACATTCACCCCTTGATCACCTTGTAACTAAACATAGGAATTTAAGTGACATTTTATTTCAAAAACTTGAATGAAAACTGATGGGAAAAAAACCAATTTTTAACTTTTTGAGGTTTGATTTTAACTGTAAGCAGCCCACCCCCCACCCTCTGGGGGAGATGGGCAGCATATTAAATGAATGAATGAATGAATGAATGCTGCATAAGAGCAATGTTCTCATAAACAAAAGGGCACTTCTCTGGGTTCTCAAGGTATTCCCCAAATGTATCATCAGATCATCTGCAGGTACTGTCTGCTTGAGAACCTATTTTCCCTAAAAATATTCTTGACAGAGATTCCACCATCTAAAGTTATGATCAAGACTGTGATAAGATGTGCTATCAATCGCTCGGGTTTCTTGTTTATATTCTCTATCTGTTCCTAGTATAAAATGATGGCAAAAGCACCCAAACAATTTGAACCAACACCCAACGTCAGTGCATGTTGAACTGTACACATTTTGATTTTGTATATTGTAAACTCTTGTATTTCATACGGAAAGTGTCAAAGAAATGCTTTAAAAAAGCATACATACATCCTTAGAGACACTTCAATAGTGAAGTTTAAAAATAGAAGTGGAGTTAATTTGTAATTTAATATACTCACAAGCAGACATGCTTTTATATACTTGAGAACAATAATGGATGACCTCATTTTCCTTTTTCAGTACTGAAAATATTTATAGTATGTTGGGTGCTGTACATTTAAAAACTGTGTATATAGGCTCTCAATGAAATCCAGTACATAATTCAGAAATAGGTTTTGTGGAATTTGGTGGACTTAGTTCCAAGAAAATGTGCATTGCCATATCATTCTTTACTAGCCACCAGATGTCATCTTTGTAACACAGAAGTTTATATACTATCCTTCATAGGAGATTGTAGAATCCAGAACTGCTTTCTTAGACACTTCTTGGGAATAACATGGCTCACTTCTAGAGGTAGAAAACCTGCAAGGGACATTTTAAAATGTCTGTTTATTTTGCACTACTGTAAATATATATTTTAATAAAAGGAAAAGGAAGAACTCTTTTTATTAAAAAATTTATTGCAAAAATTTTCCCAGCACTTCCCTGGAAAGCTTTGAAGTAGAATAGAGCCGCTCACTCCTTTAGATGATTGATTGATAGATAGATAGATAGATAGATAGATAGATAGATAGATAGGAATGCGTATGGGACTCAGATGTGAGGAATGAGATCTCTCTTTAAAAGAGGTGGAAATTGTACCCATGTTTAAAAATAAATACCTTTTGTTGAAGGTGGTCACTCCTTTTCACATTTGTATTTTGACTGGGCTTGGAAGCTAAGCAGGGTCAAGGCTGGTTAATACTTGCATGGAAGCAGGAAATTCCAGAACTGTAGATCAGACTAGGAGATCAAAAATATATCCCAGAAGAAGCCAATAGCAAATCATTTCTGCATTACTACCAAGAAAATTGTATCAATGTGTCCATGGAGTCACAATGACTCAAACTTAACTTGCAGGACATTGGACTTTTTAATGCACAATTGTGCATCAGTATGTCAGGCGGGATAAGGATCTGGAGACAGATGCTTCATGTGGTGAACCACAGAGCTGAACACTGCAATCATAGAAAAGAACCAAAACAGAGGGAGTTTCTCCATGAAGGACCACCCACTCAGGCTGATCACTGGTTCCTCCCAGGCAAGGAGGGTATAAGGGGACATTTGTAACTGGTCTTTCTTCTCAATTTCTGATTTGCTCTTCAGTCCTGAGTATTTGGTGTGTCCAGTGGCTTATGTCCAGCTTCTCTCCATGACCCCAGCTGTGACAAAAACATTCTGTGTACATTGAATTAAAAAAATATGAAATGGATGATTTGAAAAACTTTCATTAAGATCTGGGAAGCTTTTGTTTCCCATGAAATACCAAAAAAGCCTAGATTCAGTTCAAAATGATGAAACATTTAAGCTTGAGATAGGTAATTATTAGTTGCATATGTTTGAACCAAAAAGTACTATGTAGCCTCAAGGTCCATAGATCAGGAAGCAAAGCTGAAGACAAGTTTAGCTTTGCAACCCAGGTAATGAATGAGACTGAACAATATCACAAACTTTCTTCATCACAGAAAAAGCTTTTGTTGCTCTGAACTACAAGGAAGGAAACCAGCCAACTTTTCTGTGCCAGCACTGCTGGCTGCCAGCCAACAAGATAGCAAGCTGGATGCCAGGCAGAACTTTGAGAAGAAAATAGTCCTTTTTACTGACATATTAAGACAGGCTTGGCACAGGTTGAGACTAGGAATCCAATAGACAAGAGACAAATCCAAAGGAAAAGACAGGAGACACGGTAAGGTAGAATCCAGAGTTCTAAGTATGGTACAGCAAGGTAAACAGAACAAAGCTGAGGATGGAAAAGTTCTCAATGTTTTCTCCCAGGAAGTGGGGTCATTAAATAAGCTAAACCAAGCCTCCACTCAAATGTACAACTCAGGCATGTTACACTTTAGAATCTAACTCTCCTACTGGCTTGCTTTTTGGCTGTCTGTCTGACCAGTGGAGCTCAGCCCTTTGTTGTTGTATCTTTAAAGCGTGCCTCTGCTTAGGACTGGGTGGCTGAATTTCAGATTCTGAGAGGCTCTTGGTGGGTGCCATCAGGGAGTCTTGGGGGCTTACCGGATCTGCCTCAACCAGAGTGGAGTCATTGGCTCCACCACTGCTGAAATCATTCAAACCAAGACTGTTATCCCTAGATGCCCCTGGCTGTGCTTCCTCCCCTTCTCCTCATCAGAAGAAAGTCCAGCAGAGCCAAAAAAAACCCCTCATCTAGTCATAGAGACATGTTTCTTTCTTGAATGTAAACTATAAGCTTTTTACAGCAGAACTTGCAAAGACAATAGTTGGTTTCTGAACTGAATTAATACATTCTGATCAGACTAGCTTGGTCCCATACAGAGACAATATCTGTTATTTTTGAATGTAATTCATAATATAAACAATTGTGGAAAAGACCAAGGAACGGGAATAGACCAGCTCCTTGGAACCTCTCTGGATAAGAAGAGGATGGAAGATTGCCCACATGCACTCTGGACTTGCAAGGAGACCATAGGAAAGCAGTTTTCCATGGGTTTGAGCACTGGGAGACGACAGGATCACCCATCTTGCTTGCAACCGTGGTGGAGTCTTTTAAAGGACACTAAGTTCGCAAACCTCACTTTCTAATCACTGGAATTTCTAATTCAATGGAAATTGTCAGCACAGTCATGCCTTTGAACTAAAAGAGTCTACATATAGACTCTAAAAGAGGAGAGGGAGTGGAAAAGTTTTCACCAATTCCTCTTTTCTAGCTGTAACCCCCAGCAATCTGGTATAGTTTTCAGAGGTCCTGGGGGCTACAGAGGAAAGAGAATCCGCAAATGTGGCCTGTTCCTCTTTGTTGTGATAAGAGAAAGCATCCTTTGAGTGGAACCCCATCCAAGGGGCCTTTCCACTGATGGAGCATTGCTTGCAATTCTAACCAACATGTTTAAATTGTGCAAAAAGAACATTAGGAAACAAAACTTTGCAAATCTCAAGAGGGAACAGAATAGGACTAGGAATAAGAGTCTTAAGGGAATCGATAGATAAGCCATGATACATTTTTAGACACTTTCTAAAGATCTGACACACCAGCTTCCAGGAGAAGTGATTTTTAGGTAGATGAGCAAGGCCTTTCTACATGGGTGAGGGCAATCAAAGCTGGCAGACTGAGGTAATCACTTCAGGAAGCAGTTGCTGGAAGAAACAGTGGCAGCCTCTTATATTCTAAACTTCTTAGCTATTTTTTTGTCTCTGTTGGCAGAAAACACTTTTTATGCCACCCCACCACTTCATTTACCAACTTAGTAAATTAAAACCAATGTAATGTAAATAGTGTTAGACTAGGAATAGGGACATCTAAGCTGAAGTCCACCCTCTGCCACAGAATCTCTTTGGGTGGCTTTAGACCCACCACTTCCTCATAGCCCAACGTACTTCTATAGGGTTGTTGTTGTGGGCAAAAATGGGAGGAGGGAGAGAAATTATCTATCTATCTATCTATCTATCTATCTATCTATCTATCTATCTATCTATCCATCCATCCATCCATCCATCCATCCATCCATCCATCCATCCTGAGGTCCTAAATGAAAAGTGGAATAGAAATCAAACTAATAACCAATAACCAATAATAGTTAACAAACCTCACTGCCTGGATGCACACAACCCATCAAGCCACAAACAAGCAAACCACATTTTGTCTTCTTGTGTGAACCCAGCCAACCCAAAATCTAGAACGTCATCTCTGGCACAATGGAGGATGCTGTTCAAGCCTCTACATGGAATAGGAAGGGCTTGTGTCTGGTTTTGTGGTGGCCCAGCTCCTGCTTTTACTTTTGTGATATGGATTGCAGGTCACCCAAGTAAAATGATAAAAAGGAGCCTAAAGGTATAGATATAATTGTGAGTAGTCATCTGCACCACTGCATTCCTTGGATGCAAATCCTCTTAATTCTAGCTCCTGCAGGTTCTGTGCTAGTCCCTGCAGTCTACTACATACCTTAGTGTTTTCACTGGAGATCAATACCTGCTGAAATGTGTAAAATGTCAAACTGTCTAATATAATTATGGAAACCAAATAATTTGCAGATTGTCACTTTCTTATGAAGGCTACACAGTCATGTGATTATCACTTCCTTATGAAGAGATGGCTATATAGCTATGTGCATAATGTTAGTCATCTAATTATTCTTATGCATGTGTACAATCTCCATGAATACAGTGGCTCTCTCAGAAAGAATACTTTTTTACAAAGAAAGTTCTCTTACCTCATTCAAACATCTCTTAGTCAACATGCCCTTAAATCAGAAATCAGGCACCTTCTCATCATGGCATTAATCCCTCTAATTTGGTAAGGTACAATGGTGTGAGAGATAGTTTGTGCTGTTATTAGGTAATTCATCTGTCAACAGACTGTTGCAATTTTGCTGCTCTTTTTCCCCGTGCAACGAATGGCTTAAAATCCTTTAAATAATTACATAAGGAATCCTGCTTCAGGGAAATGCGTGTGAATTCAGATGATAGAAGTGATTGTGCTGATCTTTTATACACTGTAGCTTGGAAAAGTCTTATGCAAATAAGTCCATCCTCACGGTTTCACTAATCATACGAGCAGCTACAACTGCATTAAAGGATAATTGTTTTTTCTGGTTGTCTGCTCGGAACACAGCAAGGAACCTCATGTGGTCTTAGGCCTGATTTCATGGAAGAGATGGAGAGAAAGAGAGAAATGGGAGACAGAGGAGCATAGAAGTCTGAGGGGTGATACAGAAGCATGCAGGAAGGGATCCATGAGCCTCTTATTAAATTTGGTGGGATTATCTGAGCCCCTTAAGGGTTCAAAAAATGATAAAAGGTAACAAATTATTTTAACCAGGGATGAAATTCTTCTAAAAAATTGAAACCTTGGACATTCTTCAGCACTCCTGTGCAATAAACCTGCAGGATGGTACAGCCACCCACTCACCCCAATTGGCTCACAGAAGTTCCCACAAAATTGTAGAATCCTCACATTGTATCAGTAGAAATGCCATGCTTATGTCCCACTCAATAGCACAAGAGTACAGACTTCAAATTTTAATTAATCAGTAGCCAACTTGGGAATATCAGCTCTTTTGTTTTACCAGAGCTCAGGTCCAGCTCCTAGTTATGACCAGGAACTTGCAGTGTAAACATTTCTTTCCTAGGTTTCACATCTCACTTTCCATAAAACCTTCTTTCTTTCCTTGTGTTGTTTTGTTGAAGATTGCACAATCCCTTTGCACCCATGAACCTATTTGACCACTAAGATAAATGATGAAAGAGAGATGAGGGGAAGGATCCTCATATCCTGCCCCTATGTCTGTTTCTTCCCTGTCATTTGTCCATAAAACAAGTCTCTGTGTTAAAGAGACAAGGATACTTGGTCTCTCTGTCTCTTGTGCTTCTCTCTTTTCAATGTGTAGTTTAGACAGAAGTCAGGATTTTCTACCTTTGTGTGAATAAATCTAGCTCTTACTTCAAATATAATGAATATTTGCTAACATTCATTGATAGCTAGGTTAAACTCATATGCTATATCCAGGATGACTGTATTATGAACATTATTGCTTATTTAATAGGATATTCTGTTACTCAGTATTCTTTCAGCACGTTGCTTATAGAATCATAGGCTTGGAAATGACTTTGGATATCTTCTTGTTCAATTCCTTGCCCAGGGCAGGAATCTTCATACAATCCCAGATAAATGGCTGTCCAACCTTTGCTTAAAAATCTCCAGTGAGGGAGCACTCATGACTCCAGGAGAGAGGCTATTATGTTCAGAAGTATATCCTCTAGCAAGGGCTCCTGCTGAAATATAAATTCCCCTCTCACCCCTATGGGTGGTACGTGTCTTCCTCAATCTCGGGTCCTCTACCAGAGGCCTGGGAGTTCGAGGGTTCTGCGCAGTATCTGAGCTGTTCCTAGCACTGCACTCTTCTGCAGAGAGAGCTCTGATGTTCCTGGGATCTGCTTGAGCCATTCTCCCAGCTTAGGAGTCATGGCCCCAAGTGCTCCTACCACTACTGGGACCACTTTGGCCTTTACTTTCCAGATCCTCTCGATTTCCTCCTTCAGGCCCTGGTACTTCTCCAGCTTCTCGTGCTCCTTCTTCCTGATGTTGCCGTCACTTGGCACTGCTACATCTATCACTACCGCTGTCTTCTGGTCTTTGTCTACTACCACGATGTCTGGTTGATTAGCCAGTACCTGCCTGTCCATCTGGATCTGGAAGTCCCACAGGATCTTAGCCCTGTTATTCTCCACGACCTTCTGTGGAATCTCCCATCTGGACTTGGGGGGGTCTAGCCCATACACTGTGCAGATGTTCCTGTACACAATGCCAGCTACTTGGTTGTGCCATTCAGTGTATGCTGTTCCTGCCTGCATCTTACACCCTGCCACTATGTGTTGGACTGTCTCTGAGGCCTCTTTGCACAATCTGCACCTTTGGTCCTGTCTAGTGTGGTAGACCCCTGCTTCTATGGATCTGGTGCTTAGTGCCTGTTCTTGTGCTGCTGTGATCAGTGCCTCAGTGCTGTCTTTTAGTCCAGCCCTTTCCAGCCACTGATAGGATTTCCCAATGTCAGCCACCTCAGCCATCTGTCAATGGTACATCCCGTGCAGGGGCTTGTCTTGCCATGGCACTTCCTCTGCTTGAACCTCTTGCCTTGTCTGCTGCTGCCTGAGGCATTCTCTCAGCAGCTCATCTTTGGGTGCCATCTTACTGATGTACTCCTGGATACTCCGGGTTTCGTCCAGGACAGTGGCTTTGACACTCATCAGACCCCGCCTGCCCTCTTTGCGCCTGGTGTACAGTCTCTGGGTGTTGGACTTGGGGTGGAAACCTACATACATACACATACATATATATATATATATATATATATATACATACACACACACACAGACACACTTTGTTTTTTGTTTTCATCTGTCTTAGTTCTCTCTGAAAAGGAGATACTTCCTTCTTCTCAGAGTTTAGTAACTGACACCTGAGTTCTTCCCAGAATTTCTAAAAAAAAAATCAGAGAATACACTCGGTGAATGGAACTTTGTCATCAAAACAGTTAACACACTTCAAAGTGCAATTGTTACCTATTTTCTCAGTCTACATATTTCTAATTCGTGAGAGTGCTTTTTGAATCAATGTTTACTGTGTCAATTTTAAACATTCTTTTAAATATATGCAAATATTTATTCTTAATTTATGTGGACCCCTACAACATTCCGCAAGCAAGCTTCTTGTTAACAAAATGGCAGCGATGTCTTAGGGGTAATAATGTATGACACAGACAATGCTAGAGAATATCTGTAGCTCAGGATTGAACCGTGGAGTCCTTGGTGCTCTCTGAGCTTGGTGGTTTGTTGCAGATTTTCATTACCCAACTAGGTAACATCATCAGTGGAAGTGAATGTGCGGTTTGCTGCCTGTTTATATATTGTAGCTTGTCCTGCAAGCTTTGTGGGGCTGAAGTTTTCTCCTTGATAATTCCTTGATTAATGTATTGTTTTCTGCCTGATTTTTTTTGTCTGGGGTTAATTCCTGCTTTTATCTGGGTATTGGCAATGCTCAATCCAATCCTAGAATATTGCATACACAACCAATTTATATGCCATCCCCAACAGATTAACTCTTAAAAGAGAGGCCTCAAACTCAAATCAGGACTATGCTGCCCATGGACTAATTCATTAGCCCAACAGCAGCAACCCTGACGCCTTTTCATAGATTGATTATTAAAGGTCTAATGAATCAAAGATGAAGAAAATGAAGGGCATCACAAAAACATAAATATAAATGTATTATTTTTTAAACCCCTTTAGTAATAAAGCCAGCTACTTTTTCACTGTGTGACTTTGCCTGGTTATCTGGCAGCATTTTTCATTAACCAGAATACCAATGCTTGGGTTGGTTGTTGGTGAAGAACCGCATAAAGCCAGATTCTGAAACTTGGCAGCATTTATTCCATGAAAAGAGGGAACTTTGGCTGAAAATTATTTCCAGCACCACCATGAAATAAAAATAATGTTGTCAGTTGTCAAAGGCAGGGAGTGGAGGGGAGGAAATCAAGTTTTGTCTTCAATCTAGCATGTGACACCCACTTTTTGCGAATTTAGCTCAGTGGCAGATTGTTTTTAATGGAAAGCAGACTAAACATTGATTAAATAAATCCACTCTTGTCACACAGAAAAAAACATGTGCTCTTTGGTATTTTCCAGTTATAACTAATGGGGAAATAGATGTGGGGTTCTGAATTATGTTTATGCCTCAGCTTCCTTGTTGGGATGTTGTGGGTGGAACAGCCTGTCCTAAAAGACTAGAATAAGCCCTTTGCAATGCCTGGAGAGAGGAGAACTTAGTACTAGGAAGGGGTTAGACTAGCGTTTCTCAACCTAGGCAACTTTAAGATGTGTGGTCTTCAACTCCCAGAATCCCCCAGCCAGCAAGTTTGAGAAACACTGGGTTAGACCAATGCACCAGAACTTCAGGCATCCAGAGCTCTGGAGACAGGACTTTGAAGAGGACACAACAGCTTCTTTGCTTCTCCCAAAATGGGAGAGCCTGCGTCAGGAGTATCTGCAGGGCATGGACAAAAAAGTCAAGATTGCAGCTGTAACGGTGCAATTGCACAAGAGTAAGGGATTTTTTGTTTACTAAAACTTTCAGAACAAACTCCAGTAAGTCTGAATCAAGAAACAGCATTCATTTTCTCATATTTCGCAGCAGGTGGCAGATTTATGAAGCCATCCAGAAAAGATAATTCAAGTGTCTTCTGGAAACATGTAAACCTCAAGTTACGAATTTAATCCATTCCGTGACTCTGATCGCAACTCGAATTGGTCACAACATGAAGCACGTTTTCCCATAGGGTTCAATGTAAATACGGCTAATCCACCCTCCGAATTTGGTCGCTCCGCGAGGCACATTTCCCCATAAGGTTCAATGTGTCAGCCGGCTTGCACGGCTAGGAAATTCCCCAGGCGTGCTTTAGTCAGTTTCACCGCTCAAACCCTAGCGCAGAAAGAGGAAGTGCTAATGAAATCTGAGCACACGGGGAGGGGGGGGGAAGGCTTTTGTCGTGCGCGCACAGCTGGGAGCAGGAGCTTCCCCCCCCCTTCCTCCAATCTTTCCTTTGTCCATAGCCCTTGGCGTGCTGCGCACGGCAAAAGCCCAGTGAAATCAATCAGTGCGCGCCCCCCCCCACTGATTCCTCTTAATTCCGCTCTTTCCTTTGACAAAAGCGCAGTGAAAGCAATCAAATCAGCGCAGGGGTGGGGGGGTGGGGGAAAGGCCTTTGTCGCGCACGCACAGCCGGGAGCGGGAGCTTCCCCCCCCCACTGATTCCTCTTAATTCCGCTCTTTCCTTTGTCCATAGCCCTTGGCGTAGTCATTGCTTTCCTTGGGCTTTTGTCCTCACGCTCAGATTTCATTAGCACTTCCTCTTTCTGCGCTAGGGCTGATTTGATTGCTTTCACTGCGCTTTTGTCAAAGGAAAGAGCGGAATTAAGAGGAATCAGTGGGGGGGGGAAGCTCCCACTCCCGGCTGTGCGCGCTACAAAAGCCTTTCCCCCCGCGCGCTGATTGATTTCACTGCACTTTTGCCGCGCGCACCACGCCAAGGGCTATGGACAAAGGAAAGATTGGAGGAAGGGGGGGGGAAGCTCCTGCTCCTGGCTGTGCGCGCACGACAAAAGCCTTCCCCCCCCGCGCGCTCAGATTTCATTAGCACTTCCTCTTTCTGCGCTAGGGTTCGAGCGGTGAAACTGACTAAAGCACGCCTGGGGAATTTCCTAGCCGTGCAAGCCGGCTGACACATTGAACCTTATGGGGAAATTTGCCTCATGGAGCAAGCTTCCTTGCTACCGCGATCTCGCCCACAGGAAGCTGCGACCACGTGGCAGCAGGGCAAATAGCCGCAGATCCGGTTCGTATCGCGAGGCGGAGGTCGCACAGCGAGGCAAATTTTTGCGGCCGGAGCTGGTCGTATCGCGAAATTTTCGTAAGGAGGGGTGTTTGTAACTCGAGGTACTTGTGACTTCTCAATATCCCACAGTTAGATTCACGATGTAAAGGGGCATAAAGATACCTTCCAGCCTATTACAGTATTGAAAGGCCAAAGAGTATAAAGTACTCTTGAGTACTCCCCTCAAGTACTGATCTAGTCTAGTTTGGGCTATGTCCACACAGTTCAGTGAGAGACTGTAGGATAATTTTCCCAGTGGTACATCTGAACCAGACACCAGGACATGATGCACTGAAACACACATTGCTTTATAGACAGCATAGGAGGCAAAGCAGGCTTCAAGAGGGGAGGGGTTACAGCCCTTCTCATAGATTTATGCCAATTAGATTACACAGGTGATTGGGTACAGAAGCAACATATTTGATTGGATATAAACCACAGCCAAGTATTTGATTGGATGTAGCACATCTCATATCTAGTGATGTCACTGAGGCAATTAGGACATAATTATGATGTAATGGGGCATCACTCAAAGGCAGTGGGGATTTTGAAAGAACAAAGAGGCAGTATTTCATGAAACATAGTTTCTTTCTAGATAGTTCCTGTTATGGGATTTATCTAACTGTCCCACAATCTCAGAGGATGTAGTTATAATAACTAGAAGCAATATCACAAGTTTTCTTTCTGGTAAATCAGTGCTTATAGCCATGCCTGTCATGGCTATCAGTTTAGAACTCAATTTTGCTTCCCCAGGCAAAATTTTGTGAGACTGCCCATCACAAGATTTCAAAATGCCAAATATGCCCCCTTGTCCCAAAAGACTGGGGACTCCTGTGCTATTCACAAATAAATAAGCCATATTATGGTTTAATATGTTGGCTTCATTTACATAAAATGCTAAGATAATAAGTGCATCCCCACTCTAAGAATTTAAGAGCTTTTCCTACTAACTGTCCATCTACTGCAATCTTGGTCGAAAACCCAAATTTATGAAATAATTCTGAATGCTATAATTTTGTTGAATGTTGATATACCCGATCAGAAACTCACCAAAGTCAGTTAATCAGTAAAGACAGCTTCTATTAAATCTATACGAATTACAATATATCCAATTATGCTAAGGTTTTCCTTGTCACCAACAGTCAAAGAAAAAAAGACATACAGATATTGTGTGTTGGGTTGACTCCTCCAGTCAAGGTCCCCAGATCCTGACTGAATCTCAAAGGTGTCCTTATATACACAAAGGTAGCTCATCCAAAACGGATCCTCCCAACAAAGCATATTTATAGAAGATGTTTCAATAAGGTTTATCAAGTTTATCAGGTTTCAGCTCTCTCCTCTCTGCATACATGGTCATGCTTTGGCAATGCTTGTGATCAGATTAAAAATAAAAATGATTATGTCGAGCTTTATACAAACAGAAAAAAAGTGATCCCTCATTCTGAGGAACAAACCTTTTGGCCAAAGGGGACAATGAAAGTTTCTGCTTTTCCACCCAAGCAACTGCCAGCATTTTACAAGAAAGAGAAAACCAAGAAGTATGGATATATTCTAATGATGCATGTTAATAGAAAGGACTCATAAACAATAAGATGCTATATTTGACAAAAAGTAAAAATTACTTTTAGCTGGGTAAGATACAGTCGGCTGTACATATTTTGATTCATGTGGATCTAAAAGCTGAAATTTAACAGACAAGTGTTGATTGCAGAGAGAATGGAAATTAAAGATGGCACACAAACACAACCGAGATCTGCTCAGAATGTGAGTCTTTACCACAAAAACATGTAGGCATTAATCGTTTCCCCTTCATGGATCACTGCCTTGTCGTGGCGAAGGGGCTTGTGTACCTCAGTGAAGCCATGAGCTATACCGTGCAGGGCCACCCAAGACGGACAGGTCATGACAGAGAGTTCTGACAAAATGTGGTCCACTGGAGAAGGAAATGGCAACCCACTCCAGTATCCTTGCCAAGAAAACCCCATGGACAATGTTAAAAGGCTAAACGATATGACGCCGGAAGATGAGCCCCTCAGGTCGGAAGGTGTCCAATATGCTACTGGGGAAGAGCGGAGGGCAATTCCAAGTAGTTCCAGAAAGAGTGAAGCGGCTGGGCCAAAGCCGAAAGGACGTTCAGCTGTGGATGTATCTGGAAGCGAAAAGAAGGTCCGATGCTGTAAAGAACAATATTGTATAGGTACGTGGAATGTAAGATCCATGAACCAAGGCAAGCTGGATGTGGTCAAACATGAGATGACAAGATTGAACGTCGACATCTTGGGAATCAGCGAATTGAAATGGACGGGAATGGGTGAATTTAATTCAGGTGACCACTATATCTACTACTGTGGGCAAGAAACCCTTAGAAGAAATGGAGTTGCACTCATAGTCAGTAAGAGAGTGGGAAAGGCAGTAATGGGGTACAACCTCAAAAACGACAGAATGATCTCAGTGCGTATCCAAGGAAAACCATTCAACATCACGGTAATCCAAGTCTATGCCCCAACCACTGATGCCGAAGAAGCTGAAGTTGACCGGTTCTATGAAGACCTACAAGACCTTCTAGAACTAGCACCAAAAAAAGATGTCCTTTTCATCATAGGGGATTGGAATGCTAAAGTAGGAAGTCAAGGAGTAATCAGAATAACAGGCAAGTTTGGCCTTGGAGTACAAAATGAAGCAGGGCAAAGGCTAATAGAGTTCTGTCAAGAGAACAAGCTAGTCATAGCAAACACTCTTTTCCAACAACACAAGAGACGACTCTACACATGGACATCACCAGATGGTCAATACCGAAACCAGATTGATTACATACTTTGCAGCCAAAGATGGAGAAGCTCTATACAGACGGCAAAAACAAGACCAGGAGCTGACTGTGGCTCAGATCATGAGCTTCTTACTGCAAAATTTAGGCTTAAATTGAAGAATGTAGGGAAAACCACTAGACCACTGAGGTATGACTTAGATCATATTCCATGTGAGTACACAGTGAAGGTGATGAATAGATTTAGAGGATTAGATTTGGTAGACAGAGTGCCTGAAGAACTATGGACGGAGGTCTGTAACATTGTACAAGAGGCAGCAACTAAAACCATCCCAAAGAAAAAGAAATGCAAGAAAGCAAAATGGCTGTCTGATGAGGCTTTACAAATAGCTGTGGAAAGAAGGAATGCGAAAAGCAAGGGTGAAAGGGAAAGATATAAGCAACTGAATGCAGATTTCCAGAGAATAGCAAGGAGAGATAAGAAGGCCTTCTTAAATGAACAATGCAAAGAAATTGAAGAAAACAATAGAATGGGGAAGACTAGAGATCTCTTCAAGAAAATTGGAGATATCAAAGGAACGTTTAATGCAAAGATGGGCACGATAAAGGACAAAAAAGGCAGGGACCTAACAGAAGCAGAAGAGATTAAGAAGAGGTGGCAAGAATACACAGAAGAACTATACAAGAAAGATCTTAATGTCCCTGATGTCCGTGCTGGTGTGGTCACTGACCCTGAGCCAGACATCCTAGAGAGTGAAGTCAAGTGGGCCTTAGGAAGCATTGCTAACAACAAAGCTAGTGGAGATGACAGTATTCCAGCTGAGTTATTTAAAATACTAAAAGACGATGCTGTTAAAGTGCTGCACTCAATATGCCAGCAAGTTTGGAAAACGCAACAGTGGCCACGGGATTGGAAAAGGTCAGTTTACGTTCCAATTCCAAAGAAGGGCAATGCCAAAGAATGCTCAAACTATCGCACAATTGCACTCATTTCACATGCTAGCAAGGTTATGCTCAAAATCCTACAAGCTAGGCTTCAGCAGTACGTGAACCGAGAACTACCGGATGTACAAGCTGGGTTTCGAAGAGGCAGAGGAACTAGAGATCAAATTGCCAACATTCGCTGGATCATGGAGAAAGCACGAGAGTTCCAGAAAAACATCTACTTCTGCTTCATTGACTATGCAAAAGCCTTTGATTGTGTGGATCACAACAAACTGTGGCAAATTCTTAAAGAGATGGGGATACCAGACCACCTTACCTGTCTCCTGAGAAATCTGTATGCGGGCCAAGAAGCAACAGTTAGAACCGGTCATGGAACAACCAATTGGTTCAAAATAGGGAAAGGAGTACGACAAGGCTGTATACTGTCACCCTGCTTATTTAACCTATATGCAGAGTACATCATGAGAAATGCCAGGCTGGAAGAATCACAAGCCGGAATTAAGATTGCAGGGAGAAACATCAATAACCTCAGATATGCAGACGATACCACCCTAATGGCAGAAAGTGAAGAAGAACTAAAGAGCCTCTTGATGAGGGTGAAAGAGGAGAGTGCGAAAGCTGGCTTGAAGCTCAACATTAAAAAAACTAAGATCATGGCATCTGGACCCATCAATTCCTGGCAAATAGAAGGGGTAGAAATGGAAGCAGTAACAGACTTCATTTATTTGGGCTCCAAGATCACCGCAGACGGAGACTGCAGCCATGAAATTAAAAGACGCTTGCTCCTTGGGAGGAAAGCTATGGCAAACCTAGATAGCATATTAAAAAGCAGAGACGTCACCTTGCCGACAAAGATCCGCATAGTCAAAGCTATGGTTTTTCCAGTAGTAATGTATGGCTGTGAGAGCTGGACCATAAAGAAGGCTGAACGCCGAAGAATTGATGCCTTTGAACTGTGGTGCTGGAGAAGACTCTTAAGAGTCCCCTGGACTGCTAGGAGGTCAAACCAGTCAATCTTAAAGGAAATTAACTCTGATTGCTCATTGGAAGGATTGATAATGAAGCTCAAGCTCAGATACTTTGGTCACCTAATGCGAAGAGAGGACTCTTTGGAAAAGACCCTGATGCTGGGAAAGATGGAAGGCAAAAGGAGAAGAGGACGGCAGAGGATGAGATGGCTAGATAGCATCACTGAAGCAATGAGCATGAAATTGAGCAAACTCAGGGAGGCAGTGAAAGATAGGAAGGCCTGGCGCAATATGGTTCATGGGGTCACGAAGAGTCGGACACGACTTAACGACTAAACAACAACAACAACAATTAATCGTTTTGTCAGGGCTGTTCTGCCAGCAACAAGAAGCTAAGGAACATAAATATTTTCAAGATCCCTATCAGAACAAATGAAACAGACATAAATAGAGCCACAGGAAACCAAAGGCCAGAACTCGGCTTTTAGCAGGAAAGCAGCAGGTAGAGGAGGAGGATCTGAGGACAAGAAAGAGGAAGGGAGAAACAGAAGCACCCAACAGAAATGGCAGAGCATTAAGCGGGAATAGGAGTCAAATACTGAGTCAAACTATCAATCTGACTAGCAACAAGGGCGTTAGGGGACTGTGTAGGTACAGATTCATATGGAGAAGCCAAAGTCAAGCCAAGAAAACAAGCAGAACCATGCTCATTTCAAAAGTGGATCACTAAGACTCAGGGTGTTCGTAGTACCGCCACAGCATGCTAGGTTACATACTTTCCAAAGGCATTTTGGCCTAGTTTAATACACTGCATTATGAAAACTCATGGGTATACTAATCATTATTTCAGCTCATTATTCTTGCATTTGGTCCATGCTTGAACAGGCTAACCTAGCCTTTCCCATTCCGGTGGGGTGTCCTCTCTATGCTCCTAAAATACTTTCCCACAATTTTCACGACTCTTAAGAAAACAGAAAACTAGTAAACTAAGTGGCATTTGGGATATCAGGCAATATAAGCCTTTTAGTCATATGTAAACCAAAAAGTGTCCTGCGCCTGTTAAAAACAAAAATCCCATTATTGTGGCCAATCATTCAAAATCTACACCTCAAGTACATTTTCTTTTCTGAGAAAGAAATAATAAACAGACCAATCACTACTTACAGACAATTCCCCAGTTATTTAATGCACTTTTTGGAGATGCTCAGCCAATTCATACTACAAAAGAGATGGAACAACATTCCCTCTAATTGTTTCTATTCACAGATAATTTCTTCTCCTAATTTGGAGTTTAAAGAATTGACTGAAGCACTGGGAATCCTCTGCTATGATGTTGATTGAGCCAAAGAGTGCTGTTGCAATTTCATGTCATGTTAGTCTGACTTTTCTGAGCACATACAAAAGAAAATGGAGCACACAATTACCACTGTTTCTTTCTCTTGCTGTGAGAATTGCTAAATGTGCATACATTTATTTATTTATAGTAATACATAAATTAGGAGTACCATAGCTGGTTGGCCCAAATATCTATTACCATTAAATTGCAGCAAAGAGGGACAGGAAACTTTAACTCTTTTCTCAGATTTTGGCTCTCTCTTCTTTCTCTCTGTCACTTGGTTTGCTTAGCAACCATTCTGCTTAGCGATCATTTCATTTCCGATTTAGGGAACAAATTGTGACCATAAACGAGGAGAAGGTGTATTAGTATGTAGATTGACCTTTTCCAACCTGTTGGCCACTGTGTCATTCTCCAGATATGCTGGCATAGTTTGATTAGAAACTTTACTGATTCTTCTTCTGTTGCTTGCCATATTTCTGTAAACATTTCATCAATTCCTATAGCCTTCTGCCTTGGTAATGACCAGAGTGCTGATCTAACTTCATCTTCTAGTACTACAGGTTCTTATAATTAGGGAATATCTTCTAAGGTATCTTGGATGTTGACATCTCAAACTGTACAGAATTTTAATATACTCCTTCATCTTTGTTTGATCTTCTTGAAATCAGTTACTTTCTGTACACTGGCATTCTTTAACATTCCAATCTGAGGTGGGAACCTCTTATTGAGTTCAGAGATTTTTTTAGAAGATTGTGTGTGTGTGTGTGTGTGTGTGTGTCTGTTTCCCTCTTCAGTGTCATTACAGATGTTGCTTCTTGTCTCTTCTAACAACTTTTTCTTGACTTTGGCTTCTCTTCTCTTCTTGCCAATTTCCATCATCCAGTTTGCTTTCTTCTGTTTCTTGATCTTTGGCAGTGTCTTTTCACATCCATGCTTTAAACTTTTTTACATTTATTCCACAGTTCCTCTGGTTCTCTGTTAATGAGGTTCAGGAATTTAAAGGGATTCCTGCTGTTCCCTCTGAAAATGATGGGTACAAGCTCAAGATCATATCATGGAAACTGGTTGGCTGTCTTCTTCTTTAACTTAACTTGGAACTTGCACATGAACAGTTTGTGATCTGTGCCACAGTCAGCCCTGGCTAGGTTTTTGCTGTTATAACTGAGTTCTTCTACCTCTTTCTATCAATAATATAGTCAATCTATTTCTGAGTACTCCATCTGGTGATACCTGTGTATATAATCATTGTTCTGGTTGTTTAAAGACTATGTTGGCTATGAAGAAATTGTTGGATTGGCAGAAATTGGTCAATAATTCTCCTGCTTTATTTCAGTTTCCTAATCCATAAATCCAACTATATTATAGAGAGACTGTTTTGAGGTTTTGCCATTGAAATTCACCAATAAGTGATTTGCCATTGCAATTTAGGGCAAACCATATCACTGATGATTTTCAGTGACAAATTAAGAAGGCGGTCCAGGAGCATACCAATGTTCGGAAAGAGAACATGGAATCCGTACATCATTTGTTCATTATTCATTGGATTTGGAAGCTACCCAGCTCAGGAATGGGCAGCTTACAATTTAAAACAGAAAAATGATAAAAAGAAACTAGGGCAGCTAGACAACATCCCATATAACAAAACACCAATCAGAATCCACAACCACCCTATCCAAAGGCCTGCGAGAACAGCCATGTTTTTAAAGACCTCCAGAACATCATTAGGGTATGTTCTATGCACCTGCATCTTGCAGAAAAATATCAAAAGCCCAGCAACTTGTTTTTAGTATTTTGTTTCAAGTGACATACTCATGACAAATGAATACAGGGATACCAATCTGTCCTCCAGTGAACTGAAAGTTTTCACCCTTTGTAGAAGAAGTTTCAGTTCTCTTTCCTCCTCACTCAGAAGATGCTTTTGAGGTATTTTTTGTGATTTTCTTGAGGTTATTTCATTGTGGCAAAGTAGCAAAGGAGGCTGTTTTTTTTCCCCCTTTGTTTATTGTTCTGTAGTCTCCTAACCTGTCCCCACTTTTGAACTTGTAAATGTTCCTCTTGAAACTTAACTGAAATATGGGAGGTCAGGGAGACTGAAGACTCCTGGAGAAATAATGGCACAGTGAAGGACAGAACACTCACACACTGTCTTTGGCAACCTCATCAGAAGAAGCCTGCACTCTACTCGAAACACATTAGACACAAAAAAATATTTGAAGAAACAACTGAATCAAAACCAATTTCTTCTCCATCTAAAAAAGGAGGACATATATGTGTAACAGTATTTTTACATTCAAGACTAGGATAAATAAAAGCGTAACAATTTTGGCTGTTCCTGTATCCTTTTTCCTTAAGATCTCTTTTCACAACCAGCCCTAACAGATAGATACACTTTTCATAAATTCAAGAGCCACTCCAATATTGTGCTGACCTCAAAAAGCAATCTCCCGCCTGAAGTCTTTGATGGCATCAAAAATACTAAGCATAGCTTCTATTACTACTGGGGTTTCAGTGCATGACAGAGCTCCTGCCTCTGGATATCTGGTGGCATGGTCATGTCATGACCAATCTTTCCTTAATATCCATTCTACTATATATAAAGTTTGAGCAATAGTAGTAAAGGATTGAGAGGCGTTTTTAGATTATTCCCACTCTTCTGGCTATATAATAGGATTGGCAGTAAACTCTCACGTTCTGGGTGATCCCTGACCAGTAAAAGTGCCTGTGGAGCCTCTGTTTAGTCTTTCTTTGGCCTAGATAAGTATTTCTCAACCTCAGCAACTTTAAAATGTGTGGACTTCAGCTCCCAGAATTCCCCAGCCAGAATTCTAGGAATTGAAGTCCACACATCTTAAAGTTGTTGAGGTTGAGAAGCACTGGCCTAAATATCCAGCATAAAGTATACCATTTACAATCTACATTAACTGGGAACACTATTTTGAGGCACTAGTAGCTGTTTAACTGGATCATGCTCTAAACATCATGTTTAAGGTCCCTCACATCTGCAAACAAGTTGATTCGTCCAATTGGATTTTACTCTATTAAAGTTACATTTACTCTAGTAAAATTACATTCCCTTGTTTCGTTGTTTATAGGTCTTTTTCTTCTCTGAACTGTTCTAGAGAACTATCCATTTACAGTTCCCTCTTTGAATTTATTGATTATGTGCCATCAAGTCATTTTCAATTCCTAGCGACCACATAGATAGATTTTCTCCATGATGATCTATCCCTAAACTGGCCCTTCAAGTCTTCTAATGGTGTGTCCATCACCACTGTAACTGAGTTCATCCACCATGGTGCTGGTCATCCTCTTCTCTTTCCTTCCACCTTTCCCAGCATTAGAGTCTTTTCCAGAGAGCTAGGTCTTTAGATAATGTGTCCAAACCCTCTTTAAATCCTTTTACATTTATAGATTTGGATTGGTTCATGTTACAAAGGTATTAATAAAACAGGAAGAGATTTCAAAGTTTTCCTTCCCCAGTTAATTTTTCTCCTCCTTCATATGCTCTTGATGCATTAAACTACTTCCAGAACCAATCTTAAGTAGTTTATCTGCCTCTATTTTTATTTTGAGAGTTGTGGTTAATGTGCATCCCTATATTATATATGTGATTATATTCCTTACTTTAAGGATGGTACAAAGCAGTCTTCCATAACTCTCACCTCCTTCATTTCTACCAATTAATCTGATCAAATGTATTGTCAAATAACTACCCAACACCACTTTCTGACAAATATGTTGGAATATCAATCTATCTTTATTATGGACTTACCACTTCTAGTATCTACCATAACAATTATAAGTTTCTGACCAATGTTCACTGTTTCTCTTAAGGAATCATTGTCTTCTTCAAATGGTCCTCTTCAGTTTAGAAGATATATCTTTTGGATTTCTGGATTGTTTTTGTAGTTTTCCTTCAAATAAAGGCTTTGACATGACGTCCCACCCCACCTGCCATAAGCACATTATATTACTTTTTTTCTTTAACTGTTGTTTTGGCCATCTCCCCTTTTCAGGTGGGCTTCATATTTTCTCAGGACATACTGATTTCTGTGAGTAAAGAGTATAATCCAAACTTAACTTAACTCAGTCCTGCAATTTTTCTCTATTAAAAATTAATTGAGTTGCTAGCTCTTCCACATTTAAAATAGTGTCTGGAACCAGGTCTTTAACTTTCACCCTCTACACATGAGGCACCTCAGAGAAGAACTGGTCAAATCCACCAATTGCATCTTCTTCTTTAGGAAATTTACCTTAGTCTCTTTTACATTCATTTCTTCAGCAACTGATTGTGAGGCAAATTCAACAAACAATTTCCTGCCATAGCTTGTAAGTTTTAAATTTTCTTCTGAAAAAATCAGGACCAATTTTAAATCTCTTATTAACTATTGAATTGAGCATCTCATTTGAGTCTACCTGTTCTTCCAAATTTTGTAATAGATTTCTGCTAACTCTTCTTGGGAAATGCTAGGAATAATTAATTCCTTTATTTTTAATCTTTCCATACATTAACAGCTTTTTCAAAATTAATTTAAAAAATAGTAATCTCACCAGGAATGTATAAGGTAAAGTCTTTAGGAGTGACTTTAATAGGCTGTACTTTAATTGAAACAGTTTCTTCTCACGTCTACTTTGTTCCACTTGATCTTTCACTTTTTCATTTGCTAGTTGTCTGCCACTACAATTTCTTCTTCAGATATTCCAAATATTCCCCATTGTGTTGTATCTGTTTATTTTTCTCCTTCTCTACACTTTTCTACCACAGAGTTTTGTTTCACAAGAGGTCTACACTCACACCTTCATGAGAGAAACTTCTTACATTTCTTTCTAAAGCTGCCTTGTTCATTCACCAAAATTAGGTAACCACCGTTTTATTGGCTTCTACATCAAAAATCTGTTTTGTATCTCAGTCTTTTTCAACTAATGTACTTTCTAACCATTTTAACTCACAAATTATTTGATATTCTTTTTCTCCTCTAAGCTATCTTTCCCCCTGATTGCTAACTTTGAGAATTACAGCTTAAATCCCAGTATAATTGCCATTACAGATCACATACCTATACTGTTGTGGGGGTCCTTTTCTTATTTTTTTTTCTTCAGAATTAAAGTGTATGGAGAACTGATACAAGAATGTTAGTTTAATTGACTGTACTTCTCTCTAACTGTTGCTTATATGTCTTTAGTTTATATTGTTGCTTACATGCCTTTTGATGTAGTGGTTAAAGCAACAGGCTAGAACCTGGGAGACTAGAACAGGCTAGAACAGGCTACAGGCTAGAATAGGCAACAGGCTAGAAACTGGGAGACCAGAACAACTAGAACAGGCTGGAAACTGTGAGTTCACTAACTTGAACCAGGCAAAGCTGCAAAGCCCACCCAGCCCTTCCACATTTGTAGCCAACCATAGCCATGAATCTAGAAGTTCCCCAATTTGCAAACCTGCTCCTTCAGGGAGAATGTGAAGTCATTACTGGAACTGTTAGAGGGCCTGATGGTTTATGGACAAACAGTAACTATAGTCTTGCAGGGATTCAGATTTAATATTCTTATCCCCATCCAGATTCTTATACCCTCTAGACATGTGCCCAACACTTCTACTGCTTAACTGTACAGGTTCGGGAAAGATAAGCATATTTGGACACCATCTGCATTCTGATGATACCTCACCAAAACCAATGGATTTCCTCTCCCAGTGGCTTTATATAAATGTTGAACAGCAAGGAAGAAAAAGGGCCACCCCATATTGGAGGAAAATGAGGAGGAAAGAGCTGGACCAGTTTCACTCCCAATCTTTGTAGGTGATCCAGAAGGATACTATGATTGATGGTACAGAATGCACTGAAAGATCTAAGAAGAGGAAGTGGGTGCATTCCTGCCATCCAAGTCCTGTAGCAACTCCTCTAACAGTGCAGCCAATCATGTTTCTCTCATTTCCAGGTCTGAATCCTAATTGAAAAAGATTCAAATAATCTATTTTCTCTAGAGCAGTTTGCAGATCTACATATCTCTGTGTTTAAAATGTGGGTGAGTAAATAATGTGAGTAATGTGAGTAAAATGGGGGTGAGTAAATAATGGGAGAAGATAGATCCCAGATCAAAGGAAAGATCCCAGATCAAAGACTTTTCCCACATTTTTTAGGTTTCTAGGTTAAGTTGTGTATATGATTTATGATAGGTATTAACTTCTTAATATTATAATATTAAGTCACCCTCTGGGGGAGAAGGACGGCATATAAATTTAATAAATAAATAAATAAATAAATAAATAAATATTATATTATATTAATAGAAATACAATATCAAAAAGCATGATGGTGGTTTAGGTATACTAAACCTGAAGCATTATTCTGATGCTTCCCTGTTAAAACAATTAACTTGCGTAATTCTTTGTCACGTATGCAACTAAATAATAGATACTTTTCCTTTTAAGTCATGCTTATGTAGAACTGACAGTAGCTTTGCATTACTTGGCAGTAACATTTACTGGGTGCTATGGAAGCCCTCAGAGCGTTAGCTGCGGGTGAGCAATGTTTATGCAACTCCCTCTGCGCGTGAATGCAATATCCAGCCTCCAACAGCTGCAAAGGGCACCAAGTTGATTGTATTAGAGGCTATTTTTTCAGGATTTTTTGGGGGGAGGGGGAGCAATACTAATGATGCTATTTTAGGTACAGTTTCATTAAATACAATGATTCATTGCACCACTGAAAACTGATTATTTGCCACTACATTTCAGCAACACAATCCTGTGGAGCTCCAGAGACCGTAAAAATGAGGCTGAAGGCCAAGTGGAACCATAAATCCCTTAGTGTCAGTTAGCAAGGGCAAAGCAAACAACCAGCATAAATGAAAAGCTGCTGTTTCATACCATGTAAAACTGTTCATATTGTCTGCTTGGAGTGGAAAGATTCTCCAGGTTTATTGCAGAGATCTTCAGGTCAATCACTACTTTCTGGTTTCCACTGGAGATGCTGAAGCTGTTTGAGGATTTGGTATATAAATATGATCTCTTCTCTAGGGATGTTTGGAACATTCTGAATTCGTTTTGTCCAAGTTCTATGTGTCCTTCTCTAATACTCTATTCCATTACATTTCAAAGCTAATTTAAAAGAAAGACAAAAATCCAGTATAAAGTCATGCTCCAATCAACAACTCAGGGAATTTTGAATTACAGTGGTACCTCGGGTTACGAACGCTTCTGTTCATGACCAATTCGGGTCACGAACAGCATTGTCCGCAAAATTTTGCTTCTGTTCGCGAACTCCGCATAGGGTGACGAACAGGATCCGCGGCCATTTTCCCTGCCGTGACACATGGTCGGGGCTTCCTGTAGGGAGGGGGACTCTCCCTCCAAGCAATAACCACCTCCCCACCCACCTTCCTGTCCTCCATGCCAGAAGTCGCCTCAAGCAAGGTTAGTGCTCTCTCTCTTTGTACTGTACTTTGTGTCACATTTTTGTGGTTTAAAAAAACAACAACATATGGTTCAGAACGGATTAACGGTATTTACATTGAACCTTATGGGAAAATTTGATTCGGGTCGCAACCAAAATCGGTTGGCGACCAAATTTGTAGGGGTCAGAACGGATTAACCGTATTTACATTGAACCTTATGGGAAAATTTGATTTGGGTCGTGACTAATTTGGGTCACGACCAGAGTCGCAGAACGAATTAAGTTCGTGAACCAAGGTACCACTGTAATTCTTTCATGAAAACCCAAACTCATAAGCAGCTAATTCCATGTAAAGGATGTGGTTTGTTTGTTTGTTTTTTGGGTTTCCCTAATTCATTTTTTTCCACCCAAGCAATTGTAAAATTCACCTTAAAGTTCTTGGAAACTCTTCGGTTTCACAATCATGTTTGAGATCAGAGGCTGTTTCCAGGCTCTTGCATTAATTATTTCTCTGGAACTCAGCACTTTCATGAAGTGAAAACTGAGCTTAAACTGGGTTTTGTCTTTTGTTTTGTTAACTATGTGCTTTAAGATTAAAACACACAGCAGCTACTACAAATAATCTGCCAAGGTTGAGAAACACTGGCCTAGAGGGTTTCAAGGCAACAAAAACAAAGTTAGATGGTTGGAGGTTGTCCATCCCTATCTGAAATCATTGGCACCACCATGACTACAAACATTAGGGAAAGTTAGCTTCTGCTGCCCTGATGCCAGACTTAGTTGTTTGCTAAATTCTGTGGTAAGAAAGGAAAGTGTATTTTTAAGGAACCAGTAATAAAGCAAGCATCTGGAACCATGTATGTTACGGCAAGGTGTCTCTTGACTAAGGAAAAATAATACATTATCAATCAGCATCAGTTCTTCCTGGCCCATACTGCCCCAAGAATTTACCTCCAGATTATTCCCTGCTGTTCTCATTACCTTTTGGGGATAGAAATTTGTGAGCCCCGGGCTTTGGTTGCAGTAACCCCACTGCAGATCTCTTCTCTGTGAATCTGCTTATTTACCACACTTCTCAATATGGGATTTCATCCATTAATTAAAAGCATTAATTAAAAGCATTAATTCTGCTTTTGTCAGGCAAGTGGAAAAAACATTAGCCCCATCTATTCCTTGATAGCAAATCAAATCTACTGCCTTTTGAGGGCTGCATTCAGTCAAGATCATGTATGCCAATAATAAAAGAGAAAAAAAGGCAATTTTATTTTATCCATGCTTAGGCAATGTTTCTGAGCAACTCTGTCTCTGCTTTCACTGCTCATCAATACTTTCTATTTCCTTTGATCCCCAAAGAGAAACAAACCACTTCAATTTATTTATTAAATATACAGTGTGTATGTGTGTGTGTGTGTTAAATAAAAATGTCTTTACTTCAAAACAGTTGAATTTACGACATTTGTGTGACTTGGGAACATTTCATTTTTATTGAGATGGTGTCTACTTGACATTCTAAACAATGTTTGTAGGGATTAAAGCAAAAACAATGTAAACTACATAACTACATAACTAAATCCAAACAATGATATAGAGGAAGCTATATTATAGAACCCACAAACATTTTCTTTAGTGCCCTGTAGGCTTCCTGTATCCTAGAAAGAAAGAAAGAAAGAAAGAAAGAAAGAAAGAAAGAAAGAAAGAAAGAAAGAAAGAAAGAAAGAAAGAAAGAAAGAAAGAAAGAAAGAAAGAAAGAAAGAAAGAAAGAAAGAAAGAAAGAAAGAAAGAAAGAAAGAAAGAAAGAAAGAAAGAAAGAAAGAAAGAAAGAAAGAAAGAAAGAAAGAAAGAAAGAAAGAAAGAAAGAAAGAAAGAAAGAAAGAAAGAAAGAAAGAAAGAAAGAAAGAAAGAAAGAAAGAAAGAAAGAAAGAAAGAAAGAAAGAAAGAAAGAAAGAAAGAAAGAAAGAAAGAACATTGAAAGCCCAGTGTTAGCCTCCACAATAATTTTTACATAGAAAACCCCCTTTGGCCTCCACATAGGCCCAAGAGATATTTTTAGAAAATCAAAGTGGTTGGTAGCTGCAACCCAGCCCTTTGTTTACAAATATAGCCAGCTGTCCAGAGGAAATACAGAGGAGTCTGCAATAGTAGAGAACATCTACTAGGCTTTGAGGAGATACAGTAATACCTCAGTTCACGAACACTTCTGTTCACGAACAATTCGGTTCACGAACAGCACCATTCGCAAAATTTTGCTTCCGTTTGCGAACTCCGCATCGGGTGACGAACATGACCCGCAGCTGTTTTCCCTGCTGTGACATGTGGTCGTGGCTTCCTGTAGGTGAGATCACAGTCGCAGATAGACACTGGCTGTGAAGCTTTTTGGTGTGCTTTTTAGCATGGCTCCAAAGAAAGTGCAGAGCAAGCATGGTGGTAAAAAGAAAGTGCAGAGCAAGAATGGTAAGAATAAGGTTTTGAAGAAAATAACCATTGAACTGAAGAAGGAAATTGTAGAAAACATGAGCGTGGTATTCGTGTGACTGATCTGGCCTCGGAGTACAAGACCCCACCTGCCTTCCTGTCCTCCACACCAGAAATCGCCTCAAGCAAGGTTAGTGTTCTCTCTCTTCATACTGTACTGTACTGTACTTTGTTTCATATTTTTGTGGTTAAAAAAAAAATACATACATATTTTTTTTAAAAAAATACATTTAAAAAAAAAATACATATGGTTCAGAACAGATTAACCGTATTTACATTGAACCTTATGGGAAAATTTGATTCGGTTCACAACCAATTTGGTTCGTGACCAGAGTCGTGGAACGAATTAAGTTCGTGAACCGAGGTACCACTGTAATTGAAAACAACCTGCCAATTTGCCTTTGTGCTACCAACTGGCTTCATGGTTCGTGACTAGCCAAATCCACTGTGGTAGATTTGTGGTAGCCATTTTTGTCAATAGGCATGTCCCCCTCCCCAGGTATTTTGTCAGATTGCCCACAACAAGATCCCAAAATTCCAGATTTGACCCCAACTGAAAAGGGTTGCTTACCCTGGTCTTGAAAATATGTTCCCTCTTTTCTGTTGAGTTTCTTTATGTAAGAGATCAACAACTATACTTTCTTAATATGTAGAAGAATGCTATGTAGTTCATGTTCAAACTGATTTTTCTGGGAAAAGTCATTATATGCATCAAAAGAGTTTAGTACAAAGGGGACTAACTGCTCTAAGTTATAATAAAACAACTTAGGCACTCATAGGTACATTCTGCCCTAAATTCTACCACATCCCCATTTAAAGAGAATAATAAATGCTAATAAACCAAAAGCAATAGTTCTAAGATTACTAGGTTGCCCTGATTCATTATATGTAATTGCAATGATTTTAGTTGGAAAGCTCTTGGGCTTCATAGAAATGATGACATAATCAGTTACTCAGTGGATAAATTCAATTACTTCTCTTTTATTAGACTGGCCTTGAATTTGTTTTGTTTGTGTCAAGAACAGTTCAAGTCTCTGAAGTGGTATTTCTAACGATCATTCTCTCATTTTAAGAAATAAATATTCTATTGTTTCCAACAAAACAATAGAATATGCTGAGCTAGTTCTGGAGGCCAACCTTTGAAGCAAGGTGAGCTTGAAGACCCATTTCTTGTGTTGTTCCCATACTCACACAACCTACAATATCAAAAGACTGAGAGTTCAGCCCAGGCCAAACTTTAATACATCTAAACAAAAAGGCAAAATATTTTTTTTCAAATGGATTCTGAATGGGGGGGAAAAAAAAAGGAAATGAATGGGAAACATCTACTTGGGTTACTTTTTCTATTTTGCCAAGAAATGAACTTTGCTTAAATGTCTCTCTCTCTCTCTCTCTCTTTTTTTGCAATTATACTTATATTGACATTAATGATAATTTAGACTGCCTGTACTAGTTGCAGTGTAATTAAGAGGTAAAGATACCATCCAGCTGAGCTCAACTCCAAGTGGCTACATAAATATATCCATGCAATTTTCTTGACAATATAAAAAGGTTTTGCCGTTGCCTTTTTCTATATATTTTTCAGCTTCCTAATTTATTCCACAGCCCTGGAATCCCATCCAAGTACTAACTAGGCTTTAAGGGATGAAGCAACATATACATGAAGTTTGCTTTAAGAAGGAAGCAGAAGCTGCTTCATGAAAGCTAGTTTGTGCTTTGCCCTAACTGGGATAAAGAAACTGTAGTGAATAGTGTAATGTTAGATGTTGGAGATGAGGAGGGGTAAAAATATTTAAAGCAGCCTTCCTTAGTTTGATTCCTGCAGAGTCTCTTGGGCTACAGTTCTCAGAATTACCTAACAGTTGGAGTTTTAGAAGTTGTAGTCCCACCAGATCTGATGAGTACCAGGTTTGATGGTTGATTAAGCAAAACTGTAAAACTCCTGAAACGATAGAAAACAAAGAAGTTTCAGTAGAGAGGACTGAAGCAATGAAGAAGCAAAAGAAGTAGAACAATCTGCATCTTAAAATCATAGAATGAAAGGACTGGGTGGGACCTGGGAGATCATCTAGTTCAACCTTCTGCCCAGTGCAGGGATCCGCTATTACAGAATGTTCAACAGTTGGCCTTCCAACTTCTGTTTAAACACCTCCAGCAAAAGAGAGTCTACCACATCCCAAGGCAGTCTGTTTCACTGTCAAACAGCCCTTATTATTTTCTTCCTCATGTTCAACTGAAATTTATTTCCTTATGATTTAAACTCATTGTTTCTTCTCCTGCCTTCTGTAACATCTTTGAACAATTATGTATCATCTTCTGGATGGCAGAATTTACATACTTGAAAACCATTATCAATCTCTCTACACTCCTCTTTTCCACTGTAAAGATACCCAGTGCTTCCAACTTTTCCTTTCCCCCCAACCACTTCCAAGTCCTTATCATCTTGGCTGCTCCCTTCTGGACATGCTCCAGTTTGTCAGCGGCCTCTTCAAAATGAAGTATCCAGAACTGGAAGTTCTAGATACTGTCTGACCAGTGCAGAATACTCGTGAACCTGACACTATACTATACTTCTGCTGATACAGTCCATGACTGCATTTCTCTCTCTTTCTCTCATAGCTGTGTCACATTGCTTGTGCATGTTCATCTTACAGTGCACCAATATTCCCATGATACTTTTTGTATGTACTGTTGCATAGTATATTCCTTCCATTTCAACGCTCATCACAGTGTCTTCTGACCCAAATGTAAGACTTTACATTCGTTCCTGTTAAAATTCATCTTATGGGTTTCCAGATTGTCAAGATCCTTCTGAATCTGGAGGCTGCCTTCTAAAGTATTTCCTATCCACTCTAGCCTTGTATAATCATATTTTCTAAACCCTCATCCAAGTCACATATAAATATGCTGAATACTACAAGTATTAAAACAGAGCCCCTTGACACTTTTTTTGCATCTTGACACAGAGTGATTGATATATCTTGTTGGCTACAATTGTTCAACGAGCTCTGTATCCATCTAATCATGACACCATCTAGCTCATATTTTGTCATTTTCTCTACTAGACTCTCATGGAAGACTTTCTCAAATGCTTTGAAGTCAAAGTCAAGGTACACTCTGTCCACCACTTTCTCATGGCCAACTCCATTAGAAAAGAAGATCAGGCTGGTTTGGTGTGCTTTATTCTTGATAAACCCATGCTGACTCCTATTGTGTGATAACTAGCTGTCAGTCAAAATATGCTAACACAGGGTATGTCCTTCCAGTCTATATTGCAGAGAAAGAGAATAATTTAGAGGGAGAAATCTGGGAGGTATGGGTTGAAAATGGGTCGGAGAGAAGTTTAAAGTCCTAGCCATAGGAAAGCTCCCATCACAGTGACAGGTTTAAGAATATATGTGTAGTCCTAGGGAAGGCAAGGATTGACAGCATACATTAACATCATAATATGGGTAGTCCTCGTTTAGTGACTACCTCATACAGTGACCATTCACAGTTACAACAGTGATGAAATAGTACAGGTAGTCCTTGTTTAATGACTGCCCTGTTTAGCAACTGTTTGACATTACAAAGGCACTGAAAAAATAACTTACATAACTTTTCGCACTTATGAGCATTGCAGCAGCCCCACAGTCACATTATTAAGATTCAGGTGCTTTGCAACTGATCAGTGTTTATGACCATTGCAGCATCCTGTGGTCATGTGATCACAATTCGCATGCTTCACAGCTGGCTTCAGACAAGCAGAGTCAATGAAGAAGCCGGCAGTGAAATTGCAAGTCACAATCATGTGATGTCTTGCTTACAACCACGTCTCTTAGCAATGGAGTTGACAGTCTCAACTGTGGTTGTTAAGTGAGGACTACCTGTAACTTTATGACCTTTGTAGGTATGTAAAGCAAAGGAAAGCTGAAGTAAGATCATAAGCACAGTTGCAGTTCCACTTAGCAACTGCTTCGCTTAATGACCAAGTTGTTGGTCCCAATTGTGGTCACTAAACAGGCATACCTGTACCTCTTTACAACTCATTTTAAATTATTTTATAAAAGTTAATTCAATGTCTTGTTTAACTATTAACAAGCGACTGTGCTCCCCATATTCCACCTAGTCATCTTACTCTGAATATGTATAGAGAAAAAGAGGAGAAAAACAAAAGGCTTTCCAAATCAAGAGAGGGTTTGGTGATAACAGCTAAACCAGTAGATGTCTACTGGGTTAATGTGATTACACTTGTGGTGGATGCCGACAATTGGAGAGGATCCAACAATCATTTTATTTTCTGAAACTAGTAGGTTATAGTATCCGGAAGCTTCAGCTGGTCCAGAACGCAGCCGCGCAAGCTATTTTTGGGGTCCGAAGAAGGACCCATATAACACCATTGCTCTGTGAGCTGCACTGGGTACCAGTTTGCTTCCAGGTCCAATTCAAGGTGTTGGTTATCACCTTTAAAACCCTACATGGCATGGGACCAGGTTACCTGAGGGACCGCTTCTCCCCCACGACTTCAACCCGTCCCACCTGATCACACAGAGAGGGCATGCTCCAGACCCCCTCAGCAAAAGAACTCCGACTAGCGGGGTCCAGAAGGTGGGCCTTCTCTGCTGTAGCCCCTGCCCTTTGGAACATCTTGCCCCCGGAGGTGAAACTGGCCCCCTCACTCCTGGCCTTTTGGAGGGACTTGAAGACCTGGCTCTGCCATCTGGCCTGGGGTGGGGAGGGAGGTCATCAAATGTGAGGTTGGCTAGCTCCTTAGAGGCCTGGTGTTGCTGCCTTGAACCATTGGCCTCCTGGATTTTTTTCCTTTTATTTTTGTAAATGTGTATTGTTATGGATTTTAATTGTATATCTATTTATTGTTTTAATATGTTGTGAGCCGCCCAGAGTCCCCCATTGGGGGGAGATGGGCGGGGACAAGTTTAGATGATGATGATGATGATGATGATGATGATGATGATGATGATAGTGAGCCACTGGTTTCTTGCACTCAAACAAGGTAAGACGCAGAGCCCCAAGGTTACATAAGTCTTATCCAGGATGTTAAAGGACATCCATGTATACTAGCAGAAACCCCCAAATACAGGGAGAACTGCTTTACATCTGATGTGGTTGCAAGATAATAAAAAAGATAACACATTCCAAGTGTGATGACACAGCAGAGTTACTTTTTGAAATGCAACATAGTAGTTTTGATATGTGGAAAGTGCTAAGGCTCTCATTGTTATTCTAACAAGTTGATCCTGTACTTTACTGTGGAAGGTGGGAGGAGTAAAGGAAGCAGCATTACACAACCTTGAATCTAACCTATAGAATTTACACTAAGGACCTAAATTCTATAGGTATTTAAACCACTGACAACATATTGTCATAGTTATAAAATTCCACACTTCAAAAAACCATAAGAGAATTGCAAATTAAAGGGATGTGTGTGCATGTGTGCGTGCCTTTGAGTCATTGTTGACTCCTGGCAACTACCTGGACGAGTCCCTGCAGTTTTCTTGGCAAGATTTTTCAGAAGTGGTTTGCCATTGCCTACTTCCTAGGGCTGAGAGAGAGTGACTGGCCCAAGGTCATCCAGCTGGCTTCATGCCTAAGGCAGACTAGGACTCACAGTCTCCTGGTTTCTAGCCTGATGCCTTAATCAGTTCATCTAACTGGCTATTATTACTATTACTATTATTAACAACTGCATGAGAAGTGGAGTTTGAAAATATCAATCTGCTTAAAACTACTCAGCATGAATTCTAAATATGGGAGTGCTTAATACTAATATATCAAGATTCAGTTTGAAGCTGTAGCTCTACTTCAACTGACATTTCTAATAGCTACTTCTATGCCACCTTATTAGGTTGGTTATTGTGTTGCCCAAAATCATAGACAAGAATTAGATGTTCCCGCTTTGCAGCTGTTCAGGCAGAACTGTACTTAGGCTCATTAATATTATTATAGAGATTAATTAGGATGATAATGATTACCCATCTGGAATTCTGCCAAGACTAATTAACTTGCTATGTGCTAACTGAATGATTATTATTTTGTTTAGGAAAAAATGGTCTAATGAGATTTGGCGTCAATACAGTATCACAGTCAGCAGAAAGCTTTCTGTAGATTACTTGCATGTGGAAAGTGAAGGGGAATCTTCAAATCAGATGAAGGAAAAATATTTCATTTATTTGGCCAACAAAAAAATATAATTTAATAGATGATAGATAGATAGATGGATGGATGGATGGACGGACAGACAGACAGACGGACAGGCAATAATACAATATATTTTTTTATATAAGCCACTAATTTATTTATTTATTTATTTATTTATTTATTCAACTTGTATGCCGCCCATCTCCCCCAACGGGTGACTCTGGGAGGCTCACAATAAAAACACAGCTCTCACCGAGATGGCTAAAAACTATAAATAATTAAAAACATATTAAAAACCCTAAAAAACCTCCTCTGGTTTATGGCCTTAAAAAACCTGTAAGATGCTGGGGGGGGGGGGAGACAACCCATCATCCCACCAGCCATCTCCACAGGTGCGGGCCCCCCTCTGGCCCCCAGGCCTTCTGACAGAGCCAGGATTTAATACCTTTCCTGAAGGCCATGAGGGAGGGGGCACACCGGACAATATTTGCTAATTTAAAATGAATACTATTACTACTACACTCTCTTGTGGGAAGGAAGGAAGGCAGGCAGGCAGGCAGGCAGGCAGGCCTTGATGAAAATATACAGGAAACATTAACTCAGAAAAAGGGGATGAAACTGTTTTTTAAAGTTCAGAACAAAGAGGAAACATTCCGATGCCTCTCTAATTCATTGGAGTAAGGGGGAGCAGGTACAGTGATGGGGCTGGACCCAAACAACAGCACAATGAGATTTGCAAGATTCTTACAGCCAGTCTCAATAAAAGTAATTTTAGCCTTCATGTGGAGTTGATTTCCTGGGCTGGTCTACCTAGTGGGGCTGACAGAAAGCAAGGAAGAATCTATAATCAAGGACATGACTCTCCAGCCAATCCCTGACTATTAATTATAAGAGGAAGAGGAGGAGAGGGATCAGCCCAGGCACATATTCTCTGCTGCTCCCATCATCTGCTCCTCTTTGTTTACTCCCTTGGATTGTGAGGCCCTAAATGAAAATCTTCCTTTAAATAAATTCCAAAAGCCTATCAGAGACCAGCTGCAACTTTTAATCCATTCTTTTCTTTGGGTCTTTATACTGGCCTTTCTTAATTGTCTGCTGTTAATGATGAGTTCATATCTGGTCACATTTATCTTTGGATGTGTCATTGCTCAAGCCCCAGACAGTTTGCTCTCTGTTTGCCTGATCCAAATGGTTTAATAAATCACTCACTAAAAAAGAAAAAAAGCAAACAAGACCTTTGGGCATCCTTGTCCAGGTTACTGGTAATCAAGTCTGCATCACTGCAAAATAAAAGGTATGAGGTCTCCCCACTTTTTAAAGAAAAGTTCCTGAAGTATAGAAAAATATAACATGTTTAAATTCTGTGCAGTCCTCAGGGGTTCGTTCAACCTCTGAGTTTGGTTCTTTCTTGCAAACATTTTGTTACCCGGCTAGGTAACATCTTCAGTGCTAGAATGGGGTGGGGTTTTCTCTCTGTTTATATACTGCGGCATGTTTAAATTCTGTGATATATGCACACACACAGATGTCTTATTTTGTCTTCAGGCATACTCTCACCAAATGCTTTTGAAACAGTGCACCCCTTCAATTTCCTTTAAATCTGATACAAACAAGAGACCCTACTAGGGCTAATTTGCCACAAGAAACCGGACCATTCAGCTGTTGATGGAACTACAGAAACGTTCCTACTGCAAATGAAACATAGAAAGAAAACCCAGGGTTTTATAGGAATACAGAATGGTAGGACTAGTAAGGTTATCTAGCCCAGCCTTTCAGACTTGACAGAATTATCTGTACCAGGAGATACCAAACAAGTTAACTTGTCCTGCCCAAGTGACCCTGTACAATAATCAAAGAACAGCAGTGATCACAGTGTAGAAGGGTCAAGCACAAGACAACTACTTTGTTTATTGTGAAAGCCAAGCAGACTTGTGACTGCATGGTAGGTTGCTAAGTAGAGTCTGTAATTTTCTGCAGCACCTCCATATCCGTAATCATTGATCAGGACTGGGAAGCAATCTGAGATAAGTGGACCAGTCTGTGGAGAGATTTATGGCAAACCAGGAATTTGAACACTATGTCACAGCAAATTTCAGGAAGTCAAGACTTCAGGCTGTAGGAGAAGGAGGAGAGAAGGAGCAACCTGGTTTATTTGTTGTAACATTTACATAGAACTCTTCATCCAGCATCATCTTATGACAATAAAAAAGAAAACCCACAGAGATGCAAACAAAAATAATACAGCAAATTTTATTTCTAACCCAATGAAAGTTTTTTAATATAAAATTACTGCCTCATAACTGCTTTGCAATACATAGCAACATGCTCATCTCCACAGCCATCACGTAAGCCAAGTTGCTATTTTTAATGCATTTAGCCTTCTGATTAAGGCCTAAACCTGATTTCCTCCAAAGCAAAGCTGTCTTTCAGTCCACCTTGTCTAATTCCAGGGTAAACCCATGCCTCTTCTAACTGGAACAACCTGGTTTTTAAGTTCAAGAATTGTTGTGAACATGGATAATCTCCACACATTATTTTTCAACAGAAATGTATCTTATTTAACAGAAAGGTATTATTAATGAATAATGACCAGGCTCAATTTATCCTACTTCAGACACATTATGCAAAGACCCAGCTCTCTTGAGAAGGCTGTAATGCTAGGAAAGGTGGAAAGAAAGAGAAAGATGAGCAGCAGCAAGGTGGGTGGACTCAGTGACTTCAGTGGTGACTGAAGACCTGAAGGACCAGATTAGGGACAGAGAGTCATAGAGAAAATCTATCTGTGTGGTCCTTAAGAGTTAACACTGACTTGATGGCACAAAATCAGTCACTCAATGAATAAATAAATGGAGGTGTAGGCAATGCCAGCAGACTCATAATTTGATGAGTTAACATAACATAAAGGCACAAATTAAATGAATGAGCAGACACCTTCCGATGTTAAGGTGACTAGACAACCAAGGAAGTAACATATAGTAGGATACAGCAATTAGGACGTTAGACTAGGGAGTCCCAGCTTCTAGTCCTCCTTCAGCCACAGAAGTTTCCTCGGTTACTCTCAGCCAGTTAGTCTCTCTCAGCCCACCTACCTCACAGGATTGTTATTGTGGGGAAAAGTAGAGTGGGAGCACTATGCATGCTACCTTGAGCTCTTGAATGAAAGGCATGATATAAATCTATATAAATAGTAACACAGCACCTAATCCAGACTCTGTCCCACGACATGGGCATTTAAGAATCAGGTAGGAAGCTCTTTTTCGTTGAATCAAATCATTCATTCACTTGGCTCGCTATCACTCACACTAACTGGCAACAGCTTGTGAGGTTTTCAGGTGGGCATTTCCCCCCACACTTCTAAAAATTCTGGGGACTGAAGCTGTGGACTTTGCATGTGTGATGGAATGTATCTACAAGGAGGAGAGTGATGTGGGAGATCAAGGCTATCAGGAAGGAGGGGGTGCATTCCAACAGGGGAAAGGAGACAAGAGGAAGCACAGTCCGCAGAGGGAGTGTGAGAAGAGTAAGAGATTCAGGGTTGCCACTCCCTAGAATCTCCCAGGGTATAGCCACTAGTTGCTGTTTTAGTTTGGCAAGATTCTGTCTATAAGGTGCAAGCAAATAAAGAAACTATACTCAACTGGACTGTTTTATCACTGTTCTTGGGCTGGGCCTGACAACATGCTAAGATATGAAGGGGCTGCTCAGGACCTCTGGTTGCCGATTCTTGGCCTTTACAATTGCGAGAGTCTTACTTCTGAAAGAAAGCCATGAAATATGACCTTCATATGAATACTGCTACTGCAGAAGATTCTTGTAAGGGTGAGAAGGTTTAGATGCTGTGCCCCATATTTCTCTGGATTTTCCTGTATAAAATGGCTTCTCTTCTATAGCCTTTTGCATAGCATGGTCAGGCAAGGGCCAGGGGTATCTGCAAGGTGTGGTCAAAACAGTCAAGATGGCAGCCCCAATGGTGCAATCAAAGCTGTTCGTGATTGCAGTTAAAAAAACAGGCCGAGCTTCAATCTCACCATTGTGGCCACTATCCTGATTTTTTCAAACTTTTTTTTTACCATACCCTGTGGACTCTCCTGTCAAGTACTTCTCCCTCCTTTCTCCCTCCTCTTGTTTCTCATAATCAGCTGTCTTTTCATGGAGCATAGCTTGTGTGTTACTCACTTTCCCTGTGTAGGGAAAGCTAGAACTGATAAATGCCAACCAAAATTATGAAGAATAATTGGGCTTAATTAGCAGTATGAGTAATTTCAAGAATACACCACATAAAGATTTTTGGAGTCTGCCTAAAAGATATAATTGTGCTTTTTCTTTCCAGGCAATTGTTGCTCTGTGACCACTCGTTAATGAGCCACACCTATTGGGACTATTATGCCTCAGGTTTGACAGAGGAGAGCCATGTTAGTCTATGGTAGCCCAGAATCAGAAGGAGCCTGGCAGTACCTTTTCAGACCAGCACATTTATTAAAAGCCATCAGCTTTCATAGGCTACAGTTTGCTTCTCCAGATGCATGGAATGGCTTAACTGATTCCATGCATCTGATGAAGTGAGCTGTACTTGCAAAAGCTGATGACTTTTAATAGAATTTGTTGGTCTGAAAAGGTGCTGCCAGGCTCCTTCTGATTCATATTTGGTCTGCAAAACTCCTAATGACCGCTAGGCAACTGCAGAAAGATAGAGAAAACTAACCCTTTGCTGTCATTTCATGGTCATCTAGATTGTTTCAGCCTAGATATGTTTGCCTTCATATCTGTTGTGTTTATTATGTAATAAAATGCCATTTCCCATTACATAGTATTGTGACTGCAGGAGAAATCAGAACAGCCCATGTGCTTTATCATCATCATCAGAAGTACATACCATAAGCCAGTCTGATGTAGTGGTTAAGGTGCAGGACAAGAAACCAGGGTGCCATGGGTTCTGGTCTTCCCTTTAGCGTACAAGTTGACTGATTTACTTTGGGTTAATCACTCTCTCTGAGCCCAACCCACCTCACAGGGTGTTGTGGCAAAAAGAGGAGCATTATATATGCTGCCTTGAGTTATACAAAAATAAAAGCCGGAATAACGTGGTCCCAGTGGTTATCGGCACACTGGGGGCCACGCCAAAAAGCCCTGGATGGCACCTAGAAAATTTGTGCATTGACAAAATTTCCATCTGTCAATTACAAAAGGCCACACTGCTTCCAGTGAATGGCACAGGTATACATACATTTATTGATCTTTTTTTTAAAAAAAGAAACTTGAAATGGCCAGAATGGCTGCTGTTTTATATTATTATTATGAGTAATCTACTATTAGATTCATAGTCTAAGACTGGTAAAAACTTAATAATTGAAGTCCTAACCAAGGCCCTTAGAATGATTAAGGTAGCATCTAAGAATATAGGCAGTTCCAAGCAAGGTGTTTTTTTTTGTAAAATTAGGATGTTCAGGTCTGATAAATTCAAAATTTCCAAATATCGAGGGAGTCCTTAGATATTGCTCTGAGCGCTCCAATCACAATTGGTATAACAGCGGATTTCTTTTTTCGTAAGTGTTCAGCTTTGATCTGCAAGTCCTGGTATTTCCAAACACACGCACATATACTATGCCAATGCATTACAACATCCTAGGTTCTTGGGAAGAACTCCATGTGAATGAAGGCCAACACCAGCTAAAGAACTGGCAGCTGTGATTTCATGTTGTGAATAATAATAATAATAATAAACAGCAGTCATGTTGGCCATTTCAGGTTACTTTAAAAAAAAAAAGTTCAATAAATATAGGTATACCTACAGATATTTGGGAGTTTTGGAAGCTTCTGATTAGCTACAGAAACAAGTCAAAGAAAATATTTCTACCAAATATATCAAATGAGTTCAGAAAATTTTGAAATCAAAGCTAAATGGTGGGAACATCAGCAAAACAATTAATATGTGGGCAGTCCCCGTTATCTGATATACAGCAGAAACAGCTGACTGGACCCAGATGGAACTTGATAATTTGGATCGGAAAACAAGAAAACTAATGACAATGCACGATGTTCTACACCCAAAAAGCTATATTGATTGGCTATATTTGCCAAGAGCTGAAGGGAGTAGAAGGCTCCTACAGTTGCAGCAAACTGTGGAGGAAGGAAAACATGGCTTGAGAAAGAAGATATTAAGAAAAGTGAAGAACCCTTATTGAAGGAAGTCAGTGAAGAAAGTTTTTGAAAACAACAAAGATGAAGGCTGAGTATCGAACAGAAATAGTTGAAAACCAATTTGTAAACTGGAAGAACAAGTCAATACTTGAAGGATATAGAAGGGAAAGCTGATAAAAACTGCACATGGAGCCGGTTAAGATCAGGCGTGTTAAAGAAAGAAACTGAAGGTTTTATTTTAGTGGGCCAAGAACAAGCTTTGGCAACTAATTGCGTGAAAGCGAAAATTCAGCATGTAACAAACAACAGGAAATGTCACCTTTGTAGTGAAAAGGAATAACAGTTGATCATTTGATCAGTGGCTGCAGCAAAATTTCACAAACACTATAAGCAGTGCCATGGCCAACTTGCCAGAATTATTCATTGGAAACGTTGCCAGAGGTTTGGATTTAAATGTAGCAAAAAAAACTACTGGGATCATCAAGTTGAGAAGGTTTTAGAAAATGAGCGGGTGAAGATCTTATGGGACTTTAAGATCTAAACAGAAAGCCATCTTGTTTATAACATGCCTGATATAACAGTCATTGAAAAGAAGAAAGTCTGGTTCATTGATGTTGCTATACTAGCTGATGTTAGGATTGAGGAAAAGCAATTGGAAAACATTATGAAATACCAGGACTTGCAGATCAAAGCTGAACACTTATGAAAAAAGAAATCAGCTGTTATACCAATTGTGATTGAAGCCCTCAGAGCAATATCTAAGGACTCCCTCGATATTTGGAAATTTTGAATTTATTGGACCTGAACATCCTAATTGTACAAAAAAACCCGCCTTGCTTGGAACTGCCTATATTCTTAGATGCTACCTTAATCATTCTTAGGTCCTTGGTTAGGACTTCAATTATTCAGTTTTTACCAGTCTTAGACTGTGAATCTAACAGTAGATTACTCATAATAATAATATAAAACAGCAGCCATTCTGGCCATTTCAAGTTTCTTTTTTTAAAAAAACCATCAATAAATGTATGTATACCTGTGCTTTTGCATAGCTGTGCAGGAGGACAGGTTTAAAATAAAAATAGGACATATCATTTGTCAGCTATATATATGCATAGGAAAGAAAATGGCTGACCCATCCCTCCAGCTGTCAGAGATAACTATGATTTTTCTGCCACCCAGTATCTTCCCCCTACACTCAGCCATCAATGACACAGTGGTGGGGCAGTTATTGTAAAATCAGTTCTGCAGCTTTGAAGACTTATAACACCACTTTTATAGTGCCTTCTCTGTTTTGGTGCCTGCCCTCTGGCACAGCCAACATCTGAGATTCAGATGGCCCAGACCCTGTTAGTCTTTTACGAGGCCTTGAAGACCTGGCTTTTCATCCAGGCATTGAGCCAAAAGATGAGATGTGTCCATTTGTACTGGTCGATAAGGAATTACTGTGAGCTGGTCTTGATTATATCATGCTTTGTTGTTGTTGTTGTTGTTGTTGTTGTTATTTTTGGTTTTAATTTTACGTTAGCCATCCAGAGTTGCAAATTGCAAGCTAGGGGCCGTATGAATTGATTAAATAAATAAATAGACACTACTTCACTGGAACACATAAAAGTAGCAGAGAGAAACCATAAGCTACAACAAAGATGTCATAGAAGAAATGTACAAATCAACAGTATATTGAATAACAAAAACATGGGTTTGGATCATGTGCTATATGAGAGAATGAAACATTATGGTGTGTTAAACAAAGCTTCAATTCCTCCTCTCTACCTCCCATTAAAATGTCAGTTGATAAACACTATAATCAGGATTAAACCTTTCAGAAACATTTGTTTTATCAAGAGTGTTTTGTTTTTCAACTATTTGTTTATCCTGCATTATGCCTCATCCCATGGAAGGAACAATTGTTCTTTTTCTGAAGTTGTTGATAGTTATCTCCTGACATAGCTCTAAAGGAGAAAATAAACAGCAGGTGCTTACAACCTAATGAACACAGAAAAACTGCCTTTTCTCATCATACATTGTGGTGGACTAATATGTGACCCTTAAAAGAAGGGCCTGAATCAATAAGCAAATTTCCCCAATCCATATACTAGATTCTGCAAATAGATGTTCTAGGTACCAACATTTTCCATAGTGATATTCAGCTACGGAGTTGAAATATGAGCTATGAGTCAGAAATATTACACATTAATTGAAACATAAAGGTTAAACTTGGTAGAGAACATGGCCAGACAAGCTGGTTCTACTTAATGTCATCACTCTTGTGTTCATGCATGACTCCCCACATGCTTATTCTTCTATTTGATCCCATTGTATAATCTGAAGGAGAGCTGCACTCATTAGTACTCCATTATTAAACAGGGTCCCTGATTGTGTGAGGTATGTTCAAGTACTATTGACACTGGTACGGTTTCTCTCCAGTCAATGCACGGAAGTTGGGGAATAGCAAAGATAAGATGCACAGGTATGGGGGATGGATCCAGCATTTCATCCTCTGGTTCAGTGTTTCTCAATATTGGCAACTTTAAGATGGGTGGACTTCAACTCCCAGAATTCCCCAGCCAGCATGGCTGGCTGGGGAATTCTGGGAGTTGAAGTCCACCCATCTTAAAGTTGCCAAGGTTGAGAAACACTGCTCTGATTAGTTAAATGCCACATATTCATGAAAAAAAATTGGAAAAGGTTTTCATCAGAGGAGAAAGAGGAACTGGCAATTCTTGTATTTGGACCAAGGAGAGTCGATATATCCTGGTACTCACCCAAGATCAACCAACCAGAAAATATTCCTTCAAGAAGTCAGAACCAGGAGGCCTGGGGGCATTCCTGCTCCATATACATCCAGTTCTAGATATCCCAGCATTATTCCAAGGACTCACAAGACAGAAATGAGCCTTTATTGAAATTTCAAACAGTCAGGAGAATGCAGTTCTGGCTAAACAGCCTACTTCTGGCTTATACTTGGAAGAAGAATGCTGGAACGGATTCAACCTATGACAAACCTGACCTCCTCTGAAGATATACGTCTCTGAATGAAGGGCAAGCCCAACAAAACCAGATATTTGAGATGACAGCCCACACCTCTGAGCTTGATGTCTTTTCTTACATAAAGTGTCAAATAATAGGGACATGGAGAAATCATCTCAAGAAATCATCTCATGCAGGTTTACTAATTGATAGCTCAGGACTATCATGTCATTGAGCTATCAATTAGTAAACCTCTAGACATTTTCTGTGGGTCTCCCCCAAAATATTTTTGTTTTTGACAATTGTAGTTTCCTTGACCAACTGGCAATCAGGATTAAAATCTTTCACATTCTTTCTATCTTTCCAGGTACACAATATATTAACCTGGATTTTCATATATAATTATTAATCACATCAGTGTTGACTGTGCAGTTCATACTGAGATCTAAAGGAAAGGGTGACCAGGCACCGCTTCATTCCTCTCTGAAATGTTACTATTCAAATCTTCAGGAAAATACATAAACCGGAAAAGGATTTGAATAATTTTTAAGCATAAACAGGGAACAAATAGCCTATTCTAAAAAATAGCAAACATAATCTTATATTACCCTGCATTACTTGTCCAATTGTTTTGAAATGCATGGAGAATCTTGCATGCTCACAGATTTGTGAGGCAGCCAAGTACAAGTAGGTGGTGAATTGAGCAAGAACTTTTCTTTCTCGATTATACTTTTTTCCCATGCATAACAGTTTTCTCACAACTAGACTGAAAGCAGATATGTATTTTTTTAGTACTTAGCATTAGTATTATGCAATAGTTCAAAAAAGTGCTTACCATCCACTTTGAAATCCATTTAAGTTGAATAATTTAATTATAGGAGGAGTTTATTCTAAACTTTACATTTAGGTCTAACCTTCAAACTATTTTGACTTGTCTTATAAATGCCAGTGCAATTATGTCATATAAGCAGTTTAATTACCGTATTGCATCCTGTTAAGATAGGTTTGATTTCATTTGTGGAAAGCACTTTGAATTCAAATAATAATTGACTATAGTTGAGTGACTGCAAGTTTGACATCAATGGCAAAAAACTGGAGAAAGTAGATGAATTAGTACATTTGATAGAATACTTGCTAAAGATGGTGAAATTTTAACATGCGGAAATGCTGGTAGAAAAGTAGCAAGTAACACGTGATCAGTTGTGAGGAATGACTGTTTGTTGAAGGAAGTGGCAATGTCTGGGTTTAAGAGTGTGCTTCTGCTGACTTTGGGTGTGCCAAAAGAAATATAAAACTAAATTGAATAGGCATGGGTTACCTAAGGAGTGTGTTCAGTAAAACAAGTAGAGACAGGATGAGAATGCCAGTTAGCTGCCTAGCCAACAAAGTGTCCTGAACCAAAATTAAACAGTGGGAGTCTCTGTATATACACCTGTAACCATTCCATAGTTTCCTAAGTAGAGTCAGTAGAAGATAGAAGGGGCTATTGTCCAAAAGGGGCAATTAAATCTAACATTAGATTGGGAGACTAGTAATATTAAGATGAAAACAGTGGGGTCATATACAGTTTCAGCAGAGTTTATACAATGTATTAGTAGCTGGAAGAGGAGCCATAGACCAGTGGTAGAAAACACTTCCTACATGCAGGTGATCTCAGGTTCAATCAGTTAAAAAGTAAGAAATTATAAGAAAGTCTTCCAGTAGAGGCTATTGAAGACATAGTAGACAACACTGGGCCAAAATGGATAGTCCAACCTCCTTCACGGCAGCTACATATGTTTTCATTCAGCATTAAGCACAATCTGTATATATGGCACTTATTTCAAATCTAGTTTTATATTCTTGCCCCACAGACAGGTTTCAAATCTAGTTTTATATTCTTGCCCCACAGACAGGTTACCATCTTTGCATGGCTAGTGACCTGGAGATGCAACCCAAAAAGCACTGTTTTATTTCACGTAACTATTATATTTGCAGTCTGCATGTTTGTATAGTACAGCATATCTTCCTGCAAAATTACTCTAGCAAAAACAAATCAAACGGCACCTTGAAATCATGGCAGGAATTACAAAAACAAATCAGAAATTACTATTTCAGCTAAAACTATTCATGTAATTATGTCCATAATATTATAATAAGAACAAGAAAAGGCGGATGTGGAATTAAAAAATTATGACAAATCACACCATATATCCCCCCCACACACACACACATATGCACATAAATACATATCTTGCAAATTTTGTTGTTGTTCAGTCATTAAGTCATGTCCGACTCTTCGTGACCCCATGAACCATATCGTGCCAGGCCTTCCTGTCCTTCACTGCCTCCCTGAGTTTGCTCAGTTTCATGCTCATTGCTTCAGTGATGCTATCTAACCATCTCATCCTCTGCCGTCCTCTTCTCCTTTTGCCTTCCATCTTTCCCAGCGTCAGGGTCTTTTCCAAGAAGTCCTCTCTTCACATTAGGTGACCAAAGTACCTGAGCTTGAGCTTCATTATCAATCCTTCCAATGAGCAATCAGGGTTGATTTCCTTTAAGATTGACTGGTTTGACCTCCTAGCAGTCCAGGGGACTCTTAAGAGTCTTCTCCAGTACCACAGTTCAAAGGCATCAATTCTTCGGCATTCAGCCTTCTTTATGGTCCAGCTCTCACAGCCATACATTACTACTGGAAAAACCATAGCTTTGACTATGCGGATCTTTGTCGGCAAGGTGACGTCTCTGCTTTTTAATATGCTATCTAGGTTTGCCATAGCTTTCCTCCCAAGGAGCAAGCATCTTTTAATTTCATGGCTGCAGTCTCCGTCTGCGGTGATCTTGGAGCCCAAATAAATGAAGTCTGTTACTGCTTCCATTTCTACCCCTATTTGCCAGGAATTGATGGGTCCAGATGCCATGATCTTAGTTAAATCATTTATAGATACTAACTAAAATTTACTTTATTCATTTCATAAGAACAAGAAAAACTTGAACTAATGCTTAAAAAGCAAAGAGATGAAGATGGGAAGGTACTCTTTGAAACAACAACAGTGACTGCAATTGGTGGAATTACACTGTCTATTTCACACACTCTCAAACAGAAATTCTTTGAAGACCTAGAACATTTTGGGGGAAGGGAGGAAGGAGACAGACTACCTGTTTCAGGAACTGCTGAAAATGTGATGTGTAATTTAAGAAACTCCAGGACAAAGTGGACAATGCGAGCTACCGAGAGCAGTTCACTCTACCTCTGAAGATGCCAGGCACAGCTGCTGGTGAAAAGTCAGGACAAAAGAGAATTAGACCATGGCCATTCAGCCTGAAAACTCATTGCTGCTTCAATGGGAAAGAGAGCTGGCCACCTAATACCACATGAATAGAACAAGGGACCCTGTGAACTCTCTCTTAGGTAGCCCTATACATCCTATAGCCCATCGAATGGCTAGTGTAAATGTGTTGTTGACACCAGAGGGATGGGAGGATGTAGTGGGCTTTTTATTTGGGATTTATATTACATGGCCGCCCACAGTCACTGTGAGTGAGTTGGGCGGCCATATAAATTGCTTAAATAAATAAATAATAGGCCCAGCAATTTTTAAGGATCAGTAATATTCATTCCATGACAGGATGGAGAAAAATATGAGCACAAATCTTACAGGAGACTATTTCTTGTGTTGAAGGTGGCCAGTGAGATTGTGTCGTCCTGTGAAACTCACAGGAAAAGATGAACTAAGCAATGGTGCTGATGAGGAAGAAGGTGGCTCCCATTTTCTTTTCTGATTTACACACTATGTAGGAGTACATATGTCCAATTATGTTAATGAAGAGCCTAATGTGCATAGTGTTGAATTATTATTATTATTTTTGTTGGTCCACTGTTTCTTCAGCCTCTTTGCAGAGGCAGTATTTGTTGTCTGTTGCTGTCTTCTCCATTTTGGCTTTATATGCATTTGTTCTTAAGGCTTGGTTTTCTGCAGCCAGAATTAGTCCCTGTGTCTCTTTCTTCAATTTTCCTGCTCTTAGCCATTGCCAGGTCTTGTTGCTATCTGCTTTGCCTGCTAGTTTTTTGTGTACCGGCCATGTAATACTTTGCCTTGCCATGTCTCTTTTCTATTCTTCATTTGGTCTTTCTTGTAGGCCAGTTTGATCTCTTCAGTATTTAGTAAGCCTTCATGTGTACTAGCTTCAGTGCATCTTCCTCACTGTTCTTCAGATATTCTTCCAATGCCCTTCTTTTCTTCTTCAACTGTCTGGTGTATTTGCAACATTCCATGTCCACCTATGCTCCTTGGTAAGTAGATGCACTGTGTGGATGAAGGGCATGATTCATTGTCATTATTTTTTTGGTCTTCTTATCTAGGGCTTCTAGTTCTGCTTGAGTCCAGTCTGCTATTCCAGCTGTGTATCTAATGACTGGAATTGCCCAGGTGTTAATTGCCTTGATGATATTTCCTCCACTGAGTTTCGACTTTAAGATCTTCTTCACTCTCACTTCTTCTTGACTTCAGTGTGCTTGTGGTTGTCAGCTTGAAGGATGCCCAGGTATTTGTAGTGATCTTCTTCATCCAGACTCTTGATGTTATTTCCATAGGACATCTTGATTCCTCCAGTTTTCATTATTTTTCCCCTGTTGATGGTAAGGGTGGCACATTTGTCCAGTCTAAACTCCATTGCAATATCTTGGCTGTATATTCAGACAGTGTCAAGCAGCGATTCCATTTCAGATGGTGTTTTTCCATACAGCTTCAGATCATGCTTGTAAAGGAGGTGGGATAACCTGGCAGATGTTTTTGATGTTTGATAGCCATGGCCTGACTTGTTCAGTATTGCTGACAGAGGAATCAGTGCAATGACAAACAGTAGTGGTGATAGTGAGTCTCCTTAAAAGATTCCTCTCTTGATGTTAACCTCTCCCAGTCTATCACCATTGACCAGCAACTGTATCTTCCACTGTGCCATTGATCTTTGCACAAAGCTTCTGATGTTTCTACTGACTCCTGTTATTTCTAGGCACTTGATTATCTAATCATGTGGTAGGGAGTCGAATGCCTTCTTGTAATCAATCCAAGCTGCATTCAAGTTGGTCTTCCTTCTGTTGCAGTTTTCCAAAATCATCTTGTCAGTTAGGAGCTGATCTTTTGTTCCTCTGCTGTTTGAGCATTTCCTGTCTGCTCAGGTGGAAAGAGCTTGTTTTCAACTAGATGCTGTTGGACTGCATTAGCTACAACATCAGTTAGCAATTTGAAAATTGTTGGCAAGCAGGTAACTGACCTGTAGTTGCCTGGTGCTGCCTCTTTTGTTGGATCTTTCATTATCAGGTACGTTTTGCCAGATGTTAACCAACCTTCAATTTCACCTCCATGCAGCACTTTGTTAAACAGCTTGGCAATGAGTGGGTACAGACCAGTCAGATGTTTCGTTCAAAAACCATGCAGTTCATCTTCACCTGGTGCTGATTGATTCTTGATCTTTCTTGCCCTTTTCTCCACCATTTCTGCTGTTATTACAAGTTCTTTCATTTCAGCTTCTTTTTTATTCTTATCTACCTCCTTTATCCAAGCTGCATTCTTGTTGTATTTCTTTGGCTTGTCCCATAGCTGAGCCCAGAACTGCACTGTTTCTTCTTTGTCAGGCGTTGACTGGTTCAACACCTGACATTGATGGATTGGTAGAAACATTTCTGACTGGACTGAAAATGGAGATTCTGCCTATAGTGTGCAATTTGAGCTTCGTATCTGCTGATCTTCTTTGCACTCTTTGGCTTTCTTCCTTGTTTGTTGATTTTGCATCCAAGGTATTCAGTTATAACTGCAGCCATACTGTACATTAGTTGGTTTGTTTCTTGCCATGAGCTGGTGCTTATATTTGATATTATAGTATTGGCATCTTTTAATACTTGTGCTAGCTGTTTCTTTGTAACAAGCTTCAATGAAGGCAACCTTATTCTGTTGTTTTTGTGCTGTTCCAGGTGCTCAGTTATTCTTTGTTTCAATTCCTCTTGTTTTTGTTTTTTTTTTAGTTAGAGGGCGTTATTCTTTCTGAGGAGAAGGCAGAGGAGAGGGTGCCTGGTTTGGGAATGAAAATGATTCAATAGCTATGCTGGCTTCCTCTGCTGCTGACTCCCCCTGGTTTGCCTCTATAGTCTGAGCTACTTCTGGCAAGGCTTTGATTTCTTTGCCCTGGGTAGACCTTTGCAGTTCTTGCAGTTGTACTTCTGTGAATACCTTATTTCATATTATAAAATAATGTTGATCTGCTAGTCTCTGTTCTGTTATTTCTGATTCTGGATGTTGTTCTTTCCAGAACTGGTGCATTCTTTTCAGATATTCTCTTCTCGTTGGACTTGATTTGTAATAGCAGATCATTGTTTTCAGCCTTTGTATATTTGCGACGGGTAAACAACTTTTCTTCCAGTAGTCCTGCAGTTGTTGGCCCTGGATGCTCAGCCAACAGTCCTGAGTCCTGTAGCCCACTTATCACCAGTTGTCCAGGAACTAGAACACCTAGTGCGGTCCTTGTTGCTCTGGGCAACAACCAATCTGGTATAGGTTTCTGTCAATTGCATCTCACCATATTGTTTATGGGAGAGACACTCTTCATCTGGCTTCTCCAATGAGACCTGTCCAGTGCAGTTGAACCTCTGGCATAGCTCTCATCCTCCTGGGACCATGCAAGCCTCACAAACCATGACAAGGTAGTGCCTCACTGGGGGTCATTGCTGTTGTTACTGCTATTATTATGATTTTTCCTGAGAAAGACTTTTTTTTAATTAAAAATTATCTTTAAACTGAAATAGCCTTTTTACAGTTTCTGAGAATATGGTAGCAAAGGCAGACAGGCATCCTCTTCTTGCCAATGGTTGTCTTAAATTCAGATTTGTCTTCTTCTTGGACAAATGAGGTGGTACTGATTATTGTTATTAGATGCAGATGATACTGTATGCTGTTCTACCCAGGAAAAGGACTCTTCATCTCATTCAATCTGAAAGGCTGCCTACTTCTCCCTGTTTAGTCAGTTTCCTCCTTCCTTTCCCTTTCCCTCTGCAATACAGATCCTTTTCTCTGCTATTTTTTTTCTAGAAACTTGCCCTTCTCTGCTCCTGCAGCTCATTAGCTCCCTTGATTGCCCTCTCAAGGGTTAAATAATCAGGGGCAACCTGCCATCTGGAGGCTGACACAGCTTGTCCCCTGCACTTTTCTATGCTGTTCATCAATATTAGGGTTACCAGATATCTGAGCAGGCAAAGGAGGACATGGATAATTGGAAAAGAGGACAAATGGGTGAGGATAAGGAGGACATACTAATCATTTAACTTTCTTGGCATCTGCAACAAAAATTACACTGAAAAATTGCAAAAAAAAAAAAATTACTTAGGCCTACATGTACATGAACTTACTTTTTCCAGCATGAGAAAGACTGGTTTTTCAATAGCAATATTTTTCCAACAAATCTTTATTTTCAAGAATATATGCTAATGATAATAGAGAATTGATGATGACACACTTTTCAAATTTCACCACAGAAACATATGATGAGTCATGTGATCTACACACTACAGCGATCATAGATTTGAAGGGTCTCGAATGAAATTGATTGCTGAAATCAGAAATAAATTACATATTGTAAATCTAGGCTGCCTAGTCTCTTGCTGGATGAGGGAAAGAAAGAAGCAGACAATTTACAAGGTCACAATACATGAAAATTTGAAGAAACATTGTTGTGAAAACATAAAAAAAAGATACTAAAAAAGCCAGACAATATTTGATTTTGAGGCTATGCCTGCCGGATGGAGGACATGAGAACAAAAATCAAGACATGTCCTGCTTTTGCCAGATGTCTGGTAAATCAGTAGTATGGCCCATAATCTGAAATAGTCAACCTTCTTCAAAAAGACATTTTAAACCTAGCCTTGAGTCTAGAACCAGCCTCAGTGACTCTGTGTTCTTCAGTCTTTGGTGATTATCTATTTTTTATCAAAAGGCTAGAACATCTTTGGGGAAAAGCAGTGTAGTGAAAGCTAACAGTGGGAGTCCATTTCTTTGAGAAACTGTTTTCTGAAGAATGAGCTGTTTTAATCACTGAGCCCTGAAGTATGAATGGCAACTATTCCATACAAAGTCCTCTTACTATAGTCCCACCTCTCTTTCTGTTGTAGCCTAATTAAAAATGTCAGATGAAGAATATCTCTGTATTGTACTCCCCACACTTCATTTTAACCAGCATTATGTTAAATTATTAATAAAACACAAACAGCAAACAATTATAATATGGAAAAAAAGTTTCAAAATATATTTACTACTTCCAGCTGAAAAAAATGTTTCCTTTGTTATTAAAAAAAAACACAAACAGCACTGTCCAACTGTTCGGATGAAGACTGTTTTAATAGCTTCACTTTTACCTCAGGCACAAGGCTATTAACAGCTACTGAAAATCCCTGGGTAGACATTTACATTTTCATGGCTCAGTGATACAACAGTTCAATTAGTAGCCTCAGAGTTAAAAATGGCATCCCCAACGTGGTTTGCAAGTTTCTTTCAGAAAGAAATGATGCTCATGAAATATTTGGAGAAAACATGTCAAGAAAAAAAAACAGCCAAAATGGAAAAAAAAACGAAGCTGAAACATTTAATTTCATATTTCGATAGAGTTTCAATGCACATATGATGTTACCTGATACTGAGTCGTACTGAGTCATTCCTCAAGATTAAAATTGGCAGAGGCTCCCAGTAGGGCTTCAGGAAAGATGTTTATTTTTTAATTTATGTATTAAATTTATACCCCACCTAGAGTCCTGCAGGAATGCAGCAAGTTATATATATGACAGATAGACAGTTAGATTTTTCATCCCAACCTGGATATACCAGAGACCAAATCTGGGACTTTCTGCATTCAAGGCAAATTCACTATCACTGATCTGTGGCCCATCCCCAAAATAGTAGACTATTCCTTCATTTTAATTTGATATATATACCCATGAAGTTCAGACCACTCCAAAAATACTCCAGCAATATGCAAGCCCATATTGTACTAATGTTAGGGTTTTTTCTCTGCATAGTAGTTCAAAGATTTATTGTATTATTACCTTATTTTCAAAAGTAACCCAAATTCCTTGTTAAAAGCCAGCCGCAAAGAAATGCAATATAATACAGGAAAATGTTCATCTCTTATTCTTCCTAATGAACTCATTGTTTCCATCACCCCAAACAGCAAGACCAGGACATGAGTGACCGTGCGGAGAGCCTCCTGATCCAGGAAGGGACATAACTGACACACAATACGAAGTTGCGCAAAGGCCCTCCTAGCCACGACTGCCACCTGCTCTTCAAATAGGAGTCGCGAGTCTAGGAGGACCCCCAGATTATACACTGGGGTCTACCTGGGGTAGTGCAACCCCATCAGAAACCAAGGATGATAAGCTCCTAGATCTTGAGGCTCCCCATACCCACAATCACTCTGTCTTACCAGGGTTCAGTTGAAGCCTGTTGTCACCCATCTAGGCCCCTACAGCCTCCAGGCACCACAAAAGGGTAGCCACAGCATCACTTAGGTCACCTGGGATGGAAATATATAGTTGAGTGTCATCAGCATACTGATGACACCTCATCCCATGGTGCTGGATGATCTCACCCAACGGTTTCATGTAGATGTTAAACAGGAGCAGTGAGAGCATCGAACCCTGAGGCACCCCACAAAGTAGGGGCTGTGGGTTGGACCTCTCACTCCCTATCAACACTGATTGGGATCGGCCTTGGAGGAAGGAGCCGAACCAGCACAGAACTGTGCCTCCCAGCCCCAACTCCTGCAGCCAACCCAAAAGGATACCATGGTAGATGGTATCGAAAGCTGCCAAAAGGTCCAGCAGAGCAAGGATGGACACACTACCCCCATCCTGCTCTTGCTAGAGATCATCTAAAAGTGTGACTAATGCTGTTTCTGTTTCAATTCTGTTTCAAGATCAGTTATAGTTGACTTAATACTAACCAATACAAAAGAGTTAGTTGAAGAAGTAGACTTAGCAAGAATGTTGAGAGGAGGGTACCAAGTAACCCTTGGAAGAGTGTAATTAAAAGGAAGTGTGTACTTTAACAAGTGATAAATTGGATTCCATCACAGGAGAAGCTAATGGGAAAAGGTTAGAGATGGGGTGGGGGAAAGGAGTTCCTAAAAAGGAGATGCTGAAAGCACAATGTAAACAATTCTAGGGGGCAGGAGGGGTGATGAAGGACAGAAGAAACCAATCTGGTGGCACAAAAAGCTCAGTGAAGAACAGAAACCAGAAAAGAACATCTAGATGTTGGCAGGGGGATACATCCTCAAACAAAAATAAATACAGTGTGGAACTAGAGAGAGGCTGTCAGAGTAAGCTCAAGAAGGCAAGGAATTCAGAAAAACCCAAAAGCCTTCTTCATATATCTTCAAAGTAAAAGGAAGCCAAAACAACCAGTACACACAATGCACAATGGCATCAGAAAGTGGTTATCATGGCATTCACCTCTGTTTCTTCCAATATCTGCCCTTTTATCTGAGGCAGATAAATTATTTGACTAAAATAATTTGACTAAAAATGGATGAAATCAAAGAAGGGGGAAGAATGTGCAAAGTTCTTACTGAAGATTAAAATAAAAAGACATTTTTACACCTTACTTGAAAAGGAAGAGGATAGTAACAGTTGCACAAGGTGTTTATGACATTCAATACTTTGGTTGCTGTAGCAACTGATGTGGAGTTTGAATTCTCCTGAAGATCTCCTGAAACATGAAAATAGCTTTATTTCTGTCCACAGAATAAATAGATTTGATTACTGGAGGATGGCTGGATTACAGAGAAATATAAAGTTTTTATTTATTGTACTTGGATATCATCTTGGTTTCATTATGAATAATTGTAAAATAGCTACTAAAATACAGTGGTACCTCGGTTTACGAATGCTTCTGTTCACGAACAATTCGGGTCACGAACAGCTCCGGTCGCAAAATTTTGCTTCCGTTCGCGAACTCCGCATCGGGTGACGAACAGGATCCGCGGCCATTTTCCCTGCTGACACACGTGGTCATGGCTTCCTGTAGGGAGGGGGACTCTCCCTCCAAGCAGTAACTGCCTCCCCACCCGCCTTCCTGTCCTCCACGCCAGAAGTCGCGTCGAGCAAGATTAGCTTTCTCTCTCTTCGTACTGTACTTTGTGTCATATTTTTGCGGTTTAAAAAAAAAAACATATGGTTCAGAACGGATTAACCGTAATTACATTGAACCTTATAGGGAAATTTGATTCGGGACGCGATCAAAAATCGGTTGGCGACCAAATTTGTAGGGGTCAGAACGGATTAACCGTATTTACATTGAACCTTATGGGAAAATTTGATTTGGTTCACGACCAATTCGGTTCGCGACCAGAGTCGCGGAACGAATTACTGTATTTTTCCGACAATAAGACGCCCCCATGTACAAGACGAGCCCCATTTTTCCAACCCCAAATTAAGAAATCAATATTTTAAAGATAGTGCAGAACACATTTTTATTTAGTAATTAGTTAACTTTGACCTGCTACACTCGGTGGGAGGAGGTCCAAACCGTCTCTCTGCAGCTCTATTTCCATGCTCTTTCGCATAACTGATTACATTCAAGCACGAGTGAAACTGCCGATAGCTTGTCTCTGCAAAAGCCTTCCTCTAATTGGTTTGTTCAGCATCAGCTGACGCCAGTTACATAAGGCTCGTGATTGGAGGAAGTCTGTTTGGGAGACAAGCTATTTCACTCGTGATTGGAAGCTAGCAATAGGAGGAAGCCTGTCTGCAGAAACAAAGTATGGGCAGTTTTGCCACCGCGCGTTTCTCTCCTCGGCGGACTTCCTTGAATAAGGCGCCCTTCAATTTTTAGGGTAAGGATTTTAGAAAAAAGTATCGTCTTATAGTCGGAAAAATACGGTAAGTTCGTGAACCGAGGTACCACTGTACAGAGTTGTAAAGCAGGATGTCTCCAGTTCAGATATTATCACTGCTATGTATTTCCCTTGGGGTGAAATGCCCACAAAGTCTATGGGGATGGGTGTCCCTTCAAAAACACACACACACACACACACAGAGGAAAAGAAGTAGAATGCAATGAGGTCCCAGAGTGGGGGCAGATTGTTCAGCCAATTTTAATCATTGTCTTCTGAAGCCTAATACAAGGCAAACAAACAAACAAACAAACAGAGTCTTCCCCAAGTCAAGGTCAATCCTTGGTGACTACATGGACTGCATGACTACATAGCCGTGTAGTTTCCTTGGCAACTATGGGGTTGATGATTGTGGTTGCTGCTTTTGAGTTTTCTACCGGGGTTTAAATTATTTTATATTATTTTATATTATTCTGCACATATGTGCATCAGGGCATATTTTTGTTTGCTTTGTTAATTTTCTTATAGTGCTCTATGGATGCCAAGACTGGATACAAATTAGAATAGTAAGACTAGTAATCCAGTTAGTAGGCTCTGAGGTTAAGTCTTCATACGATTTGATGGACAGGAATTGAGGTGAGCTGCAACCAAAGTGGGACTCTGGAAGCACAAAATTCATTCTGCTTACTGTGCAGAGGAAACAGAGAAACGACTGAAGCCTGGCCATTTGAGTCATAAATCCTAGTGCAAGAATATGTAGCCTATGGCACTTAAGATATTGCTTAACTATAATTCTTAGCATCCCTAGGAAGCATAGGCAGCAGTGAGGGATGCTGGGAATTATATTCAGCAACACCTGGAGTGACACAGGTTGCATACCCATGTCCTAGTATTTAGATTCTGTAAGGCAATGGACTGAAGATGTATGACTTCACAAATTGGGCCTATGTGCTGCCTGTAGGATAAATCACTTGCAAATTCTAGAGAAACTAATCTGGAGTATTAGGTATAAGAACTGTTTACTCCACAAATAATGAATGCATGAAACATGGATAATATTTTAAGGCTATTCTTGCTCCAAAGTCTTCATGTGCTAATCTGTTCAATTTGCCAGTTTATGGCCTAAATCAATTATGTGTATAAACCCTGGAGCCTTACCATATTTTTATCAGTGAGTGATGGAAAAAAACCTGCCTACTGTTTTAGCCATAAGCTAAGGCTAAGCCTTGTTTGGGCATTCAGCAGAATATGTGAATGCTCATAAGCAGATGGAAGGATGGGGGGACACATATACCAACCCTCTGCTCAATATCCTGGCCCTCAATTACCTTGCTTCTTGTTCTTCCTGAGTTCCACAAGATCTGAAGTGGAGCTGTCCTCATAGTTACGTGAATATGAGATCAGTCCGCAGTCAATCCAAGTTCCTAGTAAAGTTGGGTACCAGACTAGAGTACTTTTTACACTGAAGCTATTTTAAGTACATCTCTTGTTCACTTCTCCTACTCAGTGGAGAGCATGGAGAGCAAGATAGGGCAGTTAGGCTACAGGGACATAAGTGAAAGACTTCATCCTCTATTCATTTTAAGCCTTCACACAATTAGGCAAATGCTTGAACAGGGTGTAAAATGAACACATTTCTTTCATGTTTTCAAAATACTTCCTCATTTAACCCAGGGATAGACAATCCATGGGGATTGCATTTGGCCTCTCAGGACCCCTTTGGCTCCCTCCAAACCACCTCTGGAATGATGAGGCCATCATTTTTAGCCTTTGGGGTGTGTGGTATTTTGGCAAGGTTGTATGCATGCTCTATAACAATTCCTTGGCATCATGTTATGGAACATTATGGAAACTATCCACATTTCATGTGGCAGAGTTTATTTCCACATCTCCTCTCTCTACATTGTAGCAAAATTGGCCTACAATAACAATATAATTGATGACATATTTTGTGTAGAAATAGTTGAAGAAATTATGGATGATTCAGTCACCCATATGTATTTGGAAATGTGAACAGTAAGTCTGTCATAAAATAGAATGCATTATTGTATTATTTCATAAACAATTAATTAAAAATGCGTTGTTTCACAGCAACAATATTGACTAAATGGAACTTCTCTGATTGTGATTTGTGGGAATCACGATTAAGTGTTAAAATTTCTTAGACATACAAAGATAGGATTTAATAAAGTATTTATATCTATGGATGAGATTGTTGTGAACAAGATGTTAAAATAGGACTCCTACTTGGATTACACTGCCATTGACAGATCTTGGGGATACATTCCTTTGCTAACGAAATACAAGCAATCTGTTGCTAGGAGAACTAAATATCCAGTTCAGGAGACATGTTGCTATAGCAACTAATTGTCTGTCATCAGTTGAGACTTTTCTGGAATAAGGAAGCCATTGCTCTCTATGTGTAAAAAGGAGAAACAAGTTCTAATTTGTGGGAGACTAAACACAGAGTTTTGGATTCTGTGAGCATCTTAAGTGCTGGCTACATAAAGCTGCTCAACATTAGAAATAAAGCAATTTTTTTCCTAGGGTCTTCTGTGGATCCAATGAAGGATTAATTTAAATGTATATTAGGGCTGTGGCAAAAAATACAGATGTTTCCCACAGCAGTCACATAACGTGTCCATACTACTGCATTCTACCTACTTTTCTGAATAGAGGAGAAATCCAGAGATGCAGATGTTAGACCTAGATAAGCAGTAGATATGGGCTACCAGGTGGGCCATTTAACCAGTCTGGCCAATGTGGCACCTTTGGGAAATTTTGGACTACAACTGCTATAATTCCCAGCCATTATGGCCAAAAGCCTTCCTGTCCAAAATTCTGAGAGTTGTGGTCCTATACAACTAGAAAGCACCAGGCTGGGGAAGGCTAGTTTAAGCTGTGAGCCTTGCATCTTACTTAAATAGTGGTTTCCTTCCAAACTCAGACTTATCTAGGTCAAGAAGATTAAGATGAATAGCAAAAAAGAGGGCAGGCATAACTGAAAGCAAAAACATGAGTTGGCATTGAGTAAAATTGCAAACCTTTGAATTGCAGCATTTAATGTGTTTGTAGCCATTAACTTTGCCAAACTAAAGAAATAATAAAGCACAACATTCACTGAAGCGTGCTTTTCTTGTTTTAAGTAGGAATGCATTTTGGACTGAGTACAGAGTGGGTAGACTATCTGACTTCATGAAAACTGAGTTTAATTTAAGGATCTGTGTTAGGTAAATACTTTAAAGAATCTAAAAGATCTACTCAAAGCATCGTTACCATTGCAGAGACAGCAAAAAAGGAAAAGATAGTAGAGGAAGCCTTTAAGCTACAGACTCTTTTTGGCTCATGGCAAGCCATTGTTTGGCAATAAGTTGGAAGATATGGGATAGTATAAATCTCTGTAGTTTTTATTAAGTAACACCCATTATTCTTTCCATAAATTATTAGACCCTGCAAAAACAGGAATACGAAACCTACCCACACACACAGATACATAGACACACACAATTGCTCTAATATGTAATATAGGCAAAGATTTTTATTTATATAAAAATATATATCTCACCCTTCTAATGCATATGCAACATCCGTGCCCAATGCAGATAAAGAGATACAGGTAGTCCTCATTTAGTGACTGCCTTGTACAGTGACCATTCACAGTTATGATGGTGATGAAAAAGTAACTTTGTGACCAGTCCTTGCATTTATGACCTTTGCAGGTCTGTAAAGCAAAGGAAAGCTGAAGTAAGATTGTAAGAACAGTTGCAGTTTCACTTAGTGACTGCTTTAATTTGAGATTGAGTTGCATGTCCCAACTGATGATAATAGATAGATAGATAGATAGATAGATAGATAGATAGATAGATAGATAGATAGATGATAGAGATGGATGGATGGATGGATGGATGGATGGATGGATGGATGATAGACACGTATGTGACACACCTGAGGTTGCATGGTGGAAAACACACCAAAAGAATTTACCAAAGCAAATGGAGAAAATCAAACAATTGTTTTACTGTGAGTCCATTAGACTGTAAGCCTGGGGTCAGAGAACCCCAGAGGAAGGTTACTATGTGTATATATAGGTTATTGTAATGGATGGCATGAGCGGACAAGATTCTGGAAAGGAATTTCAAAGTTGTCAGGAGGGGGGAGAGACATTCCAGGGCAAGCGCCTTCTCAGCCCGCAGTAAGAGTGTGGGAAGATGAAGAGGATGAGGCTGGCCCCTCCCTAGAATCTCATGGGTTATAGCCACTAGTTGCTTGGGCATAGGTTTAGTCTAGCGAGATTTTGTCTATTAGGTACTGGCTAATAAAGGAACTGAACTGTACTAGATTGCCTCGCTGCTGTTCCTGGGCCAGACCTGACAGTTACAGACTTATAGTGTACATGACATGTACAGTAAAACCATTAGTCAGTGACATATGTTTCTGCTTGGTAATGAAGGTGAGATCATATGCAAGTAGTTCTCAATTACCACAATGGGGACCAGAATTTAGGTCACTAAGTGATGCAGTCATTAAGCAAATTATCATGTGAGTGCTTTGCTTAGCGACCACAATCCCAGCACTTCTGGCTGCCATCATTAAGTGAAAATCATGTTAAGTGAATGAAGTCCCAGGTAAGGAGAGTGGGGGTGCCTTGGGGGGTGGGGGAGGCCCTGGGAGGCCCGGTGCAGGCCATGTGTGAATTGGAGGGGTGCTGCAGTGCAGCGCAAAGATGCAGTGGCCCCTGGAAGTCTCAGCTGCCCAAGCCCGCCTATCCCAGCCCCCAAATATGCCCTAAGGCTTGGACAAGGAATGAGAGGTGTGGCTTGGGGAAGGTGGGGGATGCATGGCTTAAAAAAGGTGTAGGATGCCAGCTTGGGGAAGGAATGGGACACTGGCTTGCAGAAAGTATGGGCTTTGGGAAGGAATGAGAGGCGCGGCTTGGGGAACAGTGCAGTGTGACAAAGGGCAGCAGTGTGGGGCTTGAGGCAGCATTTCTTAGTGGCAGAGGTGGTGCTGGGGCTGAAGTCGAGGCCTGGGGGCAGTGGCAGCTAGTTGAGACTGCTGAAGGCCTCGGGCCTCTACTTCAGCCCCAGCCCCAGCGCTGCCACCTACAAGTGTTACTGTGCAGGATGGCCAAAAGGGCACAGATGGGGGGAGATGGGTGAGTGGGGAGAGTTGCAGCGCCTCTGCGATTGTAAGTGCAGGTGGGCTACCAAGTGCCTGAATTTTGATCATATGACCATGGAGGTGCTGCGACAGCCATAACTTTGGGCACAGGTTGCAAGTCCATTTTTTCAGCACTGTCGTAATTTCAAATGGTCACTGAACGAATGGTCATAAGTTGAGGACTATCTGTAAGAATAGAAATAGTTGTAAACTTATAGTAAATAGGAAGACAGTAGAATAAGATAGATAGGAAAATAGAAACAAGCATAGAACTAGTATTCGGTTTAGAAGTAAGGAATAGGAGTTTAATTTTGTACAATAAACCCGTTTTTGTGTGGGAAAAAATAAATGCAGTCTTTGTGTCTGTGTTTTGTGCCATATTAAAAAAAACCCTAACAGGCCCTATCGTTGGAAAGCTAAACTTGTATCTTAATGTGAGATAATTATATAAATGAATATATATCTACAGTGCTTCTATAGCGTATTACCATGCATCTAAATGTATTTGATTAAACTGACTGCACTGTATGTCTGTTTCTAAATAAAACCATTCAAGTAACAAAATGGCATGCTGAATGAAGTACTAAAATCTTCCACAGTTGGTCACCCTAAGTTGATGAAGTTGGAACATGGCACAGGATGTTTGTCTGTGTTTATAATTTATTCTATCTCCTCTTCCTATGGAGGGGGGGCGGGATCTTAAATTCATGGTCATCAGGACATAGGATTTTCTGCAAAGTCAGTTCTCTGCTGTCTCTCCCCTTACCTTTATTCAGCATGGGGGCCCTAAACCTCTGCTTTTTTTACATCCCCCCAAACTCCCTTCTGGCCAACAGCAGAAAACTGGCAGCACAGAACAGCTATAGATAGAGAGATCCAGCAGGCTTCTTGACAGCACTTGGGGTATTACCCATCAATCTGAATGGCAGGACTGTTGAGTGCCTTGTTGCCCTCTGGAATATGGAGGTGCCTAGGGCACTTGAGAAGAAACTGTGACCAGGGGTGCTTTTGCACAGCTTTAGCTGGTGAGCCAATTACAGAATGGAATGTACTTAAGACAATCACTCATGCCCTGGCCAACTCTAGATAAGATCACTGTAATTCACTCTATATGGGGCTGCCACTGAAGCCAGAAACTTTGGTTGGATCAGAAAACAGTGGCACATGTTTAATGGGCAGATGTGATAGATGGACAGAATGGTAGAAGCAATGAAACTAAGCCTCGACCAACAGAAACACCCAGTGTACTGATCATTTCACTTTATGAAGTGGGAAGAATTCATGTAGTGTCCTCTTGATTCATCCCCTTTCCCAGCAGCAACATTTTCCACCTCTGTTCAGTTCTTCCTCTTGTCTTCTAATCCATTAAGCCTCTTTGCTAGGACTTTAAGTGGAAGAAGACCAGTGGAAATAATCTAGCAAAGTCTCAGAAATGAAGCCACAGCTACTGAATCATCGGCCCCATAAGGATTTTGCATACACACATATTTTCCAGATTGCAGCCCACAACAACCAGACCTATTATTAGAAGGCAATCTATTCGCCTGAAAAAGATCTTGTTTCAAGCTGCGTGGGACCTTGAGCAATAATGCTTGTTTACTACTATTATTAATGATAGTAACAATATCAACTGTATTTCCAGTTATAGCAGGAATTGAGCTATAAGAGACAACTTTGTTTTTATTTGTCACATCGATTACAAATACTTGCTTTCTGCACCACCCTGGGTTTTATTTGCCTATAAATTTGTCTGTTATCATTTTAACAGCAGCCAGGTTTCTCTTCATGCCTGCAAGTAATAACCATCCACCTTGCTTGTCAGCTTTGGGTATTTTTTTTTTCATTATAATAACAACGAGGTTGGGGTTTTCTTTTGTTTGCTTTTGTTTTTGCTTTAATGCTTTAGTACAAAATTCCACAGAACTGAAGTTGAGAGCATTTCAGATAAGCCTAAGATGCAAAGCCATTAGGTACAGAGAATGCCATAATATCCAAAATCAGAAGCAGTAATTTTGATCAGGTTCATTATTTCTACATATTTTTTCTGCAGTAGGATGCAGGGCTACAGCTGACAGCTTGGCAACCTGTGCTTTACTGTACAAAAAGCAATGAATTAACTTAAAGGATGGAACAGCCAGTTGGATCAATCCATCAGAGCTGCTACAGTATTCAGCTAAGACTTTCTCCAGTTCAGTTAAGATTTTCTCTAGTTCAACATTTTCTGTTATAAATATGTTATAATATAATATAATATAATATAATATAATATAATATAATATAATAAAATAAAATAAAATAAATATAATATGTTCTTGTTGAAATGATAGCTCACATTTCTACAAAGTGACCAGGGAATATTACATAACCCCAACACAATGAAGTGAAAAAAAAAAAAGCTACTTAAAATACAACCGCAATCAAAAAGGGAAAATGTACCCAAAGTTTTTTCACTATAATACTTGCCAGTCATTCTTTGCAGCTTATTCTTTCTACGTTGTGGTGGTAAAACTTCAAATACTTCAAATACAGAGCAAAGCATGTTCTGATACACCTGTTGACTCAACTAATTGCATGGCCAAATGCACCGTTTGTTTTACATTGTATATGACCCGTCTAAAGTGTCATCAGTTTTTTGATTGACTATGATATCTAATGAACTTCCAGCTCTGAACATGCTGTTGTCCCAAGCATTTAAGAATACAGAAACTTCCTTAGATTGGTCAAACCTTTACTTCATGGCTCTCCACAATTTTTACCGGCAACATCTCTGGCTTTTCTCTGGAGACTTCTAGAGATGCCAGATTAGGGAATTCACAGTACGATGCATGAATAGCATTTCCCCTACAGTCCTCCTCAACAGGTTCAGTGCATCTACAAGACTAAGTGATATGTTACATTGGTCATAATGTGACATTAATATACTATTACTGTCTATACAGTACATTAATCTTAAGCCAATTATTTTTATTCTGAACAAGATGAGAGGGAATAGAAACAGGTAGCCAGGGAGGCTGCAGAACACTAGAGGGATGGTTGGATAAAAGTCAAGGCATCAATGCACACTCCTTGGCCATATTATAATTAAATAAATGCAGGAAGATTCATTACACATCATCCACGAGAATGTCTCCAAATTCTGTTCATTGTTCAAATAATTTCTAAAGTAAATACTCTTTAGTCATTCTGAAACAGAACTTACTGGAAAGAATGTAGAAGAGTTTTGGTCCAACAATTGCTGTGATCTGGGAAGTATAGATCAGCTCCCTATGCACTGGAATTTGCAAGATCAAATTCCCACTTGAAATCAGAAACACACTTGACTGCAAGAAAAGAACTTTTCTTTTAAAAATATCATTTTAGTGCCTTGAAATGCTGCTCTAGCAGTTCCTCTCTCCTAAAAGTCTTTATTTAAATCCATGAATTTTCATTCTGAGTTTGCTAAAGATGATACTTCTGCCAGAGTTTCATTTTCCCCCCTGGACTTTTCTCAGTGAAAAGAAAAAGATTGTAACAGTAACAGTAAGCATGAGTTTTAAACATTCTCCACTTGCATGTAATGATTGCACATATATGCCCTGGCAACATCTTTGTTCTGTCATGTCCTACGACATTGTCTTCATTCTTGTCCCCAGCACATGCGTGAGCAGATTTAAGTCCTCCTGGTGTTAATTTCCCCTTTATTCCAACATAATCCAAGGGCACCTTCAAGATGTATAAAATCTATTATACTTATCACCCATTCGCTGAGTGCAAGTCAGGTGACTGCAATGGTTGGGAACAAGGGGAAATAGAGGCAGAATTGGGATCAGCACTGGGGGCAAAAAATTTCATGCTGATATATTTTTTCTGCTGATTCCCAGAAAGATGGATAACACATCACGTAAGCAGTGGGGAAAAGCCCATTGGCTGGAATTACACATCACATTCATTCATAATGTGGTTTGTTTGGTTTTGGCTCACTGTGTTGTGTGAATGCAGTCACTGTGCTTTACTGCTTAGAAGTTGTGCAAACCCAACCAAATGTAGTTTGTTCAACCATCATTTAAAAAAAATCATGGCTTAGGGCAATGCATGAATTGTCATTCTCTATTATAACTCTAATACCTGCTTTAGATAACAGTAATACTTGTACTGAAAAAGTCAGGAGTCCCCTAGCACCTTTTTGGACTAAAAAAAAAATTAAAAGGCATACATAACATCTAGGATACACTCTGAGATGAGATGGTTGGAAGAACAATTCCCAGTGCATGTCTGTACCATAGTTAGATCCAATGAAGAAACTCTTTCAAAGTATGGAAGTATGTCTGTTGAGTTCTCAGGGAAAGAGAAGTAGGAAATTTTCATATTATAGCATAAATTGCCAACTCTGTCATGGTTCCTGCCCTTTGGAATAACATGCCCCCAGAGATTAGATTGGCCCTCACTCTGACCTTGTTTAAAAGAGCTCTTAAAACTTAGCTGTTCCCTTGAGCGGTGGGTGGTGAGCCTTTGATGTGTGAGATGAGCTGTTTTTAGATCGGTGGGCATTTTTTCTCCAGATGCCTGTTGTTCTTTTATCTGTATTTTTTAAAGTGTTTTAATATAGTGCGCTACCCAGAGTTGCAATGGTGACTGGCCTTATACATTTAATAAACGACATTATATGAGACTTGTACAAATATGTGTCAACTGCAAATATAACAATTATTGTAAAATGAATGATCATCATAAGATAAGGAATGGTACTTAACAGGGACAGAGAGGCAATGGATTGAACCATCCTGAGAGACTGGAAGATTTTTGCGCTGCAATATTTTGTTGCTGACCCTACTTGCCAGGCATAACTGCTGTTGATGTTGTATTTAAAATAACAAGCAAATGTTTTAAAGGAGTTTATTTATCAGAGAGATGTTTTTGCATTAATGGGTTTGGAAGTGAGAACTTGTGCACATTTTACTTTAGAAGGAGGAGAGAAGACAATGTCCTGAGGTCTCTGTGCTCCCCTGAGCAAGGCCAGCAAAGAGACAAGAAGATATAATGAATAAGATTTGCCCAAGGATTTTTCAAATAAGAAATAAAGGCCGCCCCTACCATACCCTGCTTGAAAGGTGCCAAAGGCAACTGCTGAATAACAGAGACCTTGAACTGATCTAGCAAGGCAATAACAGTGTTCTGTCCTTATACTTGTCAGAATAATATATTATCACCATGTATTATTAGTAATACTGTATATACGTTTAATGTCATTATGTCATAATAAGATTTGTGCATTTGTAGGGGAAAAAAGCTTGCTGGGTATAGAAAGCCTACTTTTCACATGAAATCCTTTGGGTACTTTCCGGAGGGGAAATGGGGAAGAATCACATACAAGGATGATGTTGAATAGACATAAAATAAGGAACATTGATTTTGATTCTCTCTGTGACCAGCACATCGAGAATGATTGAAACAGTAGAGGGTGAAAATCAAACCTTTTTACAACCAAGTGCAGCACTGTAATTTGAAATCAAATGGGAGATACACGTGAAGTCGCCCCTTCTCAGTGCAAAAACTGGGGGTGGGATTGAAATAAATGGTGGTAATAAAATGGGCCTACTGGTATTGTGTATCCTAGCAACAGCTGTTATGTAAGGGAGCTAACAGTAGCTTGGAGGCCAACCAAGTAGTTCAGTCTCTGTTAGCTGAGGCTGGTGTTCAATGCAGCAGTTTTTCTTTATTAATATTCCCAGCTAATTTCAAAAGGAGGGTAAAAAAAACCCTACGATACAGAAAGCAACACAATACATTCCTTACTGTATCAAATGGAAAGTTAGAGCGCAGGAAGCATGCATATATTTGCCATATTAAAAATGTATGTCTGATTGATAGAGAGTCCAAAAGCATATTAACAATTATTGCTATTCTACCGAAGGGGAGAGTCACCTACCAAAGATTCAGCAGAACAAGACAAAGGATGAAATGGCTTGTATTTCCAGGCTGTTGCATAACAGAAAATTCTCTGGGTGATGTTTGAAGTAAAATCATTTGAAAAATTTCAAAAAACCTTATTACATTCAACAGATAAAAGGCACCCTTGATTGAGATTAGAAGGGTTCAATTTAAAGCAAGAAGCAGAGTTTTTTTGTTTTAAAAAAACTACAGAGCTAAACCATATTGTAAAAAATGATCACCTAATTTAAAAGCCATAGGAAAATAAAATAAAAAGGGGCTGGTACTGAAAACGGTATTAAAGTAGATGTCAGGAAGGTTAAGGCAGTGTTTTTCAAACTTGGCAACTTCAGGATATATGAACTTCAACTCCAGAATTACCGTATTTCTGCTTCACAAAAAACAAAAGAAAAGAAACTAGTGGTAATGCTGTTGACTTTAACTATCTTAGTTAGCATATGATATAGATATCTCTCCCCTGCAACCCATTATTTCTTACAGGTGGACAGAATCTTTTCTCTGCCAGAATGCTGAGCAGCATTTTTGAAAGAGGTAGCCGTGGTACTAACCGTACAGAGCAAGGAGTCAGAAGCCAGTACAAAGGTATAACATCTTACGTGATGAGCTTCCTTCAGCAACTGATTCTTCCTAGCACAGAGGGTGCTGTACCATCCCCTCGCCATTTCCAACGGGGACACTGAAGTAGGAGAGAAGATGCCAATATTTCATGCCACCTGCAAGCTACCCTCAGAATGTTGGACATCAGACATCTTGTACAAAACTCTGAAGGGCATTCACAAAGATTGGCATTTGTGTTGCTAATGTATTTCAAATATATATATTAATCACAGGAAAAATACCATGTTTTGCTTCTTTCTGAGAATTAATTAAAGGGGATGGATGCTAGAGTTACCTAGGCACCCTTTTAAAATTTTGCATAATGAATAAAACTGGAAGGTGTTTAGGTTAGGAACAATATATTCACAGGGATTTATTCAGCTGATATTAAGATACAGTAGAACTCTGTATCTTTTGCAATATTTTGCAGTTTTCCAATAGAATTACATCTCTCTCTCTCTCTCTCTCTCTCTCTCTCTCTCTCTCTCTCTCACTGTACATTGTTAATGTTCCAACACAATAACATTTAATATTGTTTTTAAGTAAACCTCCTTTCTTTCATCACAAAAGTAAATGTATTCCTACACAGTAGAGTTGATTTAGCAGCCATCTTGCTTTTATCTACTCAGGCATATATCTGAGTTTATGCAGCCCTGTCCTTGTCCTTCTTTTGGCTTTTATAAACACAAAAGATAGCTATTTTTTATTTTTAAAAAATGAGATCTGGCTGGCATTAATTTTCTGTTCATTTAAACCAGTGCAGATGTGAGCTTCCTACTTTAGTGTTAATACAGCTGAGCTGGTACTCAGCTCCCAGCACCTCAAGGGCTGTCCTGGGATGGAAAAAAGAAAATGAAAAACAAAACTGGGAGAAGCCATAGTATGTTATCAGGCTCATATTTAAAATAGGAAGCGTGCAATAAGTAAGTAATTAAAAGGCATGTTAAGCAACATAAAAACCACTAGACATATCAGTGCTTGAAAATATAACTCCTTATACATAAGAAAATAACAAGACCTCCCATGGATTGGGCTGGATGCCCATCAAAATCAGCTTCTGGTATTCTGTGATATGTTACCTAACAGATGTGAGTCCAGAAATATTTATGAGTGGCACAGAGAAGCACGATGAATTGTATGTCTCTGAGATAAATCTTACTGACATAAATAAAGTTAGGTGGTATTGTAGTTTGCTCTTATATTGCAAGCAAACATTTACGAACCTCATTCCAGACTACAATAAGGAAAACAAGACCCAAACAATTTTTCCAACATTTTATGAAAAACCTAGGCAGGAAAAAAAATCACATTGGTAACGGATTTCTTTTAAAAAATACTTCTGAGCTGCTACTAGTACAGACTCATTGAGGAATTCACTAGATGTCAGTGAGATACAAATAAAAAATCAGGAGGAGCCTGGTAGCACCTTCTCCAACTAACTGTAAAAGGCATAAGCTTTTGTAGGCTACAAATCACTTTGTCTGATGCATGAAGCAGAGTGAGTTAAGACCAGATAATGAAAACCAAGACATGCTGTTGTTTATTCAGCATCTGGTTGATTGAGATGGTTGATCAAATGGGGAGTCATTGAGAAGGATTAAAATGGAATGAAAGACATGTGTTAGTATCTACATTAGTTGAATCCGCCTGTGCTTTGCAATTCTGCAAAGTGATTAAGCTCTACTTCAAGACCAAGAGCTTTGGAAAGCCTCCTTTCTATTGCTAGTAGGGCAATGTCACTTAAATCTTTATACTCATACTCTTCCTCAAATCTTAGTCTGATGCAGACATGAAAATGTCTGTTCACAGCCTGCCATTGATGGAGGTATGGGGATGGCAGTAGGATACAACCAACAGAGTTACCTGAAAAGCATTTTCATTTCTTCCAAAAGATTAAACATTGGGTTCATTGTGGTGATTTTTTTCCTCTTCTCTCTCATGTTCATACCTCTCTAGATCTTTAGTTCAATTTCAGATTTGTCTGAATCACTATTGTAATAGCTTTGAGATGATCTGAGTTCCTCTGAATCGAGAAAGTAATGGCCCTTTGGACTGAATACATTGCCCCCATTTAAAACTAGAAGTTGTCTGTCAATTGTCTGTTAAGTTCCCTGACAAACTGACAGGAGCGCCTTTACTTTAATTAAGGTCAGTTTTTGGAAGCTGTGTTACATTCAATTATAACATAGTTTTGAAATTTTGTGAATATACAGTAAATTGTTTTTTCTTTAGTTTGCATCTTGATGGTGTTTTCTTCTACAATAATCTATATATCACTCACAGTGTAGTTGAAATTCGTCTTAGGAGTCCTCAGTTAATCAATCAACAGTCAATAATGAACTAAGCTTGAGCCACAGCAGTCTGACTTTGGCAAGCAATCCGATACCACTTTAAGTTCAAAAAGCACTTCACTAAAAAGATGCAGGCAAAACACAGAGCAAATGTTTATACGCTTTAGCATGCCACATGTCTCTACACTGACTGCAGAATTTGATGCACTGCTGATTATATTCAGAAGCAATAAAATTACTGATTGTTGCTTTAACTAAGAATGATACAATCTGACATATCCAGCAAGTGTCTGACAGTTTCTTCACTAATTCTACTCCCAGGTGGGGTTTTTTTGCCATTCGGTCAAATGTGAGTAAACATAGGAATACGATAAATGAGTTGTTGAAGAGGAGTAAAAGAATTTGGAACAACATCTATGTTTTTGCAGACATCGACATATGTCAGGTTCAATCTGTGGTCATAACAGTGAACACTGATATCGTGTGTACTTCATTCAGAAACTGTATATATACTTGAGAGCTCCATTCATTATGGTATATATGATAATAGGCTTGTGCCTTTTATGTCTAGGTCACAACAGACCAGGGTGTTCTTTATATTAGTGAAGTAGCATGAAAATCAACAAATTGCTCAAATACGTTGCCTCTGTAGAACCATCAGCATTTATTCTTGCTTAAAGTATGCCCTTTGTTTCATCAGCAATTAATGGAAAATCCAGCTGTTTTGACTTCTTAGGAAATTGGCTCTATAAATATTTTGCTCATGATACTTAACAATTCATCTTGAAGTGAATCATGTATCATGAGGTAAACTGTTTTAGACTGGATCCTGCGATTGTGGTTTGCAACAAGTTGCAAGAGTTCAAGAACATTTCCTCTGTTTTCATTCATCCCATCACTTTCCCAGGGTTCACAGTGATCATTTTTATTTTATTTGTTTTGTTTAGTGGTGAACAAAATTGTTTCTGTCAGAGTAATCATAACATGCCTATTTTTCTTTTGTTATTCTTTAAGAGCATCAGTTAACCAAGTTAAAATTGAGCTTCTTTTACTTCGCTGGGTTTGGCTGCAATTGTCCACGCTGCCCTGCAGCCTTTGTGTATTGCACTTCTGTTATGCAGGCTCAGGCCTGAATCGGTCTCAGTAGCTTTTTCTCAGTTGCGGTACCCTTGTGAGTAAACACACATTCACTGCTACTTGCATCCTTTCCAGTGAAATGACGATAAGCAAAACAAACACATTTTCCAGGGCACTGTTTTCAGTCAGGAATACAGTTTATACCAGGCTGCATTAAATGTCACTATAAATCTGGTCAATTTTATCAGTGGGAAATATCTTAGCAATGGCTGTATATGACCCTCTTGCTTAGACTGTGTAGGGGCCCTTGGGTGGGTACCTTATTTACATAAGAAGGTCCCCACCTCTCAGGACATGATTAGACCCCCAGATCATTCTCCTCATCCTATTCATCTCACAAAAATCCATTTTGCTAGGACTGCCTATGTCCTTTTCCCAACAAGGCCTGTCTCATTTGGCCTTTCTAATATCAGATTCGGCCTAGCAAAGCCAGCGCCACTGTTCAATTTCACCACCGCATGTCAGTTTCACCGCCTCAGGCGTAGGCGGGCAGGGGAGGGAAACAAGGCAAACCGCAAGCTAATTGCCGGCAGGTGCCGGCAATTAACACATCATAGAGAGTAAATTGGAACCGGCAACATTGTAGCGCTGGCGGCTCCCCAGACGCCCGGGCAACGCCAATTACGATACTTCAGGAACACAGCAATCCAGAGGCAATCAGCAATCAGTTGAAACCTGACTTAAGAAACCTCAATTTCATCTGCATGAGAAAAGCCCCATGAGTACACCGACAACGCAGACAAAAGTCGATGATCACGAGGACAATGAAAGCTGACTGAATCTGCCATTAAGGAGAGGGGAGGGAGGTCACGACAAGCAGAGGGTGACCCGGGACAAGGGCAGGGGCGGAACTCAGGGGTACTACAGGTCAAGGGGGGAACCCTATAAAACACTGTAAGAAACCGTGCCAAGCCAATCCTGGCTTTGTCTATAACCGCTACACATTATGCCTGAGTAAATTAACTTTCAGCCGAGCCTGTGTCTCGCGAGGGTTTTTGTTCAGCGCCGAATGCAGCAATCCTTACATATTAAACTTGTATGCTACCTGACTTTCAATAACCCTAGAAAATACAACAAAATTATTAAAACATAAAAGATAAAGATAAAAGATGGCAAGTGCAATGGCCTTGGTGTGCAGCCATGTCTTCATGGCTCTTCTAAACAACAGCAGAGTAGGGCCATCCAACTGGAACCAGCTCTGAATGAAGGAGAAAAACCACCATAATACATTGTCACTGACTCCCAACCCCAAGAGCCAATCCAGAGCCAATCAAGAAAGATACCATGGTTGATGGTATTGAAAGCCGTTGAGAGATCAAGAAGCAGAAGGATGGATGGACCACCCCCCTCCATGCTCTGCCACAGTTCACCTACAAATGTGACCAAGGCTGCCTCTATACTAAGTCCCAGCCTGAAAACAACTGAAACAGGTCTAGGTAATCGTTTCTTCTGGGATTCTCATCAACTGTAAACCAATCACTTTCTCAACAGTCTTCCCTAAAAAGGGAAGGTTGGAGACAGGATGATTGTTTCTAAAATTGTTGGGACCATGGATGGCCTGTTGAGGAGGGGGCGCACCATCATATCCTTCAAGGCCAAAGGTACCACCCCCTGCCACGGATGAGAATATTAGTCCTGCTGAGAATAATAGATCTTTCTCCCAAGAATGTTTGCATCTTCAATATATTTGTTTTAGATGAGAGAGAGCAAGAGAGAGAGAGGGAGAGGGAGAGAGATGATAGATATTTGCATGCTTTCAGGTCATTCTTGACTCCTGGCAATTGCAGTTTTCTTGGCAAGATTTTCAGAAGTGGTTTCCGATTGCCTTCTTCCTGGGATGGAGAGAAAGAGCTGGCTTCCATGCCAAAGACAAGACTAGAACTCCAGTTTCTAGCCTTGTGCCTTAAATCACTATTTACCAAACTGGCTCTTTTCAACTACTGTATATACCATCACATAAATAAAATTTTAAAAACAAAGAATAAAATCCTGAGCAATTCCAGATCAGATATTCAAAAGAGTGGTCTCGCTGTGGTATCCTTTCCCAGCCTATTATCTTCCTTTAACCTAGTTTTGGGGCTCTGGGCTGGTTGGGAATCTGGGGTGCTGTAGTGTTAGCAATCTGGAAGAATCCAAGTTGTGGAAAGTTGCACCACTGGGTATCACATGTTCTTTTCCTGTTTATTTCATTGCCCTTGCAAAAAGTGCTGCTGGATAGGCAGCATCCCATCAGCCACAGAAAACAAATCTAGAAGTAAAATGGTGCAAAATGCAAGTTGCAGTAGTCATTCCTCTCCAGTTTCTTCCATCGCATTCCATGTTGTTCTCGGTGCTTCGTTCTTCCACCTTCTACGGTCATACTTTTTTTCTATGCAGGATTGTCCCGCTCTCTTAATATAAGCTCTTGGACTCACTTTCAAGTAGCAGAAATAGAACAATAGATTGTTTGTGCTGAATAATATACAGGGTGTCCTTAAGGATGACCAAAGACATTTGGTGGCTGAGGCAGACAAGATAATGCCTCTCTCTGTTCCAGGTACAGAAGCCAACTAGACTGGCAATTGAATATTACTTCAACATTGCCATGGATAATGTCCTCTGTCATAGCTCAGTCAGCTACCACATTTAGAGGTCCAGGTGGTTGTGTGGCCAATGCAGGTCTGTCCTGCAACTGAAGGGGATAAATGAAGAATTCAGGATGCCTCTATCTGCCTCTCAGATCCATCACCTTGCTCAGCCTATTGGTACACGTGGTCCTGAATATCAGTATCCACCTTTTCAATTCATAGGACATTCGTTTCTTTCTGTACAAATGCAGCCAATGGTTTGCTCACTTGTTCTATTCTTTATGAATCCTGCTTCTACCCATTGCTTCATGCACTGTTGCCAATGAAGGGAATCCATTGTAAGGAGGATTTGAGCATGCAGCAAAAAATGAATAATAGCTCAGCCAGTTGTCTCAGATCAGGTGGCAAAAAACTATGCCCTCATTTCTTATTGAAATGGTAAGGAGCCATACAGAAATACCCACAATGGAGGAGTGGACTGAGAAGATAGTAGAATTGGCTGAAATGGCTACATTGACTTGTCTCATTCAGGAAGGAACAATAACTACTTTCATAAAATACTAGAAACTCTTCATAGTCTTTTTGCTGAAAATGGACAAAAATGAATCGGTGATTTCAGGATTTACTGATTTAAAAAGGTTGTTTATGAGAAGAAGGGAACCAAGATATGTAATTTGGGGGGGATGATAATAATCATGCTAGTAACTGCTGCAAAGAAGATTGAAAGCTGCTTCTTTAGATATCTTTCTTTTTCTTTGTCTCTCCCATTTTTTCTTTTATCTCTTTAGATCTCTTTCTTTTTTCTACTTTTTTCTATGTTTTTGTAGTGTTTTAATTCTGTGTAAAATTCTTTTTCACACACACACACACACACACACACACATATATAGGGAGAGAGAGAGAGGGGGAGAGAGAGACGGAGAGAGAGAGAGAAATGGCCAGTATAGTTATATTAGGAGGGGATTCTGAGTATACTTACTCAGCCCAACTTACCTCACAGGACTGCTGTGGAGATAAAATGAAGAGAGAAGAGAACTCCACGTATGCAACTGTAAATTCTCAGAGAAAAGATGGCACAAACAAACCCAATGTAGTTCAATGCAATGCAGCAAATAAATACATACGTCCTGTAATATCGTCAACCAAAATGTTGAATCTGCAATTTTGATGATACTGAATCTGCAACCTTCTGCATGCCGTGTGTGTACTGTACTATTAGAAGAGAGGGCATATTGGCAGCATGCAGATTTCTATCAAAAACAGTCTGTGCTACTGGAAAGGGAAGGAGAGCAGAAGTGAAAGAGAAAGAGAATTTTTAAGAGAAAAAGAGAGGAACGTGCCTGTATATGAGGCTGAGGTCAGAGCTCTGGCTTCATCCCTGGTTTACAGTGCTTGACAGATTAACCCTGAAGGAATGAGGCTCTTGATAGATGGAAGACAGTATTCTTTCAGAAGTTTCAGAAGCAGAGTCATGTTATTTAAAAGGATCTCCCCAGCTGCTGCGTCTAGCTTTGGAAAGGAAATAGGGTTGGTTTCACTTTTAGATTCCTCAAAAACTTTGCTATAAGGCAGGATGGTGTCCTTTGGAGAAAGATATGTGCCATCTTCTGGGCTTCCCAAGTCCAGAAGTCCATAGCTTGTATCCCACCACTCCCTGTAGTTTGAGTGAGTGAGGCATGCTCACCATGAGTCGGGGCAGAGGGGATCACTGCTGCTGAATCAATGAAAAGTGGAAACATCCATACCAGATACAGATGGAACCTTCACTTCCATGGATAGCATCAGTGCCAGATGTCCCAGACTGAAGAACAGACTCTTCCAGGGACTGCAGGACATTTCCATTTCATCTGGCCATACATTCCAGGGACTGCAGGAGATTTCCATTTCATCTGGCCATACATCCCCAAAACAACGGAAGCTGAAATTCTCTTTGCACCGAAATTTCAGTAAATAAACAAGAGCAGACAGGAAGGTTACCCTTTTAATGAGGTGTTAGCTGTCCCATCAGTGTGTGTGTGTGTGTGTGTCTGAAATGAATTTTAATGCAGGATATCCCCTTATTTAGTACAGATTGTTCTTGCTGTTTGTATGTTTGAAATGTAACATATGAAAGAGATTAGTTACAGGTCTATCATAGGGCAGTTGTCTTTCCTGTATTTGCAAATTTAATGTGTGTGTGTGCTTATGTGTGTTTTTCTTGGGTCATCATTTAATAATAAATAATAATAATGCTACAGCTGGTGCAGAATGCAGTGGCGCGGACAGTTCTGAATGCCCCTATGAGGGCACATATAACACCGCTGTTACACAAGCTGCATTGGTTGCCAGTCTGCTTCTGGGTCCAATTCAAGGTCTGGTCATCACCTTTAAAGCCGTTTATGGCTCAGGACCAGGTTATCTGAGGAACCGTCTCGCCCCGGTTATTTCAGCCTGCCGCACTCGGTCCAGCAGGAGGGGCATATTGCAGATCCCACCGGTCAAGGAATTTCGACTGGTGGGGATTAGGCAGAGGGGCTTTTCTGCTGTGGCCCCCGCCCTATGGAACAATCTGCCTCCTGAGGTCTGGTGTGCCCCCACTCTCATGGCCTTCAGGAAAGGAGTAAAATCCTGGCTGTGCCAGAAGGCCTGGGGTCCGGATGGGGGCTCACACTAGTGGAGGTGGCTTGTGGGGTGATTGACCTTGCCCCCCCCATCATCTTGAATATTTTTAGTATTTATGTACAGGGTTTGTTGTTTAGATTTGATTTTTAATGGATTATTTGTTTAACTATTTATGGGGAGATTTTAAATTGTTGATGGGGTTTCTGATTTTAATTGTGAGCCACCCAGAGTCACCCATTGGGGGGAGATGGGCAGCCTACAAATTTAATAATAAGTAATTAAATGAATGAATGAATGAATGAATGAATGAAACCAATTATAAGGTTTATTGGATTTGGAATCAATAGCCTTTCCTCTAAAGGATTTGCAACTTCCTTTACTGTAGTTTTATGTCATCAGCCGGTTTGCTTTTGTGTTGTACATTTGCCTGATCTAACCTATCTATTATAAAATGGCTTGAGGTGCTGATGCTGATGTTCCAGCCTAGCATGATTGGTGTTTGCAGAAAAAATAAATACTTGTCAGAAAGGAAAGGAAAGGAAAAAAACATTACCACAGTCTTCCCCAAAAGAGATTTTTCAAGTGGGCACCCATATTGGTAATGGAGGCAATTGCTAAGTGCAACAGTATATGAAACAGAGATCAAGTTTGTCTACTCAGAAGTAAATCCCATTAACTCTCCCTTTGAAAGAGCGTTATTGGAGTGTGTCTTAGAGATGCTTGCTAGCCAACACATATGCTGTGGACAGGAATTCTCTAGAACTAAACAGACCAACCTTCCAATGTTGGCACAGGATTCAGAGCAGCTAATAACAATTCAAAGCAATTCAAAGCAAAATCATTTACCAAAACAAAAAAAAAGCACGCAGATGCAGCAGGTAGACAAAAAACATTTGTCGTATGGAACAAGGGCCAAAACAGGAAAGAACCTAAGTACTGGGCTGACCTCTTCTGAATTTGAAAGCTATGCAGGACAGGTCCTGCTTAATACCTGGAGGGGAACTACCAGGTGATCCCAGGCTAGACAGGGAAGTCAAACTGTATGGATTGGGGTACGAGCTGGCAAATTATCAATTTTAGATAATGGGGTGTAGGGATTTTCATTATTCCAGGATTTGCTGCAAGTGTGAGAAGGGCACTGACTGGTAAGCTTGAAGTAAGCACAGATTGGCCCATGTTATTCTCAGCAGTTTGTGGTCCACAAAAGTGAATGCGATCACCAGTTGACTTCAAACTGCTTTGTGAGAGACTGGGGACTGGAAGTGGTGTCGTGGGGAAGTATCCTAAGTAAAGTTCTTCTGTATGTCCAGTCAGGATCTGAGCCATTGCATGCATTTTGAATTAGCTCCCCAAATTTCCTTTCAAAATCATCTTGATGGGAGAACATTGAATGTTTCCTGAATTTTGTTGCTTATGTTGGATTTCCAATTCTGTTTGGTATTGATTGTGGACTTGAAAATGCAATCTTCGTATTTTTCAAATTAATTTTGCAAATTGCATTGCTCAAGCAGCCTCAGGAGCCCTCTCTTCCCATTCATTCTGCTTTTTTTCCCAAAAGGCAGAGATGGTGAGTCACCACTGGGAAAATGATTTCACAACAAGGTATTTTCATCAATGTGGTCCTATATTCTATTATTTCTCAAAAATAACCAAATAGAATATTTGTTTGCACAAGGCCTTGATCAGATTGCAAATATTGTCTGTAAATGTCACAGTTTCAATGTAGGATATATAACATGAAAACAGACTGATGTGGGTGGATTACAAAATACTGAGAATATTGGATTTTACCTTGAATGACTTTCTCGAGGTTCCTGGGAAACTAATACCTCAGACAAGAAGCAAGGTGGTAGGCAATGCTTTAGGTTGTAGTTCAAAATTAAACCTATAACTGAATGCAATGATGACAGTGACGATGACGATGACGATGATTATGATGATCTGCCACAGAATATGGCATTTAGTCAACCACGGCCTGTGATCGAATGTATCTATGAAGGGCGGGGGGTAATGTGGTGGATTACAGTAGAGAGCAAGGTTCTCAGGAAGGAGGGGGTGCATTCCAGGAAGAGCAAAGAGATAAGAGACAATACAGTCTGGAGCAGGAGCATAGGAAGTGTAAGAAGTTTAGAATAGCCACTTCCTAGAATCTCCCAGGGTATATCCACTAGTTGCAGTAGTACATATTTAGTCTGGCAAGATTCTGTCTATATGATATAAGCAATAAAAGAACTGAATTTGGATGAACTGTTTCCCTATTGTTCTTGGATTGGGCCTGACATGGCCTGTTCATATAGAAAAATGATGCATGGTCAGAGGTCAAACTATTTTTCAAACTGTTGCCAATAAAACTACATAGGTATGTCCATAAATTGATCAGGAGTCAGACACAACCTAAGGAATCCTTTCCTACTATTCCTAATTTCATTCAGAAAATTGGGTATAAGAGAGAAGAATGCTCTCTGACTCGTGTTTGTTTGTTTATTTATTAGTAGAGTACAGCACTTGCCACCATCCCCAATGGCACAGCCCTGACAATGTCTTATTTGTATCTTGATTTACACATATCCATCAACCAATCTAGTTCCCAGCTGGCAGCAGTGCCCTCACCCCAAAGGGCATCTTGGCTACCCAAGGATTCTAAGCAATGCCATCCAACTTAGGGACCTTGAACTAGAAAGCAAAGGGAAGTATAATCAAGTCCCATCAACCCAAGTGGAGGAGGTCAGGAGAAATATGTGGAGGTAGCTGATTGTAAAGAAATGTAAAATTGACCTTGGGGAAGGAATGGATGAACTGTTAAGGGGCAAGGAATGGCAACTTAATCCTGAGAAAGTGGAAAGCATGAGAAAAAAACTCAAAACAATTCCACCTTGATTTTGACTGATATAAAATGAAGTACAGAGAATCCCTGACAGGCTTTCAAGATTCTGTTATTATACCCTACAATAATAAAATAGCATTCCTAGAATCCCTGCAGTATATATTTCCTGACCTGGCTTACCTTGAATAGCTGATACTGATCTACAAGCCCAATGTGAGTGTAACGAACTGCCACTTGTTGATCTTAAAACCAGTAACTCTCCTTGCAACCAATATTGATTCAAAAGAAAGTTCATTTATTAAGAATAAGTGTACAGATCCAAAGCATTGCTGAGACTGAATAAAAGCGCGCCAAAAACTGCTTTTCTTTCTTTTCCCCCCCTTTCGTCGCCCTTAGTTCTTGTCTTCTGATTCCCTTGCTGGCATGGCCTTGAACATTCCAGGGCTTGTGATAAGAAACCATCTGCATCAAACGGTCTCTCCTTCCTACTCCCCCTCCCCTTTTCCAATGGCAGAACCGCAGCATGTAGAAAAAATCATTTTTTTTAAACTAGCCATATAATAATCTACTATAAAATCTTGCGAGGATTCTGACATACTGCCCCTCCACAGAAAAGGATGTCAGTCAGATGATTCCTCTTCCTCACTCTAAAAGGAAAAGCAAAGATACACATAATACAATAACCAATCTAATTGTTAAGGCTTTGTAGGATAAGCATCATAAAATTTTTTAACTAAACGTGGGGCCTTTACATGTTTCTTGTCAACCCATTCAGCCATTGACTTGGGAAAATGTTTCCACTGAATTAAAAATTGAACCCCCCCCCTGTGCTTTCTGCTGTCCAGTATTTCTTTAACTTCAAAATGTTGTTCTCCTTCAACCATCAATGGTTTAGGAGGTACTGGAGAAATGTAACGAACTGCCACTTGTTGATCTTAAAACCAGTAACTCTCCTTGCAACCAATATTGATTCAAAAGAAAGTTCATTTATTAAGAATAAGTGTACAGATCCAAAGCATTGCTGAGACTGAATAAAAGCGCGCCAAAAACTGCTTTTCTTTCTTTTCCCCCCCTTTCTTCGCCCTTAGTTCTTGTCTTCTGATTCCCTTGCTGGCATGGCCTTGAACATTCCAGGGCTTGTGATAAGAAACCATCTGCATCAAACGGTCTCTCCTTCCTACTCCCCCTCCCCTTTTCCAATGGCAGAACCGCAGCATGTAGAAAAAATCATTTTTTTTAAACTAGCCATATAATAATCTACTATAAATCCTTGCGAGGATTCTGACAGTGAGTTTTTATGCAAACCCCTCCAATACATAGACTATGGATGCCCAACCAGAGGACCCAGGGTACCTGTGATGCCTGGGAGCTGTGATTGCTCATCAAAGTCCCCCTGTAAACATGGCCATGTATTGTAATTTTAAATATGACAGAAGGAATATTCACATTAACAAATTAAAACTGACTTTTATCCTGGTCCTGACCATTACTTTATCCAGCATCACACACTTTTCAGAATGTAGACTTAGATACGCCATTCAAAAGCCAAGTGAGACTGTTGTTCCCCCTGAAGCTGCACATCTCTGGTGGAAGGTTAGGAACTGACCATGGAATTATTTGGTCTAAGGGCAAGGGAGGCCTTGTGTCCTTCACAAGAGGAGGCATAAGAAAGTGCTAGGAGGAGGCTGGCTTAGAAGTAAGTCTAAGTAATGCACACTTTTCCAACATTTCATTACATTACCCCACCTACTCCAACCTGCAATGACCTGACCTATGAGAACACCCAGGGAGAAGCTACTTATGTCCCACATTTCTGAGGGGCTGAAGCCAGATGGTGCTGCTTTTCTGGGGCAGAACTGGAGCTTTGAAAGAACCCCCTGATGGGTATCAAGCTAGCCCCCTCCTTGCCAGTGTTTAAGAAAATGTTAAAGACCAAACTCTTGGCTTGTATACGATGCCATCTTTTATTGATCAATATTTCCTCTTTTTTAATTGTCAATCATTTTTTTATTTCTTGTTTGGGGTTTTAATCAGAACATGGGTTATTTGTTTGTTTTTATTTTATTTGTTATGTAAGTCACTGAAAGTTGTTTGATTGTGACAGGGTAGAAGATAAATAGATAGGGAGCAAGATTGCTTGTGGACCCATTCCTCTAGGCATTAATGAAGGCTTGCCAATAATACTTTATCAAAATTAGGACTGCTGAGTAGGAAGTAAGTTAGCTTAATTAGCTGGAAGATTCTCTGCACACAGAATAGGGGCTTTGGATTACATGTACCGAAAAACAAGCCCTTCCACAAGGCAAATAAGACCTTGCCTCTTTAGTGCTTTTGCGGTGTTTTTCCAATGTGCCCTGTTAACAACTTATTTGACTCTGACTGTATTTACTAGCTGGGGTGTCTCTAGGGTATATTAAAAAAATGTCCAGATGGTGGCTGCAACAGTGCAAGGAAAGCTCAGTCTACTTTTGATGTGCGTTGTGTCTTCCCATACCTTGTACACACCCTTGTTTGCTAGGTACTGCTGTGCTGGAAGCCTGACATCTGCCAAATTATTAGAGAGCAGAATATGCAGAACTTGAGTGGATTTTTGACATTTCTTTGCAAATATTCCTTTACCCACTAACAAAACCCAGCTTGCCACAGGCCAGAAGCCAACTTAAGCAGACTTCTCAATCTCTCTTTCAGCACAGCACAGCCACATCCTCTGTCATTGTACAAAAAAGGCCTTCCTATTAATTTCTGCCCAATGATGGTGTTTTTCCAATTAACACTGAAACGTGGAGAGAGATTTTTTTTTATTACTATTCATGAGGTCCAGAGCTGCTGTGAGCATGTCTATACCTATAAAAGGACCATCTCATTAAAAGCGTGGTTCCAAATTGCGGTGTGGGAGAAAGAGATTTCTGGAGAAAGTGTTATTTCTTGAGGAATAACGTCTTTCCCATCTGAATTGTGAGTACTTTTCATAACTTTTGAGGATTCAAAAGCTTAGCACAGCTAAAACAACAAAGAAAACTCATCAGAACTCACTTATTTTTTCTACTATTACGTGAGAAGTTCCTTGAACATGCCATACCACCTCACAGCCCAACCAATCAGTGCCCAAGGCTTTGCAGCTATTAACATGATATGTAATACGTAAATTTCCCTGTGGAAAGATGGAGCTTCTTTTCTGAGAGAGAAGGAAGATATGGTTGGTGCCAAACCCAGTCTCTTTCTGCCAAAATGGCCTCTGACAGAAATCAGAATTATCCAAATATACTGTATGACTGCAATCCTAGGCAGTTACTTGGGAGTAAATCATGTTATACTGAGTGGGACAAATTTCAGCATAAACCTTCACAGAATTGGTTGTTACTACCAATCTAAAATATGCCAAATAATTTTTTTAATTAAAAAAAAGTAATCACAGTTTCCTGAAGTCAAGTTGGTTAGTTTATTAGATTTATATCCTGCCTTTTAATATAGGCACTCCAGGCACAAACATAATGCTCCTTCCTGTTTGCCCCCTAACAACAACCCTAAAAAGTTATAGTAAAGAATTAATTAAAAGAATTAATTAATACTAGAAAACCCATCCCAATTCCTAATTCTGGAAAAAATTATATAGCTTGGAATGCTTTCACAAATTTGCTTCTTTAACAGCCTGTGGTTTACTTCTGGTTTACTGTTTTCTTTTATCTGTAGTATTCAACTTCTGAAGGAAGCAGTTCAGAAATCTTATGATGATTTCATTATATTCCCAGACCATGTTTTTCTTCCTTTAAGAAAACAAACCCCTTTTCATACATATTGTACACCATCCAGCACGTACTGTTGTCAAAATGTGGTCAGGATGTGTGTTTTATAGATGAATTCAAAATGTGTCAAAACAAGATAATTCCAAAGACAATTTATTTTTTCATCAATACGAGGCAGAATGGAGTTGAAGAAAAGTTACTGTTTGTATTTTCACCTGACAATAGATAAGACACTTTGACTGCAAAGATTCACCAAGGGGGCAGAAGAATGAAGAACTATTCTTTCTCCAACATACTTTTTAAAAAGTTTAATTCACAGGACAGTTATAAATCATGCCCCCCCCCCCCCTTTGGTGACCTTCTAGTATGATGAATTACAACTCCCATCATCATCACCTATTTGGGAGGGCTCTGAAATTGTAGTCAAACAATATGGTGGGCACCAGATTATGTTTTCCATAAACAATGGAACTGAGGGGAGGCAGGTCAGCAGAGAACAGCAGTTGCTATCATGTCCTGATTTCTTACAAGCTTCTGGCTATCCACTGCTAGAAACTAAATGGTAGACTAACTTAATGTTGAGCCTGATCCAGCTTCATTGAACTGGTTCCATTCAGCTTCTTCATCCCCTAAAGATACTTTGTAGATTTGGATCCTGAATGCCTTCCAGTAACATCTTATGAATAGATGGTGTCATCTGAGCTGGCATCAATGGAATATTTTATTTAAAATGTTCTTTACATTAGAAAAGAAGGGATCATCCTGAGGAGTCATCTAAAATAACCTTTCCTTCCTACTGCTATTCAGATGTGCTAGACTACAATTCCCATGCTGTCTGGGAATTCACACCCAACCCATCTAGAGGATATTATTTGGAAAAGGCATTTTAAAATACAAAAATTGAGAATGAATTATGACTGTATTTACCTACTGGGAAAAACAGCAGCATCTATCTAAAGCTATTGAAACAACATGTCTAGAAATGCTAAGAATTATTTTTATTTGCTTACAGGGCTCTGCCAAGCACCTGCAATGGTTTATAAGGTTACATATTTTGAAAAATTGTGAAGTAAAATGAAATAAAGTGAAACGTCAGTTGAAACTCAATATTGGATTAAACACACGACACTCAATAAAGGGGCTGTTTCTCAGGCATAGATATATGTAGCATTCAACATTCAGTTGCTGAAACAAAAGTAGTCTTTACAAACCTGAGAAAATCAGCTTGATGAACTTCTTTGTGAAGATACTGGAAATACTTCTAAAAAGACCATGGTGCTCCAGGGATTATCCCTTCTGGTGCTACACAACGTGCAAGGCGTAACTGAAGCAACAGTCACAAAAAAGAGCAAGTTTATAATCTTCTGCTTATAGAAAAAACACATTGGTGGTTTTTAGCTGAAAACCTTTAGGCCATTTGCCTCTGGAAATGCTTCCAGGCAAATAGCTTCTAATTTAACACAACTTCAAACTTCAGATACAAACAATGGCAGTAACAAAAATCATATAGTAAGAACCATAAAAAGCACAAAGTGGCAATCAAGGATAATCGGTCAACAGGAAATTAAAAGGCCTCACGGGCTCACTTAATCTCCTGACCCCCTTGGCCAGGAAAACAGCCAGGTCTTAAGAGCCTTCTGAAAAGCCAGCAGGATCCGGGCCAACCTAATCTCAGATGGTATGGTACTCCAAAGGGTACGTGCTAGGACAAAGATCTACTTCCTCGGTCCCGGAAATGGCATTCTTATGGAGCGTGTCCCTGTCCTCAGACCTGATGGGTTGGGTACAAATAATTACTGTATCTGCCATTTAACATTTCAGAATAATGCTAACCCAGTTTTATGGCTCTATTTTTAAAACTAGGTTTATAACATGAAAAAGTATTACAGCTGTAATGGTGAATAAATACACCCAAGTGTATGTGGGTGTGCGTGTGTAAATACACACCCAGAGAGACAAGTAAGCATGAGGAGAAAAAATATTTCCAGTCACAATCATTTTAGAAGATTGTACTGGGGATGATCAGAATTTTTTTTCATTTTCAATAAGAAGTTAACATTATATAGGGCTAGTATTGTATTTCCATAATGTTATCATTTGTACAGCAAAGTGTTTTAGGGGTCTTAAGTGTTTTTTTTTTCCTTAACGATGGGAAATATAGCATGGTACCTACTGCAAACATATCAAATGTACAGTATGTGGAGCTGTGATAGTTCAAGGAATCAGCACCCTGTCAAAACTACACTTCTTTAAAAAGACAGAAGACTTAGTTCTACCTACTGTATGTTATTCTTCTATCCCTCTCCATGAAAGTCAGCATTTTCCAGTATGGAAGGAAAAAGGGGAGCTTCTAGGAAAACACAGAAGAGCATTAATGATTTCACAATGTATGTTCTCCTGGAAGCAGCCCAGAGTTAGTAGAATTTATTGTGGAATTTGATCCTGGATCAGGATTGTCCTGTAATAGTGCCGCAAGTTTTGATCTTTGCTCTGAATTCTAGCATCTGTTTAGCCAGAATAAACAAGACCTTGGTGCAAGAGAAAAGAGATGAACAAGCAATTTAAATCTGTTATTAAAATAGTACAACAGCGAAATAGAAAATGTCTGCCTGATTACTATAACTCTCCTTGCACTGTTGCTACGTGTTGAATAATTCTAGATCAGCAAACTCATGTTTAACTGCAAAAAAATCTACATTTCATGTGTGCATTGTATTCTTAAATAATTAAAAAGAACAACACTCAAATCCTGTTGTGCCCAAAAATGGTAGAGCATTTGTAGCCCATCGTTATACGAGTTTCCTCAGTCTTGTTGAATCCCTTCAGCTGGGATTGGCCCCTTGTAAGAGCATGCAGGTGCCTAATTTATAATTTCCTGAGCACCATTTTCCTCCTGCAGAAGCTTCTTAAAAACTAGCTACCTTTTTGAAGCTCCTATCTATGGACATTTATTCAGGAGTTGTGCCACTGAATTAAGTGGGATTTCTTTCCACACAATTATACAAAAATAGCTGCACCAAGGATGTCACAATGCTCATTAAAAAAGGGCAGGACTTTGATTGCAAGGTCGGGGCCACCATTTCTGATCTCTTCCTTTTCCATCTTTTATATTGTGAAAGGTCAAAAAGCTGACTTAAATCATTGGCCAGAAAAACTATCTGTATGGGTCTCTTCCATCCTGAAAAGGCAGTTCCTCATTTTGCTTCTCTGTCTAAACCTTAAAAGTGATTTCCCAAATCCTATCCTGATGTGAACAATTCAGTTTATCTAAAATCCTGGGAGAACAAAGATTAGCTATATATAAATGTTTGCTAGCTAATATTTTATACTGACATTTCCTCTGCTTTTCTAATGCTGGTTTTCACTTAAAGTCTCCCTCTGCTTGCTAAAAACCCTGCGCTAGACTGATTTTTCTTCCTAATCATTCTTTTAATCTGATACATTTTTTAAACAGGGCATCTAAGTGACATGCAGTCCCTCGGCTTTATTTGGGTAGAGAGTGAACGTTGGGGTAGCTTGAAGAGATTAATAGGCTGGATAAGGTGGAGTGCAAGAGCTTGCAGGTTGTATGAGAGAAGGAACTGGAGCTGCAAAATCACTCAGAGAAACAGAATGTGAGTCCCTCCTTGGAAAAGGGACCAGGGAGCAGACATACTCAGGACAGTTGGGACTGGAGGCTGTGGATTTAGTAGATGCAGGTGGGAGAACTATAAGCAGGGGAAGAAAGAAAAGGAGAGGCATATTGGAGGAGGCTAGAAGAGGATGAAATATTAATTATTTGAAGGAAAGACTGGGTTGTTGAGTGGGACAGAAGGAAGAAAAAGGAGGTTGGAGGAGGGAGTCATATTTAATGGAGAAGGCAGCATGGAACAGTATGAGGAGCAGAAGGAGCCAAGAACATGATGATGCAACCCTAGGAGATGTCACCCATTGCAGACACCACTCAGCACCAGGTGCATTTTGGAGTGGCAGCTGAGACTCTCTTGTTCTGTGGGGTCTGCTGGGAGCTGCAAGAGAAGAACGGGGAGAGGAGGTGAAGGTCTGTGAGGAAGAAAGTTAGTGGGTGAACACATCCCAGTGGTGATGGATTGGAGAAGGTATAGAAGAAGGAGTTGGGCTGCCAAGCCATTTCAGAAAAAAAGAATAGTGTGTAAATGTTGTTTATCTCTAGACAAAAGAGACAATAAAAAGGAAACAAAAGGACCAGAACACCTCCTCGCCAGCAATCAACACCCAGATAAGCAGGGATTAACACCAGGATCAACACCAGACAAACAATCAAGCAGTAAACAATACCCTAATCAAAGAACTACCAACTCAGACAGATAATCAAACAGTAAACAACAGCCTAATCGAGGAACTACCAAGGAGAAAACACCCCCACTAACACTGACAGAGCAAGCTGCTGTATATAAAGAGAGCAAACCCCACTCCCTTCTAGCTCTGAAGATGTTACCTAGCCAGGTAATGAAACTTTTGGAAGAAAACAACCAAGCTCAGAGAATCTGAAGGACTCCACAATTTGCTTATTTGCTGCCCTTCTTCTTCTCTTGAGGCCCAGCTGCCTCTTTCTTGGGTCCAAGTGCCTGGACTGTTGGCAACCTTGGCATCAAATGGTTGTTGGTAAATGCCAAGTCTGTGCACAATAAAACAGTTGTCTAGAATTTAATAGTGGATAGCTTACAGACCCGGCATGTATTACTGCTGGGTTGGAATCTGCTGACCTGGGTTTGGCTCTTCCATCAGCCATAATCCCACAATAGGGGAGGCATGTTGTAATGATCGTTCAGGATGGTTTGGTGGTGATCAGATGTCCTGATCTGTGAACGGCTGTGAACGTGTGTTTGTAATGTTGAGTGGTAGAGGCAAGTTAGCGTATTGCCCACCTTGTCTTCCTCCAATTTTAACTGGCACACTAGCTGCAGCCCTCCCTGGAGCATATGGTCCTGGCAACCTTCATCTGTTGCTGTACCTGCCCTCTGGAACAGCATCTCCCCAGAGATACATCTGGTGCCCCCTCTCCTGAGGTTCCAGAATTCCCTTAAGACCTGGCTGTATTCCTGGGGCTGGAGTTAGTTGTTTATCAGGCCTCTGTTTTATTAGTATTGTTGTTGTTGTTGCTTTTCCAGGCTGTTATATTTTGTTGTCATGTTTTTAACTGCTTTAATTGTATATGTTGATGTTGTAAAGTGCCCAGAGTCTTTTGGAGTGGGTGGCCATAATTAATAAATAAATACATAAAATCCATGCCCTTATAGTTTCTAGAATCAACCACCACCATGTACTCTACATAGGGATGCTTTTGAAGTTAGCTTCTCTGAAATGGAGAAGCTGAATGGGATTTGGTACTGCCAGATGCCTCGTATGAACAATCTCATCCACCCCTCTAGCCACTTCTGTATTCCAGAGGTCAGCCAGGAATGAGATGGAGCTGCCCACCAAATGGTCAAGAAAACCCCCAAGCAGTCCTTTGGAATCCATCTGGATACATCACCTGCCTTCAATTGGGGCGGACCAATTGAAAGGGTCTGTCATCTACACAAAAGTCTGAGACATCTCTGAGCTCCAGCTTGATGAGGAAGTGATCTCACCTTAGCCCAGGACAAATGTGTGAGGGAATGAAGCTGAGGTTGTTGCCTGCATTTGGGAAAAGCAGCTGCAGCCAGGCAAAAATGCTTCCCACCCCCACTTCCTCAAGGTTAGGCTCAGCTCATGCCTTTTCCCAAAGGGCTGTAAACGTTTACAGCCCCAGAAGCTTGAGAGGAGATGGGCTCATTTATTCACTCACGGTTTACTCACAAGCATCCACACCAGCATTCCAGCTGTCTGGCTAATTGAGCCACACCCTGGAATTTTTAGGAATGTACTGATGTCCATGGGCGACCTCGCCCTGCCCAGTCCCTTAGCCTACAAAAGCAGGTGTGTGTAGGATAAAAGGAGATAATGAAACAGCAAGCAGATGAGGAAGCAGGAGGTGATGTCTGGGAAGATATAACTATTACAGGCAGGCAAGAGGGCTATCAGTCAACTGCCAGGAACACAGGCTACAGTGAACAGCATATCCTGGTGTGATTCCCTTGGAGTGCTCAATCAGAAGAGGAATAATCATGCTGAGGCAGCATCTAATCCCAACAAGTGCAAGAACTTTTGGAGGGAGGCAAAGGTTGTATGCCACTTTACAAACTTTAAGACCTTTATTTGTTATAAGGACTAACCATCAAAGACTTAGTTACATGGTTACATCAACTTACAAAGCCTAGGAAGGTGGGTTAACCCAGGGCAACAGCCAATTGTTAGGAAAGGTGCATGCTACAATAAAGTATTTTGTATAGTTATCTTCTACACTGTGGTATGTTCTGTCCTTGGAAAACAAAGAACCCTCACAAGATGTCAATGTCTTCCATTTCCAGATCATGTTTCATTTGCTCTGAAATAAAGGCAAGGTGTCCACTCATGTGTGTAGTGGCCAAGATTGCTTAGGTCAGGCCCATGGTCATCACAGAGGCCAGGAACTCTCAAACTACAGCACATCTCTCTCACAGGGCACAGAGATTGTCTTCGTGCCTTCAGGTCTTGAGAATGCCAGCACCTGTGACAACATCCTTGTGAAGCTTGTGAAGAACACTGCTGGGCAGCTAGGTGACCAGTACACTAGCCCTAGCCTGTCCCTACAGCCCAGTTCTATGCACAGGCACTCTTATCCAGTCACCTCTGGGCATCACTGCTCCCATACTATCTCAGTAATCCCAGTGATCAGCTACTCTTTTCAACCCAACCAACCATACACTGTTCTTGTGCGGAACAATAAGAAGCAGGAGCACTGTGAACATTGCTTTGAGCTCCTGAACATACCATAGGCTGTAAATCTAATAAATAAATAAGAAAACTCCATAACAATCTTGCCCCATAACACACAGAGAGAAAAAATGCAGCTTGGAAGAGTGAGAAAGACAAAAGAAAGTGTTGCGGGAGGGGGATTGTGGGGAGAGAAACTGGGGGTTGAAGAATGTATGTGGCTGCCCTCCTTGGAAGAGCATTGTGCCAAGAGCTTTTTCACCTCATCATTGCAATACTGTCTTTCACAGCTTTCAGAGACTGTGCTCACATATCCCACCAAGCCATGGTGTGACTCAATTGGGGGTGGGGGAGAGCAAACGAAAAAATGGGTACTACAACACCATGGTGCAAACCCCACTCCTTACATACCTGCCTGTGATGCTGTGACACAGTGCAGAAGGGTGGCGCTTGCATGACGATGCCATAATGCATGTTCCATCATTTTGGCATCATTATGGCTAGCTGCCCACGTCTAAGAACTCACTATATTAAGACGCGGTACAATGTGGAAATCCAGCCAGCGCGCCTAAGTAAGGTAGAGAAGTTAGTTCCATAGCAGCACCTTCTAGACAAGGCGCTAGAATTCAAGGGAACTGGATACACCTGACCTTGAGGAAAGATGGCCAAAGGGAATATGATAGCACTCTACAAGAACTTGAGGGGAACCCATAGAGAAGAAAGGCATTATCATTCCAGAGTGCAGGTCAGGTTAGATCTTAAGTTCCAGGAAGGCAGATTTTGACTGGATAGAAAAAGCTTCCCAACAAGAGCACTTTGGCAGTGGAGCAAGAGGTGGATATGTTCAAGCAGGATTGCACAGCCATCTGTCATGAACACTTAATTTAGATCCCCCACTGACCAGGGAGTTGGACTTCATGACCTAAATAGCCTCTTCCAACTCTGCTTTTCTATACTTTGCACGGATTTTGGCTGCCACTTCAGATTCTTTCTGCTGCTCTTACTCCCTGGAGTCAGATGGGAAACAGATCAAACAGCAGGAGTCTCTCTAGTCCTACTTCTGCCCTGGCTCTTTTCATTCATCCATATGTGCACAGCATGTGTTTTACAGTTTCCTACAAAAGTGGATGTTTCTGATTTAGCAGAGGGGTAAAGTGATTTCCCAATGAGGGTTTTTTCCCTGGTTTCTTCTTGGACAATTCAGAACTAAAATAAACAGGTAAAGTACCATTCTTATAGCTTAAATGCATTTATCCGTGGGTTGTCTTTCTGAGCCTCCAAGTAACTGGAACACTGCTATCAACAATATAAATACTTTCCTTCCTCTTCCTTTAAAAAAAGGAGGATTTGCGCCTTTGGCATACCTGTATAGAAAGTTCTTCACTGAAATCCTTCAGCGTTTTTGTCAAAACCTACCCTTAGCACTTTTCCATGGTTTCATGTCCTCAGAAACCAGTTTATGTTGCACCATGGTTGCCATCCCCATGCTAAAACCATTGAGATCTCTGGATGAAATAGAAATGCTCTTCCAGCTGACAGTACAGCTCCAGTACAACCATTTTGTAACCATCCTGGAGACACCAGGGTTTGAAGGGTGGCATACACATTCTAAAAATATTTATTTGTTATAAGTTTAAAAATAAAATACATTTTAAAAGCTTCATGTAGTGGTGGCCTGGTGCCATAGCACATAAGCATCAGTTGTGGAGGAAGAGGTCCTGTCATTGAGAATGGGATGTGATGGAAAGGTGGTAGAACAAAGGGAGAATTCTTGCCCGTGGAAAACTGTCTCCAAACACCATTAAGTTTCCATTAATACTGGAAAAATGTATTTACTCTAATTCCTTCTGCACCAGAGCTGAGACAGAAGTTAACCAGCTTAGCTGCTGAAGAATAACAGGGAGCATCACTTTGATCTTGAAGCAATGCCAAGTGACTCTGTGGAAGTGTCCTGAGCCTATAACAGCCCAAGCTTGTGCAATCAAAGCCTCTCCTCTTGGACCATAAGCAAGTTGATGGTGCTGTAATGAATAACAGTAGCTCCACTGAGACCCTCGGGGCACCAAAACAGCGAGCTTTCAGGAATGTTGCTGCCTCAAGGAATGTTTTTTGCTCTTGCAATACTGAAGTTACAAAAATAAGCTTTTTTAATCGGTGGAGCAAAAGTCAATGATGACATGAGGATAAAAAAAATAAAAAATAAAATCTCCTTTAAAAAACTCAACCCCTAATGACTAACATCCACATCCACGATACGTTCTTAGCAACAATATGGAATAATTTGCCATTGCCTTCTTCCAGTCTAGCCTATAGTCCTGGGATCTTCTGAGAGTCTCCCATCCAAGGACTAACTGGAACCTGATTACCAAGAGCTTCCCCAATCACAGTGCCCCAGGAGTTTCTGGGTGTAGTTATCCCAACCCAGCTGGACCACATAAAAACATTTTCCCAGAGCCTTTTGTCATTTTCATCTTTTTTTTAGCAGGAACTCAGGGGGATGTCTAGAAAGCTATCCAGATGTTGCAGGCCCATCCTTGATTTTTAGACAATGAAATCCATACCTATCACCTTCATACCATCCATTGAACACTAAATTAATCCATTATTTTTATTCACTGACTATTCTATCCAGGTTTATACTTTTAGTTATTTATATTATTTTCTCACTAATCCCGAACCAACTCTTCCTTCCACATGTGTCCCCTACAGCATCCATCCACCCTTGTGGAATCAGGAGAAATGCATACCGATTACATTAAATATAGGACTGGAGGCAATTATTGTAATTATCTTTAGGTTTAGCGGACTTTCATTGTTAAATGAAAAAAAAGCTGTTTTCTGTCTTTTGGGGGAATGGCTCCAAGCATGCTTTCAAATGCCGGGTGAAGCCTTCAGCCCAGGCAGCAGTCCTATATTTGTAATTCAATACACTGACAGCACAAGTATACATAGGAAGGCAAAAATTGGTCACAAGCGGGCAAAAGGAAACATAAAAAAATCAGAACGGGGTGGGGAGAGTTTTGCTTCCCCCTCCTTTTTTTTCAATTTTTGAAACGGAGCCTAAAGAAATTGGAGAGGAATTGCTGAGATCCTTCCATCGCTCGGTTTGCAGACAGCCTTGCAGTCCTAAAGTTCTCGCTCTAGGCAAAGAACCGCCCCCTCCCCCGGCAAAAAGAAGAGAAGAGAAAAGAAAAGAAAAGAAAAGAGGGCGATATTAATATCTGGGCAAAAGGTGACCCGCACGAATTTGCAACTCCCCTTCGGCGGCCCGGCCAGCAATCAGAGCTCCCATGAATGCAGGAACCTCCTCTCAACCATCTGCCCGCCTCGGGCCAAGACCAGCCAGTGGCGCGCCCCCCCCCCCCCCGGATCAGAAAGTGAGAGAAGGTCTCGCCTTAAAAGAAGCCTTTCTCCCGCTCTGGCCCAGAAGCTGCTTCGCCCGTCGACCACGTCCCCCTCCTCCCGCCCCAGCTCAATCCCAGCGATTGAGCTCCCCAACTCTCGCCTGGGGCAGGCGGCCGCAGCTGGGCGGCCATGGCAAGGAGGGGCGGCGGCGGCGGCGGCGGCGGCAACGGGCGCTGTGACTGTGACCACTAAGATCCCAGCGCCCGCAGACAGACGAGCAGGCTGGGGGGCGCAGCCGGGGGCGTAGCTGTTTGTCCCGGATCTCCATGCACCGTGGCGAGGACGCGGCGCCAAGAAGGCACGGCACGAACCCTGCCCGTCTCCCTGCGCCTGGCTGGAAACGGAGGTAGGGCGCACGCGGGAGCCTGTTTATTGGGGGGCGGGGGTGCCAGGGTGCAATAATGGGAGGTCTCCCCCTCCTCCCTCCTCCCTCCCCGGTAGTTGTTTATTCCCCGAGGAAAATAAAAATGCGATGCGCGTGGTGGGAGCCTGACCGATACTGGGGCGTTTAGGAATGAGGGCGAGGCATCGACCCGCGTTTCCTTCTCTACCAAGTTGTGGCGAGCCCTGTGTGCTTTGAGTCCCCCGCCCCGGGGTCCGAGCTCCGGACGAGCTTTCCCCTCCGAGGGAGCCGGGGAAGCGTGCGCATTTTCCATGGGCGGAACTCTAGCTCAGGTAGAAGAACGAACAGCAACCGCCTGTTGCGTGTAAACTTTTGGGAAGTTTCCCCGAGCCTCGAAAATCCAGGGTAGGATTCGCTTCCTCGGGCAATGGGAAGTTGGAATGGCGAAAGCGGGTGCGAGGCGGGGGGAGCGCTGGAGAAAAAGATGTTCCGGTGCAGGAATCCGTAGCAAAAAGCGTCTTGTTTCTTTTCTGGCTTTATGGACGAAAGTCTGGGTCTGCTGGTGCAGGGGAATAAACGTTTCTGGAGAATTTCCTGAGCGGTAGCCCAGCTGTTTTTAATCCGTTGGAGCTGAAAGGAGTGCCTTGCGACACCTTAAAAAGGGGTGGGGGGGAGACAGAGGCAGTTCTTCCAAGCGTTTGTGTGGATGGAGGTCCAGCTGGGTTTAGTCGGCCAGATTAGAGGCGTGTTTAAGTGGCCGCGGAATTCTCTGTGGCCTTTTCTAGTGGAGTCATTTCCTTTGGAGAGCGCTGGGAGGGTGGAAGCCAGCCGCGGCTCAGTGAGCCGCGAGGCAAGAGAGCAAGCAAGCAGGATGGCCGCAGCTGAAGAAAAACGTGAATAACGCAAAGTAGCATTTAAAAACACATTTTAAAAAAGGCCGTTGCATTTGGGAGGGTTGCTAAAATCATTAGCGTGCTTTGAAAAAATCTGCACAATTGGAAACGAAACTTTCCCACAACTTTTGACAAAACAGCCGCTTTTATGCCTGCTGCAGGTGAAGTGTTTATTGTCCATGATATTAAAGGATGTCCCGTCAGCAACTTCATGTTAATGTTTGCTCTATTCATTTTTCTCCCAACTACTGTACTACATTCACCATTTCTCTTAGTTTTCTTCTCTGTGGAATATTGAAACATGCATCCTGACAGAATTGAATCTTTGATTTTTCCAGGATGGGTTAAGATTGCAGGCAGCCACGAATTCTGGTGGCGTTTGTTGGGAAATAACGTATTTTCCCATACTCGTATGCCAACAACTGCAACACAATTTTTATGGATGCTTGCCTGCTCAGTTTCAAGGGGACTTCTTTCCCAGTGCAGGATTGCAACCTTAATGTAGGTAATTCATTAATTTTAACAACTATTTTGCTCAGAACGTCAGAATGGTTCAGATATTCTCCACTGCTTGGGTAAAGGGTCCTATGCCGCATGTTCTAGCTTTAGCTAGAATTGCATCATTGTATGTTAAACAGCTCTTTCCACCCAGCATCTCTGATATTCTGCCAGTATGGCTGCGATCCCATATTTAATTTCTGGAAGGAACCTTCAGCGCAACCTGCCTTTGAATAGATACGAATGGGATTGTCTGGACATGGTCCATGTTGACACAGTGACGTTACGGGTAGCAAATAAGTATATGTAAATGTGATTGACAAATTCTTCGCACTTAGTTTCAGTTATGTAACTGCCTCTCAGTACAGGTAAGAATGATTCAGCTGATTACTGGGACACATCTTTATTTCAGAGTAAGGCTGTGCGATCCCTGTGTCCATATCATTGAGCCTGCCAGACCAATCGGAACAGACTTATGACAACTCAGAGTTGTGCTGTGCATCTTATTTATCTCCTGGCTAAACACGTCTAGTATGAAGGGACAGGGATTAAGGCAGCAGTTTTAAATTATTCCACCCTGGTTTCCATTAATGGGAGGAGGGACTAGGATACTATTACCAGCAGTAGTTTTTACACGTATCTACTTTTAAGCAGAGCGTTCTTCTCTTGTGCTTTGGGTCTTGCAGACAGGGAAAGTAGCTACGACTGCTCTGATTCATAGATGTGCAATTGTAATGTGTGGTTTTTGTGAACAGCGTTCAATAGCCTTAATTTGCCACTCTGTATGCGTGAGTGTAACTGGAAATAAGTGTCATTAAATTCAGCTGTGCTTATTTCCTTTTTCTGAGTTATGAATAGAATAGCGCTGTTATATTGTTTGATGTGGTATGCCTTTCTTGGATGGGAAGGTAGGGTATATTCAATAACTTTGATATTGTTAATCAATTAGTATTTGTATTATTTTATTAGACCTATTCCAAAGCTTAAGATGGATATATGGCTGTATTTGCACAGTATGCTTAACTGTGTTACTAACCCATTTTGGGTGTTTGTATGACACACCCAGCTATAAACTAACCAAATGAGTTAAAACTAACCAAGATCCTAATGTTGTACAAGGTTTTTGATTTGTACTAGGTTTTTGATTGACCTGGCTAAATATGCTCTGTGGAAGTAACATTGAACAGACTCCACCATGCCTTCTCTCATTCTTTGCTTGGCCATCAAGATCTTATACTTGGATGGGGTACACATTTTGTGCTAAATCCTGATAGGGTTCAATTGGTTTGGTGTAGTGTGGTGTGTGAACCCCATTTATTTTGATTTATGTTACATGCTTTATAACTTAATGTGATATGTGAATCCAGCCATTGTGACTTATACAACAAGGTATGGAAGTTTAGCTCAGTGCGTGATTCCAGCCTTACATCTGAGTCTTCAGCAGAAGATATTTCCAGAATTGAAGAACTCCAGCTTGCTTTTATGATCTGCACTATTCTAATTTGATCCTTTTATAGCAGCCTTCCCTAACTTAATGCTCTCCCCATGAATTGAACTCCAAGACCCCTCAGCTTTATCTAGGGAGAGTCTGGCCTGGAGCAATTGAAGCAGAAAGAAAAAAAAATCTCTTCTTGAACAGCAGATACCCATGAATAACATCTGAGCTGAGACTGAGGAGCTTGTGAACTTCTAGGTGTTCCTGTACAGTGACTCTTAGCAGCCCCAGACTTGATAGCCAATAGTGATGTATGCTGGAAGTTGTAGTTAAACAAATTTAAAGTCTGCACTAAGCCAAATTCAGATCCATTGCAAATTAATTTTCCATTCAATTGGATATTGAATGCTGTCAACTGCTGATGCAGGAGAGAAGGGCAAAAGCAGGTTTGTGTAAATAGACAGTCATTGCATTGCTGGTTGACTATCTCCACTGTTGGCTTTTTGTAATCAGGGCTATCTGCTTTTCATTTCATGGCAGCTACAGTTTTTCATGCATTTTATTCCTTGTCTACTTCCAGCTTGGGTGGTGTTTTGTGACTGATGAATTCCAAATGCAACCAGAACTCTTAAGACAATTGTATTGATGTGCCAAAAGTATTTCATTGCTGCTTGCTCTGCCCTGGCATTTTAAGCTGTTAGTTTATAGCTGACAGTCAACACAGATGGCTAAATTTTTATGGAGGGGAACTCTGCCTCCTGTTGCACTGGCCAGTTCCAATATCACATTCATGTCTGTCCTTTGCATCTAACATTTCCCGGAATAATTTGACATGTTGTCCTTCATTTATCATCTTAAATTTCTTTATAGCCCTCTCCTGCAGTCACCCCTCTTTTTTGGATCATCCTCAAAGGCAGGTTGTTTCATCCAATTGCACTTACAGCCTTAGACCTCCCACTCCTCTTTCTTTTTTCCTTTGCAGTTAAACTGAAATATCACAGGCATTTCCTCCACTGCCTATTTTTCCTTAATGCCACACAGAGGTTAGATTTAGCAGATGGAAAGGTGGATCTTTCTATGGAATCTCTGAGCTTTACTTTCTCCAGTTTGGTGCCTCCCAGATGTGCAAGGATTCCAAGTCTGAATTTCCAGCCAGCCTAGCAATTCATTGCCTAAAAAAAGAAGTTTTAAAGAATAAAAGTAAATAGCTTATCAGAAACAAGTAGATAAAATGGCTTCACGTGGCCCAAGATTCAGGGATTTTTTGGAAATGGAAAAATAAGTGTGTTAAGCCTGCTTCTTGTTTCCACCGAAGAGAGAAAAAGAGAGAGAGAGAGAAATAAATAGATAAATTCACCCATTTGAATTTTGGCATTTTATTTATTTATTATTTATTTATTTATTCGGCTTGTATGCTGCCCATCTCCCCCAACGGGTGACTCTGGGCGGCTCACAATAAAAACACAGTTCTCTCCCAGATGGCTAAAAACTATAAATAATTAAAAACATATAAAAAACCCTAAAAAACCTCCTCTGGTTTATGGCCCTAAAAAACCTGTAAGATGCTGGGGGGGGAGACAACCTATCATCCCACCAGCCATCTCCACAGGTGCGGGCCCCCCTCTGGCCCCCAGGCCTTCTGGCAGAGCCAGGATTTAATACCTTTCTTGAAGGCCATGAGGGAGGGGGCACACCGGACCTCAGGAGGCAGGATGTTCCATAGGGCGGGCGCTACAGCAGAAAAGGCTCTCTGCCTCGACCCCACCAATCGAAATTCCCTGACTGGTGGGGTCTGCAACCTGCCCCTTCTGCTGGACCAAGTGGGACGGGCTGAAGTGACCAGGGCGAGGCGGTTCCTCAGATAACCTGGTCCCGTGCCATAAAGGGCTTTAAAGGTAATAACCAACACCTTGAATTGGACCCGGAAGCAAACTGGCACCCAATGCAGATCACGGAGCAGAGGTGTTACATGGGCCCTCCTTGGGGCTCCAACAATAGCCTGCGCGGCTGCATTCTGGACCAGCTGTAGCTTCCGGATACTCTTCAAGGGTAGCCCCATGTAGAGTGCATTACAGTAGTCCAACCCAGAGGTGACCAGGGCATGAGTGACCATGCGGAGGTCACATTTTGCTGGCAAATTTTGGTGGGCTGATTTAGGAAGGCTCCAGGGACTACAAAAAATGGCAGGGGCCACATACTGCCCATCAGCCTTGGGTTTTCCTCCTGCCATATAATTTGGACAGCAATGGTGCAGAGCAGCCTTCTCCAGCTGGTACTTGCCAGACATCTTGGACTTCAGCTCGTGTTGTCTTCATGCCAGTGTGGCCATGGGGATGATGGTTGTTGTAATTAAAGACATGTGGGAGGATACCCAGTTGGTGAAAAATGTCAGAGTATTTGGGTCAGTCCCAATCCCAAACTCTTCAGATTGAGCTAAACTTGAGCACATTGAAGATGTAGAAGCCAGGATTTTTCGTATTAAGTTGTCAGTTGTTAATACACTTTCAAGCCAATTTCTGTGAAAAGCATATCCACTCGTGACAATGTTATTACAAGAAGATTCCTGTTTAGGCAGCAGAGGCAAATGGCAAACACAATTCACAGAATCTCTATACCATCCCTTGCTATTGACGGAAACACCATGAACACAGTGAAGGAACTTTTGCTGGTACAAGTAGTCCTTGCTTAATGACCCTTATTGGGACCGGCAGTTCTGCTGCTAAGCAAAGCGGTCATTAAGTGGGAAATTACGTGACTGCAACTGTGCTTTCCAGCTGGAAAGAGACAAGACTACTGTACTCAGTTTCACACCTTTGGCTTTTGTTTGCCTCCTAACCACTTGAATGTTCTAGTGCCTACTTACTGTCTTGTATACATTGAAAGCAATGTGATTATGCCAGCAGCCTGGGGCTGGAAATTGCAGGCATACTATGCAAATACCTTACTCTCTTGAAATTCCTTTGTCTCCAATCTTTCTGCTCTGGGCAGGCGGGCGAAAAAAAGCAAGCAGTTTCTGTAGGCAATCTCTCCTTTGCCTGACCCTTTCCCACTGCTGGTGGGATTACATTGCTTTCAACGTATAGGAGAACAAACAACTTATTCTCTTGAAATCCCTCTCCAATTTCTCTGTTCTGGGTCAGGCAAAGAAGAGATTGGAGAGGAAGAGATTTCAAGAGGGTATTGTAAACTGTTTGCATAGCGTGCCCATGGCTCCCAGTCCCAGGCTGCTGGCATGATTGCATTGCTTTTGATGCGTAGAAGAGCAAACAGCTTACTCTCTTGCAATCCCTTTCTCTTCAATCTCTCTGCTCTGTAAGGGTGGGGGAGACACAGACCAGGCACAGGACAACACGTACCGACTATAATGGTGATCGTGCAACTGAGGGATGCTGCGAAAATCTTAAATGGTTGTAAATGGACCGTAAAGTTATTTTTTCAGCACCACTGTAACTGCAAACAGTCGCTGAACGAATGGTTGGTAATTGGGGACTACCTGTACAGCATATAGGATACGACTTTCAGATATCCAGATACATGACAGTGATACTGCAGTCTACGCACAGGCTTCCTTTTGGCATCATGTCTGTGAGTTCCTTACATCCGTATCACAAGTTCTTTCCCTATGAAAGAGCTGCACTGATCTGAGGTCATGACATGGGATTTCTGGCAGGTTTGCCAGGCTGAACTGATTAACTTCAGATGTTAATTGGCTTAGCTGCTGCTCCAAAGGACGTGCTGTGCAGTTTTGCAGCATTGCCTGTGAAGCCAAGTGGCAGACGGTTCCAGTTCAGCAGGAGCCTCACCTGGTTCCACCTCCACCCTCCTGACTGCTTTAAGGAGGGCTGTTCCAACCCCACCCCCTTTCACTGTGTTTACTTTCCTCTTACACAGTGAGTGAAGCCCAAGGTGAGAGATGTTTAGCTCTCTGACATTAACCAGCTGGAGAGAGCACCAGCTGGTATAAGGAAGATGGGGGTACTCACTGAGCATCCCAACCAATGTGGAAATGTTACTTTCAGTTTGGGATAGGCAAAACTGACATCCGTGTGGAAGGATCCATAGTTATGACATACGCTGCATTTTCATATATTTTTGATTGACCTAGCACTCTCCACCTCGTTGGGCAATGGTTTTACCAGTGTGGCTGGCCCAATGGCTGGAATTGCAGCTGTTCAGAACCTCATTGCTTTCTGTCTCTGCTGCCTCATGTTTCTCTCTATGGCACCCCATAGTTGTGGTCAGCATAAAACTGTATGACTATATGAAACTAAGATGGGAATGTACGAAATTTAGGGGCTTTGCCCATTTGTACCTAACATGTCTTCATGGAGCTGTACTGATGTTCCTCCTTATCCTGACCTTGTCCAAGAGCAGCCTAAAGGTGAGTAAAATCTGTTAGTCTTTGTCACTCATCACCTTGACTGGAAGTCAGCTGACTTCAGTTATTTAAAACAGAGGGAATAATAGGATTGGCAGTGGAGGCAACAAATTTCATTCCAGTATAGTTTTCTGCAGACTCAATACTTGGTGGAGGGCACTCAGTGGTGAGAAAATTTTCTGAGATTTACCCCATAAGCTAGGTTACAAGCCCTTATATGCATCCCATATACAAGACTATTTTTTTTACTAAATAAAAAATGTGATTGGGTAGATCAAACATACCCAACTTGACACCCACCCCCAAGTATAGGAGTTTGCAGTTCTCAGAATTCCCTGGTTTATATGGCTTCCAGATTGGGAAAATCTGGTAGAGATCTGATCTTTTGCTTGTAAACACAATATGGCAGGCTAGAAGACTTTTGCTAATCCCATTTGGCCTGAGAAAATATGCTTGAACAAAATTACCCTGTTCTCCCCCCACACACACACACCCAGCCCATTTGGACAGTCTTTGACGGGTTTATAAAATGAAGATAATCTGAGTAGTACAAATTCTCCATTCCACATGGGTGGCCAATATGTAGATTAGTTGGCCAATCCTTAAGAGTCCTAGCAAGAAAAAAACACAGTACCATTCTTAAGATGTGTTGGTTTTCATGTTATTTTTTATGTTATTTTCAACCCTACGATTGATGCATGCATAGAGGGTTACAACATTTGGACTTACAGATCCTGCATTGTATTTGGGATTCCAGTTTCTGTTTACAGAGGTCAAGTAAATTCGGCTGTCAAAGGGGGAAAAAAAAAAGACCTTTTCTGCTGAAATTCCAAAGCTGCCTTGCAGTCAAGATGTAATAAAAATCCATGCCTGCCAATTTTGGGTTTGCTGAGCTGTGAGCTTTCTTGCTCTTTTAAATATTTGGCCTCAGAAGTAAGGAAAACAACACGTCCCTTATAATTGCACCTCTAAAAGCTTCATTTTGCTCCAGAAACGCCACATTTGGCTCATAAATAGCATTTTAAATCTGCTTCATAAATAAGCCCCCAAAAGTTAAAAGCATGCTTTTTAAAAAGAATTTGCCCATTTTTAAATATAAGTTACTTTTAAATTATGATGGTGATAATCTTCATCATACTCTGACTCCTTCAGTTTGAATTTCATGGCAGCAATAGTAAAATTTGGGTGGCTTGACTGTAAGAGAGTTAATCGTACTGTTACATTTTGGCAGAAGCTTGAGAAAATTACGTTAGATGGAAACCATTTCTATCCATGTCTTACATTTGACTTAGAAGCTGTTAAAGAATGGGCTACGATTACCATGTGGAGATCTCTCAATTAATTAATCACCTTTAGTCCATCGAAGTGCTGGCAGTGACTTGATTTCCACAGACACACAGACAGGGTGGGAAGGTTCCTGGTTCAGCCACACTTTTTTCTGCCACCAGTGGCACTACAATCACACCTGAAGACCGAGGTTCATAAATTAATGGTGGGAGATCTGACTACAGGTAATGATCACCCCATGTAAGCTACCTTTGTAGAGCTCAAGTCAGTCGAGTTGATCTCAAGAGAGAACTTTGAGTGAAACTATAGTTGATTAAGAGATGCATACTTTGTGTGCTGATGCCCATTCAAGAATTAGTTGTAATTATCAAGGCCAGCTATCCCTAACTGAAAAAGTATCTAACGGAGAGCCAGTTTGGTCTAGTGGGTTAAGGTACCAGGCTAGAAAGCAGGAGGAGACTGTGAGTTCTAGTGCTGCCTTAGGCATGAAAGCTGGCTGGGTGACTCTGGGCCAGTCACTCTCTCTCAGCCCAGCTCACCTCACAGGGTTGTTGTTGTGGGGAAAATAGGAGGAGGAAGGAGTATTGGCTATGTTCACCGCTTTGAGTTATTTATAAAAATGATAAAGGTGGGATTAAAAAAAAAACCCCAAGGTTGCTTGTTTGCCCCATGGTTGTTTAGCATCTACATCCATTCATTAATCAGATTTTTTGCTACATTGGAACTACGTTATCTGCTATCTAGGCTGGCTGGCAAACCATTGTCTTCTTTTCCTATACATGGATGAGGCTGGTTTGATCTCATAGGCACAATTTAAACTGAGGAGATTGTTAAGAAACCGTGGCTTCTTATTATATAGAAGATAAGTGGAATATAAATTACAGGTGGTCCCCAGTTTAAGAACGAGTTCAGTTCCCAAGGTCTGTGCTTAAGCTGAATTTGTATGTAAGCCCGAACAATATTATTGTATAATACTGTATAAGTAGTATTGTGTATTCAGCTTGAATTTTGCTACAATAACACATAGTTCTCTGTACTATGAGTCGTCCTTAAATTGGGCATTCTTAACCTGGGGACTACCTGTACTCTAAAATAAAACTTGTAGTGTTTGTCAAGTGGCTGATTAAATGCAGATGGCAGATTAATGAACCGGTAATAGGCCAAGTAAAATGTGTTTCTGCATGTGTGGGTGGAGAGAGAGAGACTATAGGAGTGATTTTTCATGCTTCAACATCATGGAATTATATGCAGTGAATAATGCTTAGAACTCTACCTTTGGAATCTTGAGACTTTATTGCAAAGCTGGTGGATTCCATATTTCTTCACCACAAAAAGTATTCAGAACCAAAGTTCTGCCTCTTCTGCTGTATGGAGTGTAGGCCTAAGATTGTCCCTACCTTTTATAAAAGATTGCCCAAAACAAATTTCTTTGATTATTTTTTGCTGTTCTGAGTTGGCACTTTACTTCACTTGGTAGCAGGGCAAACTTCTGTGGAGGTAAGCTTGGATTATGGTGTTTTATTTGATCAAATTATCCTTTTTTTTCCAGGAAATCTAGACATACTTACTTTTTTGATTCTGTCCATTCTTCTTATTGTGAAAACACTGGTTAGATAGAGCCTCTTTCCTCGTTGTTTACTGTCTCTGAGATTTAGCAAAACTAAGGAGACAATAAAGTGACAGGTTGGGAAGGTTGGCTGATAGGGTGACAGTATTCCTAATGTGCCCACCAGTCCAAAGAGGTTAGCAGCCCCTGAACTAAACCATGATATAGTTGGTTTGTGGCTTAGTGTCCATTGTGGTTTGTCAGCCGTGCTTAATGATTTTTTCTGTTGTGCAAAACTAGACAGTTGTGGCTTAGTTCAACAAACTGTGGTTAAACAAACCATGGTTTGGCCCAATATGTATAAGAGTAAGGTTTTATTCTCTCTGTGCTTTTAAGACACCTGTCTCAAAAATAAAATATTTGAACAGAAATAAACTATCTGGAACACAGTGATTTAATGCTAGTACTTCTTACGCAAATTGTTTATCTACCTAGGATGACTCAAAGGGAAGGGGGATGTTTGACAGATACATTTACTTAATCACAATTAAATTATTTGTGCAAAAATCTAGTCTTTCAAATTAATGCAGTACTGAAATAGAAATCCTGAAAGGATGAGGAGAATTCTATTCAGATAATATATCTATTCACATATTCTAATATACTTCTACAATTACCTAAAAAGAAAAAAAAGCCCTTTACATCTTTCCTATTAAGCTTTGCCTATTAAGGCTGGAAGATTGTACTTTGTTTTTGTTCCAGAGTTCTATCACTTGAAATATATACAAAAAAACACATGTTTAGAAAAATTAGAATTATGGAATACTGAGCTAGAAATTTTGCACTGAGCAACAGAACCAAACAGAGCATTTCCACAAAAATATCCAGTTCTGGCTACCTTAAACTCTCCCTGTTTAAGCAGTAAAGATTATTGGAGGGAACATACTCATTTGACAGAAGCTTCTATGGTGTCACAAGTGTCTGACATCAACACAAATGACGCAAATTAGATCATGATATAGGTAATGTTATTTGCCTGTCCCTGTCCCCCTGCTTACAGGCATGGCAAGGGAACCATTTTATTGTTGCTGTTGGTAAACAAATGGGAATCTATTGCAATTCATCCAAAAATCTATCAATTGATCCAGATTTAGCTCCTATCCACCCCTGCTAACTAGTCAAAACCAATGATCAACTCATGTTTTTAAATTTTTAAATTTTGGCTTGTTCTCAAGTCACACTTTAAGCAAAGCATTGTTTTCTAAGCTCACACATTCCAAATCAATGTGGTTATTTTAAAACTAAAATGTGGAATTTTCTAGAACTCTGCCAATTTATAAAAGAAGAGCGTTGATCAGCCTTTATGCATTCTTGTAAATATGGCAGAAAACCTTGGTTCTTTGTCAAAGAAATGTGTGGATTGATTCACAGATGCCAAACTACAGTGTGATGCTACAGAATAAGCTCTGTGCATCCTCCTACCATTGCAGGATTTACCCTATTAGCTGCCCCAGTTTGTCAGAAACCATGGTTTATGCTTGACTTTCATCTTTAAACTGTCAGGCCAGAATTCCTGCAGTATCCAGCTGAAGTTTAAAAGCACTTTCTAGTCCCACAAGTTGAGGAACAAAATGATATGCTTAAATTTTAACCAGTCATGGTTCAGCTACAGACATTTGGAATTTTGAGAACACCTGGTGCAAACCTTGGGAAACTTACCTTTTAAGGTCAGTTTCTAAAACCTTTTAACATTGAATGCTTGTTTGTGCTAGGGTGCTAGCTGGTGTTACAAGATAACAAGGGACTCTAAGCCTTGAAAACTGGTTTCGTCCCTCCCAACTTCTATTAATAAGACTGTTGTTCTGGTTTGAGATCATGACTGGAAAGGGGCCATTTATCTTAGGCCTCAATTTTCGCATACTTTCTTGCAAATCACTGCATATAGAATTGTAACTTACTATATATACTGATTTAAGTATAACAAAATAAGGATTTTCATGGAAAGCGTGCTTGTGTTTGGAGAAACACTGCTGTGATAAACACAGCGACAGGCGGTTTGCTCCAAAACCAGGGAGAGCTACTCCATTTGTGTGCTGCCTTCAGGTTCCCATGGGCATCTGGTTGGCTCCTGTTCCAATGCTGGGTAAGAAGGGTGGTTAGTTTGATCCTGGGTGGCTTTTTCTCACATTCTTATGACTTTTAAATCTAGCATCATAATCTATCCAAACCTTTAGATACTTTATTTGGCTTCTTCCCTACCACCTTCCAAATTGCAGAGGGTATAAGTCTTGTCCAACCCACAGTTAATTTTTGATGTCAAATTAGTCTTTACATTAAAAAGAGAGAGAGAGAGAGTGCAATTCCCCAGCCAAACTGGCCTGTCATTGTATAATTATCCTGGTGCTTTTCTGTGCAGTTTCAGGAGCCATTCTTAGGAACATGTTACCTGAGTAAGCCCAACAAACCCATCCATCAGACATGCATCCAATTATTATATTGCTCTTGTTTTTCCATTGCTTGCTTAAAATTCTGTACCTACTGCTAAGAACAAGGCATCTTTTATATCTTCAGGAAGAACAGCTACCCAGATTGCCATTACTGTATAAGGATTCTTCTTTCTTTCTTTTCTCTTTTTTAGAGATTATTAACATTCTGTTAGATAGATTTAGATAGCTCGAAGTATTGAAAATAGAGAAACAAAAGAAAAAATTCTATCAATATTAATTACCATTTAGGATGTCAGTATTACAAGCATAAAATCATTTGGCTTTTTCATCCAAAGTTAAATATAACATTAAGACAAGAACAACTGCAACTCACATCAAAGTATTTGTTATATGATAATGGTTTCGACCTTAAGCTAATTACTTAATATTAAAATCTCCGTTGTAGTGTGTGTGTGTGTGTGTTGATAAAAGGGGGGAAAAAAGATGAAGCAAATTTAACAAAAATTATATCTGAAAAAGAAAAAGAACTGTTGGTTTCTGACTTGCCCCTTTTTATACATTTGCCAATTTGCAATATTTGTGGACATTCAGGGCCCCTTAAGAGCCAAACCATGTTTTCAACTAGCATTGGTAACTGTGCCTTGAGCAACAGAAGGTAACGGGGTGTGTGGGGGCACCCAGTGCAGTAGCACTGCTATTTAAAAAATGGACACGGACATTGGAAATCAGTGTAAATATTATTTTTTAAATGGATGATTTCACCCACAACAACAACAATTATCTTCAGGCTAAGAAAATGAAGTGGGCTGACTCCTGCAAACCAAATTGTTACAGACCCAAGATTTGTCATTTCTGGTTTTAACATATTGCCATGTTATGGTTTTTAAGAAGACGTATCTATTTTAATCCTGTTTTGTACCTTGCTTTGGCATGACTATGGTGGTCATCAGAAGCAAATCACAAATTTTATAAATAAAAAAACACAAGGACAGGCTGGTTTGCTTGTTCTCTTTGGCACTCGATAATCATACCATGATGGTGAAGCCAGGCAGGAACATCAGTTTGGTCAAAGTTGGGTGGCAGGGAGCACAAATAAAACCTACCTAGGACAGTAAAGATGGTTAAGGAGGCTAAACTCATTTTAGAATACGTGGTGCTTATATAATAGTTTTAGGTCAGCATTCCACACTAAGGTGGCCTCAGGGGGTGTTCAACTTCAATTCTCACTATTCCCCAGCTAGCATAGCTTTGTGGAAGAAACACCAGGTTAGAGAACTTGAGATCAGATTATAACTCAACACCCCTTATCTAAATCTGAATCTATCTAAATTCTTCAACCTGGCTTCCTTAAGATAAGTTGGGTTGCAGCTTCTCTCTAACTCCAGTAACTGTGCAGTAGGAGCTGATAGGGCTGTCAGTTCAAGATGTCTGGAGCTTGCTTGGTTTGGGAAGATAGGTCTTTAAAAAAAGTCATTATAAACCCCTTAGGAAAGGCCGATAGGGCTGTCAGTTGATGAAATACATTTTGGTTGATTAGCTAGTAAAGTTTTAAGTCTATATAAACATAGGTGCAAACATAACATTTAATTTTAATGGGGGGGGGGGAATAGCAGAATCTTAGAAGAAGATGATGTGAAATCAAAGAAAGTGGAAAGTCACTCCAAGCTTGCTTTTATAAAGGGGGAAAAAAACACCCTAGGAAGATTTGGTTCTCGATTAAGCAGAACTCCTTCTTTTAATGGTTGAAAAGCCATGTAAATGGTAATTCATTAATTGACTAAATGTTGTGGCTCCGATTATTATCCCCTGAGTCATAAGATACTGAGGCTTCAGAAGCCTGGCTTTCTTAAGCCTGGATGACTAAAGTTAGATTTAAATCTGAGAGCTCTTGGCTCACCTTATTTCCCAGTTGAAAGATAATTATGGTAGCGAAAGTAAAAGCCAGAGAGCATTCTTTGTGGCGAGAAATTCAAGCAGCCTTTGACATCCATTCTCTCAGTGGCCTTGTTGGCTACTCTTCCCCTGCTTTCTTGTGGCATAGTTATTATAATAGATTGGGGACAGGCTGAATGTCAAAGCCCTGGATTAACAGACAGGAGAAACTGTCATGGCCAGGAGTTAAATGGGCAGCAAACTGTGCCTGTTTTGCCTCTTGCTGCTATGGGAAACATTGGTTTATGACTGTCTCCAATTGCAAATCTTAGAACTCTGTCTCTGGTGCATTGCAACAGGCTTGTGTGAAATGCCTGCGGCAGAAGATTCAGAAGAGAACTGGAAATAAACTGCAGGATTCTTGCAGGTCCTTAGATGAGAATAGTCAGGTGAGGACTGGAACCCCCAATATTCAGCCTTGTCCTTTCCCCCACAGATGGCAGCCAGGTGGCCCAAAGGAGGGAGAATAACTATCAAGAGCCACAGCAGCAAAAACGCAAGCTGCCCTCTCTCGATGCCTGCATGCTCGCTCGCTCACTGTCCTGCACACAAAATTCACCTGAGAAAAGAAAGAAAATCATTTCTACCATATACAGTGGTACCTCGGATTACAAACGCCCCTCCTTACGAATTTTTTGCGATACAATCAGCTCTGGCCCCAAAAATTTACCTCGCCATGCGAGCTCCGCCTCGAGCTACAACCAGATCCGCGGCCATTTGCCCTGCCGCCACGTGGTCGCGGCTTCCTGTGGGCGAGATCGCGGTAGCAAGGAGGCGTTCAGTGAGGCTTGTGGTGTGTTTTGTGGCATTTGGAAGGTTTTTGGTGTGCTTGTCAGCATGGCTCCAAAGAAAATGCAGAGCAGGCTTGGCAAGAATAAGGCTTTGAAGAAAAAAGTGGGGAAATTTGCCTCGCAGTGCGACCAAATTCGGAGGGCGGAACGGATTAACCGTATTTACATTGAACCTTATGGGAAAATTTGCCTCGCGATGCGACCAAATCGAGTTGCGATCAGAGTCACGGAACGGATTAAGTTCGTAACGTGAGGTACCACTGAACCTGTAAAGGCCATATTGATAACGATCTTCCCCAGAGAGAACACATAACCTGTAATATTTAGAAATATCTACAGAGAAATGAGTGGCTGAAAGAATAACAGACGCTAAAGCTCTCATGATTAATCAAGACTCTAACACAATGTTTCTCAGCCTTAGTAGACGCAGACTCTGACTGGGAACTTTCTGTCCTGTGCAGCAAGACGACAGTTTGGCAGCAGTGCAATAGAATAGCTGAAGCTGGGGAATTCTGGGAGTTGAAGTCCACACGTCTTCAAGTTGCCAAGGTTGAGAAACACTGCTCCAACATATGTAAGGAGAAAAGTTTTCCCGCTGCAATTGTCTTCGGAGATTAGCTTCAGCTTCAGCTATTGTACTGCACTGCTGCTAAACTGTCTTGCTGCAGGACAGAAAGTTCCCAGTCAGAGTCTTTGTCTACCAAGCACCAGGTAAATTTCTTAAAAATTTTCCCATCTGCTTTTTCTTCTCTGCCTGGGTTCACTGTGATCTGTCCTAAAGTTGAGTTTATGGTTTTAGTACTGGGGATAAAAGATGGGAGAGGGAAGCCTCATCCTAGAAACTCCCATCCTTCCCTTTTTTATATTTTTTCAAAACTGACCAGTCTCTGTAACCCAATAATAAACTCTGTCATTTAGCCCATGTGGCTGTGTTTTTAAACCTGAGCATTGTGGTTGATTGTGATGTGTTATGAATAGGGAGCAGGGGGAGAAAATCAGGTAGCGAGGGTTTCAGGCACTTGGGAATGTGATTACTTCGTCTTGTTTCGAAACAGCCTGGCTCTCTCTTGTGCACTCATAATTGGTCACTGCAGCTTACATGGCTAGGGATAAAGGCCACATTTGCACACACGGTCACTGAGGAACTAAATATAAATGTAAACGTAACATGGTATATAATAGTGTCCTAAGCAAGAGCTGCTGCGGTTTCAGTACCAGAGATGAACAGTTTTGCGGGTGCATCTGAGGATGCTTTTCTAGAGCTGTATCGCTGCCACAGTGCTGAACTCACCTGGTGTATCCATGTGTAGGAACATCCTGTTGCACAGATGTTTATGATACACGGATTGCATGAATGGATTGTCTGAAAGCGCAGCCTCGCTTAATAACCTGTGCCTGCCCTTTGAGCGACCTTTCTTTTCCTGGATTCTTCATAATCCCTGAAAACTTGTTTTAGCAGATGGACTAAAGCAAAAGAGAGAGAAATCTAACTTTTTTTTAGGCAGAGGCTGCACATTTCTGGACCGATTCCAGCAACAAGATTAGAACAGGATTGCAGGATTGCCTGCAGCCTCATGCAATGGAAAGTTCAAACCGAAGCTGCTCTTGGCTGTAGGTCAGAAAATGATCTGTGTAGGATTTACTTGGGGATTAGAGTAATAACGCTGGAGTTTGAGCTCAGCTATTCTTCTTTAGCCCTGTTGTTTATAAGAGTTTGCAAAAATGAATTCCATCCTGTCAAGACTTCTGATTGGGTAACTTCAGGGATGCTCTCCAAGGTCTGTTGCAAAACTGGAATGTTCCTTCCCCACTCAGTCTCTCTGGCATAGTTGGATTAGCAAATGCTGCCAATACGAGCAATAACGAGTACAGTTTCTAAAATACTTGGAAAAAGACATTGATTTTTGGGTACATGGGGTCAATGTTCTCATTATGTGCAGCTGAGCCGCAGTGCCGCAAAGCTGCCCCCTGTATTTCACATTTACCATTTGTACAAATATGGATGGAGTGTTAAGTTTCTTCTTGGAAAAGTGATGGCAACCCTATTTTGGATGTAAAGAGTATAAAGAGTGAGCATGTCTTTGGGTGGAAAGAATTAAAAGGCGTGAACAAAAACAGAAGGCTTTAGACTTTAAAAACCACAAGTAAGTATGATCATTTCTAGTTTCTGGCTGGAAGCTTTGCTCACATCCAGCCAGAGGTGCTCATGGTGAAAGGGAGAAAACCAGTCCACATTAAAACAATGCCATTATTAGACCGTCTGAAAGCTTAAAAGAAATCATAAAGTCCTGGAAACTCAGAAGCTTGCACTCTGCTTTGTGAACTTCAGTGATATAAGTATGCTCGGAGATGCAGTGCATTCCAGAATTTACAAACGGAAGGTAATGACTTTGGACGATATCTGTGCCTCCATAAAATTCTTCAGGAATACACCAGAATATAATAAGCTCTCTTATGCCAAGAGAGATCTTTAGTCCACTTAGTGCAGTGTTGTCTACTCTGCCTGGCAGAGCAGCTTTCCAAGGTTTCATCTTTCCAAGGCTTCTTTCTGATCCCTTTCTTAGCTGATAAAGCCAAATGCTAAATCTGGAGCCTCTGTATGCAAAAACATGGTCCTGTCACTGAGCTGTGGCCTGCTGTCAGAATTCTCCTTTCAGCCCAGAGTGGCTTTCCAGTCAGTTGGTAGAACTGGGGCTACTGAAGTGCAGCAGATGGGGAGTCATCTTCTAATCTGTCTGGGACATTTCACATCCATATTACCTGATGATTGCAGGGACCAGTATAGAAGTCAGTTCTCTTGTCCTGAAGAAGCCTCTGAGAGTTAGCATGTCTAATGCAAGGTTTCAGTGTTCCTGAAGCAAGTCCCAAAGTTCAGCAAGTAGCATCATATTAGAAGGTAGATGAAGAATCTGCTTCATACTAGTACCTAGTGATTGAAGGAAGAAAAGTAATTGGTTCTCACTAAGGTAGGCAACCTATTTACTCTGCATTTTTGTGGCATTAACTGTTTCTGGCCATTTTCTCAGTTGAGAGTACTTCCACCAGAAGATATGTCCTTCACCTGTCCGTGTTCTGGGAAGCATGGGAGATTTCCAGAGTTGGCCTTGTTAGTGTCACTGTTGACTCTTCGGAGCAAGAAAGCCCCAGGATCCCCTCAGTATAATGAGAATGAGAGGTCCCAACTTCAGGAAGGCTGGCTTATCATACCTTGAAATATGGCACATCCATCCATTTACTGAGAACTCTCATGCCAATAAAAATGCTAAGTTTGTGGTATCTCCCTGCTACAGTACTAGGTCAGATATAACACTGTTCTGGCTCAGTTTTGGGAGCCTCCTATGTTTATAGATGCCCTTGAGATGCATTGCAACTCCACAGCCTTTAGGCATGCCTCAGCCCTGCTAGCTGGGATTACAGGAGTCAAATTCCAATATATTTGAAGAGCAGCATCTTGGGGAAGGCTGCCTTTCAAATACTTGGTAACATACCTACTGAACCTAGCCAGCCAAGTGTTCCTTTGGTTCTCTCCCTGAACCTCCTGTTCCAACCTTGAACTACAGCTAGGCAACTCCTCATAGACTGCATGTAGACTTAGCTTTGAAGAAAATTTTGAAGGGCCAATTTGATTTCCACAAAGTCCCCTCCCCCTCCCCTTCCCCTTCCCATTCTTCTTCTTCGTCTTCATCTTCTTTGTCTTCTTTTCAAGTCAACACAGCCTGGTGTTCTTACAGTCTCCTCTTTTCATTTGTTTCATTGCAGTTCTGTTTGTTGGCTCTGTCCCAGATTTCCCAATCCTTGGCACCCTCCAGATGGATGGACGTCAACTCCCAAAAATCTCAGCAGTCACCACACTTCTGCGAGTTGAGGTCCACATATCTGGAAGGCCCCCAGGCTGGGAAGGCTGCTGGGGCTGATTATCTGCTCTGTCTCACTTGAGGTTTAATTAGGAGGTAAGTTTTGAACTGTTACAATTTTAATTCCATGCCTCTTTTTCTCCCATATTCACCGTATGACTACAGTGTAGTAAAAAATGTGCCATACAAAGGACCCAATTATGCCTGGTGCCAGAGGCTGAGCAGCTGCTATGGCCCAGAACTGTTATGAAGTTGCAGTATCATCAGCTGGACTTTCTCTTCTCAACAGATTGAGAGGCAGTGACTTTGTGAGGTTCAGGATGAGTTCCTTTCTGTCCTCGCTGGCCATCCTGATATTTTCTTTCCATCTTGGACACTCTTCCAATTTTTAAAGATTCTATGACTGTCAGGCTTTCCGTAAATGAAGTTCATTGAATATAACCTCAAAAGAGCAATATGATTACCCCCCACCCCCCGGACAAGGGTTGGATGAAAGAAATGCCTCCAGTGTTACAAGTCACCACAGATAGCGGTATTAAAGGCACTAGAAGTTCTGACATGTTCTTTAGCATCTGTTCTTTCACTTTAGTTGGTGGGAAGTTTTGTGGGAAAAGGTTGTGTTGATATTGGTCATGAAATAGAAGCCTTCAGTGAGTACTCAACAGTGTGCATTAAGGGTATAGTGAATAGTGGTGATTAGGTGGAGAAGTGAATACAGGTAACAAAAGAACCCATTTAAAATATTATTTTCTTGTTTCATTTTCATTCAACCCTCATATTAGGATTTCAGAGAGCCATTAAAACCTGGATTTTTAAAAAAGCCCTGCTGGGAGATCTATTATAAATTTAAACCTTCACCCTGGGTTGGGTATGATGTTTTTGTTCTCAGAGCCCTTCGTTTATTTTTCACTAATTTTCTCTTATTTCTTATTATAGTTTTGTCATTATATGAAACCGGTTTTATATTTTAACCCTTTTATTGTAAGAAGGGAGTGGAAGCTGCTCAGAGTCTTGCTGGATAGGAACAGCATATAAGACCCAGTAAATAAATAAAAATAAATAAATGTCAATATTTGATGTTCCTTCTATATTTAATGTTCCTTCTATCTCCTTAAACTGTAAAGTCTAAAACTGTAAGTCTAGGAAGGGACCATGTGAACCCTTTAAATCCTCTGGATAGAAGCTTGGATATAGATATGGAACATTCAGATGCAATCAGAATGTTCAGCTACCTTCTTATTTTAGCCCCAAAGCTTACCAGGTACATGTGGCACTGAGAGTCCTGCACCACCCCCACCCACAATAGACACCAAGGAGCAGAACATTTTTTCTAAGAGAAGCCTACATCGGGATGGGTAACCTGTAGCACTTCATATGTTGCTGATTTACAACTTCCAGCAGTCCAAGTCAGTACAGGAGTGTCTGTTGTGAGAGGGAGGATCAAAAAGGTCAAGAAGGTGACCGCAGCTGAAGCCCTTCCCCCTTATATGTGCTAAAAAGTGGTTGGGCTTTGATCATATGGTTGTGGCTGCCATCTTGACATCCCACCTCACCCCATAGATAACCTGTCAGTATGGCAAATGATGATAAATGCTGGGAGCTGTAGTTCATTAAATCTGTCTCACAGGTAACCCATTCCCTGACCTGCATGCTGGGAAATTAGGGGAGGTACTGGATTGATAACTAGGGAAAAACTGTAATATTGCTAATTTTGTCAGCATTGCTAGTGAATGGGATGGACTGTACAAATCTGAAAAAAGAAAATTTGGTCTTGTTTTCCCTAAATAGCCATCTGTTGTTGAGAAGCATTTGCTTGTCCTTGGAAGGCTGGGAGGACATCTTTTTCAGCAAATAAGTGAGTTGTGGAATTCATAACTACAAGATTATTTGGATGATTTTAAAATGGGATTGACTTAATTCAGGGAGGATGGGGCTATCAAGGGTCACCTCTAGGTTGGCATCTCCTAAGGCCAGTAGTTACAATAGCAGGTGAAAGGTACGTATATCTCCATCTTCTGCTTCTTAGCACGCCAAAGACATCTAGTTGGCCACTTTGCAGAGCAAAATGCTGGACTTAGATGGGCCTTGGCCTTTTCCAAAAAACAGTTCTTATAACAGCTGATTTTTTTTTTTTTTACAGGAAAGGCTTTTATTTTTAAAGTAAGCAAACAAGGTCCGTTCCAGTTGGTTTTGATTACAGTTCCCACCGGTCCACGCCACCAGAGCCAGTGGTCAGGAATGATGGGGATTGTCCAAACCATTAAGCAAACATTGACTGACCTCTCTGGACAGTCAAGAGCAGGAAGAGAATGTTAATACTAGCGCATTGTCAACAGAAAACTAGTTACCAGTTTAAAATCCACTTAAATGGACAACTGTATTGTTCTGGGGAGATGGATAGGAAAGAAGGTAATAAAATCACTTGAAGTGAGTTCCTACAGAATTTGAGTCCAAATGGGGCCGCTAATGGCCAGGATCAGAATCCACTCTGAATCAGGGTACCACCGCTGTTTTTTATGCATAAAGAAGCTATCGCTTAATCCATGTTTCCCATGTGGTTAGTCCTTTGCTGCAGAAGATCTACTTTATAGTCTGAAGCATCTTGCATAAAATCTTAACCAAATTCATCATTCCCTCATCCCCATTCCTTCAGTATTGATAGATCTGTTGATCAAAGGTGCCATTTTCACAGGACTAAGAAATTGCCAGGAAGCAACTTCTTGGATAAATGAACTCAACATTAGACCACTGAAGCTGATGACAACTTCACAGCTTTTGAGATCGTACCAGCTGGACAACCTGTGCCTAATCGTAGCTATGCTGAATGGAAAAAAAATCAAGTTTAAACCATAGTTTATAAATTAAATAGCCATATCCTATCAGTTATGATAGGTGGGATGGAAAGTACTTAAGAGAGCGGTTAAGGATGGTGGAGTTCCTGGGAACAGGAAGCAGACATTTACATCATTGATGGTGTAGCACATTGCATGCCACTATCTATTCTGCCACAGCAATGGGAAAGGAAGGGTTGGTAGCCCCAGCTATCTTCTTATTCATGTTTTCATGGATTGTGCTAGATATATATACCACCTTTTCTCCAGGAGTTCAAGGAGGTACATGTGGTGTTTCCTCCATTTTTTCCACATAACAATAACAATAAGATATAGGTTAGACTAAAAGGGAATGATTGGCCCAAAGTCATCCATCAAGTTTCAATGGCTGAGGGTGAATTTGAACCTGGGTCTCCCAGATTTTAATCCAACACTTTTAACTACTACAATTCTACTGGCTCTCCAGTTTATAGAAATGGCTTGTTTTTGCTAAAAACAATAGTTTAGAGATGAGATGCCATGCTGTGGTTAATCAAGAAGTAGCTTTCAGATTCTTTATTTCAGTTGTACCAGTAGAAGAAAGGGAAGCACATAAATCCAAGTTTCACCGTAGCTTGTCTTCATACTGTAAAACCATGTTTCACCTTTATGAACTGGGCCTTTGCCTAATGAGGAATAAGGGGAAAGGAACTTATTTTTAAGTACAGCTGTTGTGTTCCTAGAATTATGTACCCAAAGACACAAAACAGCCTTTTGGCATCCTAAAATCTAACAGACCTGCTGTGGTATATATTCACAGTAAATCATCTTATCTTTAAAGGTCTCCAAACTCTATGTGAACACATGCATAAACACAAATGTATGCTATATCAAAATAATACAGTTCCTTTTCTGGATCTTTTTTGCCCTAGCACATTGATTTTTGTGCATCTCTAGTGCAATCAATTCTTACTCGGGATGGATGCCTTCAAAATTTCTTTGGAAATGTTTTGAGTGCCTTGGATCATTTTACATAGGCAAATCTCAGCATAGACTTCACCAAAGGAGATGGCCTTTTTCTGCAGGTTGGTGAAAGGAGTCAAAGTATTAGACTGCCCTACTTCCAGCTACTGATGGAGTATGAAAAGTTTGGAAATCCATCCTTGCTCCCAAAACAAAGGAAAAAAGAGAATGTCAAGAAGTTTTGAATTTGTCTCTTTGGCAACTAGAAAAATTAGCCATGTTTTTTTTTATGGAGGAAATAATTAACACCCAGTGTTAATTCCATTTTTAAAATAATCATTATCACCTTTCTGGACTAATGTTTAGATTTGTGTAGAATTAATACTGCATCTTCAGATCTAGTTTTTATTATTTTGTTAACAACTTTGAGTGCTTTGTAGAAGAAAAGCAGGTAGAAATATTTTAAGTCTGTCATTTCCCTTGACTTTGAGATCAGGTGCTTTTGGTGCTTGGGGCAACGTTTAGGGCATTTTGTTTCAGTACAAAAGCATTTTATTTTCATTTTAGCTACCATTTTCACCTGTTCCCTCAACCTCCTCTTATCTTTTTTCCCTGCACTCAGACTGCAGTATTTACTCTCTGCTGTGAACTTGGGCCATCTGATACAGGAAAAATATATGGCTCTTAGGCAACTGGGCCTTGAGAGATAACCCTTGCTCACGTAGCTCATTGCTTTAAGAAAGCATTGGTAATTTTCCCCAACCTGGGCCCTCCAGATGTGTTTGACTACAACTCCCATAATTATCATTGGGAATGACTGTCTTAAAAGAACCCAGTGGGACTTTGATTCTGGTCTCTTAGCATGACCTACAACTGGTGCTTCAAAAGCAGACACCTTTCTAACTGGCCATACTCAGCACTTTATCTCCCTGGCCTTGTGCAAACATTAAATAATTAATCACTAGTGAATTATTACCTAGTCATTTCTGTTATTCAAGGTGTGGGGAACACAAGAGCTCTTTCTGTCCTTCTCATTTCCAGTAATGATTCAGGTGCAAGAATATATTTTGCTAATAAATAGATGGATGGGCAGGTTAAGACCCTTTTTAAAAATATGTCACTGTTGTTAGTGATAACTTGGTCCCAAATCACAATGCTGGTCTGTTGCATTCAGTATCATGTACATTGACTAACAGCTCTCCTTCAGGATTGCATCTGGAATCCTTCCTGGGCTTCTTATTGCACCTGGAATCTTCCCCAAACAAAGGTGGTACCTTTCCCCTTCTCTGTGTTTCTTGCCTTTGGCTCCTCTTCCCATTTCCTACAGGCTTCCACCACATCTTGCCTTCTGATTCCTGTCTTGGAACATGTGTGTGTTAGTGGGGAATTAAGAATATTCTCCACCCTGCTCTTGATTGTCAAGAACACGTTTTCAAAATAATAATAAAAATTTAAGTGTATTCTATATGAATATGTGATTTCTTAAATTAGTTTATAGACATTCATGGCTTGGACTTCTGTATTCTAGAACCAGGGAAGAAGAAGGTAGTGATTACCCTGTGCTTAATCTGTGGCAGTCTGTAGGTATTGAAAATACTTGGAGACTCCTTGATCAGCAGAGAGATAGGACTCAGTAGCACAATCTGGAAAGAAAATATCAAAGCAGTGGGAGTAATTGTCCAGTACTTTTGACTATCAGAGCCTTAGAAACAAGATTTTTAGCACAGTGTTGTGGCAGACAAGTAGTATTCTTACATTATCATTATTTATCATGTGGCACAGCTTTTCAGCTTTTTTTTTTTTTAAATCCTTATGTGTTCCTTGTGACTTGAAGATATTGAATGGGCACAGTATGCATCTGCTATTCCTTGTTTTAGAGCAGAAACAGAGAACTTGCAATCATCCAGACTTGTTGAATTGCAACCCACAGCAGCCCACATCATTGGCCACGCTGGCTGGGGCCACTGGGAGTTGTAGTTCAGCAACATCTGGAGGGACGCAGTTTCTGACCTTTGCTTTGGAGCAATGAGTGAATATATGCATGAGCCAGAGACTGTGCATGATTCAGGGAGACTGATCACTGATGTATTTGTAGGCAGGAATTGATACACAATACTGGTACTGTTATCACGATGCTGAGGATTAGCGTGTTTTGTTGATAGATACAGATCATCAAGTAGATGACTGGGAAGTTCAGAACAGAGATGATGATATATCCAACACTCTGATGAAAGAGGGAAAATTAGTGTGGGGTCTTCCTTTCCCCATTGGAGTCTATCTTTCTCTGATAATCTCTCTCACGGATATTGGTTGCAGTCTGAGTGAAATGATGCATGCCCTCTCTAGGGATGGTGTACTTTTTTTTTCTAAATTTGGAAGCATGTTGATAGAATAGAAATACTGAGTTGACTTCTCAGCTCTGATCTGGGCAGTGAAACTGCAGATATTTCCACAGCCAGGAAATATTGAAGAGGGTCAATATTTTGAGGAGGATCAGACCTGGATCTTCTGTTGCCCTAAGAGGAAGAGATGTATGACTTTTGAGATACTCTCCCAAAGATCACAGGATTGCAGGATTGTCTTATATCCTCATCTCACTTATAAATACATAATACATTCTGAAATGAATTGTATAACAAAGGAATGCCAAAGGCGGTTCACCAGTATCTAACATCTAGATGATGTAGAGAGCAAGGCTTTAGGAATGTGAAGCTCTGTCCATCTCCAAAGCCCCACCCCTCTACCGAAGCTCCACCCCTTTATTTTTTATTTCATTTTTATACTGCCATAGTCTATAGATCCTGGTGATTTACAATCATGAAAACATAAAACAATGTAGATAAAACACAGTAAAAAGCAAATCATCTGCAACATAACTGCACCCATCAAATGGTGCCAACCAGTCTTAGGCAACATCAGCTTTCAGAAGCTCTGGAGAATAAATCTGTCTTGACAGCCTTTCAGAATAACACTATGGTGGACACCAACCATACCTTACATGCTGGCTGGGGAATTCTGGGAGTCGAAGTCCACTCATGTTAAAGTGGCCAAGTTTCGACAACCCTGCCTTACAGGGTAAAGTTATTTTATAACATGATGGTAGACCAACTAGGAAACCAAAGTCATGTAGGCTAATACTGTTTTTATAAAGTTATAGTAACACAATGTTGCAAGTCTGAATGTGCTTCCCCCCTCCCTCCCTTTATCCTCATGAGAACTAGGGAGGGTCTTATCTGAGATGTTTTCTTGGGTTACAGTTCTGCTCTGGACTCAGGTCTCTTTTATCTGACCATTGTCAGGTAGTGACTTGTCCTCCTGTCATTCCTTCTTCCTATTACACATGGGTCCACAACTGAGAAATACCGCCCACCAGTCTTATTTTCTATAGCCTAGGAGCCTTCAACATGACCATCTGGGATGAGCATAAAGGATGTGTCACTTCTACCAGGAGGAGTCTCTGTGGCATGAAGAAAAGAATCTTGTACCCTATCATGCCTTACACAGAGCACTTTGGCTACCCAGTGCTTTTCCTAACTGGAGAATCTCTGGGGCAACTAAACCAGAGCTACTGTTACAAAAACAGCTTCTACTATGCTTGGGGAAAGTGTGGGATTATCAGAAATGTCCATGGGAGGCACCGTTGCTGCAATAATTTACACAGACAGTTTTGGGGGGGTTTTTTACCCTATATTTTCCCCATTTGCCACCAGTGTGGAGAGGCACTTGGTAGATCAGATGAGCTGGCCACCTAGGCCTCATAGGCATCCATGGGGAGTCAGCAGTATACAGATACTGTAAATAAATAAAGAGATCCTCCCCTCACAGCCTTGGATTACCAACTCTGCAAAGTGGCTGAGACCCTTTCTTAAATGAGGAAAAAGTGACCAATTGCAGTGAAAGCTTTAGTCTTAGATTCTTATGGTATTTTAAAAAATAGAAAACTATCTTTCTCTCTTCGTCCATCTGTCTCTGGCTATGGCCATTTCTCCACCAAGAGGAGGGGTGTAGGGGACAGGCCAAGCAGAGATAGGTGGGGCAGGAGAACCATTTATTACTGTTGTTGTGTTGCTATTTCAATTTATACGCAGCCCTTCTCCATGTAGGATGTTCTAGGCAGTCCGGAACAATAAAAACAAAAGCATAAGTATTAAATGGTTATTAAAAATCAAGCTCCAATTAAAAAGATATGGCTGAAAAGGAAGGTCTTTGAGGCCTTCCTAAACGAGCAAAAACAGGTGGCCAATATTGGTGGAGGAATCAGACTCTTGCTTTTTTGGTTGTTCTGGTTCAAAGCACTGGATTTAGAGGGCTCCTGATTTTGTTTTAATGGGTTGTGATTTTTAAACATTTCGTTGCAATCTTAAAAACAGTACAAAAATTGCTACTCAGAATGAATAACAGAAAGAGAATAAGTTAACAAAATATTTCATCATCTCCTATCTCCTCGGATTTTTTAAAATTGGCCACTGGTGGAGAAGCTGGAATTTATAATTACTAAAACTCTGTGAACTAATATGTTTCTCAAATTGTCCTTGGAGCCTGAACTGATAGCCTATTAGAAGTGGGTCTTTTGAGTATGGAACAGTAAATTACATTCATGAGTCCTTGCATCTTTTTCAAAATCACTTCATGGGGTTTTTTTCCCCACTCACATAAGTTGAGCACTACTTCAGTGGCATTTTGGCATGAATAAATGTTAGTTCCTGAATTGGAGACTGCTTTTAAGTTTTGGGAGGGGAGGGGCAGGGAGGGAAGGGAGAATGTTCTGGCTGAGGAATGCAGGTAAAATTTTTGGCAAGCCATTTGACACAGTAGGCAAGATGCTGACACAAAATTGGTGTATCCTAATTATGCACAAGGACAGGATCAGTGATGATGATAATTACCTCCTCCTCCTCTTGTTCTTCAATTTTTTTTTCATACTCTCTGTTAGGATTATTTTAGGGTTTAAATTATAGTTTTCAAATATTTTCTGTCTCAAACTTTTCAGTAGTCCCAGTTATAGAAGCCTCTAGGAACTGTGAAAGAGTTTCTATTGCCTTGGAACCACAGGTAGCCCAACCTGATGCAGAGAAACAAGAACATGTAGAGGGGTTTAATATTTTGAAAGTGTTTTATTTGAACCACTGTAGCTGGTGTTTCTGGTTGGGGGTTTGTTTGTTTTTTTGGATGTCTAAAATAATTTTCATAAAATGGTAAAAAACATCAGAGTCAAATGTATGTTCAAAAACATTCTGAACAGATAATAAGATGGCTGCTTGTCAAGATAAAAATCTGAGAGCAAAATTAACAGTTAATAATCAAAGCAACTACATAAACTACAACATTTTTCTTTAACAAGTAAAGGTGATACTGGAGATCCTTCGTAAAGTGTAAATTATGATTGAATTGGTCCACCTAGTTTAGGAGTAGCTGGGAGTGGGACTTAGTAAGGCCAATGGCCTGAAAACTGTAAACTTGATACAAGATCTGGAACAGATCTGAGGTATAGTTAACCTTCTCTTCACCCCCCCCCCCCAAGATTTATGTA